>JARQOD010000005.1:411505236-411568783 GCA_033576555.1 Oophaga sylvatica
TCGCGCATTGCAGCTCTGCAACGCAGATTTCGCCTTCCTGAACATCGCATCATATGTGACGTACCCACCAGGTGGAATTCCACGTTACATATGTTGGAGCTGTTGTGTGAGCAGCAGCCAGCAGTAATGGAGTATCAGCTGCATCAGGCGCAATCAACTCGCAATTTGCACCGTTCACACTTCACCACTACTGAGTGGGCCTCTATGAAGGACATCTGCCACGTTTTGCGTGCGTTTGATGAGTCAACGCGGATGGCGAGTGCAGATGATGCACTAGTCAGCCTGACTGTCCCCTTATCTGCCTGCTTCAAAAAACACTGCAAGCACTAAGGGATGAGGTTTTGGAAGAGGTGGAGGATGAGGAGTCACAAATTCCATCACCTTCTGGACGGTCAGCGCAACGTGGTTCCTCACAAAGGGCTGGGCAGGGCTCACTTTGTGAGGAGGATGAGGAGGAGTCAATGGAGGAGGAAGACATCGCTCCAGAGGGAGGTACACAACGCTCTAGTCAGTATGTAGAGCGAGGGTGGGGTGATGCAGAGCAGGCAGAGATGACGCCTCTTGCAGGGGACAGCGTTTCTTGGCCAGTTGGGAGTCTGCAGCACATGGTTGATTTCATGCTGCAGTGCCTGAGAAACGACCGCCGCATCGCCCACATTCTCACCACGTCTGATTATTGGGTGTACACCCTCCTAGACCCTCGCTACCGGGACAACTTACAAAGCCTCATCACACCGTTGAACCGGGAGCGTAAAATTCGGGAGTACCAAGACACACTGGTGCAATCCATAATGTTCTCCATTCCAGCCGAGAGCACTGCTGCTGCTACTGCTTTACAAAGCAGCTCTGTGCTTCGAGGCAGTGGAGACAGCTCTGCAACAAGAGGGAGCACAAGCAGCGCCTCTGCACAGGGCAAGACCAGTATGTTCCAAATGTGGCGAAGTTTTGTGGCAGCGCCACAAATGTCTACACCATCCGAGACGGCTCCAGTCAGCAGGAGGCAACGTTTCCGTAAGATGGTGACAGACTACATGTCTTTCCCTCTCAGTGTACTCCCAGATGGCTCTTCCCCATTCAAGTTTTGGGTCTCTAAGCTGGATACATGGCCAGAGCTTAGCCAGTATGCATTGGAGGTGCTGGCTTGCACGCTGCCAGTGTATTATCGGAGCGCGTCTTTAGTGCTGCAGGTGGTGTACTAACAGACCGTCGCATGCGACTATCCTCCGATAATGTAGACCGGCTTACTTTTCTGAAAATGAACAAGGCATGGATCTCGCCAGAATTTGTCTGTCCGTTTTCAGATTAAATAACTGGTTTGCAACATTATCCATGTCTCCTGTTATGTTCATCTTTCTACCACCTGAACTCTACTCCCTGGGCTACAACACTGCCAGTTGCTGCTCAGAAGTGTCGTGTCCACAGACCAATACACAAGCTATAGTGTTAGTGGGGTTCAGTAACGCCAGCTGTTCCCCTGCTGTGTGTCCGGCAAGAAGTCTCCTGTTCCCTACACATGCACAGAAAAACCCATGTCGAACATGCTCCAAATAGGAAGAGCCGTCACCCTGATTGTTATGCTTAAAACAGGAAATTGTGAAGTTTTCCAGGCCTAGAATGATAAATTTTTATGACAAATATGGACAAATAATAATTTGTCATCACAGCGCATATCTGCACATGTCTATTAGAAATGGTAACAAAAACTAAAACATAGTCTTCACTTTTTGAAATTAATGCATAAAAGTACATTTCATACTTATCAATTAATGCTTTTTAAGGAACTTTATCTGTACCTGTAAGATAATGCAGTCAATGGATGTACGAATCATAAAATCCTCATCATCATCATCACGAGTTTTATTTATGACAGACATTATAAAATACACATATTGATGCCAACTGTAACTTCACACACCACATATGAAATGGCCAGCATCTAAACCTGGTAATAATGTGCAATAATAAATTATTACATCTAGAAAGTGCATCATGCATACTGACAATAGGTAGTTATACCTGCAAGTGCTGTTGAAACAACCACAACAGATATAAATTAATAATGGTATATAGGTATCACAGTGCATAGTTAGTCATGGACAATGTCGATGTAATACTGTACCTCAATAAAGTCAGCGTCAACCATTATGCTTGTTAGTCTTGTAGATTGTTAAAGAGGGAACGGTCTTTTTTTGTTGGTCATAGGTGGAGTATTAGACAGTAAATGATTACTGCTGTCGTATTTTTGGCGTCCCTAGGGCGCAATAACGCTGCGTAACGTCACATTTTATAGAGTCATCTAATTGACACACGCTACCCTACCCTACGCGTGACAGTAGGAAGGTAGTGTTGATGGATAAAGCCTTGCGCAACCAGACATGCTTTTACCCTCTTCAACACTGTACAAGCAAAAAATGCATGATTGCAGCCGCAGACTTTATTGACGTACAGTATAACATCGCCATTACCCATCAGAGGCTGTCCACTGTCTGATACAGACATAGAATATACCTTTGCTATCCGTAGCCTTTGTTTCACCTACACTTGCAGGCACACACTTAAATTGTGACAATGCATTATGTTTTTTTAAATGGTTATTTTTCATCGTACATTATTGTGTCATCACATTGATGAGTCCATGCTGGACATGTCATACATGCTGTACAAAGTAACGATTTTATTAACTTAAATAATTGAAATGTCTGTGACTGTCACATCTAAATTGCAATGATGATGATGATGAGTGACTATTACAAAATCCATTGTCTTCACTATGTTATGGTTTAACATAGCGTTCCTTAAGCATTATTCATAAATACAAAAATGGACTTTTATTCTTAAATTTACAACACTATATTTTGTAACCAATTTTTTGGGTGGTGTGTTGTTCCATTTCTTGTTGGCATGTGCATATATGCGTTTATATTTGCAGTGTCTTTATTTTTATTCTTGAAGTTAGGAAACGTGTATCTTCGTACCGTGTTAGCCAGTAGATAGAAAAATATTTAGACTTGAGAGTCCGCAGTGGTTGATACCTTTTAATGGATAACTGAAAAGATGGTAACAAATTGCAAGCTTTCGAGGCTACTCACATCTCTTCATCAGGCAAAGACTAAAACAAAAAATGAAGCATCACATATTTCTATACACAACAGGACACAGGAATAGTGCAATAGGTAAGACAAGTAAGTGACGTGTAGCAGAACTGTCATTATCACAGAGGGATGAACATAAATATTGGAACAGTTCCTAGATAAGGATAGAAAGTTTTATTGCCCTCTGATTGGGGTCTGGTTTTGTGTTTTCATGCCCCTGGAAGGGCAGAGACGCAGATTCCTTAATTGATATAGAATGACATAAATCCGTGTGATCTATTCATTCCATCACTAACAGTGTCAAAGGTCATGATGAGCTTATATTCTGAAACCTTTGTATCTTTCTCATATTTGAAGTTATATTTTAATACCAGTAATTCCATATCCATCATGCTATGACCGGGCGGGCATACAAAAGTGTTTTGCCACAGGTAAATCCATTATTTTTTCTCTTATTGTGTGGCGCTGATAATTCATCCTTGTTCTCATTTTTTGGCCGGTCTCCCCTCACTTGTCCCTCCCTCACTTGTCTTACCTATTCCTGTGTCCTGTTGTGTGTAGAAATATGTGATTCTTCATTTTTTGATTTAGTCTTAGCCTGATGAAGAGACCTGAGTAGTCTCGAAAGCTTGGAATTTGTTACCATATTTTCAGTTAGCCATTAAACGGTATCAACCACAGAGGACTCTCAAGTATAAATATTTTTCTATTCTTGGAATTGAAATTCATCATTTTATTGTCCTAGTAAAACTTCATTTATTCTTGTTTGAAGTACATACATTTGCAATGGCCACGTAACAAGGCAATAAGTCAATATTTTATGCCTACACCCTCCTTGACCCTGGGCTTCAACACCGCCAGTTGCTGCTCAGAAGTGTTAGATGCACAGATGAAAACAATCGCTGATGTGTTTGTGGGGTTCAGTAACGCCTGCTGTTCCCCTGCTGTGTGTCTGGCAAAAATTACTGCTGCTAACTACAACTTCAACTTCAAACATCTCATACTAGGCCTCTGCCTACACCCTCCTTGACCCTGGGCTTCAACACCGCCAGTTGCTGCTCAGAAGTGTTAAATGCACAGATGAAAACAATCGCTGATGTGTTTGTGGGGTTCAGTAACGCCTGCTGTTCCCCTGCTGTGTGTCCGGCAAAAATTACTGCTAGCTACCTAATCATGGTGAAAAAAACATGACATGTCAAAGTGTCTAGTGCTACACATAGATATGAGGCTACACCCTGATTTCTAAGCTGTAAACATTTGAAACGTCAACTTTAAAACCATAAAATGATTAGTCTTTGTCACAAATCTGTTACAAAATAATTGTGACATATTATTACAGATATGCACATGTCGAAAACAAATGCAAACACAAAAGCCTACTTATGCTATAGGATACTGATGGTCAACCTTGTCACTCCATAGCTTAGACAAATCCAACTCACATCATGACTCAAATGCTGCAATGTTGGAAGTGCATAATGTGGGTTGAACTTTGACAACTGCTGCAGTGCGAAGGTTATACTTCAGTGTTCTTGCCTTTTAAATAAAAGCATACAAGTAAATATAATAATCCAATGTTGATTAAGGGACGTGATGTACACCTGTAATATTGTGCAAACAATGCATGTGTCATTTTAAAAAATACATATTTAATTAGAAAGTTAACAGCCCATATCATAAAGGTCCTTCATGTAAACATGATAATCGCTAACAAAAATCATCCATTACCTTGGTAAAGTCAATAGTGCATAGTCACAATAGCAAAATATATACCTGTAAGTGGTGCTGAAAGAACGACAACTGATAGAATAGGTGAATGATATCTATTTATCAGACTGAATAGCGACACCTGTACAATGTCGATATAATACTGTACCTTAACAAAACAGCTGTCACACCTCACACTCGTTTTTCTTGTAGCTTGTTATGTAATAGGGCACATGCGTGTATGTTTCATCATAGGTGCATGTTTACTGAGTAAAGCAGTCATGACAACGCCTTTGTGTTGTCGGTACGCTTGCGATGATGAACGATGCGCACCGTGAATGTTAGTCTGCGTAATCAGACGTACAGACGCTCCAATACCCAACGCGTCACAGCAGGAAGCCAGTCTGTGCGTCCAAACAAAGGCGCAACCATACATGCACGTAACCTTTTATAAAGCTATATAAAAAAAAGGATGTAGTAGTAACGCACACTTTATTGAGGTACAGTATTACATCGCCATTCACCATCTGTGGCTATGCAGTCTCATCTATATATACCTTATCTATCCGTTGTCATGCTTGCAAGTCCACAGTCAGGCATAAATATCTGTTTTCACTCTGCACTATGCACTTTTTAAATTTTTTGTTTGTTAATATAAATGATTGGCACATATTATCAGTATTACATGATGAAAATTTTAGATATTTTTAAAAAAATTTTAGTGATATTATTCACCAAATGTAAAGTTTTATGAATGTCAAAGATAACTTGTAATGCTGATTATGTTTTTAAGTCAGCCATTCATTGTCTACACAATAAAAATGGTGTACATACTGTTACTTAGCCATCATTAATGGATTCTGATATGTACTTGTATGCTTTTATTTTAAACCGTATAGCAGATTATTTAACCTATTTTAATTGTGGTTTGCATTGCTTTTCAACATGTTAATGTATGCGTTTATGTTTGTAAATTATTAATTTACATATATTTTTTTAAGTAAAATCATCATCTTATGGTACTAAAGGTTATATTTCTCTTGTTTGGAGTATAGACATTTTTAATTGACACGTAACAAGGAAAATACTTGATATAGTATTTAAACATCCTCCTTGACCCTGGGCTCCAACACCGCCAGTTGTTGCTCGGAAGTGCTGTTAGCACAGTCAACACTTGCTCCTGTGTTACTGGGGTTCAGTAATGTCAGCTGTTCCCCTGCTGTGTGAACGGCAAAAAGTCCTGCTGCCTCCACCATGTTCTCTTCTCATCCCTGGGCTCCAACACCGCCAGTTGTTGCTCGGAAGTGCTGTTAGCACAGTGAACACTTGCTCCTGTGTTACTGGGGTTCAGTAATGTCAGCTGTTCCCCTGCTGTGTGAACGGCAAAAAGTCCTGCTGCCTCCACCATGTTCTCTTCTCATCCCTGTGCTTCAACACCGCCAGTTGTTGCTCGGAAGTGCTGTTAGCACAGTGAACACTTGCTCCTGTGTTACTGGGGTTCAGTAATGTCAGCTGTTCCCCTGCTGTGTGTACGGCAAAAAGTCCTGCTGCCTCCACCATGTTCTCTTCTCATCCCTGGGCTACAACACTGCCAGTTGTTGCTCGGAAGTGCTGTTAGCATAGTGAACACTTCCTCCTGTGTTACTGGGGTTCAGTAATGTCATCTGTTCCCCTGCTGTGTGTACGGCAAAAAGTCCTGCTGCCTCCACCATGTTTCTCTTCTCATCCCTGGGCTCCAACACCGCCAGTTGTTGCTCGGAAGTGCTGTTAGCACAGTGAACACTTGCTCCTGTGTTACTGGGGTTCAGTAATGTCAGCTGTTCCCCTGCTGTGTGAACGGCAAAAAGTCCTGCTGCCTCCACCATGTTCTCTTCTCATCCCTGGGCTTCAACACCGCCAGTTGTTGCTCGGAAGTGCTGTTAGCACAGTGAACACTTGCTCCTGTGTTACTGGGGTTCAGTAATGTCAGCTGTTCCCCTGCTGTGTGAACGGCAAAAAGTCCTGCTGCCTCCACCATGTTCTCTTCTCATCACTGGGCTTCAACACCGCCAGTTGTTGCTCGGAAGTGCTGTTAGCACAGTGAACACTTGCTCCTGTGTTACTGGGATTCAGTAATGTCAGCTGTTCCCCTGCTGTGTGAACGGCAAAAAGTCCTGCTGCCTCCACCATGTTCTCTTCTCATCCCTGGGCTTCAACACCGCCAGTTGTTGCTCGGAAGTGCTGTTAGCACAGTGAACACTTGCTCCTGTGTTACTGGGGTTCAGTAATGTCAGCTGTTCCCCTGCTGTGTGAACGGCAAAAAGTCCTGCTGCCTCCACCATGTTCTCTTCTCATCCCTGGGCTTCAACACCGCCAGTTGTTGCTCGGAAGTGCTGTTAGCACAGTGAACACTTGCTCCTGTGTTACTGGGGTTCAGTAATGTCAGCTGTTCCCCTGCTGTGTGAACGGCAAAAAGTCCTGCTGCCTCCACCATGTTCTCTTCTCATCCCTGGGCTCCAACACCGCCAGTTGTTGCTCGGAAGTGCTGTTAGCACAGTGAACACTTGCTCCTGTGTTACTGGGGTTCAGTAATGTCAGCTGTTCCCCTGCTGTGTGTACGGCAAAAAGTCCTGCTGCCTCCACCATGTTCTCTTCTCATCCCTGGGCTCCAACACCGCCAGTTGTTGCTCGGAAGTGTAATTGGAACGGGTACTCACTCCTGCCCAGACTGGTTACAGCACGCCATCTGTTTCCTGTCAGTGTAAACGTCACTTAGCCTCCAATAAGTTGTCCTGTCGTGTTGCGGTCGGGTTAGCCGACTCTATGGTGCTTGGAGTTTAGGTGCTTCCTATGTGTGCTGCGGGATATGCAAATATTGGCTGTTTCCGTTGTGACAATAGGACAATCACCCACTGTAGTACTGTGGGATTCAGTAACTGCGGCCGGCTCGCGGCCTGTCAACTTAAATTTCCATGGGTACCTTCTGCTACCCGTCCGGGTTCCAGTACCGTCAGCTGGTTCTCCGCAGTGCCTTTGGCCTAGGTGCCTCCATCTCGGTATCCGAGTTCCAGCAACGTCTGCTGGTCCTTGGTAGTGCTTTGGAGCACAGGTACCTCCTGCTTAGTAACCGTGTCCCAGTAACGTCAGCTGGTCCTCGGTTGTGCCATTGGCTCTTTTCCTTCTGCTGCCCCTCCGGGTTCCAGCACAGTCAGCTGGTCCTCGTTACTTGCATTGGCTCTTGTACCTTCTGCTACCCGTCCGGGTTCCAGTACCGTCAGCTGGTTCTCCGCAGTGCCTTTGGCCTAGGTGCCTCCATCTCGGTATCCGAGTTCCAGCAACGTCTGCTGGTCCTTGGTAGTGCTTTGGAGCACAGGTACCTCCTGCTTAGTAACCGTGTCCCAGTAACGTCAGCTGGTCCTCGGTTGTGCCATTGGCTCTTTTCCTTCTGCTGCCCCTCCGGGTTCCAGCACAGTCAGCTGGTCCTCGTTACTTGCATTGGCTCTTGTACCTTCTGCTACCCGTCCGGGTTCCAGTACCGTCAGCTGGTTCTCCACAGTGCCTTTGGCCTAGGTGCCTCCATCTCGGTATCCGAGTTCCAGCAACGTCTGCTGGTCCTTGGTAGTGCTTTGGAGCACAGGTACCTCCTGCTTAGTAACCGTGTCCCAGTAACGTCAGCTGGTCCTCGGTTGTGCCATTGGCTCTTTTCCTTCTGCTGCCCCTCCGGGTTCCAGCACAGTCAGCTGGTCCTTGTTACTTGCATTGGCTCTTGTACCTTCTGCTACATTTACAAATTGAAGATTTTTTCAGTGCTTTTTTGGGTAATCACTCTGGATCTCCAACAATGAAGACGACGACCCTGATGACCACCCCGAAGAAGATGACGACCACAAGGACGATGAGCCTCAAGCCAACCAGCCTAAACACCATCACAAAGAAGAAATAAAAGATTACCAAACAGGACTAAGAAGGTTAAGACAAACTACAAGATACAGAACAAGAGACTTAAGAACAATAAGCAGAAGTTCAAAAAGCAGAAGAACATGAAGTATAAGACCAAAATGAAGAGCAAAATATATGCTCTAAATTATAAGCAGAAGAAGACTAAGCAGTGTATGGGGGTGAGTCCGTTCCTCCTCGTGGTGCCCCTGGAAAATGCCTGCTGCTGCAGGCTAAACTGAACACGGACAAATACTGTTGTAATTTAAATCTTTTGTGACAGCAAGAACGGAAGGATGAAAAATTCATACTTTGACAGATTACAAGTACAGGATTCTCTGTCACAAATAAGAATATGATGAAGAAGATGAAGTACAATATGAATAAGAATAATAGTTTAATAAGAAGAATATGAGTAATGTTAACAAAAAGATGAATAGCAAGAAGTTTAAGAAGAAGATAAAGAAGGTGAAGATGAAGAATAATTTGATGAAAAAGATGATGCTGCTGAAGATTATGAAGGAGAAAGTGTGTCAAAAGTTAAAAAGGTGAAGAGCATGGAAGTTGTGAAATATACATATTTGCCAAAATAGAAAAAACGTTAACAACATTGTCAATTTCTTCGTCAATCCGAACATCTTTAAAAAAAAAAATATTTATGCTATTCCATTTGATTGGGTTAAACATCTATGCCTTTAATGTCTCCTCAACCTTCCCCAATACATTCTACATTACTCTTTGTTGTTTTCCTTCATGTACAATTAACCAACAAGGCAAGAATGGTTTTTTTTTAATTCCGATATTTTGTTCCCATAGACTTACATTGGATTTCCGGTATCGGTATCGGGTATCGCCGATATTTTTTGGGTATCGGCTATACCATTCCGATTCCGATACTTTTGGATATCGGAAAGTATCGCTCAACTCTAGTCAGGAGGATAAACCCGAGCGCTGCCCTGTTGGGAAATTGTTTGTCCCAGACCAGTGGAAGAAGAGTGTGATGTCTGAGATTCATTGTTCCGCATTGGCCGGTCATCCCGGAATTTTTGGTACCAGAGACTTGGTGAGTCGGTCCTTTTGGTGGCCTACTTTGTCTCGTGACGTCAGGGAGTTTGTGCAGT
The DNA here is from genome assembly GCA_033576555.1 of Oophaga sylvatica. Taxonomy (NCBI): domain Eukaryota; kingdom Metazoa; phylum Chordata; class Amphibia; order Anura; family Dendrobatidae; genus Oophaga; species Oophaga sylvatica. The sequence continues at coordinate 411,515,072 of JARQOD010000005.1, forward strand.
CCTGTGGGACTTGCTCTCGCTCCAAGCCTTGCTCTCGCTCTAGTGGTTTGTTGATGCCATTGCCTGTGCCCAAGAGACCATGGACCCATATCTCTATGGATTTTATTTCCGACCTCCCTGTTTCTCAGAGAATGACCGTTATCTGGGTGATTTGTGATAGGTTTTCCAAGATGATACATCTTGTGCCATTACCTAAGTTGCCTTCCTCCTCCGAATTGGTGCCTTTGTTCCTTCAGCACGTGGTTCGGTTACACGGCATTCCTGAGAACATTGTGTCTGACAGAGGAGTCCAGTTTGTTTCCAGATTTTGGAGCACTTTTTGTTCTAAACTTGGTGTTCAATTGTCTTTCTCCTCTGCTTTTCATCCTCAGACCAATGGACAAACTGAGAGAACAAACCAGACATTGGAGACTTATCTAAGATCCTTTGTGTCTGCTGATCAAGATGACTGGGTCTCTTTTTTGCCTCTGGCTGAGTTTGCTCTTAATAATAGGGCAAGCTCTGCCACTTTGATGTCTCCATTTTTCTGCAATTTTGGGTTTCACTCTCGATTTTCTTCGGGACAGACGGAGGCTTCTGTCTGTCCGGGTATTTACTTCGGACATCCATGCTAGGAGACTAATCCGTGCGTATCACAGAGCTCATCCTGACCGAGCTGGTTGCACAAATGAGGGTTCGGTAACCCCTCTTCAAGGAGGGGGTACTGTTGTGAATGTTTTAGAAATGAATTCTGAGCAGAAGCTCCCTCTGGTGGTTACAAACAGTACTGAACCATTCAATGAGGATTGGCAATCAGGAATCACAGACTGGCTGGATATAAGGGAGGTTTCCCCCCGACATGGTTGCCGGTGATCAATTATTCTTGTCTCAACGTTGTTTCCTGGTTCACTTGGAAGCTTGCTGTGTCTTGCCTCTTCTCCTGCTCTCAGATAAGATATTTTCTGTTTTTTGTTTTTGTGCTTGCCATTTGCATATTTCTCTGCATTTCTGTGAGGTTGGCCAGGTTCCCCTCCTCGGGGGCTTGGGCTCCTCTCGGTTCCTCTGGAGCCACTGTTGTTTGTTCATTTGCCTTTTCCAGTTTTTTCAGTGGCTGCGGCTTAGTTTTGTTACACCAGAGAACTAATTTAGGTGGTAGAGGTCGTGTGATCACAGGTGTTTTTGCAATTAGTAGCGTTGGCTTTTTTTAGGGTTTTTTTTGGATTGCAGTAAGTATCCTTCCTATCCTTTTCTGTCTAGGCAGATTGGGCCCCAGGTTTTGCTCATACTATTTCCTGTCTGTGTCTGTATTTCCTCTTGTCTAACCGTTATTACATGTTTGGGGGCTTCCTATGTTCTTTGGGGATCTGCTCCGGGGCAGATAGCTTTCCTCTTTCTATCTTTAGGTGTAGTTAGCCTCTCAGGCTATGACGAGGCGTCTAGGACCAACGTAGGAACGCTCCACGGCTGCCTTTAGTTGTGGTGGTTAGTCAGGGTACTGCAATCCAGTAGATTCCAACCTCTCTGGTGTATTGCCGTTTTTGCCTGCTCTCCTCAGCTACCAAAACATAACAGTATCACCGGCCCAACTGAAAATGATATGGTACTCACAGAAGGGAAAAATAGTAAAAAGGAAAAAAAAGGGGAGTTGTCAGAATTTTTTTTTCTCTGTTTGTTGCATTTTTTCCCTCTTTTTCTCCTGGTGCTGAGGAGGAATTTTTTTTTCTCTCAATGGAGTTTGCACAGTTGTCTGGCTGTGTGGATCAGCTTGCCACTGAAGTTCGGAGTATTGCTACCTATCTTGCAGGGTTGCCGGTTGTGGAACCTAGGATCCCCATGCCAGATTTGTTTTGGGGATCGAGCTAAATTTCTGAATTTCAAAAATAACTGTAAGTTGTTTTTTGCCTTAAAACCTAAGTCCTCATGGAACGCAGCACAGCAGGTTCAAATTGTCATCTCTCTCCTGCGCGGCGATCCTCAGGATTGGGTTTTTTCCCTGACACCTGGGGACCCTGTTTTGAGTAATGTTGATCCATTTTTTCTGGCTCTGGGGTTATTGTACGATGAACCTAATGTCACTGATCAAGCTGAAAAACCTTGTTGGCATTAAATCAGGGGCTTGAGGACGCTGAGTTGTACTGTCAGAAATTCCGTAAGTGGGCAGTTCTGACCAAATGGAATGATGATACTTTGGCAGCCCTTTTTCGGAAGGGTCTGTCAGAGAATGTAAAATATGTTATGGTGGGTTTCCCTGCTCACTCTGGTCTCAATGATTCTATGTCATTGGCGATTCAAATTGACAGACGTTTGCGTGAGCGTAGAGGTATGCGTGGAATGGTGTTGCCTTGTGAACCAGCTTTTGAACCCATGCAGTGTGATAGAGTGGCTTCTGGGGCACAGCGTCATGAGTTTCAAAAACGCAATGGGTTATGTTTCTACTGTGGTGATACCTCTCATGCTATTTCAGTCTGCCCTAAGCGGGGAAGAAGTTTTGCACGCTCAGTTGTCTTGGGTAGTGTTCAGACTAAATTTCTGTTGACTGTTACCCTGATTTGCTCCCTGTCCACATTTTCTGCTCAGGCTTTTGTTGATTCGGGAGCAGCTATTAACCTGATGGATTTTGATTTTGCTAAACGTTGTGGGTTTCCCTTGATACCCCTGCGGAAGTCTATTCCCCTGCTGGGGATTGATTCTACCCCTTTGGCTGAGAATAAACCCCAGTTCTCTTCTCAGGTGATAATGAGGGTTGAACCTGATCATCAGGAGAGTTGCAAATTGTTGGTGCTGTATAATCTGCATGACATTATTGTACTAGGTTTCACTTGGTGGCAGTCTCATAATCCTGTTTTGGATTGGAAATATGTGTCTGTAAACAGTTGGGGCTGCCAATGTGTTAATGCCAACACTCCTGTTTTTTCTGCCTCTCCCCAGGCTCAAGATGTTCCTGACTTTTTGACTGATTTTTCTGATGTGTTTAGCGAAAGTAAATCTGCATCCTTGCCCCCCCATAGGAGCTATGACTGCGCTATTGAATTAGTGCCTGGTAGTAAATTCCCTAAAGGTCGCCTTTTTAACTTGTCTGTACCTGAACATGACGCTATGCGGTCTTATATCAAGGTGTCATTGGAGAAGTAAAAAAAGGGGGGAAGCCAGCGCCGCACATGATCAGCATGAAATAATTTAAGTGCAACTGCACATGTATATTCTAACTGTTTTTTAAAATTGAGACATTTAGCAAACAATTGATCAATTCTTTGAGCTACCCCGCCACGACAAGGCATTCTCATATGGGGCAGTACCTACTCTACGTTTTTCATTTTTACTGTGCCATTGCGGCCTCCTGAATTATTAAAAGCATAACTGCAAAAAAACTGTAAAAGCAGGACTGCAAAAACTGCAAAAGTACCTGAAGCATTGCTGAATCACCCCCATGGTGCCAGTAAGACGGATGCAGGTAAAGGCCGACCAGGTCCAGGGATGGACATTTCAGATCTGACCTCCACATACGCCAAACCAGCAGCCACAGATAAAGAGTGAAACAGGCACAGGCACAGGTGCACAATTACATATAGCCTGGGCAGGGCAGGGCTGCTGTATGTGTGTACAGCAGCCTAAATCAATTATAAGAAAGAAAAAAAACAGATAAAATAGCATGCATGACCCGGCGCGCACGGCAACTAGTGGTGGTCAGCCACTTACCAATACAAGTAAAAAAAGGGGGGAAGCCAGCGCCGCACATGATCAGCATGAAATAATTTAAGTGCAACTGCACATGTATATTCTAACTGTTTTTTAAAATTGAGACATTTAGCAAACAATTGATCAATTCTTTGAGCTACCCCGCCACGACAAGGCATTCTCATATGGGGCAGTACCTACTCTACGTTTTTCATTTTCACTGTGCCATTGCGGCCTCCTGAATTATTAAAAGCATAACTGCAAAAAAACTGTAAAAGCAGGACTGCAAAAACTGCAAAAGTACCTGAAGCATTGCTGAATCACCCCCATGGTGCCAGTAAGACGGATGCAGGTAAAGGCCGACCAGGTCCAGGGATGGACATTTCAGATCTGACCTCCACATACGCCAAACCAGCAGCCACAGATAAAGAGTGAAACAGGCACAGGCACAGGTGCACAATTACATATAGCCTGGGGCAGGGCAGGGCTGCTGTATGTGTGTACAGCAGCCTAAATCAAAAACAGTTAGAATTATGTGCAGATGCACTTAAATTATTCCATGCTAATTACGTGCTGCGCTGGCTTCCTTCTTTTTTTTTTCCTTGTATTGGTAAGTGGCTAACCACCACTGGTTGCCGTGCGCGCTGTGTTATGCATGCTATTTTATCTGTTTTTTTTCTTTCTTATAATTGACTTAGGCTGCTATACACATATACAGCAGCCCTGCCCTGCCCCAGGCTATATATAATTGTGCACCTGTGCCTGTGCCTGTCTCACTCTTTATCTGTGGTTGCTGGTTTGGCGGATGTGGAGGTCAGATCTGACATGTCCATTCTTGGACCTGGTCGGCCTTTTACCTGCATCTGTCTGACTGGCACCCGGGGGTGATTCAGTTATGCTTAAGGTACCGCTTGCAGTGTATGCAGTCCTGCTTTACAGTTTTTTGCAGTTATGCTTTTAATTATTCAGGAGGCCGCTATGGCACAGTGATATGATAAACTTAGAGTAGGTACTGCCCCATATGAGAATGCCTTGTCGTGGCGGGGTAGCTCAAAGAATTGATCAATTATTTGCTAAATGTCTCAATTTTAAAAAACAGTTAGAATTATGTGCAGATGCACTTAAATTATTCCATGCTAATTACGTGCTGCGCTGGCTTCCTTCTTTTTTTTTTTCCTTGTATTGGTAAGTGGCTAACCACCACTGGTTGCCATGCGCGCTGTGTTATGCATGCTATTTTATCTGTTTTTTTTCTTTCTTATAATTGACTTAGGCTGCTATACACATATACAGCAGCCCTGCCCTGCCCCAGGCTATATATAATTGTACACCTGTGCCTGTGCCTGTCTCACTCTTTATCTGTGGTTGCTGGTTTGGCGGATGTGGAGGTCAGATCTGACATGTCCATTCTTGGACCTGGTCGGCCTTTTACCTGCATCTGTCTGACTGGCACCCGGGGGTGATTCAGTTATGCTTAAGGTACCGCTTGCAGTGTATGCAGTCCTGCTTTACAGTTTTTTGCAGTTATGCTTTTAATTATTCAGGAGGCCGCTATGGCACAGTGATATGATAAACTTAGAGTAGGTACTGCCCCATATGAGAATGCCTTGTCGTGGCGGGGTAGCTCAAAGAATTGATCAATTATTTGCTAAATGTCTCAATTTTAAAAAACAGTTAGAATTATGTGCAGATGCACTTAAATTATTCCATGCTAATTACGTGCTGCGCTGGCTTCCTTCTTTTTTTTTTCCTTGTATTGGTAAGTGGCTAACCACCACTGGTTGCCGTGCGCGCTGTGTTATGCATGCTATTTTATCTGTTTTTTTTCTTTCTTATAATTGACTTAGGCTGCTATACACATATACAGCAGCCCTGCCCTGCCCCAGGCTATATATAATTGTGCACCTGTGCCTGTGCCTGTCTCACTCTTTATCTGTGGTTGCTGGTTTGGCGGATGTGGAGGTCAGATCTGACATGTCCATTCTTGGACCTGGTCGGCCTTTTACCTGCATCTGTCTGACTGGCACCCGGGGGTGATTCAGTTATGCTTAAGGTACCGCTTGCAGTGTATGCAGTCCTGCTTTACAGTTTTTTGCAGTTATGCTTTTAATTATTCAGGAGGCCGCTATGGCACAGTGATATGATAAACTTAGAGTAGGTACTGCCCCATATGAGAATGCCTTGTCGTGGCGGGGTAGCTCAAAGAATTGATCAATTATTTGCTAAATGTCTCAATTTTAAAAAACAGTTAGAATTATGTGCAGATGCACTTAAATTATTCCATGCTAATTACGTGCTGCGCTGGCTTCCTTCTTTTTTTTTTCCTTGTATTGGTAAGTGGCTAACCACCACTGGTTGCCGTGCGCGCTGTGTTATGCATGCTATTTTATCTGTTTTTTTTCTTTCTTATAATTGACTTAGGCTGCTATACACATATACAGCAGCCCTGCCCTGCCCCAGGCTATATATAATTGTGCACCTGTGCCTGTGCCTGTCTCACTCTTTATCTGTGGTTGCTGGTTTGGCGGATGTGGAGGTCAGATCTGACATGTCCATTCTTGGACCTGGTCGGCCTTTTACCTGCATCTGTCTGACTGGCACCCGGGGGTGATTCAGTTATGCTTAAGGTACCGCTTGCAGTGTATGCAGTCCTGCTTTACAGTTTTTTGCAGTTATGCTTTTAATTATTCAGGAGGCCGCTATGGCACAGTGATATGATAAACTTAGAGTAGGTACTGCCCCATATGAGAATGCCTTGTCGTGGCGGGGTAGCTCAAAGAATTGATCAATTATTTGCTAAATGTCTCAATTTTAAAAAACAGTTAGAATTATGTGCAGATGCACTTAAATTATTCCATGCTAATTACGTGCTGCGCTGGCTTCCTTCTTTTTTTTTTCTTTGTCATTGGAGAAGGGTCATATCAGACCATCCTCTTCACCCTTGGGTGCCGGTTTTTTCTTTGTGGCCAAAAAGGATGGTTCATTAAGGCCGTGTATTGATTATCGTCTCTTGAACAATATCACTGTGAAATATCAATATCCGTTACCCTTGATTTCTGACCTGTTTTCCAGGGTGAAAATTGCTACTTGGTTTACCAAGCTTGACCTCAGGGGGGCGTATAACCTTATTCGCATTAAGCACGGGGATGAATGGAAGCCGTCGTTTAATACCCCAGAGGGGCATTTTGAGTACCTAGTGATGCTCTTTGGGCTCACTAATGCTCCTTCCATCTTCCAGTCCTTCATGAATGACATTTTCAGGGATTTTGTGGATAAATTTCTGATTTTTTATTTGGATGATATCTTGATTTTTTCCAATGACTGGGACTCTCATGTGAAACATGTTCGGACTGTGTTCCAGATTTTGAGAGCGAATGCTCTGTATGTGAAGGGATCAAAGTGTCTTTTTGGCGTACAGAGGATCTCATTTCTGGGATTCATTTTGTCTCCATCTGTTATTGAAATGGACCCGGTCAAGGTTCAGGCCATCTGTGATTGGGTCCAACCTACTTCATTAAAGGCTCTTCAGAGATTCTTGGGTTTTGCCAATTTTTATCGTAAATTTATTGGTAATTTCTCTGTTATTGTTAAACCATTGACTGATTTGACCAAAGGGTTCTGATGTGGTGAATGGGCTTCCTGAGGCAGTCTCTGAGTTTCAGGAACTTAAACAGAGATTCACTTCTGCTCCTGTTCTACGGCAGCCTGATGTTTCTCTGCCATTTCAGGTGGAGGTTGATGCCTCTGAAATTGGGGCAGGTGCCGTTTTGTCCCAAAGAGATCCTGAGACCTCTAAAAGTAACCCTTGTGCTTTTTTCTCTCGAAAATTGTCTCCAAATAAACGTAATTATGACGTGGGTAATCGGGAGTTATCGGCCATGAAGTGGGCAATAAGAATCTGGTTTATTTGGAATCAGCCAAGCGACTTAATCCTAGACAGGCCAGGTGGGCCTTGTTTTTCACTCATTTTAATTTTGTGGTTTCCTTTCTTCCTGGCACTAAGAATGTTAAGGCTGATGCCCTCTCGAGGAGTTTCCTTGCGGACTCTCCTGAGTTATCTGATCCTGCTGTTATTTTGAAAGAGGGTGTAGTTCTTTCCGCCATCTCGCCAAATTTGAGACTGGCTCTGGAGGGATGTCAGGAGGATAAACCCGAGCACTGCCCTGTTGGGAAATTGTTTGTCCCAGACCAGTGGAAGAAGAGTGTGATGTCTGAGATTCATTGTTCCGCGTTGGCCGGTCATCCCGGAATTTTTGGTACCAGAGACTTGGTGAGTCGGTCCTTTTGGTGGCCTACTTTGTCTCGTGACGTCAGGGAGTTTGTGCAGTCCTGTGGGATTTGCTCTCGCTCCAAGCCTTGCTCTCGCTCTAGTGGTTTGTTGATGCCATTGCCTGTGCCCAAGAGACCATGGACCCATATCTCTATGGATTTTATTTCCGACCTCCCTGTTTCTCAGAGAATGACCGTTATCTGGGTGATTTGTGATAGGTTTTCCAAGATGATACATCTTGTGCCATTACCTAAGTTGCCTTCCTCCTCCGAATTGGTGCCTTTGTTCCTTCAGCACGTGGTTCGGTTACACGGCATTCCTGAGAACATTGTGTCTGACAGAGGAGTCCAGTTTGTTTCCAGATTTTGGAGCACTTTTTGTTCTAAACTTGGTGTTCAATTGTCTTTCTCCTCTGCTTTTCATCCTCAGACCAATGGACAAACTGAGAGAACAAACCAGACATTGGAGACTTATCTGAGATGCTTTGTGTCTGCTGATCAAGATGACTGGGTCTCTTTTTTGCCTTTGGCTGAGTTTGCTCTTAATAATAGGGCAAGCTCTGCCACTTTGATGTCTCCATTTTTCTGTAATTTTGGGTTTCACCCTCGATTTTCTTCCGGACAGACGGAGGCTTCTGCCTGTCCGGGTGTTTGCTTCGGACATCCATGCTAGGAGACTGATTCGTGCGCATCACAGAGCTCATCCTGACCGACCTGGTTGCACAAATGAGGGTTCGGTGACCCCTCTTCAAGGAGGGGTTACTGTTGTGAATGTTTTAGAAATGAATTCTGAGCAGAAGCTCCCTCTGGTGGTTACAAACAGTACTGAACCATTCAATGAGGATTGGCAATCAGGAATCACAGACTGGCTGGATATAAGGGAGGTTTCCCCCCCATCATGGTTGCCGGTGATCAATTATTCTTGTCTCAACGTTGTTTCCTGGTTCACTTGGAAGCTTGCTGTGTCTTGCCTCTTCTCCTGCTCTCAGATAAGATATTTTCTGTTTTTTGTTTTTGTGCTTGCCATTTGCATATTTCTCTGCATTTCTGTGAGGTTGGCCAGGTTCCCCTCCCCGGGGGGCTTGGGCTCCTCTCGGTTCCTCTGGAGCCACTGTTGTTTGTTCATTTGCCTTTTCCAGTTTTTTCAGTGGCTGCGGCTTAGTTTTGTTACACCAGAGAACTAATTTAGGTGGTAGAGGTCGTGTGATCACAGGTGTTTTTGCAATTAGTAGCGTTGGCTTTTTTTAGGGTTTTTTTGGATTGCAGTAAGTATCCTTCCTATCCTTTTCTGTCTAGGCAGATTGGGCCCCAGCGTTTGCTCATACTATTTTCTGTCTGTGTCTGTATTTCCTCTTGTCTAACCGCCATTACATGTTTGGGGCTTCCTATGTTCTTTGGGGTTCTGCTCCGGGGCAGATAGCTTTCCTCTTTCTATCTTTAGGTGTAGTTAAGCTCTCAGGCTGTGAAGAGGCGTCTAGGACCAACGTAGGAACGCTCCACGGCTGCCTTTAGTTGTGGTGGTTAGTCAGGGTACTGCAATCCAGTAGATTCCAACCTCTCTGCTGTATTGCCGTTTTTGCCTGCTCTCCTCAGCTACCAAAACATAACAGGTAACAGGAGAAATAGGACCCCAAAAGCTATCGTGCAATTTGTCCTGAGTACGCTGATACCCCATATGTGGGGGGGAACCACTATTTTGACGCATGGCAGAGCTCGGAAGGGAAGGAGCACCGTTTTTAAATGCAGACTTTGATGGAATGGTCTGTGGGTGTCATGTCGCGCTTGGAGAGCCCCTGATGTGCCTAAACAGTAGAAACCCTCCACAAGTGACCCCATTTTGCAAACTAGACCCCCCAGGACAGGAGAAATAGGACCCCAAAAGTTTATGTGCATTTTGTCCTGAGTTCGCTGATACCCCATATGTGGGGCGATCCACTGTGATCGCCTTACTGCGATCTTTGGGAGGCAGAATGAACAAATCCACAAAAGGTGAAGAATTGGTTTTCTTTTTTACGCCGTTCCTTGTGCAGTATTAGTGATTAGGTGACTTTATTCCTCGGATCGGTGCGATTACAGCGATACCAGATTTATACCCTTTTTTCATGTTTAGCTTCTGTCACACTCTAAAAGACTCTTTTTTTGGAAGAATTTTTTGTAAGAAAATTTTGCATCGCAGTATTTTGAGAGCTATAATTTTTCCATATTTCATCCGACAGAGTTATCTGTGGGCTTATTTTTTGCGGGATGAGCTGACGTTTTATTGGTACCATATTCGGGCACATAACGTTTTTTGATTGCTTCCTATTCCGATTTTTGTGGAAGCAGAATAACAAAAGCCATCAATTCAGGAATTGTTTTTTTTTTTTCCTCCGTTCCGCGTGTGGTAAAATTGATAAAGCAGCTTTATTCTTCGGGTCACTACGATTACAGCGATACCTCATTTATATATTTTTTTAGGTTTTGCCGTTTTTTACACAATAAAAAATTTTATAGAAAAAATAATTATTTTTGCATCAGTTTATTCCGCGAGCTACAACTTTTTTATTTTTTCCCTGATGATTCTGTATAGCGGCTTGTTTTTTGTGGGACAAGATGACGTTTTCAGCGGTACCATGATTATTTATATCTGACTTTTTGATCGCGTGTTATTGCACTTTTTCCAAGCGGTATGATGATACCGCTTGGAAAAAGTATAATTTACTACTTTTTGTGTTTTTTTTACGGCTTTCACTGAAGGGGTTAACTAGGGTTATGCTTTTATAGATGGGATTTTTACGGACGCTGCGATACCAAACATGTGTATTTTTTTGTTTATTCTTTTTTTTATTACATAAAAATGTGTATTTTTTAGGGGAATTTTTTTTAATTATTTTTTAATATTTTTTTTAAAAAATGCTTTTTTTTACCTTGTCCCTTTATGGAACTTTCACTTTTTTACTTTTGATTGCAGTTACAATGCATTGCAATGCTCCAGCATTGCAATGCATTGTACCTATAGTGAAAGCTGCTGTGAGCATGGTCACAGAAGCTTTCTGTAGCTAGATGACCCGGAGGTTGTCATGACAACCCCCGGGTCATCAAGGCAGAGATTGGGCCCTGCAAAAACATTGCAGGGCGCCGATCTGAGGCAGAGGGAGCTCCCGACCCTCTGGCTCCCCCCCCTGAGCGCTGCGATCGCAGCAGTCAGGGGGTTAACAGCAAGGGGCGGCGGGGGCGCCGCTCCTGGCTGTCAGTGCAGGAAGCTCGGCCACTGCAGCGCTGAGCTCCTGCACTGATCGGGCAGAAGAGGCTGAAATTTCAGCCTCTTCTGCCTGATCGCTGCTGTGTTTGATCAGTCACATTGACTGACCAATCACAGCGCTGTAGGTGCGGGGACCGACTGCAAAGGTCCCCGCACCGCTTGCTGTGACTGTCAGCTGTCTGTGACAGCTGTCGGCACTGAACTACCACTGACACCTTGCCATGACGGACTGTGCACGTCATTGGACATGAAGGGGTTAAACCCCGACACACTGCGATCAAACATGATCGCAGCATTCCAGAGCCTGCAGAGTGGCTGACAGCCCCTCTGCCTTTGGATCAGAGACCCTGCAGCATGACCAGAGAGACTTCCTGTCATGCGCAGTGTATGTCAGAAAGTCTCACAGGTTAGTGAGAAATCCCTGCAGTGCTGAAAGCTTCTATAGCATGGAGATCTGCATGCTATGGAAGCGATCAAAATCCCATATGGAAAAAAATACCAAAAGTAACCACAAAAATACAAATATAAATGAATATCAACCATCAATGATAAACCCACAAAAAATATTCATCAAATACTAATGTATGATATAATAATAATACTTTATTAATGTAAAAGAGGCATGATGACAATTATCGACAGTACAAGATAAAAAAAAATTTATTACATTAAAAAGATTAAAATGAATAGAAAGATTGAATGTGCAGGGCAGGGTGCACCTAAACTAATTGGTAAAAAAAAAATAGAAGCGATCAGCCTGCAGAAAATGATTGTCCCATATTGGGACAAATTGTAAAACTAAGAATTAAAAAAAAAAAAAAATTAATACTTGTTAAAATATTTTAAAAACTAATAAAAATTAATAATACAAAAATCAATATTTATTCCATTAATAAATAAATATTTGAATAAAAAAAACCAAAGCAATAATATTTAGTATCGCCGTGTCTGTGAAGATCCGCCCTATAAAACTGTCCCACTAATTAACCCCTTTAGTGAACACCATTAAAAAAAACAAGGCAAAAAAAACAATGCTTTATCATCATAACGCCGAACAAAGTGGAATAACACGCGATCAAAAAAACATATCTAAATAATCGTGGTACTGCTGAAAATGTCACCTTGTCCCACAAAAAACAAGCCGCCATATAGCTCCATCACCGGAAAAATAAAAGAGTTATAGCTCTCAGAATAAAGCTATGCAAAAATAATTATTTTTTATATAAAATTGTTTTTATTGTATAAAAGCGCCAAAACATAAAAAAAGATATAAATGAGGTATCGCTGTCATCGTACTGACCCAAAGAATAAAACTGCTTTATCAATTTTACCACACGCGGAACGGTATAAACGACCCCAAAAAGGAAATTCATAAATTGCTGGTTTTTGTTCATTCTGCCTCCCAAAAATTGGAATAGAAAGTGATCAAAAAATGTCATGGGCCCGAAAATTATACGAATAAAAACGTCAACTCATCTCGCAAAAAACAAGACTTCACATGACTCTGTGGGTCAAAATATGGAAAAATTATAGCTCTCAAAATGTGGTGATGCAAAAACTATTTTTTGCAATAAAAAGCGTCTTTTAGAGTGTGACAGCTGCCAAATATAAAAACCAGCTATAAAAACCCGCTATAAATAGTAAATCAAGCCCCCCTTTATCACCCCTTTAGTTAGGGAAAAATAATAAAATAAAAAAATGTATATTTCTATTTTCCCATTAGGGTTAGGGTTAGAGCTAAAGTTAGGGTTAGGGTTGGAATTAGGGTTATGATTGGAATTAGGTTTAGGGTTGGAATTAGGTTTAGGGTTGGAATTAGGGATAGGGGTGTGTTAATGTTAGGTTTGTGGTTAGGGTTATGGTTAGGGCTGTGATTAGGGTTAGGGGTGTGTTGGGTTAGGGTTGGAGTTAGAATTTGGGGGTTTCCACTGTTTAGGCACATCAGGGGCTCTCCAAACACGACATGGCATCTGATCTCAATTCCAGCCAATTTTGCATTGAAAAGTCAAATGGCGCTCCTTTCCAAGCTCTGCTATGCACCCAAACAGTGGTTTACCCCCACATATGGGGTATCAGCTTACTCGGGACAAATTTCACAATAACTTTTGGGGTCCTGTTACTCTTGTGAAAATAAAAATTGAGCTGAAAAGATTATTTTTGTGGAAAAATATGATTTTTTAATTTTACTCCTCTACGTTATAAACTTATGTGAAGCCCTTGGGGATTCAAAGTTCTCACCACACATCTAGATAAGTTCCTTGGGGGGTCTACTTTCCAAAATGGTGTCACTTGTGGAGGGGTTTCCACTGTTTAGGCACATCAGGCGCTCTCCAAATGCGACATGGCGTTCGATCTCAATTCCAGCCAATTTTGCGTTGAAAAAGTCAAACGGCACTCCTTCCCTTCCAGGATCTGCCATGCGCCCAAACAGTGATTTATCCCTACATATGGGGTATCGGTGTACTCAGGAGAAATTGCACAACTTTTGGGGTCCAATTTCTCCTTTTTTCCTTTGTAAAATAAAAAAATTGGTTCTGAAGTAAATAGTACATTTTTTGTGAAAAAAAGTTAAATATTCATTTTTTTAAAAACATTCCAAAAATTCCTGTGAAGCACCTGAAGGGTTAATAAACTTGTTGAATGTGGTTTTGAGTACCTTGAGGGGTGCAGTTTTTAGAATGGTATCACTTTTGGGTATTTTCTATCATATAGACCCCTCAAAGTGACTTCAAATGTGATGTGGTCCCTAAAAAATGGTGTAAAAAGGAGAAATCGCTGTTTAACTTTTAACCCTTATAACTTCCCAACTAGTGTTGAGCGATACGATAATGCAAATATCGGCTATCGGCCGATATTAGCTCTATCGGCCTTTCGATAATTCGTTTCGTTCGATATTTTCGTCTTATCGAATACCGGAATCGGATTTGTCACTGTCACTGTGAGTGTCCGTCGGTCGGGTCTGTCAGGAGTCAGCGGCACTTACCTGGCAGAAGATCTCCGGCGGTCACGTCCTGAACTGCTTGATGGCCGCCATTATCTTCTCCCTGGCGGTCACATGCAGTTTTTCGCGATAACTGCAGTGACTGCAGGGTAATCCCGGCCGTAAAGCAGTCAGTCCGATGACGTCACCGCCGGGGAAGCAGGTAATCAGCTGTGCTGCGCCGGGATGACAGGCTCTGCCTGTCATTCTGATGTAGCAGAGCTGGATCGTCGTGGGACACTCGTTACTATGGACTGCGTCGGTCAGGTGGTATACTTTTTTTTTTTTTTTTTTTACAGGAGATCGATGGCGTCGCAGCAGGATGAGACAGTAATAAAAGAAATGAAAACTGTGTTTTTTTATTTTTTATTAAATTAAAAAAATTTTTTTGGAACATCCGGGTACATAAACAATTTAACTATTTATTTACATACAGGGACCCTGTCCGGGTTATTTAGACTTCTTTGGCTGGCCTCTTCCAGGTACCACCTGGTACTCTTCTGGTGCTTGCCAAACATCCGAGACACCAAGGACCACCAGGACCTGATGACGTCGTGTGGCCTGTACAGTCAAGTCGTGACCCGCTATCTGGGTCTGTGTGGCCACCTCTTTCATCTCTCTCCGGGTCTGGAGCCCTATGTCACGGACTGTACGAACCCCAGGGGGCCTAACAGGCGCCGGGTACGGGCCAGCTATACTTATCATGTCCATAGCTGGGGCTGCTGAGGAGACCACTGAGGGAGGCTGGGGAGATTTACGGCGTGGGGTGGGCACTTTTGCAGAGGCCTGGATGTGGGAGGCTGAAGGCTTCGAGGGTCTCACAGGTTCCTGACACACTGGGGAGTAGGGGTCGCACCTGGTAACATTTAGGGCGTACCACCCATTGTAACCCCAGTGTCGGGTGTAAGTCACCAAGTCTCCTGGCAACAGGTCCCTCCCCGGGTGTCCTTCTGGGAGGTGAGCCTCCACGTCCCGCCGGTTCACAAAGACTTCTAAATAAAGTCCAGGCTCCTTGATGAAGCCCCACCCACCTTTCAATTTAAAGCTCCGTACTGCACCCTTACGCCGCGGCTCACTCAGGGTTCCTTTATCCTTTCTCATCCGGTCCTTATCTGCCCGGTCCTTCTCCAGGTGACGTTGGCGAAGTTTCTGGGATTCGCGCTGCTCCCTTTGTCGCTCTGCTTCCCGCTCCAAACGTCTCCACTCTTCCTCCTGACGCCGGTTATAATTCTCCTCCACCAGTTGCTCCATGTCTCCACCACTCCACTGCAGCTTACAGTGTCCGGTTTGCGGCAGCTCTCCTGTCGCCCCCCAGTCCTGGCGGCGCTCCCCTGCGGAGGAAGCAGACGGCTCTAAATCAGATGACAGTCGGGGCTCCGGTACAGGCAGGTAGTGCTCTGGTGCCTGCGCGGCCTCCTCCATGAGGACGGGTGTCGCTTCTTCTGTCTCAGCGACCGGGGCAGACAGCGGGATCTGGGGTGCTGCTGACGGTGCTGCGGTTTTTGCAGGAACGGGTGCCTCCACTGCGACAACGTCAACCGGATCACATTGCAAGGGCTCCTCTACTATAACGGGTGCCTCACCTTCCGGTACAGACACTTCAGGTAAGAGGGATTGGCGCCGCTCCAAGTTTATTTTTAGGGCACGCCAGCTGGCTTCCATCCTGGCGACCTCCTCCCGGTGCCGGGCCAGGCCTCTCAGGGTATCCTCCGCTTCTTGCAGCGTAGGAGGGTTTACAGGCCGGGTGCCCAACGGTGATTCCGTGGCGATCGGGTCGCTTCCGTGGGGGGAGAGCTCTGACTGCTCCATCCCTTCCCACTTCTGCTCGTCGTGTCCATTAGCCATCTCTGCCAAGTCACATGTGTCATATCTGGAGAGGGCCCCTCTTTTGTAGGGAGGCGGGACCTCCTCACACTGAGGAGGATGAGGAGGCGGAACTCCAGAGCTGTGGGGCACGATGTTACATTGCAGTACCATTTACAGTGGGCGGCCATCGTTTTCACGCCACTGAGTGAGTGACACCCACGAAGAGCACGCCCTTCTTCTTCACCAGTGCCTCGTCGTGACGCAGATATGGCGGAAAAATGGCAAATACATTCTCTGATGATTTTAGCAATTCTCAAGCACAAAACCAGTGCAATTCAGGCACACAGGACTCGCTTATAGCGAGCTACAGAATCCTGTTCGTGACGCCCAAGTTGAGTCGCACAGAGCCAGAGGTTTTCGGGGTACTCGGCACCGAGCCCGTCGACTTCTATGGGGTATGTCACGTCTTTACCCGGCAATTGAATTAGAGTCGATTTTACTATGTAGAAGTGTATAAACTATAAATATATGTATATATATATATATGTCACAATGACATGTATATATATATATATGTATTCTATGTGTGTATATTTTGTGTTTACAACGAAAGAAAGGGTTTTTTTTGTTGCGATATTTTGTTCCCATAGACTTACATGGGACTTCCGGTATCGAAATCGGATATCGACGATATTTAGTGCTATCGGCGATACAATTTCGATACGATATTTTTAGATATCGAGCAATATCGCTCAACATTATTCCCAACAAAAAAAATTTTGGTTCCAAAATTGGGCTGATGTAAAGTAAACATGTGAGAAATATTATGTATTAAATATTTTGTGTGACATATCTCTGTGATTTAATGGGCATGAAAATTCAAACATTTTCGCCAAATTTCCTTTTTTTTTCACAAATAAACGCAAGTAATATCAAATACATTTTACCTCTATCATGAAGTACAATATGTCACGAGAAAACAATGTCAGGCCATGTGCACACTTTGCGTTTTTAGATGCGTTTCCGCTGCGTTTTTCAACGTGCGGAAACGCATCCAACCCGCAGCACAGTGCACTACCAATGTAATCTAATGGGAACCGCATGTCTGCTGTGCACATGCTGCAGAAAAAAACGTGCGGTTTAGCCGCGTTTTATTTTCCGCAGCATGTCAATTCTTTGTGCGGAACTGCAGCGGTTCGGCGCCCATTGAGTTGCATTGAGTCGGGCACTTCCGCAGCAAAACCGCAGATCTAAAAAAGATCTGCGGGTTTGCTGTGGGTGATACCGCTGCAGTTCGGGAGGAGGGAAGTGTGTGGGCGGTGCATGGGCGTGTATAGTGTGCGGCGCTATGTGTGTGGGCGGTGCGTGGGCGTGTATAGTGTGCGGCGCTGTGTGTGTGGGCGGTGATTATGTGCCGGTGTCTGCGTGATCGGTGTGCGGGCCTGTGTGCGGGGCTGTGTGCGGGATCAGTGTGCGGGGCTGTGTGCGGGATCGGTGTGCGGGATCGGTGTATGTGCGGCGCTGTGTATGTGCGGCCGTGTGCGGGGCTGTGTATGTGCGGCGGTGTGCGGGCCTATGTGCGTGTCTCCGTGTATGCAGGCATCGTCGGATGGGACTACAAGTCCCATCCGGCGATGCCTGCTACAGTGACTGACACATTAGCCAATGATGGGACAGTAGTAGTCCCATCATCCGGCTAATGTGCTGAATGTAAAAAAAAACATTACATACAACATATAACATACATGACATACAGAACATATATAACATACACATGACATACAGAACATATAACATACACATTACATACAACATATAACATACACATGACATACAACATATAACATACACATGACATATAACATACACATGACATACAGAACATATAACATACACATTACATACAACATATAACATACACATGACATACAACATATAACATACACATGACATACAGAACATATAACATACACATTACATACAACATATAACATACACATGACATACAACATATAACATACACATGACATACAGAACATATAACATACACATGACATACAACATATAACATACACATGACATACAACATATAACATACACATGACATACAGAACATATAACATACACATGACATACAGAACATATAACATACACATGACATACAACACATAACATTGAGCACATACTCACCTCTTCCCCGACGCCATCGATCTGTGTACCGCTCTGCCGCCGGGAAAGAATGACGTCACTACAGTTCATTCTCTCACGGCAATGCTGGGTGAGAAGATTCCCACGCAGCATTGCCATAAAGTGAGAGAATGAACTCAGTGATGCACTACAGAAGCCATTGTCTCCTGTCAGTGCATCACTGGGAGGCCCTACAGAGCAGTGGCATCACCTGATGTCACCATTCTATAGGGGAGACCATCGTGGGACACTCGTTATTAATTGGACTGCGTCGGACAGGGAGTATACGGTTGTTTTATTTTTTTACGTTTTATTACAGGAGATCGAGGGCGTCGCTTGGATCTGAGCGTATAATAAAGATATGAAAACCGTGTTGTATTTTATTTAATTAACCCCTTCACCCCCAAGGGTGGTTTGCACGTTAATGCCTGGGCCAATTTTTACAATTCTGACCACTGTCTCTTTATGAGGTTATAACTCTGGAACGCTTCAACGGATTTTCGCGATTCTGAGATTGTTTTCTCGTGACATATTGTACTTCACGTTAGAAGTAAAATTTCTTCGATATAACTTGCGTTTATTTTTGAAAAAAATGCAAATATGGTGAAAATTTTTAAAATTTTGCAATTTTCAAACTTTGAATTTTTATTCCCTTAAAACAGAGAAATATATCACACAAAATAGTTAAGAAATAACATTTCCCACATGTCTACTTTACATCAGCACAATTTTGGAACCAAATTTTTTTTTTGTTAGGAAGTTATAAGGGTTAAAAGTTGACCAGCGATTTCTCATTTTTACAACAAAATTTACAAAGCCATTTTTTTTAGGGACCACCTCTTATTTGAAGTCACTTTGAGGGGTCTATATGGCAGAAAATACCCAAAAGTGACACCATTCTAAAAACTGCACCCCTCAAGGTACTCAAAACCACATTCAAGAAGATTATTAACCCTCCAGGTGCTTCACAGGAACTAAAGCAACGTGGAAGGAAAAAATGAATATTTAACTTTTTAGCCACAAAAATGATCTTTTACAAACTTTTTTTTTATTTTCACAAGGGTAAAAGGAGAAAATTGACAGATAAGGTTGTTATGCAATTTCTTCTGAGTACGCCAATACCCAATATGTGGGGGAAAACCACTGTTTGGGCACACGGCAGAGCTCGTAAGGGAAGGAGCGCTGTTTGACTTTTTCAAACTAAAATTGGCTGGAATTGAGATTGGACGCCATGTCGTGTTTGGAGAGCCCCTGATGCGCCTAAACAGTGGAAACCCCCACAAGTGACACCATTTTGGAAACTAGACCCCCTAAGGTACTTATCTAGATCTGTTGTGAGCACTTTGAACCCCCAAGTGTTTCACAAAAGCTTATAATGCCTGGGTGTGAAAAAAAAAAAAAACAATTTTCCACAAAAATGATTTTTTAGTCCCAAATTTTTGAATTTTTCCAAGGAAATTGGACCCCAAAAGTTGTTGTCCAATTTGTCCTGAGTACGCTGATACCCCATATGTGGGGGGGGAAACTGTTTGGGTGCACGGCAGGGCTTGGAAAGGAAGTAGTGACGTTTTGGAATGCAGACGTTGATGGGGGTCATGTTCCGTTTGCAGTGCCCCAGATGAGCCTAAACAGTGGAAACCCCCCACAAATGACCCCATTTTGGAAACTAGACCCCCTAAGGAACTTATCTAGATCTTTGGTGAGCACTTTGAACCCCCAAGTGCTTCACACAAGTTTATAATGCCCGGGCATGAAAATAAAAAATCCTATTTTTTTCCCACAAAAATTATCTTTTAGTCACTAATTTTTTATTTTCCCAAGGGTAACAGGAGAAATTGGACCACATAAGTTGTTGTCCAATTTGTCCTGAGTACGCTGATACACCATATGTGGGGGGGAACCACTGTTTGGGTGCACGGCAGAGCTCGGAATGGAAGGAGCACCATTTGACTTTTTCCAACCAAAATTGGCTGGAATTGAGATTGGATGCCATGTTGCATTTGAAGAGCCCCTGATGTGCCTAAACAGTGGAAACCCCCCACAAATGACCTCATTTGGGAAACTAGACCCCCTAAGGAACTTTTCTAGATCTTTGGTGAGCAATTTGAACCCCCAAGTGCTTCACACAAGTTTATAACGTAGAGCCGTAAAATTTAAAAATCATATTTTTTCCACAAAAATGATCTTTTCACCCCAATTTTTATTTTTCCAAGGGTAACAAGACTCCAAAAGTTATTGTGCAATTTGTCCTGAGTTCGCTGATACCCCATATGTGGGGGTAAACCACTGTTTGGGTGCATGGCAGAGTTTGGAAGGGAAGGAGCGCCGTTTGACTTCTTCAACGCAGAATTGGCTGGACGCCATGTCGTGTTTGGAGAGCTCCTGATCTGTCTAAACAGTGGAAACCCCCATAAATGACACCATTTTGGAAACTAGACCCCTCAAGGAACTTATCTAGATGTGTGGTGAGAACTTTTAACCCCCAGGTGTTTCACTAAAGTTTATAACGTACAGCCGTAAAATAAAAAATCTTTTTTTTTTTTACAAAAATGATTTTTTCGCCCCCAATATTTTATTTTCACAAGGGTAACAGAAGAAATTGGAACCCAAAAGTTGTTGTCCAATTTGTCCTGAGTACGCTGATACCCAATATGTGGGAGAAAACTACTGTATGGGCGCACGTCAGGGCTCGGAAGGGAAGTAGTGATGTTTTGGATTGCAGACTTTGATGGAATGGTCTGGGGGCGTCATGTCGCATTTGGAGAGCCCCTGATGCGCCTAAACAGTGGAAACCCCCCACAAGTGACCCCATTTTGGAAAATAGACCCCACAAGGAACTTGTCTAGATGTGTGGTGAGCACTTTGAACCCCGAAGTGCTTCACAGAAGTTTATAACGCACAGCCATAAAAATAAAAAATCTCTTTTTTTTTTGCAAAAATGATTTTTTTTTGCCCCACCCAATATTTTATTTTTACAAGGGTAACAGGAGAAATTGGACCCCAAAAGTTGTTGTCCAATTTGTCCTGAGTACGCTGATATCCAATATGTGGGAGAAAACTACTGTATTGGTACACGTTGGGGCTCGGAAGGGAAGTAGTGACGTTTTGGATTGCAGACTTTGATGGAATGGTCTGGGGGCGTCATGTCGCATTTGGAGAGCCCCTGATGCGCCTAAACAGTGGAAATCCCCAACAAGTGACCCCATTTTGGAAAATAGACCCCACAAGGAACTTATCTAGATGTGTGGTGAGCGCTATGAAGCCCCAAGTGCTTCACAGAAGTTTATAATGTACAGCCGTAAAAACAAAAAAATAATTTTTTTTGTACAAAAATGATATTTTCGCCCCCAGTTTTTTATTTTCCCAAGGGTAACAGAAGAAATAGGACAAATTGCACAATAACTCTTGGGGTCCAGAGTACGCTGATACCCCATATGTGGGGATAAACTACTGTTTGGACGCATGGCAGAGCTGAGAAGTGAAGGAGCACCGTTTGACTTTTTCAACGCAGAATTGGCTGGAATTGAGATCAGACGCCATGTCACATTTGGAGAGCCCCTGATGTGCCTAAACAGCGGAAACCCCCCAATTCTAATTCCAACCCTAACCCCAACACACCCCTAACCCTAGTCCCAACCCTAACCACAAACCTAACCCTAACACACCCCTAATCCCAACCCTAACCCTAATCCTAACTTTAGCGCCAACCCTAACCCTAACTTTAGCCGCAACCCTAACCCTAATGGGAAAATGGAAATAAATACTTTTTTTTTATTTTATTATTTTTCCCTTACTAAGGGGGTGATAAAGGGGGGTTTGATTTACTATTTATAGCGGGTTTTTATGATTGGCAGCTGTCACGCTAAAAGACGCTTTTTATTGCAAAAATAGTTTTTGCATCATCACATTTTGAGAGCTATAATTTTTGCATATTTTGGCCCACAGAGTCATGTGAGGTCTTATTTTTTGCGGGACGAGTTGACGTTTTTATTGGTACCATTTTTGAGCACGTGACATTTTTTGATCGCTTTTTATTTCGATTTTTGGGAGGTTAGAATGAACAAAAATCAGCAATTCATGAATTTCTTTTGGGGGAGGCGTTTATACCGTTCTGCGTGTGGTAAAATTGATAAAGCAGTTTTATTCTTCGGGTCAGTACGATTATGGCGATACCTCATTTATATCATTTTTTCATGTTTTGGCGCTTTTATAGAATAAAAACAATTTTATATAAAAAATAATTATTTTTGCATCGCTTTATTCTGCGAGCTATAACTTTTTTATTTTTTCGCTGATGATGCTGTATGACGGCTCGTTTTTGCGGGACAAGATGACGTTTTCAGCAGTACCATGTTTTTTTTATATCGGTCTTTTTGATCGCGTGTTATTCCACTTTTTGTTCGGCAGTATGATGATAAAGCATTGATTTTTTGCTTCTTTTTTTTTTTTTTTAAGGGGTTCACTAAAGGGGTTAACTAGTGGGACAATTTTATAGGGGGGGTCGTTACGGATGCGGCGATACCAAATATGTGTACTTTTATTGCTTTGTTTTTTTTATTTACAGGAAGAAGTGAATTTATTGGGGAATATATATTTTTTTTTTTATTTTGGATTTTTTTTTAAAACATGTTTATTTTTATTTTTTTAACTTTTTTACTTTGTCCCAATGTGGGACATCACTGTATTTTATCAGATCGCTGGTGTGACAGTGTGCACAGCACTCTGTCACACCAGCGATCGCTCAGGCAGTGCAGCAGGCTTCTATCTTGGATCCGGGTCCTGGGAGGGAGGAAGCCCTCAGAACAGCGCGATCACATCGCGCTGCTCTGAGGGTCTCAGGGGGGCGCGCAGGGAGCCCCCACCCTGCGCGATCCTCCCCTGTGCCCCCAGTACACCGCGATCATGTTTGATCGTGGTGTGCAAGGGGTTAATGTGCCGGGAGCGGTCCGTGACCGCTCCTGACACACAGTCATGGGTGTCAGCTCTGATAATCAGCTGACACCCGGCCGCGATCGGCTGCGCTCCCCCCGGGAGCACGTCCGATCGCACGAGACGTACTATCCCGTCCATGGTCATACGGGCCCAGGTACCATGGACGGGATAGTACGTCCGATGGCAGTAAGGGGTTAAAATAATTTATTCTTATGCGTGTGGGTTTTTTTTTTAACCCTTTATTAATATAAGATTAATAATGGATATGCGTCTTATTGACGCCTCTCTTATTAACCGGGCTTAATATCACCTTACAATAGCAAGGTGATATTAACCCCTTATTACCCCAAATCCCACCACTACAGGGGAGTGGGAAGAGGGGGGCTAAGTGCCGGAATTGGCGCATCGTACAGATGCGCCATTTCTGGGGTGGCTGGATGCTGGTATTTTTAGCCAGGGGGGCGCCAATATCCATGGCCACTTCCTAGGCTATGAATATCAGCCCGCAGCTGTCTGCCTAGCCTTTCTGGCTATAAATTATAGGGGGACCCTACGTCATTTTTTTTGGGTGGTCCCCCTATTTTAATAGCCAGTGAAGGCTAGCTGCGGGCTGATATTCATAACCTGGGAAGATTCATGGGTATTAACCCCTTCCCAGGCTAGAAATATTGGCCCCGGCTGTCTGCTTTCCCCCTCTGGCACAGAAAATTGCGCGGGAGCCCACGCCATATTTTTTCCTATTTTTTATTTTTTTTTAATTAACTATTGCGTTATTTTGTGTATGTGTACGCGTGTGTGTCTTTAACTATTTATGTACCATTCTATCTATCTATCTACCTATATATCTTTCTGTCTATCTATATATCTATCTTTCTATATATATTTCTAAATATCTATTATCTATCTATCTATGTATTTTCTATCTATCTAACTACTGGTATCTATTATCTATCTATGGCCGGCGTCACACTTGCGAGTGTGATGCGAGTAAGTCGCACGACTTTCTCGCATCAACACCCGGCACGGCCGCCCGCTCTCGGACCCGAGTGTGCGGCTGCATAGAAATACATGCAGCCGCACACTCGGGTCCAAGAGCGGGCGGCCGTGCCGGGTGTTGATGAGAGAAAGTCGTGCGACTTACTCGCATCACACTCGCAAGTGTGATGCCGGCCTATCTCTATCTGTGTGTGTGCAATGGAGTGTGGGTTGGACAAATGTAAAAGAGGTGGTTGGACAAGAAATGACATCACAAATCTTTTTTTTTTTGTTAAACAACATATCTTTATTTAGCTGTAAAAACCGCATACAAAACCGCATGAGAAAAACCGCGCCAAAAACCGCATCAAAACCACACCAAAACTGCGTCAAAACCGCACCTGCGGTTTCTGCCAAGAGGTGCGGTTTCGGCGCGGAAAAATCCGCAGGCAAATCGGCAATGTGTGCACAGGCCCTCAGAATCACCGGAATCCATGGAAGTGTTCCAGAGTGATTACCACATTAAAGGGAATCTTTCACCACTTTTTTCGCACATCAAGTAAAACTATGATTGGATTAAGTGTCAACTATGCATTATACCAGTACTTTTTATACCCCTTGACTCCCCAACTTTGATCAATAAATACCTTTTATATTCCTCCTGCGAAGTATGTAAATCTCCTCTTATAACTTCCTAACAAAAAAAAAATTTGGTTCCAAAATTGTGCTGATGTAAAGTAGACATGTGGGAAATGTTGCTTATTAAGTAATTTGTGTGACATATGTGTGTGATTTAATGGCATAAAAATTCAAAGTTGGAAAATTGCGAAATTTTCTAAATATTCCCAAAATTTCCGTTTTTTTCACAAGTAAACGCAAGTTATATCAAAGAAATGTTACCACTATTATGACTATTATGATGTCAGAATCACCGGGATCCATGGAAGCGTTACAGAGTTATTACCTCATAAAGGGACAGTGGTCAGAATTGTAAAAATTGGCCTGGTCATTACTATGCAAACCACCCTTGGGGGATATTGGCTAGATCCAAACTCCCTCCCATTGTAGAGTTGATAGCACAAATGAAGCATTTCATGGTGTTGGAGCAAGGTGATGCCTTATGTAATAAAGAAATGCAAGCAGGCAAGATTTTTCTAAAATGGAGGCAATTTATTGTGAATTGTTGCTCTTTGGGGGAAAAAGGAATATGGTTGAGCCCTCCACATCTACAGCATGGTATATACAGTACTTGAGGATCTCAAGAACAACCTGAGGCTACTGTGGCTGAATTAAAGTAGGGGAGGTTATTTCTAGGTCAGTGTTTATAATTTATAATTTGATTACAAAATAACAGTTTTTCATGATGTTGTTCACTAAAACTCAATGTCAACTAGGTCACATTTTCAAATAGATGATGATAGTAGTGTTTATGTCATGCCAGCTTAATTTGCAAAAGTCGGTATTATCTGCCCAGTCTGCGCATGGGCATTTGATTTTCTTCTACAGTCTGGTGTGTTAATGTATTTCATGAAAATTTCAATAAAAATGTGGTTTTAAAAAAAAAAGCTGTAAGATAATGCAATACAATTGCATTTGGGGCTAACCTGACACTACAATGGATCGCTGTACTAACCTTGTCAATGTAATCATGTACTAATGGAAGTACTGGTGATGTATTACTGTATTGACGGTGGTTGTAGTGACAGTATTTTATTGACTGTGGTTGGATGTATTACTGTATTAACGGTGATCCTGGTGATGTATTACTGTACTGACTGTGACTCTGGCAATGTATAACTGCACTGAAGAAGGATTTGGTGATGTATTACTGCATCGACAGACGTTCAGGTGATGTATTACTGTACTGACTGTAGTTGTGGTGATGTTTTACTGCACTGATGGAGGTTCTGGTGGTTTAACTGTACTGACAGTGGTTGTGGTGATGTGGTCATGTAGATATTGTAATGCCAAAAAAGATACTTAATGCCAAAACATTATAAGGTCAGTGTGCTGGACCAAAAATACAACTGTCTGAATGCCTGTGAGCTGAACAACAAAATGACTAAAGCCCCATATACTATAGACAGCTGTCCGATCGTTCAGACGACAGCTATTTTGCCCGACTCTCCCATACACAGGATTGCTCACTCTGCCAAGTGTTCCTGTGTTCTCTATGAGAGCTGGTGTTAGACATCTCTGGCTGTAGCTTATCACTTAGAACAAAAGGATCTACTGCACAAAATCGGACAAGCTGGATTCTTATCTCCCTGACAATCATCAGTGAGAGCCACCCATACACATTGGACTGTCACCGGAACCTGTCAAAAGTTTGGCCAAATTTAGTCCAATGTATATTACAGTAGTAAGACCCCTCGAACAGGGTCAAAATGGAATGCCCAGGGGACACAGGTGCTACCTACAGACAGAGCCTAGACATGTGGAAGCTGGCCATTGGTGCAGAATATCAGACAAGGATAACAGATAGCGATGAAGTAGGATAACAGGAATCGGGAGCAAGGGATGGAGCTGGCACAGGCAATACTGTCATAGTCCTGGGTACGGGTTGATCAGACGACTGGACCAGGTAGCAGTAATGCAGGCAGTGCTGGTATTGTCCCGGGTACTGAGTATGGAGGCACGAGTAGTCTGCGGAGATAAACAGTATTAGCCAAATTCAGGCAGGGTACAGGTAAAGCGCAGCAGAGCTCAGAGCAAACGGAACACTGAACCGGAAACTAGCAACAGGAAACACTTGTTGCTCCTGCGCCCTCTCTATGGCAGAGAGGCCAGAAATAGCCCACAGCATATGGTTGGTTAATAGCATATTTTAAAAAATGAGCGCTGTCTCTTTAAGAGACCAGGAGCATGCGATCTCAGCACCATACCTGGGGAAGCGCTGGCCGCGTGCCAGGAAGCAGGAGAGAGGCCAGAGACCGCAACAGAGTGGTGTGGAGTAGAAAGAGAGCGGGGACGGCACGGGTGTTACAACGACTTCTTTTATAATACTGTGAATTCGTGGAGTTTTCCAGACTGTAAACACTTTAGGACACAATCATTATTTTGTCCCAAAGTAACTTTTTTTGGCTTCTTTTTTGGTCATCTTTTCCGACATCTTTAAACCATCAGTTTTTATTTTATTTTAAATAGACAAGTCACTTGTTTTAGCAGCTCCTTATTTAGCACTTTTCAGGAAGGTTAAAGTGGATCAGCCAGACAAAAAATGCTGTGTGCACATTCTCTTAAGCCCCTGTCACACTAAGCGAGATCGCTGAAGCGTCACCGATTTTGTGACGCAACAGCGACCTAGCCAGCGATCTCGCTTAGTGTGACATGCAGCGACGAACAGCCCCACTGCTGGGTATCGCTGATAGTGTTGAGCGATACGATAATGCAAATATCGGCTATCGGCCGATATTAGCTCTATCGGCCTTTCGATAATTAGTTTCGATATTTTCGTCATATCGGATACCGGAATCGGATTTGTCACTGTCACTGTCAGTGTCCGTCGGTCGGGTCTGTCACTGTCAGTGTCCGTCAGTCGGGTCTGTCAGGAGTCAGCGGCACTTACCTGGCAGAAGATCTCCGGCGGTCACATCCCGGACTGCTTAATGGCCGCCATCCTCTTCTCCCGGCGGTCACATGCAGTTTCTCGCGATAACTGCAGTGACTGCTGGGTAATCCCGGCCGTAAAGCAGTCAGTCCGATGACGTCACCGCCGGGGAACCAGGTAATCAGCTGTGCTGCGTCGCGATGACAGGCTCTGCCTGTCATTGCGATGTAGCAGAGCTGGATCGTCGTGGGACAATCGTTACTATGGACTGCGTCGGACAGGTGGTATACTGTTGGTTTGTTTTTTTTCTTTTTTTACAGGAGATCGATGGCGTCGCAGGAATGAGAGTACAATAAAAGAAATGAAAACTGTGTTGTCTCTTTTATTTCATTAAAATACTTTTTTCTTGCTTTGTCTTTTTTTTATGCATTTAATAACTTTGGGATTAATAATGGATCGGTGTCTTATTGACGCCTCTCCATTATTAACCGGGCTTATTGTCACCGTGCAATCAACGGTGACATTAACCCCTTATTACCCCGCTTGCCACCGCTACAGGGCAAGTGGGAAGAGCCGGGTAAAGTGCCACAATTGGCACATCTTTTGATGCGCCAAATGTGGGGCTGCTGTAGCCTGGTATTATCAGGCTGTTGAGGGCCAAAATCCATGGGCCTTGACAGTCTTTTAATACCAGGCCGCAGCAGTCTGCATTTTACTTGGCTGGTTAACAAAAATAGGGGGACCCCTACGCCGTTTTTTTTTCGAGGGGATCCCCTATTTTTGTTAACCAGCCAAGCTAAGCAGACTGCTGTGGCCTGGTATTATCAGGCTGGCAAGGTCCATGGATATTGGATCCTTACCAGCCTGAAAAACCAGGCCTCAGCGGTCTGCTTCATCTGGCTGGTTAACAAAAATAGGGGGGACCCCACGCCAATTTTTTTCGAGGGGATCCCCTATTTTTGTTAATCAGCCAAGATATGCAGACTGCTGTGGCCTGGTATTATCAGGCTGGCAAGGTCCATGGATCTTGGCTCCTTAACAGCCTGAAAATCCAGGCCTCAGCGGTCTGCTTCATCTGGCTGGTTAACAAAAATAGGGGGAACCCCACGCCATTTTTTTTTCAAAGGGAACCCCTATTTTTGTTAACCAGTTCCCTCTGACGTCACTGATTGTGTCCCTGGCTAACCTGAAGTGAAAGTGGAAAGCAATCAATTAAGCTTTCCACTTCCTCTCCTGTCAGCCAGGAGAGGAACTCATTCATTTGGGGGTTTACTGTGAGGCTGCAGCATTAGCTGCGGTCCCTGCAGTAAACATTAACCCTTTCTGAAGGATTACACCGTGGGACCTGACTGTGCATCGGATTGGTAAGAATAATTTTGCTTTATTATTTTATTTTTATTACAGGAAATGGTTTTAGCAGGAAAATAAAATATGGTCAAAAACTGTGTGATTATTTCATTAAACTTCTTTTTTATTAAAGTGTGTGTGTTTGATTTTTCTTTCATACAATAGGATTAATAATTGATAGTTGTCTAATTGACAGCTCTCAATTATTAACCTGGCTTAAAGTGACCTTTCAATTGCAAGGTCATTTTAACCCCTTATTAACCCATTCGCCACCGCTACAGGGCAATGGGAATAGACGGGCAAAGTGCCAGAAAGGGCAAATCTAATTAGAGATTTGCCCTTTCTGGGGTGTCTGGGGGCAGATGTTAGCAGCCGGGGGGGGGGGCAAAAATAATGGTCCCTCTCTGGGCTATTATTATCTGCCCCCACTCACTGGCTTTGTCTGTCTGGTTGTGAAAATAGGGCGGGAGCCCACGCATTTTTTTTTTTAGCAATTTTACACCTCATATATATATATACATGTCATTAAATTTGTGACACATATATATATATATTTATATTTATAGTTCATACACTTCTACATAGTATAATAGCCGCTAATTCAATTGCCGGCTTTTGTGAAAATGCAGAACCCGACATGAAATGACACTTGGTTTACATAGAGTTAACCATGTCTTTTCATGTAGTTTGATATCTGATTTGCACAAACAATTACATGAGTGTAAGTGTGCAAAATTTAAAGGTGTAAATTCGTAGCAAAAAAGTCCGTTTTTTTTACAACGAATTTACACCTTTAATTAACCCCTACAGGTGTGAAATTTTGCACACATAGACTGATGTAATTGTTTGTGCAAATCAGATTGCAAACGACATGAAAAGACATGGTTAACCCTATGTACACCAAGTGTCATTTCATGTCGGGTGCTTCTGTCTTTTCACAGAAGCCGGCTTTACCCGGCAATTGAATCAGAGGATATTTTACTATGTAGAAGTGTATAAACTATACATATATGTATATATATATGTCACAATGACATGTATATATATATATATATATATGTATTCTATGTGTGTATATTTAGTGTTTACAAGGAAATAAAGGTTTTTTTTGTTGCGATATTTTGTTCCCATAGACTTACATGGGACTTCCGGTATCGGAATCGGATATCGCCGATATTTAGTGATATCGGCGATACAATTTCGATACAATATTTTTAGATATCGAGCAATATCGCTCAACACTAATCGCTGATCGTCGCTGAATGTCCTGGACCATTTTTTCATCATTGGTCTCCCGCTGGCCAGCGCGCATCGCTGCGTGTGACAGCAGGAGACCAACGATCTGCGAGCTGGGACCTGGTATCCAATGTACATATCGGGTAACTAAGCACCGCGCGGCACCTAGTGACCCGATATGTACCCTGGTTAGCGGCTCCCACCTTCTGCTGTAGAGCGCTGAGAGCCGGTATCTAGAGTACATATCGGGTAACTAGGAGCCGCGCGGTGCTTAGTTACCCGATATGTACATTGGATACCGGCTCTCAGCGCTCTACAGAAGAAGCTGAGAGCCGGTATCTAGGGTACATGTCGGGTAACTAGGCGCCGCTTGGTGCTTAGTTACCCGATGTTTACCCTGGATACCAGCGTGCTCGCTGGTCCTGATCGCTGGTGAGTCCGCGTATGTGACAGCTCACCAGCGATCAGCTAACGATGTCCCAGCGATCCCATCCACGTTGTATCGTTGGTGGGATCACTGGGACATTGAAGTGTGTGACGGGACCCTTAGTCTGACTAATCAGTGGGGGGTGTGAACACTTAAAGGAAACCTGTAAGCAGGATCCCTTTAAGTTTCTCGAATGTGTGATCCAGCATAATCAGTATAACGGCGCCGACCTGAGACTGTGGGTACAGAAAGTATTCATACCCCTTTAAATTTGTCACTCTTTGTTTCATTGCAGCCATTTGGTAAATTCAAAAAGTTCATTTTTTTCTCATTAGTGTACACTCTGCACCCCATCTTGACTGAAAAAAGCCAGAAATGTAGACATTTTTTGCAAATTTATTAAAAAAAGAAAAACTGAAATATCACATGGTCATAAGTATTCAGACCCTTTGCTCAAACACTCATATTTAAGTCACATGCTGTCCATTTCCTTGTGATCTTTATTGAGATGGTTGTGCTCCTTCATTGGAGTCTAGCTGTGTTTTAATTAAACTGATAGGACTTGATTTGTAAAGGCAAAAACCTGTCTATATAACACCTTACAGCTCACAATGCATGTCAGACCAAATGAGAATCATGAGTGTTAAGGATATTAATTTGATATTTAATTATGAAGATATACAAAACATAGACCCTATGCATATGCATATGAATCATGGACACTTACATGCAATATGGATGCTTTGCTGAAAATGTATTAAAATGGAATGCTTATGTGTCCTTCAGTAGACTTGGCTATGCCTGCCAATGCGTTAACCTTCAGTAAATGTTGACACAACTAATCTACTGAGCTTATCAAGAACAAATTGAAAATGTTCCTGTGCCAGAAAGTTATCAGTACACACACCTGCTAATTCTCTTGAGAGTCAACAATCAAGGCAGTGAAATAATACATTGAAAGGCACCTTCCTTCCTCTATAAATACTCTGTATTTTAAGCAATAAACCAGAATTCATTTTGAGACAGGACTCATTGTGTCCTTGTGATTTCTCCGGCTGTAAACCTTTCACATACGATTTGGCAGCAGACAATTAAGATGAAAACACATGCATCTCGTGTGCCCTAACAAAAGGTACTGGCCTAGGAGCTCAGAGACAGAATTGTGGCAAGGCACAGATCAGGCCAAGGTTACAAAAGAATGTCTGCAGTACTCACGGTTCCTAAGAGCACAGTGGCCTCCATAATCCTTAAATGGAAGAAGTTTGGGACCACCAGAAATATTCCTAGACCTGGCCGTCCAGTCAAACTGACCAATCGTGGGAGAAGAGCCTTGGTGAGAGATGTAAAGTAGAATCCTAAGATCACTGTGGCTGAGCTCCACAGATGCAGTAGGAGATGGGAGAAAGTTCCACAAAGTCAACTATCAATGCAGCCTTCCACCAGTCGGGCCTTTATGGCAGAGTGGCCTGACGGAAGCCTCTCCTCAGTGCAAGACATATGAAAGCCCTCATAGAGTTTGCTAAAAAACACATGAAAGACTCCCAGACTATGATAAATAAAATTCTCTGGTCTGACGAGATGAAGATAGAACTTTTTGGTGATAATTCTAAGCGCTATGTGTGGAGAAACCAGGCACTGCTCACCACCTGCCCAATACAATCACAACAGTGAAACATGGTGGTGGCAGCATTATGTTATTGGGGTGTTTTTCAGCTGCAGTGACAGGACGACTGGTTGCAATTGAAGGAAACAGGAATGAGGCCAAGTACAGAGATATCTTGGATGAAAACCTCTTCCAGAGTGCTCTGGACCTCAGACTTGGCCGAAGGTTCACCTTCCAACAAGACAATGACCCTAAACACACAGCTAAAATAACAAAGGAGTGGCTTCAGAACAACTCTGTGACCATTCTTGATTGGCCCAACCAGAGCCCTGACCTAAACCCAATTGAGCATCTCTGGAGAGACCTGAAAATGGCTGTCTATTAACGTTCACCATTCAACCTGACGGAACTGGAGGGGATCTGCATGGAAGAATGGCAGATGATCCCCAAATCCAGGTGTGAAAAACTTGTTACATCATTCCCAAGAAGACTCATGGCTGTTCTAGCTCAAAAGGGTGGTTGTAACGTGCTGCTATAGTGCATAACAGTGTAAGCTCCACCAGGGGGTGCTGGAGAGGGAAGAGAGGTTACACACACACAGAGTAATAACACAGAGCAGCCGCACAGGTGCCACAGGTAACGAAAGAGTGGTCAGACTACCCGAAGTCAGCAACTGTCAGGAGCAGAAGTACCAAGGGAGACAGCAAGTGCGTAGTCAGGGACAAGAAAGAAGTCAGGACCTACCGGGAACGTGGTATCAGAAACATAAGACGTAGTCAGGGTTCAAGCCAGAGGGTCAAAAAGCCAGTCAGGAAGCGTGGTATCAGGAACGGAAAACCAGAAGCAGAGTCCAGAGATCACACGTTTCACAGGAAGACACAAACCTCTTGACGTCAGAAGCCAACGAAGGCCACCAAAACAACATAGTAATGGCTTTACGCGTGGCCAAGATTCCAGGATGCCCACTCAGAGCTGAGTCATGGAACTCCCGAAGCACTCTTAACCGATACTGAACAGGCACAAAGAGCTTATTACCAGGTATGGACAAAGGAGCAAGAGATTGTGCCTCACAAATCTCTCGTTCCAATGCCGAGGACACTACAGCCACCACCACTCCGCGCTGAAGAATGGAAAAAGGAGGTTCAGGAGGTGAAACTGGATCCAGGCTACGAGATAAAGCATCAGCCGTCATATTCTTGGACCCTGGTATGAAAGTAATAGAAAACTGAAGTCGGGAAAAAAAAAGTAACCACCTTGCCTGTCTTGGAGTCAGACGTTTGGTGGACTCGATGTAAGCCAGGTTCTTGTGATCCGTAATGAAAGTGAAACGATGGACAGCCCCCTCCCAAAAATGCCTCCATTCCTCAAACGCCAATTTAATGGCCAATAGCTCCCAGTTACCCACATCATAATTCCTCTCAGCAGAGGAAAATTTTCTCGAAAAGAAGGCACAGGGTCTTAAGTTAGTCAACGTGGTGGGCCCCTGGGACAACACCACCCCCACTCCCACCTCTGAGGCTTCCACCTCTACGATAAATGGTTTAAATAAATCAGGTTGAACCAGTACAGGTTTTAAAGAAGATGCCGCCACAGCTGGAGCTGACCAGTTTTTGAGATCAGCCCCCTTATGAGTTAAATCTGTGAGGGGTTTGACAATCTGAGAAAACCCCTTAATGAATATTCTACAATAATTGTCGAAACCCAGAAAACGCTTAAGACCTTTGAGATCTCTGGATTGCACCCAATCCACAATAGCCTGTACCTTCCTAGGGTCCATAAGAAACCCCTCAGCAGACAAAATGATCCCTAGGAAGGACAATTCCTGAGCAAAGAATGAACACTTCTCTGGGTTAGCAAATAGTGAGTTCTCCCTAAGCCTCTGAAGAACCGCACGGAGGTGGCCCATGTGGCTCTGCTTGTCAGAAGAATATATAAGAATGTCATCCAAATAAATTACCATGAAATGCCCAATAAAATCTGAGAACATGATTTATGAAATTCTGAAATACTGCTGGCGCGTTAGTCAGGCCAAAGGTCATAAACAAATTCTCAAACCGACCCTCAGAGGTGAGAAATGCAGTTTTCCACTCATCCCCCTCCCGCATACGGATGAGATTGTATGCCAACCCTGTGGTTCAACTTAGAGAACCAAGTGGCCCCCGACAATTGATTGTACAAATCGAGTATAAGTGGAAGGGGATAAGTGTTTCTTATAGTGATTTTATTAAGTTCTTGAAAATCGAGACATGGGCGTAAACCACCATCCTTTTTCTTCACGAAATAGAACCCCGCCGCCACAGGAGAGACAGATGGCCGAATGTGGCCCTTACGGAGGCTATCAGAGACATACTCCATCATAGTGGCCCGCTCAGGGGCGGAGAGATTGTACAGACGCGCTTTGGGCAATTTGACAGCGGGAACAAGATCAACTGTTATGATTCGGCAACCGAGGAGGATAATAGGAAAAAGACTAGGAGACCAGATATCAGAGAGGTTGGTAACTTAGCAGATTGCAGACCCCTAAACTGACACACAACTAGAATTAGCCATGGGACGTACTTACGGTGCCCTAGACGCCTCGACACAGCCAAAGAGTTAACTAAGCCTAAAGAGAGAGGGGGGAAAGCTATGCTGCCCCGGATTAGAGCCCCAAAGGAATAGATAGGCCCCAAACATATATTGCCGGTGTGACAAGATGAGGCACAAACACAGGCAGAAAATAGCGCAAGCAAATGATAGGGCCCAAACTGTCTGGATAGTACAGGACAGAAAAGGATACTGTCTGCAATCCCATAAAAACTCTAGGAAAAATTCCAACAAGTCTGATATGCAAAAATACTGAGGCCTCGCAACCTCTCACCCACTAAATCAGAGCTCTGGTGTTTACTGGACACAAAACAACAGATACTGAAATAACAGGGAACTAGGAATACTGAAAAGACTGACAATAGCTGTGGCAACTGAAAACAGAGTTCAGCACAGGCTCCAGCAGGGAACCTGGCTGAACTCACACCAGCAAGGCAGAAATCAGAGCAAAGCAAAAAGGAAACAATGCCACAGATTAAAAACAGACAAATAACTTATCTGAAAGATGCAGGACTAAGCAGGAGGCAAGCAGACTTCCAAATGGCTCAGGAAGAAAACAAAAATCACCGGCAACAGCTAAGGGGAGGCTACTCACATAAATCTCCCCAGTCTGTAACACCTGATCTCCAATCATCCTCTTCAGGTGATTGACTTCTGTCAACCAGACCAGCTCCATTACCAGCAGCAACCACAAGAGGGAGCCCAAACTCAGAAGCTAGATCCAAAATGTTCACAACAATCAACAGCGAATGGGCGGTGTGGTGGTAGAACCTCAGTCTCTTTTTCGGAGAATACATCCTCAAAGTCCTTCAGGTACTCTGGAATACCCTCCAGACTGTTGGATGACACAGATACAGAAACAAGACATTTCTTAGAACAATTGGGACCCCGTTTAACAAAGTCTCGAGATTCCCAATTAATCACAGGATTATGTAATTGCAACCAGGGGAAACCCAACACCAGTCCCACAGGTAGATTGTCCATAACAAAGCATGAAATATGTTCCTGGTGCAAGGAACTCACTTTAAGGAGAAACTCCTCTGAAACAAATTTGATGCCATTTTTTAGCCAGTGGTCAATGGCAACAACATGGATAGGAGTCTCCAGCCTGACTGTACCTAACTTACACCTGGACACCAAGTCAGAGTTAATAAAGTTCATGGACGACCCGCAATCCACGAAGGCAGAAGTGGACGTGGAGCCACTCCCACAAGAAAGTTCCACTTGCAACATTTTTGAAAATGGAGAAAAATGTACCTGAGAGTCTGGGTGACCTCCACGACAATTACCCAGACTCAGCCGCTTGCTGGTCGGTGAACCGGAGGAGCAGTCCTTTTTTCCAATGTCCGGGATCTCCACCAAAAAAACACGATTTTCCTTCACGATGCCGTCTCCTTTCCCTCTCCTCGAGGTTGGGGGCCCCCACCTTCTTAGGTTTAGACAGCGGCAAAACAGGACCAGCAGAAAGCAACGGAACCTCTCGCTGTGCGATACCTCTCTAACGCAGCCTTCGATCCATATGGATAGCCTGAGCCATAGCTTTCTCCAAAGAGCTGGGAGGTGGACGGAGAGCAAGAGCGTCCTTCAGATTATTTGCGAGTCCACACCTGAACAGACCTCTCAGCGCGGAATCACCCCAGGACACTTCAGTGGACCATTGGCGGAACTCAGAGCTGTACCACTAAGCTTAGCGCTTTCTCTGAACCAGACCCATAATAGTGTCCTCTGCCACACTGACATGGTCCAGTTCGTCATAGTCAAGTCCTAGGGCCTCAAAGAACCTATCTACTGACTTCCGTTCAGGGGCAGAATGGGGCAGCGAGAAAGCCCAAGATTGGGGACCCTCCCTAAGAAAATAATAAACCCTACCCGCTGAGTTTCATCCCCAGACGATCGAGGTCTCAAAGAAAAAAATAATTTACAACTTCCCTGAACGTATGAAATGTATCTCTTACACCAGAAAAGGTATCAGAAAGCTTAACCGAGGGTTCGGGAGAGTGCACAACATCATCAACTGAATCCCCAGGTCGACTAACATCATGATGGTTGGTTTCCTGCACAGTCTGAGTCAGTCTTTTCTATAAGAGATACTCAAGGGCCTGATGTTCCACCAGAATAACCCGCATCTTCTGTGTCAACCTGGAAAGTTGATCTGCTAAGTTACCAAGAGGATCCATGACCAGAGAAAAAAAAAATGCAAAATCCCCTTTAAATGTGTGGTCAGCAATAATGTAACATGCTGCTATAGTGCATAACAGTGTAACCTCCACCAGGGGGTGCTTTTGAGGAAAGAGAGGTTACACACTGTGACAGTGTCACTGGTTTTATATGTGAGGGGAGGTATGTGTCACACAGGATGCTCTCCTGTGTGAACTAAGACCTACTTCATTTATCTGCCAGCATGTTATATGCTGGTAGGTTTACTCTGTTAAAGGGTGTGCGGTTTTATGGGAATGGCAAAGAGGGCGGGACGCATTCCCCTTACCTCCCCTCAGGGTGTGGCTGAGCAATGTGTAAAAGCTCAGTCCTGTTTTTTTTTCTGGGGAGTGTGGTCTGGAGAGGAAAGTCTCCAGACAGTATAGTGGAAGCTACCGAGCTTTCCACAAGGACTTTAACAGTGCAGTTTATGCTACCGAGAGCGGGCGGAACCCACTCATCTATGGACTGAGTTATTGTTTGTTTTTTTTTTGTTTTTCCCGTTTAACCCAGAGGGGTCATGTTTAGAGTTGAGCGATACTTTCCGATATCCAAAAGTATCGGAATCGGAATGGTATCGCCGATACCCAAAAAATATCGGCGATACCCAATACCGATACCGGAAATCCAATGTAAGTCTATGGGAACAAAATATCGGAATTAAAAAAACCCCATTCTTGCCTTGTTGGTTAATTGTACATGAAGGAAAACAACAAAGAGTAATGTAGAATGTATTGGGGAAGGTTGAGGAGACATTAAAGGCAT
Source organism: Oophaga sylvatica (assembly GCA_033576555.1). Classification (NCBI taxonomy): domain Eukaryota; kingdom Metazoa; phylum Chordata; class Amphibia; order Anura; family Dendrobatidae; genus Oophaga; species Oophaga sylvatica. The sequence continues at coordinate 411,552,826 of JARQOD010000005.1, forward strand.
AGATGTTTAACCCAATCAAATGGAATAGCATAAATATTTTTTTTTTAAAGATGTTCGGATTGACGAAGAAATTGACAATGTTGTTAACGTTTTTTCTATTTTGGCAAATATGTATATTTCACAACTTCCATGCTCTTCACCTTTTTAACTTTTGACACACTTTCTCCTTCATAATCTTCAGCAGCATCATCTTTTTCATCAAATTATTCTTCATCTTCACCTTCTTTATCTTCTTAAACTTCTTGCTATTCATCTTTTTGTTAACATTACTCATATTCTTCTTATTAAACTATTATTCTTATTTATATTGTACTTCATCTTCTTAATCATATTCTTATTTGTGACAGAGATTCCTGTACTTGTAATCTGTCAAAGTATGAATTTTTCATCCTTCCGTTCTTGCTGTCACAAAAGATTTAAATTACAACAGTATTTGTCCGTGTTCAGTTTAGCCTGCAGCAGCAGGCATTTTCCAGGGGCACCACGAGGAGGAACGGACTCACCCCCATACACTGCTTAGTCTTCTTCTGCTTATAATTTAGAGCATATATTTTGCTCTTCATTTTGGTCTTATACTTCATGTTCTTCTGCTTTTTGATCTTCTGCTTATTGTTCTTAAGTCTCTTGTTCTGTATCTTGTAGTTTGTCTTAACCTTCTTAGTCCTGTTTGGTAATCTTTTATTTCTTCTTTGTGATGGTGTTTAGGCTGGTTGGCTTGATGCTCGTCGTCCTTGTGGTCGTCATCTTCTTCGGGGTGGTCATCAGGGTCGTCATCTTCATTGTTGGAGATCCAGAGTGATTACCCAAAAAAGAATTGAAAAAATCTTCAATTTGTAAATGTAGCAGAAGGTACAAGAGCCAATGCAAGTAACGAGGACCAGCTGACTGCGCTGGAACCCGGAGGGGCAGCAGAAGGAAAAGAGCCAATGGCACAACCGAGGACCAGCTGACGTTACTGGGACACGGTTACTAAGCAGGAGGTACCTGTGCTCCAAAGCACTACCAAGGACCAGCAGACGTTGCTGGAACTCGGATACCGAGATGGAGGCACCTAGGCCAAAGGCACTGCGGAGAACCAGCTGACGGTACTGGAACCCGGACGGGTAGCAGAAGGTACAAGAGCCAATGCAAGTAACGAGGACCAGCTGACTGTGCTGGAACCCGGAGGGGCAGCAGAAGGAAAAGAGCCAATGGCACAACCGAGGACCAGCTGACGTTACTGGGACACGGTTACTAAGCAGGAGGTACCTGTGCTCCAAAGCACTACCAAGGACCAGCAGACGTTGCTGGAACTCGGATACCGAGATGGAGGCACCTAGGCCAAAGGCACTGCGGAGAACCAGCTGACGGTACTGGAACCCGGACGGGTAGCAGAAGGTACAAGAGCCAATGCAAGTAACGAGGACCAGCTGACTGTGCTGGAACCCGGAGGGGCAGCAGAAGGAAAAGAGCCAATGGCACAACCGAGGACCAGCTGACGTTACTGGGACACGATTACTAAGCAGGAGGTACCTGTGCTCCAAAGCACTACCAAGGACCAGCAGGCGTTGCTGGAACTCGGATACCGAGATGGAGGCACCTAGGCCAAAGGCACTGCGGAGAACCAGCTGACGGTACTGGAACCCGGACGGGTAGCAGAAGGTACAAGAGCCAATGCAAGTAACGAGGACCAGCTGACTGTGCTGGAACCCGGAGGGGCAGCAGAAGGAAAAGAGCCAATGGCACAACCGAGGACCAGCTGACGTTACTGGGACATGGTTACTAAGCAGGAGGTACCTGTGCTCCCAAGCACTACCAAGGACCAGCAGACGTTGCTGGAACTCGGATAACGAGATGGAGGCACCTAGGCCAAAGGCACTGCGGAGAACCAGCTGACGGTACTGGAACCCGGACGGGTAGCAGAAGGTACCCATGGAAATTTAAGTTGACAGGCCGCGAGCCGGCCGCAGTTACCGAATCCCACAGTACTACAGTGGGTGATTGTCCTATTGTCACAATGGAAACAGCCTTTATTTGCATATCCCGCAGCACACATAGGAAGCACCTAAACTCCAGGCACCATAGAGTCGGCTAACCCGACCGCAACACGACAGGACAACTTATTGGAGGCTAAGTGACGTTTACACTGACAGGAAACAGATGGCGTGCTGTAACCAGTCTGGGCAGGAGTGAGTACCCGTGCCAATGACACTTCCGAGCAACAACTGGCGGTGTTGAAGCCCAGGGATGAGAAGACAACAGGGTGGAGGCAGCAGGACTTTTTGCCGTTCACACAGCAGGGGAAAAGCTGACATTACTGAACCCCAGTAACACAGGAGCAAGTGTTGACTGTGCTAACAGCACTTCCGAGCAACAACTGGCGGTGTTGGAGCCCAGGGATGAGAAGACAACAGGGTGGAGGCAGCAGGACTTTTTGCCCTACACACAGCAGGGGAACAGCTGACATTACTGAACCCCAGTAACACAGGAGCAAGTGTTGACTGTGCTAACAGCACTTCCGAGCAACAACTGGCGGTGTTGTAGCCCAGGGATGAGAAGAGAACATGGTGGAGGCAGCAGGACTTTTTGCCATTCACACAGCAGGGGAACAGCTGACATTACTGAACCCCAGTAACACAGGAGCAAGTGTTGACTGTGCTAACAGCACTTCCAAGCAACAACTGGCGGTGTTGTAGCCCAGGGATGAGAAGAGAACATGGTGGAGGCAGCAGGACTTTTTGCCATTCACACAGCAGGGGAACAGCTGACATTACTGAACCCCAGTAACACAGGAGCAAGTGTTGACTGTGCTAACAGCACTTCCGAGCAACAACTGGTGGTGTTGGAGCCCAGGGATGAGAAGACAACAGGGTGGAGGCAGCAGGACTTTTTGCCGTACACACAGCAGGGGAACAGCTGACATTACTGAACCCCAGTAACACAGGAGCAAGTGTTGACTGTGCTAACAGCACTTCCGAGCAACAACTGGCGGTGTTGTAGCCCAGGGATGAGAAGAGAACATGGTGGAGGCAGCAGGACTTTTTGCCATTCACACAGCAGGGGAACAGCTGACATTACTGAACCCCAGTAACACAGGAGCAAGTGTTGACTGTGCTAACAGCACTTCCGAGCAACAACTGGCGGTGTTGGAGCCAGGGATGAGAAGACAACAGGGTGGAGGCAGCAGGACTTTTTGCCGTACACACAGCAGGGGAACAGCTGACATTACTGAACCCCAGTAACACAGGAGCAAGTGTTGACTGTGCTAACAGCACTTCCGAGCAACAACTGGCGGTGTTGTAGCCCAGGGATGAGAAGACAACAGGGTGGAGGCAGCAGGACTTTTTGCCGTACACACAGCAGGGGAACAGCTGACATTACTGAACCCCAGTAACACAGGAGCAAGTGTTGACTGTGCTAACAGCACTTCCGAGCAACAACTGGCGGTGTTGGAGCCCAGGGTCAAGGAGGATGTTTAAATACCATATCAAGTATTTTCCTTGTTACGTGTCAATTAAAAATGTCTATACTCCAAACAAGAGAAATATAACCTTTAGTACCATAAGATGATGATTTTACTTAAAAAAATATATGTAAATTAATAATTTACAAACATAAACGCTAACATTAACATGTTGAAAAGCAATGCAAACCACAATTAAAATAGGTTAAATAATCTGCTATACGGTTTAAAATAAAAGCATACAAGTACATATCAGAATCCATTAATGATGGCTAAGTAACAGTATGTACACCATTTTTATTGTGTAGACAATGAATGGCTGACTTAAAAACATAATCAGCATTACAAGTTATCTTTGACATTCATAAAACTTTACATTTGGTGAATAATATCACTAAAAATTTTTTAAAAATATCTAAAATTTCCATCATGTAATACTGATAATATGTGCCAATCATTTATATTAACAAACAAAAAATTTAAAAAGTGCATAGTGCAGAGTGAAAACAGATATTTATGCCTGACTGTGGACTTGCAAGCATGACAACGGATAGATAAGGTATATATAGATGAGACTGCATAGCCACAGATGGTGAATGGCGATGTAATACTGTACCTCAATAAAGTGTGCGTTACTACTACATCCTTTTTTTTATATAGCTTTATAAAAGGTTACGTGCATGTATGGTTGCGCCTTTGTTTGGACGCACAGACTGGCTTCCTGCTGTGACGCGTTGGATATTGGAGCGTCTGTACGTCTTATGACGCAGACTAACATTCACGGTGCGCATCGTTCATCATCGCAAGCGTACCAACAACACAAAGGCGTTGTCATGACTGCTTTACTCAGTAAACATGCACCTATGATAAAAACATACACGCATGTGCCCTATTACATAACAAGCTACAAGAAAAACGAGTGTGAGGTGTGACACAGCTGTTTTGTTAAGGTACAGTATTATATCGACATTGTACAGGTGTCGCTATTCAGTCTGATAAATAGATATCATTCACCTATTCTATCAGTTGTCGTTCTTTCAGCACCACTTACAGGTATATATTTTGCTATTGTGACTATGCACTATTGACTTTAACAAGGTAATGCATGATTTTTGTTAGCGATTATCATGTTTACATGAAGGACCTTTATGATATAGGCTGTTAACTTTCTAATTAAATATGTATTTTTTAAAATGACACAAATATAAGTAATGTTGAAGAGGACTATTCCTACATGCATTGTTTGCACAATATTACAGGTGTACATCACGTCCCTTAATCAACATTGGATTATTATATTTACTTGTATGCTTTTATTTAAAAGGCAAGAACACTGAATATATAACCTTCGCACTGCAGCAGTTGTCAAAGTTCAACCCACATTATGCACTTCCAACATTGCAGCATTTGAGTCATGATGTGAGTTGGATTTGTCTAAGCTATGGAGTGACAAGGTTGACCATCAGTATCCTATAGCATAAGTAGGCTTTTGTGTTTGCATTTGTTTTCGACATGTGCATATCTGTAATAATATGTCACAATTATTTTGTTACAGATTTGTGACAAAGACTAATCATTTTATGGTTTTAAAGCTGACGTTTCAAATGTTTACAGCTTAGAAAATCAGGGTGTAGCCTCATATCTATGTGTAGCACTAGACACTTTGACATGTCATGTTTTTTTCACCATGATTAGGTAGCTAGCAGTAATTTTTGCCGGACACACAGCAGGGGAACAGCAGGCGTTACTGAACCCCACAAACACATCAGCGATTGTTTTCATCTGTGCATCTAACACTTCTGAGCAGCAACTGACGGTGTTGAAGCCCAGGGCAAGGAGGGTGTAGGCAGAGGCCTAGTATGAGATTGTTTGAAGTTAAAGTTGTAGTTAGCAGCAGTAATTTTTGCCAGACACACAGCAGGGGAACAGCAGGCGTTACTGACCCCACAAACACATCAGCGATTGTTTTCATCTGTGCATCTAACACTTCTGAGCAGCAACTGGCGGTGTTGAAGCCCAGGGTCAAGGAGGGTGTAGGCAGAGGCCTAGTATGAGATGTTTGAAGTTGAAGTTGTAGTTAGCAGCAGTAATTTTTGCCAGACACACAGCAGGGGAACAGCAGGCGTTACTGAACCCCACAAAACACATCAGCGATTGTTTTCATCTGTGCATCTAACACCTTCTGTGCAGCAACTGGCGGTGTTGAAGCCCAGGGTCAAGGAGGGTGTAGGCATAAAATATTGACTTATTGCCTTGTTACGTGGCCATTGCAAATGTATGTACTTCAAACAGAATAAATGAAGTTTTACTAGGACAATAAAATGATGAATTTCAATTCCAAGAATAGAAAAAATATTTATACTTGAGAGTCCTCTGTGGTTGATACCGTTTAATGGCTAACAGAAAATATGGTAAACAAATTCCAAGCTTTCGAGACTACTCAGGTCTCTTCATCAGGCTAAGACTAAAACAAAAAATGAAGAATCACATATTCTACACACAACAGGACACAGAATAGGTAAGACAAGTGAGGGAGGGACAAGTGAGGGGAGACCGGCAAAAAAAGGGATGAAACAAGGATGAATTATCAGCGCCACACAATAAGAGAAAAAATAATGGATTTACCTGTGGCAAAACACTTTTGTATGCCCGGTCATAGCATGATGGATATGGAATTACTGGTATTAAAAATATAACTTCAAATATGAGAAAGATACAAAGGTTTCAGAATATAAGCTCATCATGACCTTTGACACTGTTAGTGATGGAATGAATAGATCACACGGATTTATGTCATTCTATATCAATTAAGAAATCTGCGTCTCTGCCCTTCCAGGGGCATGAAAACACAAACCAGACCCCAATCAGAGGGCAATAAAACTTTCTATCCTTATCTAGGAACTGTTCCAATATATATGTTCATCCCTCTGTGATAATGACAGTTCTGCTACACGTCACTTACTTGTCTTACCTATTGCACATTCCTGTGTCCTGTTGTGTATAGAAATATGTGATGCTCATTTTTTGTTTTAGTCTTTGCCTGATGAAGAGACGTGAGTAGCCTCGAAAGCTTGCAATTTGTTACCATCTTTTCAGTTACATTAAAAGGTATCAACCACTGCGGACTCTCAAGTCTAAATATTTTTTCATCTACTGGCTAACACGGTACGAAGATACACTTTCCTAACTTCAAGAATAAAAATAAAGACCCTGGAAATATAAACGCATATATGCACATGCCAACAAGAAATGGAACAACACACCACCCAAATAATTGGTACAAAATATAGTGTTGTAAATTTAAGAATAAAAGTCCATTTTTTGTATTTTATGAATAATGCTTAAGGAACGCTATGTTAAACCATAACATAGTGAAGACAATGGATTTTGGAATAGTCCACCATCATCATCATTGCAATTTAATGTGACAGTCACAGACATTTCAATTATTTAAGTTAATAAAATCGTACTTTGTACGCATGTATGACATGTCCAGCATGGACTCATCATGTGATGACGCAAAATGTACGATAAAAAATAACCATTTAAAAAAACATTATGCATTGCACAATTTAAGTGTGTGCCTGCAAGTGTAGGTGAAACAAAGGCTACGGATAGCAAAGGTATATTCTATGTCTGTATCAGACAGTGGACCAGCCTCTGATGGGTAATGGCGATGTTATATTGTACGTCAATAAAGTCTGCGGCTGCAATCATTGCATTTTGCATGTCTGGTTGCGCAAGGCTTTATCCGCAACAACACTAACCTTCCTACTGTCACTCGTAGGGTAGGGTGCGTGTGTCTATTAGAGACTCTCTATAAAATGTGACGTTACGCAGCGTTATTGTGCCAAGGGACGCCAAAAAACGACAGCAGTAATCATTTACTGTCTAATACTCCCCCTATGCCCAACAAAAAAAGCACGTTCCCTCTTTAACAATCTACAAGACTAACAAGCATAATGGTTGACGCTGACTTTATTGAGGTACAGTATTACATCGACATTGTCCATGACTAACTATGCACTGTGATACCTATAACCATTATTAATTTATATTGTTGTGGTTGTTTCAACAGCACTTGCAGGTATAACTACCTATTGTCAGTATGCATGATGCACTTTCTAGATGTAATAATTTATTATTGCACATTATTACCATGTTTAGATGCTGGCCATTTCATATATGGTGTGGAAGTTACAGTTGGCATCAGTATGTTGTATTTTATAATGTCTGTCATAAATAAAACTCGTGATGATGATGATGATGATTTTATGATTCGTACATCCATTGACTGCATTATCTTACAGGTACAGATAAAGTTCCTTAAAAAAGCATTAATTGATAATTAAGAAATGTACTTTTAATGCATTAATTTAAAAAAGTGAACACTATGTTTTAGTTTTGTTACCATTTCTAAAAGAAATTTGTGTAGATATGCGCTGTGATGACAAATTATTATTTGTCCATATTTGTTATAAAAAATTTATGATTGTAGGCATGGAAAACTTCACAATTTCCTGTTTTAAGCATAACAATCAGGGTGACGGGCTCTTCCCTATTTGGAGAATGTTCCACATGTGTTAGGAAACAGGAGACTTCTTGCCGGAACACAGCGAGGGAACAGCTGGCGTTACTGAACCCCACTAAACACTATAGCTTGTGTATGGTCTGTGGACACGACACTTCTGAGCAGCAACTGGCAGTGTGTAGCCCAGGGAGTAGAGTTCAGGTGGTAGAAAATGAAACATTACAGGAGACATGGATACGTGCCAACCAGTTATTTAATCTGAAAACGGACAGACAAATTCTGGCGGATCCATGCCTTGTTCATTTTCAGAAAAGAAGCCGTCTACATTATCGGAGGATATCGCATGCGACGGTCTGTTAGTAACACCACCTGCAGCACTAAAGACGCGCCCGGATAATACACGGCAGCGTGCAAGCCAGCACCTCCAATGCATACTGGCTAAGCTCTGGCCATGATCCAGCTAGAGCCCAAAACTTGAATGGGGAAGAGCCATCTGGGAGTACACTGAGAGGGAAAGACAAGTAGTCCTGTCACCATCTTATGGAAACGTTGCCTCCTGCTGACTGGAGCCGTCTCGGATAGTGTAAGACATTTGTGCGCTGCCACAAAACTTTCGCCACATTTGGAACATTACTGGTCTTGCCCGGCAGAGGCGCTGCTTGTGCTCCCTCTTGTTGCGAGCTGTCTCCACTGCCTCGACGCACAGAGCTGCTTTGTAAGCAGTAGCAGCAGCGCTCTCGGCTGGAATGGAGAACAATATGGTTGCACCAGTGTCTCTTTGTACCCCGCATTTTACGCTCCCGGTTTTCAACGTGTGATGAGGCCTTTGTAAGTTTGTCCCGGTAGCGAGGGTCTAGGAGGGTGTACACCCAATAATCAACTGGTGAAATGTGGGCGATGCGGCGGTCGTTTCTCAGGCACTGCAGCATGAAATCAACCATGTGCTGCAACCCCAACTGGCCAACAAACGCTGTCCCCTGCAAGAGGCGTCATCTCTGCCTTGCTCTGCATCACCCCACCCTCGCTCTACATACTGACAGAGCGTTGTGAACCCCCTCTGGAGCGATGTTCTTCCTCCTCCATTGACTCCTCCTCATCCTCCTCACTAAGTGAGCCCTGCCAGCCCTTTGTGAGGAACCCCCACGTTGCGCTGACTGTCCAGAAGGGATGGAATTTGTGACTCCTCATCCTCCACCTCTTCCAAAACCTCATCCCTTAGTGCTGCAGTGTTTTTTGAAGCAGGCAGATAAGGGGGACAGTCAGGCAGAACTAGTGCATCATCTGCACTCGCCATCCGCGTTGACTCATCAAACGCACGCAAAACTGGCAGATGTCCTTCATAGAGGCCCACTCAGTAGTGGTGAAGTGTGAACGGCGCAAATTGCGAGTTTGATTGCGCCTGATGCAGCTGATACTCCATTTCTGCGGCTGCTGCTCACACAACCGCTCCAACATATGTACGTGGAATTCCACCTGGTGGTTACGTCCATATGATGCGATGTTCAGAAGGCGAAATCTGCGTTGCAGAGCTGCAATGCGCGATCTGGCCATGCTGGAACGTCGCAAGTGAGCACACTCTAGCGGACCTTGTGCAGCAGTGCATCAAGATCCGGATAGTCCCCTCAAAAAACTCTGCACGACCAAGTTGAGCACATGTGGCCAGACATGGTATGTGAGTGAGGTTGCCAAGGCCAGAGCTGCCACCAATTTCGGCCATTGTCACCACACTACCAAGCCTGGCTGGAATTCGTGGCAAAAAACCACACGTCGCTCTCCTGCTTGATGGCATTCCAGAGCTCCTGCGCTGTGTGGCTTCGATTCCCCATGAAATTAATTTCAGGACGGCCTGTTGACGTTGGCCACGGCTGTGCTCATATCGGTCGCAACAGGTAAAGCGTTCAGGGTCCATGTGGAGGTAGACCGAGACGCTCCTGCAGCGATGATTCTGAGGAACTGGAGTAGGGGAGGTGTCAATGTGGACAGACTTGATTCCTGCAATCCTTGGAGTTGACAGAACACCGTACACGCCACTCGCAAGATCTGTACCCGGCCTCCACAACATTGACCCAATGGGCAGTGAGGGAAAGGTATCGTCCTGGCCATGGGTACTGGTCCACCATCGGGTCAGGTGGACCTTGCTACTGACGGCGTTTAGTAGCGCATTTTAATTTTTCCCTCAACTTGCTTTGCAGACCAGGGACGGCTTGCCGCTGAAATAAAATCGGCTGGGCACATGTATTGTGGGACTGCCAATGCCATTAAATTCGGAAACGTCATCCCCACCACCGAATGACAGCATTTCAAGGGGACAGGAGTTTGCAATGCCCATTCAAGCCTGGCCTGGATGGTTGCCGATTGGCCGTTTTATCCCATGCCGGCTACCGATGGCGTTTTGTGCTGGGAGTGTGGGTACAGGGAACTTGCAGCGTGGGTGGGAATAACACTGGGTTTGGACAACAGTGACGAGGTTCTTCCATTGGCATCCTGTGAGGAGCCGAACCGCTGTGTGTGAGCTGGGGAAGAGGCCCAACAGAGCGAAGTGTAGGGTGCTGAGGTTGGCCTACTCTCCATGGTCTTGTAACCAACCAGTCTTTGACCGCACATGTTTCACTATTTGTGGTTTAATTATGACAACTTTTTACCCCTTTTTTCTTTTTGATTACACACTTGCATTTGACAAGCAAAATCATCTGCAAGTGGTCAAAAAAGGACCCGCGTGCAAGTCCGGGAGCGCCCGTTTTGGTTTGGGAAGAGATGCTACGAACGGGTGCCAAATGGAGGCACAGGCAACCGATCGCAGCCTACCTCTCCTACTGTTTGGACCGTTGGGGCAATCTCTTCCCAGAGCTGCTACCCCACCTTCCGTTCCCACCCATGTGGGTCTTGGACCCTCACATCTCCACTACCCTCTTCCAACACCCGTGCGTTGGGGGGTCGGGGCCCGCACCTTCACAAAACGGACCTGAGTCTCATCATCTAAAAAACGTTTGGGGTGTCTGATGTCCCTTCACGATTAAAAAATAAAATGTCAGTAATCTATAAGTGGGACAACATTTATATAAAATAAATGGTAACTTAACATTAAATAGCATGTATTCCCTGACAAATTTCCTGGGGGTCAATACTGAACCCCTTTTCACCTGCTCGGTTTTGGGGACCCGGGGCATGCTGCCCAAAAAAGGGGCCTGACTAGCCCTTACCTGGAACTTAAGGGGGACAGAGGTCCGGCCACCAGCAAAAACCCTGTCCCATAAATCCCTGCCCTTAAAACTAGCCTTAAAGGGGCCCTGTTACCCCCATGGGGGTGGACAGGTAAAGGGGGTTTAAAAAAAGTATAGACAAACGAGAAGACGGGGTAAAGTAAATACTGTCTTGCTCAAAAAAAATCCCGAGGGAACACCAAAGGCAGGGAAAAACTATAAGAAGGTGGGAAAAACAACAAAAAGCTTTTTGTTAATCTTCTCAGAACCGACCCCATCTGCATCGTTTAATTTCCCGGACAAAACCAGCAGAGGCAGCTATATAAAGGGGTAATTAAACATAATCAAAAGCAGCTGGGGGAGGCTGGACCTATCTTAGCAAAGAGCTGGTAAAAAAAAAACCCCTTTTCCAACACAAAGAAACAAAACTCACTGCGAGAAGTCAGAATGTGCAATGCGACAATTTTTGTGGGGAGCCCCATGACAGCTGACCATCGGCCGGCCCCCCCCTCTTCAGATCAGAGGACACAGCTTTGGCATCACTCATAGCCTCTTTTTTACATTCAGAAGCTGCTTGGCGGGGGCCCCGTTTGCAAGCCAACGATTTAGAACAGAAGCAGAGACTCAGGGGGGTCCTTTTTAGAACTCCGCTCCTTTGGGGAATTTGGCAGGCGGGAAGAGAAGAGGTTTGTTCAACAGTGCTGTGGTCCTAAAAGGGGGTGGAAGCAATGAAGCGATGCATTGGCTGCCACCAACAACAACGGCTTCAATTTTTCTTCCCGCGAGGGGGACGCTGAGCTCCTAAAAAAGTGCCAAAAGGGGAACGCCCGGGGAAAACTGGGGATGGGGGTTTCAGGGTGCGGCAGCAGCCACAGAACCCCCGCCCCCTGCGGAAACCCCCACGGCCACGAACGTGCTGTAATTATGAGTACTTTCAAAGCGTCTTGTGCTTGGGGGCGATGAAAAACATGTCAAGGTTTATTTTAAAAAGTCCCGATTACTTCAAAAAATTTTCAGAAATAGTCACACATTTTTCAGAACCGAAACGGAGACAAAGAGGCCCCGAGAACCAAAATCACAATCACTCCCCAAACCGATTCGGATTTTTCTGTTCCCCTAAGCCAAAAGGGAAACTGGGTTTTCAAAGAGCAGGGTTCAAGTCCACAAGTGCTTAGAGTTTTTGGAATAGTGGGTAAAAGGGGGCCAAGGTTAAGGGTAAAGTCCAGGTTACTGCAGGTAGATTTTTAAAGCACTGATTGCTAGTGTGGCTGCTTAAGAAGCAAAGGAGAGAATCAGGGGGGGAAAATCAAGCGGAAACTCCATTTTGACTGAGGGGGAAAATGCTGCAGCAAGACGAAAGTAAAAGGCTGACGAAAAACTAGTTTCAGGGGAAATAACATAAACCTTACTTACCCCCCCCTTTTTTTACAACCCCCCGGATGACCTCAGACCAGGCTGTTGGGTTTTGAGAAACGAGGACAAGCGAGGAGCATTAAAATTATTTCCGGTTTTCCCTAGTTGTCCTCCCTGGGTAGCCCTGCCATTTAATCAGATATTGTAATGTTTTAACAACCTGGAACTAAAATCCTTTCCCCCCACAAATTCTTCCTGACCATCGACAGCACTGGGTCGGGCAAGGAGAGGAAAAGTCCGGAAACGTATTGGGTGTCGCAGCCTAGTAGGGATACAGAAAGACAGGGGGTTCTCATATTTGGGGAGTTGAAAACACAAGCACGGCACTTTTAATTTTACTGATTTTATAGGGTCCAATGTACTTTATCCCCAAATTAACGATGGAATCCTTAACTTAGATTTCTGGTTGACAGCCCGACCAAATCCCTACCTTGAAAACTGGTGCAGGTTTACGAAATTTTTCTGCTGCTTTCTTTTACCTTTCTTTAGCCGATCCAGATTTTCTTTAGAAGATCCATATTTTTTCTGTAAAAAACGTGATTCTTTCAGCACGCTGGGAAAGGCGTTTCTATGGGAAATTGGTAGAATGTTAGGATGATAACCTAGATTGAGTAAAAAGGAGACTGTTTAGTGGGGGGCACTCTGAGGTTGTTTTACGAGAATCGCTTTAAGGAAATAGATCCACCCAAACATCCGTAGGTGGCGATAAAGCAGCGGGGATATCCCAGGGTTTGATTGTTGTTCGGTCTGTCCATTGTCGGGGGATGAAAAGCGAAAAAGGTTTTTTTTAATGTCCAATGCTGCCGAAATTTTTCCCAAAAACCCTAAAAGTGAATTGCACCCCTCGACGAAATTTTCCTCATGGTTCTGAAAGGAAAAAATCTTTAATCATAAATCTGATGTCTGTTTTGGGAGTGGGTTAAGCCGCCCAAAAGGGAAAAAATGGCTGCCTTTGTTAGACGGTCAACCACCACTAGAATGGTGTTCTTCCCTGAGAGGTGGTAACCCCACAATGAATCCATAAAAATGGATCCCCACGGGCGGGCGGGGTGGGGGAAGAGGCTGTAACAGCCCAGTTGGTGAGGACGAGGTGTTTTGCATCTTGCAAGACCTCCTGAAGTGACTAATTCAAAACATCCTTCTGAAAGGGGGCCCCAAAAAAAACGGAAAAAAATTCCTGGTCTTTAGTTCTCTTGCCGTATTTGGGATGTGAATGAGTTGCAATCTCTTATCTGAGTTTCGGAATAAAAGCGTTTCCCTGTACACACCTTCAAAAAGAAAGATTGCCCCGGGGGTTGTGAAAAAGGTCCGATGGGCTTTTGGGGTTTAAGTAGGTCTTGTTTATGAATTACCCCTGGAATTAGAGTCGGGAAAGAATAGTCTTAGGAGGAGTAATTGGAGTGTTCGCTGAGAAAAACCCTAGAGAGTGCACCCCTTTTCCCATTGGCGATCCTGGTCTATAAGAGATGTTTAAAATTAAAATTGGGTTTTTTAAGAAAAGATTCCGCGGCCCTGGCGAGGAGTCAGGCACTTAGCAGACCTGATAAACTAAAGGTTACGATGGTCTGTCAGGAGACTATTTGCTGTGCAGCCCCTAAAGGGGTGTCTCCATTCTTTGAAGGCGGAAATAATGGCCAAACAACTCTCTATTGCCCCTCGTTTTCCCTCTCAGCCGAAGAAACTGCTGGGAAAAAGAAGGCACGGGAGAAAGAATTCTTCTCACCTGTTCTTGGAGAGTTTGCTCCAACGGCCGTTAAAGTTCCACCTCTATTATGAAGGCAGTGGGGGTTTGGGATGTACTAGGATAGGTGCGGGTGGTTAATTTTTTCTTTTAGCGGGGAAAATGCTTCCTGGGTTGGGGGATCCGGGAACCTAGTCTTTCCCGGGGGTTTAATTTGGTGTGGTGCCTCCCAGAGAAATTTCTAATGAAGTTTTTGAATTTGGCAAACCATGGGTGTATCCCAATTTTAGGGGGGAAATTCCTTGATGGGGGGGGGATCATTATTCCTTGTGTAGCGTAAAAAAATTGTTTGGTTTGGTTAAATTTTCAAGTTTGTGTGATGATTTTGTTTGACGTTAAGCCCTTTTACTGTCCTGATGTTCCCGGGAGTTAGAAAAAATTAAAATATCATCAAAAAATTTACCACGAATGTATTAGGAGATCCCTAAAGATGTCTTCACCAAGTGTTGGAAAGGGTTGGGGCGGTACTCAGCCCAAAAAGGATAATAGATATTAAAAGTGCCCAAAGCGTGACTGAATGCAGTTTTCCATTCATCCCCGGGTCAATACGGACTAATTTTGGCCCCCACGAAGTTCTGTTTAGAAAAATTTTGGCGGGTCGCATCTCCCCAAATAATGGATTAAAGGCAAGGAAAACGGTTTTAATAGTAACCTTATTGAGTTCCTATAGTTAGATGGTCTCGAGATCCCTTTTTTCTTTACAAAGAGATGGGTGCCTGCGGGATGAAGGGGGCGTATGAAGCCCCTTTGGCTAGTTTTCATTAAAGTAATCCTTTTTAAAGCCTTTTGCTCGGGCCCCGCCAGGGGGGGAGATCTTTCCAAAAGGTATCTCTGCTAGGCAATAATTCAATTGGGCATTTATATGGGCGGTGAGGAGGAAGCTGGTCAGGGTTTTTTTCACATAAAACCACATAGTCCCGGTATCAGCTGGTGTTCAGGGACTGACATATTCCTTTAGGAACAGAGCAAGCTGAAACTTTTGGATCATCTGTTTCTTGGAAAAATGTAATTCCCTTTGGCTCCCCGTTAATGGTAGGATTTTGGCCGCAGCCCTGGTTGCCTAGAATAATGGGAAAGTGGGGAGAAGAGATAAGCATAAAGGCAGTTTTCTTGATGTCTTTACCCTAAAAACCCTCAAAAGGGTCGTTTCTGATCCAGGTCCAGAGGTCAGCAGGGAGCCATCCCGTTTCCCTCTGTACTGGAGTAGCCTTCTTCACTGAAAGTATTCCCTGTTTCAGAGCAAAGGGACATCCATAAAATTTCCACTGCCCCTGAGTCGATATAGCGAGTAGACACCCAAGCTGAGTAACCGGTTTGATGGAAAGAAAGCAATGGAAATTTTTTTTCTTACAAAATCAGTGGGACACCGCTGGGGGGAAATTGAAAATGGCAGCGTTTACACAGTCAACGTCCTCAGAGGGCGGAGTTTAAGTCGAAAATCAAGATTGTTGCCGAGATCTCTCGGAGCCCGAGGCTGGGGCCTGACAGATCCCCTCTCGCAACATCACAATGAAAGAGTGCTGCAGTAGTCTTACGAGAAAGGCTGGGGCAAATTTATAAAGAATGCCCTGATTAACAATGAAAAAATAGATTCTCCTTTTTAAAAAGATGTTCTTGGTGCATCACTAACC
>JARQOD010000005.1:411568883-411793883 GCA_033576555.1 Oophaga sylvatica
TGAATGACGCATTAAAGGGACAGGAGTTTTGCAATCCCAGCATTCAGAGCCTTGCTCGTGGATGGTTTCCCGGATGGCCGTTTTTTATCCCATCCCTGTGTCCCGATGGCGTTTTGTGCCTGGGGTGTGGGGTGACGGGGAACTTGCAGTGTGGGGGGAATAAAACTGGGTTTTGGGACAACATGAAGGGGTTTTTCCATGGCGTCGTGGGGAACCGAACCATGTGTGTGGCGGAGGAAGAGGCTCCAAACCCGGGCTGAAGATGTAGGTGCTCTGTAGGTTGGGCTACATCCCCATGTGTCTTTGTAACTAAACCACTGTTTTGCCCGCACATTTTTCCCCACATATTTGGGGTTTTAAAGGTTACTGACATTTTACCTTTTTTACTTTTTGATTACACAGTTGATTTGACTAGAAAAATCTCTGCAAGTTGTCAAAAAAGGACCACGCATGCAGCCTGGGACCCCCGTTTTGGCTTTTGGGAAGAGAACTGTACGAACGGGTCCAAACGGGGGCTACGGGGAAAACCGAGTCTGCCCCTCCTCCCCCTACTTTTTTGGGCCCGTTGGGGCAATCTTTTCTCAGAGCTGCTCCCACCCCCTTCCCTGTTCCTCACCCCTTTTGGGTCTTGGACCTATCATCCCCCTACCCTCTTCCAACCTCTCCCCGTTGGGGGGTTGGGCCCGCCCTGCTCAACAGAAACTGGCCCCTGAGCCCATATCATCAATGCGTTCTGCTGTGCTGATTCACCTGTTAGCAGATGTATAAAATATAAAAATGTCAGTAATCATCAAGGGGACAACATTCTATATAACTATAAATAGGTAACTTAACAGTATATATAGCATATATTACCTGACTAATATCCTGGGGGGTCAATACTAAAACCCTTTTCACGCTGTTTTGGGGCTAGAGGGGACCGGGGTCATGCTGACCCTAAATGGGGTCCTGACTATCCCTCTCCGGGGGACTGTTAAGGTACAGAGGTCCAGGGCCCCCAGCGTAAACCTGTCTCCCATAAAACCTGACCCCGTATTAGTCCTTTTGAAGGACCCCGTTACCCCATAGGGAATGGAAGGTAAAGGTTTAAAAAACAGTATAACAAACGAACGACAGGGGATAAGTAAAAAACGTCTTGCATACAACATTAAAACACAGAGGGAACCCAAAAGGGCTAGGAATAAACTATAAACAAGGTTTAGGAAAACAAAAAAAAGAGCTCTTAGCTTTAATTTTCTCGAAACCCTCTATCTGCAGTCTGTATGAAAGCTTTCACCGGGATCAAACAGCAGACTGGGAGCTATATAAAGGGGAGCTAATAGAACATAATCAAAAGCACTTTGGGGGGGCTGGACCTAGTCTTAGCAAAGAGCTAGGTAAAATTAATCCCCCATTTCCAAACCAAAGAAACGCAACTCAGCGCGGAATCAGAATGGCAATCGCGACAAACTTTGGGCGATGCACCCATGACAGCTGACCTCGGGACTGGCTCACCCCTCTTCGATTCGAAGACACAGCGTTGCGCATCACTGCTACTGCCTCTTCTTTACATTCCAGAATGCTGCT
This sequence comes from Oophaga sylvatica, assembly GCA_033576555.1. NCBI lineage: Eukaryota > Metazoa > Chordata > Amphibia > Anura > Dendrobatidae > Oophaga > Oophaga sylvatica. The sequence continues at coordinate 411,570,450 of JARQOD010000005.1, forward strand.
TGGCTGGGCCCCCCTTTTCAACCCAACAATTCTGAGAACAGAAGCAGGACTCGCTGGGTCCGTTCGACTCTCTATCCTGGGCAATTTGGAGGGGTGAAGAGACATGGTTGTTCAAAAGTGCGGGGCCCGAGAGGAGGTGGAAGCAATTAAGTCGATGCATTGGCTGCCTTTTCCCCCCACCCCCCCGGGGACAAGGCCGCCCCGCGTAAATTTTAAAACCCCCTAACGTTCTGTCCTAAAGGCCCTGTTTTTAAAAAAATTTTTAAATTAAAAAAAGAAAAAAAGCAACAGGGGAAAAAAGAAAAAGCGAAAACAAAAAAAACCAAGGGGGAACCCCAAGGTTGGGAAATCTTGGGGGGAGGAAAAAAAAAGGCTTTTTTTTTAAACCACATCTCATTTGTTAGTTTTAAACCCGGATAAAAAGCGGGGCTCAGTATATAAAGGGTTAATAGCAAATCAAAAGCATGGGCGGGCTGGCCTGTTTTAGAAAGGCTGGTTTTTCTTTTAAAAAAGGTGGGGGTGGGGTGGTTTGGTCGGGCGTGACCCTGGTGCCTGGAGGGGGGCCGGTTGCGCTAGTTGTTTTTAATTGTGTGCTTGGGTGGGTTTTAAAAAATTTTTAAAAAAAGGCAAGTGGGGGTAGTTAATTTTATGGGGGGAATTTGGGGGCGGTAAAAGGGTTTTTTTTAAAGTGCGGGGCTGGGGGGTGGGGGTTGGGCGTTTGGTGTCCCCAAAAGGGTTTTTGTTTGGGGGGGGTGTGTTTTTAAAATGGTAAAAAAACGTGGGGGAAAGGGTGGGCTGTTATTGCCCGCGAAATCCCCCTTTTTTTAAAAAAAAAGGCCCAAACCAGTGGGGTTTTGTTACGTTTTGCTCTGTTTGGGTGTTTTTTTTGGTAAGGGTTTTGTTGGTTTTTATTTTCCAATTGGGGGGTACCTTTTAAAAAAGGGGGGGGGCGGGGGGAAATCCCTTTTTTGGGGTTTTTTCCTTTAGTAAGTTGAAAGTGGGTTTTGGGGGTTTTGATAAAGTTTTTGGTTCTTGTGGTGTTGGTACGGTGGTTTGGTTCCGGTTTTGGGTAGATTCTGGTGATTTGTGGTTTAAGAAAAGGGAAAAAATCAGGCGGGAACATGAAAGGGGAAACTCCATTTTGATGGGGGCAAGTAGCTGCAGCAAAAAAAGTAAAATGGCTGGAACAAACTGGTTTCGGGGTTAACATAGCCCCTTTCATTACTCCCCCTTAAGGAAAACCTCCGGATACCTCGAAGGTTTTGGGTACCTTGTGAAATGACGGGGCAAGCGAGGAGCATTAACGTTATTGACGGTTTTCCCTGATTGCCTCCATGGGAGCCCTGCCATTTAATCGATATTGAATGATTTCTATACAACCCGGAATCTAAAAACCCTTTTCCCCCCACAAATTTTTCCTGACCTCGACTAACTGGGTAGGGGAAGGGGGAAGGAAAGTCCCGGAACGTATTGGGTGTGCGCCTTGAGGGATACATAAAAAACAGGGGGGTTTTCATAGTTTGGGGGTTGAAGACGCAAGCAAAAGGCATTAAAATTTTACTGTTTTTTGGGTCCAAAGTACTTTTACCCAACTTAGACGTGGAATCCTTAACTTAAAATTTCTGGGGTTTACGCCCGACCAATCTCCTACTTGAAAGCTGGGGCAGGGGGTTTACAAATTTTTCTCTGTTTCTTGTACCCTTTTTTGAGCCATTCCAAATTTTTTTTTTTAGAAGTCCATATTCTTCTGTAAAGATGATTCTTTCGCCCATGCTGGGAAAGGCGTTTCATGGGAAATCGGGGAGAATGTTAGGTTATAACCGTTTTGAGTAAAAAGGAGACTGTTTTGGAGGCCTCTAAGTTGTTATACGAAACCGCAAAAGGGAAATTTTGATCCACCAATCATCCTGTAGGGGGCAGTTTAAAAGCGGGGATACCCCCCCGGGTTTATTGGTTCGTTGGGGGCTGTCCATTGTCGGGGATGAAAAGCAGAAGAAAGGTTTACTTTAAGTAAAAACTGCACAAAAATTTTGCCAAAACCGAAGTAATTTGCCCCCTCGATCCGAAATAACCCCATGGGGGACTCCATGTAAGCGAAAAAACATTTTTTTAACATCAAATCGATGTCTGTTTTGCAGTGGTAAGCGACACAAGGGATAAAAGACTGCCTTGTTAGCGGTCAACCACCACTAGAAGGGGTTTTTCCCCGAGAGGTTGGAATCCACAATGAGTCCATAGAAATGGATCCCCAGGGGGGGGGGGGTGGGAGAGGTAAAACAGACCTTGGTGAGGGGGGGGTGTTTTCTTTTTGCACAGACCCACATGAAGTGACATAAAAAAAACATCCTTCCTGCAAGGGGCCCCCCAAAAGAAAAAAAGAAATTCCGTTTTTTTTAAAATTCCCCCCACTATTGGGATCGTGAATGATTGCAATACTCTTAATCTACGTTTAAATATACAGACTTGTCCCTGAATCCCCCCATTTTAAAGACAAACTACCCCCCTTTGGGGGGGTTGCCCCAAAAAGGAATCGCAGGTATTTTTCCTTGATGTCCTTAAGGGGGCTTGTTATGAATTACTCGGGGAATCTAGAGTCGGAAGAATAGTCTTAGGGAGTAATTGGAGTGTCCTGCGAGTAAACCCCAGAGAGGCATCACCCTTTTCCCCTTGCGCGACCCGGGGCTATAAAATGATAAAATTAAATTGTTTAAAAAAATTTCAGCGAGCCTGGCGAGGATCGGGGCCTTGCAGCCTGAAAAACCGGTTACGATGGTCTGTCAACGACATTTGCTGTGAGCTCCCAAAAAGGGGGCTCCATTTTGAAGGCGGCAAAATGGCCAAAACTCTCTATTCCCCCCAACGAGTTCCTCTCCCCAAGAAAATGCTGGGAAAAAAGGGGCCGGGGGTGCAAGACATTTTTCTCACGTTCTCTAGAAGTTAGCCAACGGCCCTCGAAGCATCCACCCTTTATGAAGGCAAGCGGGGGTTGGGTGTACTAGGAAGGGCAGGGGGAAATTTACTTTTAGAGGGGGAAAAGCTTCCTGGGGGTTGGGGGTCCGGGGGAAACCCAGACTTTTCCGGGGAATTAGGAAGGGGGCACTACCTCAGAGAAATTTCTAATTAAAATCTATGAAGTTGGCAAAAAACCCATGAAGCGTGTACCTCCTTCACATTTTAGGACTTTTGGCCAACCTTGATGGCTTGGGGGTTTTCTTCCTCCATATAATTTTGGTAGACATACTACCCCCAAAAAAGAATTCGGTCCTATGGAATTCACACTTTTCAAGTTTGATGTAAAATGATTTTTTTTAGACGTTCCAAACCATTCCACTGTCCCCGATGTTCCTCTGTGGATTTAGAAAAAATTAAATATCCAAAAAAATTACACGAATGTATCTAGGGATCCCGAAGTGTCATTCACCAAGTGTTGGAAAGGGGTTGGGGCGGTACCAACCAAAAGGCAAACAGATATTAAAAATGTCCATAGGTGCCCCCAATCAGTCTTTCCTTTTTCCCAGGTCTAATAGGGGCTAATTTAGGCCCACGAAGATCTGTTTAAAAAAATTTTGCAGTCGCACTCTCTCCAATAACTCAGGGATTAAAGGCAATGGATAACGGGTTTTAATAGTAAAACCCTTTTGAGTTCCCTAGTTACGCATGGTCTCGAAAACCCCCTTTCTTTTTTCAAAACGATGGGTGCACCTGCAGGAGAGAAGGGGCGATGAAAAACCCTTTGGGTAGATTTTCTCATGTAATCCTTTTTAAAACCTTTAGCTCGGGCCCCGCCCGGGGTGATCTTCCAAAAGGGGGCTCTGCTCCAGGCAAAATTCAATTGGGGAATCATTGGACGGGAGGGGAAAATGGTCACGTTCTTCTTGTCACATAAATCCACATAGTCCTGGGGTACGCTGTATTTTGGGGTGACATGATTCCTTTTTGGGAAAAGAGCAAGCTGAAACTTTTGGGCTCATCTGTTTTCGGGAAAGTTTTTTAAATTTCCCTTTGGGCTCCCAGTTAAGGTAGGATTTTGAGCCTGCAGCCATGGTACCCCCGAATAAGGGGAAAGGGGGGGGAGAGTAAGCTTTTAAAGGGCGTTTCTCTGTGATCTTTCCCCCTAAGAACCCTCAAAGGTTTTTTCCCGATCCCTGCCCCGAGGTCAGCAGGAGCAATCCACTTTCCATTGTATGGAGTAGCTTCTTCACTGAACGTTTCCCTGTTTCAGAGCAAAGGAGACTCCAAAAATTTCCACTTCCCCTAGTCGTCATAGCAAGCTAGACACCCAAGCTGGTAAACCCCAGAGTTTGAGGGAAAAAAAAAAATGAAATGTTTTTCTTCAACCGCTGGGACACGTGAGGAAATTTAAAAAGGGGCAGCGTTTACACAGTCAACTCTCGAGGTAAGGAGTTTAATTTCCGGGGGAAATCAAGATCTTTGTGCGATTCTCTGGCCCCTGGGCTCGGACTGAAGCCCCCCTCTCGAACACTCACAAAAAATGGTGCGCAGTGTCTTAAAAGGGGCGGGGGGGTTTTAAAATGAATGCCCTGATTTCCCCACAATAGAAACATGTTCCCCCTTAAAACGAGTTCCTTGGGCTCACTAACCCTTTTTGTAAAAGTCTACCGCGGGGTTCGGTTCCCGTTAACCCCTACTCAAAGGTTCCTTACTGGAGGGAAGGGGGGAAAAGGTTTTATACGATTGCTTTCGCCCATCTCCTTGCCGCGTTCAGTCGCGAGTTTAATTAGGATGAGTGTTAATAAAGTCCCCTAACCAGTGGAGGGTCGCCAGCAAGTTCATCCTTAATCGTGGAGATAACCCCCCTTTCGAAAAATATTTTTTTTGGCGGAACTCCCCCATGGTATCAAGGGCCCTCTCCTAAATCCAAGGCATATTCAGCCCCCGATGCTTACCTTGGGCAAAGCTAACATGGCGCTTACTGTTGCCCTCGTTGGGGGGTATAAAAACACCTGCCCCGGGGCTGAAATAAAACTCAGGTGATTCAAAAATCCCTCACAAAATCAGGGTTTGCCCACATTAAACCCTTTTTTTGAAAGCAACAAATTTTATAGAAGCACCTTAATCGTTCATGGGAAATTTTGTGAAGCATGGCAAAAAAAAAAGATTCATTGATTAAAAAACCCCCCAAAATTTCTCCGTTCACCGCCAAAACAAAAGGGGGGCAACTTGGAACCCAGCACTCGGGCTCGGCGGGAGGGGGACCCCCCTCTAGAACCTAATCCGGCCCCAAAACCCCTGGGTAGTCTGTCCAACCACTTGAAATTTTGTATTTTGAGGTCTGTAGTTTGTAAAACGGGTCTTTATATTCTGCAAATCTGCAAGGTTTTTATCAGCACTCCGCAAATTCCCTTTTTAATCGGGCCCCCCATTTTCCAGTTTTTTTAAGAGGGGGATTATGGAAGAAGAGGAGGAAAAAAAAAAAAATAGTGTTCCCTGTGGCAACACTGCAGAGAGAAAAAAATTAGGGAAACTCCACCTGAATGGTTTGGAAGTCACAACCAAAATCACGAAAGTTTCAACCAGACATCTGATATCCAGAGTTACAGCAGACAAAAAAGAGAAAAGAAAAAAAAAAAAAACAAATGTTTCCCCCGGGTAACACTGCAAAAAGAAAAAATTAAAAAGGAATTGTCCCCTGGAAGGTTGAGAAGTCACAACCCCTGTCTCACAGAAAGTACCCCCGGCGTCTGTTCCACAGTACGCAACCAGCCTTCCGACCAGCAGACACTAATTTTTGGCTTAGAATTTGTAATGTATGAGTAAGTTCATATAGCGTCTTTTCTTGGGTGCGATGAAAACACGGAGTCACAGGTTTGATATAAAAAAAACCTGTATTACTTCATACAATTGGCAAAAATAGCCACACAGTTTGCAGACACGAAACAAGACACAGCAGGCCAGAGTACCCCCCTCAGCAATCACTCTCCAAAAGATCAATCTTTTCTCTGTTACGTAAGTCCATGAAACTTGGGTCTTTCAAAGGCAGGTTCAAGTCCCAAGGCTTCAGATTCCTCAGGGGGAATAGTGGTAAAAGGGCCCCCAAGGCTTAGGGGATCAAGCCGGTTCACTGAGGTAGATTTGAAGCACTTTTTCTCAGCTGTGGCTGCTTAAGAAGCAAAGGAAAATCGGGCCCCGGGAAAAACATGCAAGCGGAAACTCCATTTTATGAGGGAAGACAGCTGCAGCAAGACAAAAGAAAAAATGGTAAAAAACAAACGGTTTTTCAGGATTATACATAAACCCCTTACCGTGCCTTACTCCCTCCTTCTTTTGGTAATTGATAAAAAATCAGAAAAGTTTAAGGCCTAAGTGTGGTTATTCCTCAGAACTGCCGTGAACACTACAGACAATGTTCTAGCTTGAAAGGCCCTTTGTTTACTTCTATAGTGTTTTTAACCAATGTTTGTTACGGATAAAAAAAAACCCACTAAAATATTTGTTTTTTTCAAAAAAATGGAGAAAAACCCAATTAGGAAAAATGTGAGGATGAGGCAGTGCACACCTCAGCAGACAAACACAGTGGTTGAAGAAACTAACGGGGTAATCTGCACTCAAAAAAAAAAAACTCCAGACTCAGTAACACTGCAGTAATGTTCATAGCTGGAAAGGCCCCTTTGGGGTATTTTAAAATGTTTCAACCAATTATTGTATACGGATGGAAGCGCGTCCACTAAAAAATTGATTTTTTTAAAAAAAAATGGAGCAGCACCAATTAGGAAAATGTGAAAGGGTGAGGAGTGACCACCTCAGCAGATACAACCACAGTGGTTAAAACAATGGGGGAAAAAAGCACCAAAAAATGAAAACCCCCGCTAAGTGAACACTGCGACAATGTTTTTGTAGCTGTGAAAGCCCTTTGTGTACTTCTATATGTTTCAACAATGTATTGTATACATGGAAGCGCGTTCACACTAATAGATTAATTTTTTTTAAATATAATGGGGCAGCACCAATTAGGAAAAATGTGAAAAAGGTGAGGCATGACCCCCCCAGACTACAACCAGCAGTGGTGAAGAACTAACTGGAGGTAATTGCACTCAAAAAATAAAAAACTCAAGAAAAACAGTGAAACTGCAGACAACTGTTCAGTACTGTGAAAGGCCCCTTTGTGTACTTCTATAGTGTTTGCAACCAATGTATTGTATACGGATGGAAGCGCGTCACACTAATAGATTAGATTTTTTTCAAATATAATGGAGCAGCACCAATTAGAGAAAAATGTGGATGAGGCAGTGACACACGCTCAGCAGACTACAACCAGCAGTGGTTGAAGAACTAACTGGAGCGTGATCTGCACTCAAAAAATCAAAACCTCACAGACTGCAGTGAACACTGAAACACAACTGTTCACTATCTGTGAAAGGCTCCTTTCTGTACTTCTATAGTGTTTGCAACCAATGTATTGTATACGGATGGAAGCGCGTCACACTAATAGATTAGATTTTTTTCAAATATAATGGAGCTGCACCAATTCCACAAAATAAAATAAAAAAAAGAGTCAGTGAGTGACACGTGCAGATGCCTACAAACAGCGGTGGATGCAGAGCAAACTGCAGCGTCACCTGCACTCTCACACACACCTTGCACAGAGCTGTTAAAACAACACTGGCAAAAGGAAGCTTTACACAGCGGTTGGTAAACTAGCCTGCCTAAAGCACAGTACACAAAATCGCAATGTCTAACTGTCCCTCAAAGTCAGCAGAACAGCGTTCTGTCCCTAACTGAGTTCACAGCACAGTGACGCTAAAATGGCGGCGGCGCCTTTTATAGTGCATTCTGACATCATTTCAGCAGCCAATCACAGCCATGCCATTAGTTAAGATGACCGCAGCATTACAGGATGTGCCCACACTTCATAAGATTCCTCATTGGCTGACTAAAATCACATTGCCTCTCAAAGAATTATGGGAACTTCCGATTCCGGTATACAATATTGGAAAAATATCAGAACTAAGTATCGGAATTCCGATACAGCGAATATCGGCCGATACCCGATACTTGCGGTATCGGAATGCTCAACACTAGTCATGTTTATTTTTCCTGCAAACCCTGCATGAGTTTATGGCTGACAATAAACCAGCAGAAAGACAACCCAGAGAACGTGTGTCCTGAGTCTGCCTCGAGGAGAGCCGAGCGAGTCGTCTTGCCACAGTTGGTGTGAGAGTGTGTGCAGGATTCCAGGAACACGTGTACCTGCCACAAAGACCGGTGGATGTCCTGGGTGAAGGCTGCCAGCCAGCCAGAGAAGTCCTGAGCATAGAGGAGCTCGTTAAGCACCTGGTCCAGGCCCAGCAGAGCATGCAGCAGCAACACCTACAGAGCCAGCAGAGCATACAGCAGGCCCAGCAGAGCATACAGCAGCAGCACCAGGAGACGACCAAACTGTTGCTTCAGCAGATCCAGTTGCAGCAAAAGTCGCAGCAGCAGCACCAGCAGGAGGCGCAACAGCAGATACAGCTTTTGGCGAACGCCATCCAGAGCAGGGCGGCCACCCCAAACCCAGGGCCGACTGATGATTCTCATGTCAGGAAGGCGGTAAGGCGGGCCATGCAGAAGATGACCCCTGGGGATGATGTAGAAGCATTTCTGACTGTTTTTGAGAGGGTGGCTGATCGGGAGAGACTCCCACCAGCACAGTGGGCAGAGGTTCTGGCGCCATATTTATCGGGTGAACCCCAAAAAGCATATTTTGACTTGGCGCTGCAAGATGCTAAGGAGTATCCAAAACTAAAGACAGAGATCTTAGCACGTCTGGGAGTAAATATGGCAGTAAGAGCCCAGCGAGTTCATCAATGGGCATATGCTAGCAACAAACCCCCTCGTTCGCAGATGTTTGACCTACTGCATCTTGTTCAGAAGTGGCTACAACCGGAGTCCTCCACTCCAGCCCAGATGGTTGAGCGGGTGGTGATTGACAGATTCATGCATTCCCTTCCCAAGTCAGTACAGACCTGGGTTGCCCAGGGTGATCCCCAGAACGCAGATGACTTTATCGGCCTGGTAGAGAGGTACCAGGTAGTGGAGAGATCTCTTGGGAAACCGGATGCAGTCACTTCTCCCTACTGGGATACCCAAAAGGGGGTAGGTTCACCACGGAAGGGGTCTAGAGCCACCACTGGGGGGCGTCCCACTCCTATTGAAGGTGCCTTTAGAACAGTTGGGAAAGATATAGTTTGCTGGCGATGTCACAACCCTGGACATGTAGCCGCCAGGTGTCAAATATCCCCTGAGCCCATGGACTGCAGCCTAGGCAGACGGGTCTCCTATTATGCCTATCCAGCCTGTAGCGTGGACTGTCGACCCAGCGAGGGACCGCAGGCGTGTGCAGTATCCATTAATGGAATAAAAGTGCTTGGGCTGTTGGACTCCGGGAGTCTGGTGACCTTGATCAGAGCATCCCTTCCCCACCAGTTGATCCCTTCCAAAACCCTGGGTGTTCGGTGCACCCATGGTGATGCCAAGGACTATCCCGTGGCCACAGTAACAGTGGGGACAGACTGTGGTGCCCAGTCCCGTGAAGTCGGGGTGGTAAAGGACCTGATACATCCCGTCATATTGGGCCGTGATTTTTCCTTATTCTGGGACTTGTGGGAGAAGGGAACTGGACTAAGTAGCATGGGGAAAAGCGAGATCCTTGAAGAAGAACCCCCGACAGAGTCTCAGAGAGAGGAGTTCCCACTGTGCGTCCTTGTCGGTGATGAGGGTGAGACGGTGACCGAGGAGGCCGACCTACCTGCATTAGATATGTCCAGAGAGAACTTTGGGACTGCTCAAGTTCGAGACCTGACCTTAAAAGGGGCATTCGACCAGGTTACTGTATGTAATGGGGTTGCCCAAGAGCCGGGGGCCGACACCAGATTCCCCCACTTTGCAGTACAGGGGGAGTTGCTATATCGGGTGGCCAAACTGAGGGGCGGTGAGATAGTGGAACAGTTGTTAGTGCCGGGGCCATACAGACGGCGGGTGCTAGATATGGCCTATTCACATGTTCTGGGGGGACACCTAGGAGTCGAGAAAACTCAGGAGAGGATACTGAGGAGGTTTTATTGGCCAGGGTGTTATCGAGAAATTCAAAACTTTTGTAGGTCCTGCCCCACCTGACAAATAACCGCTCCCTCCTCCCACTTCCGTAGCCCCTCAGTTCCACTACCTGTGATAGAGGTTCCCTTTGAGAGGATTGCCATGGACCTCGTGGGCCCCATAGTCAAATCAGATCGGGGCCACCAATATATCCTGGTCGTCATGGACTATGCGACTCGGTATCCAGAAGCGGTTCCCCTAAGGAACATGTCCAGTAAAAGTATAGCCCGAGAGTTGGTCCATATTTTTGCTCGGACAGGTCTACCAAAAGAGATTCTAACAGACCAAGGAACCCCCTTCATGAGCAAGGTGATGAAGGAGCTTTGCAGAGTCCTTCAGATAACTCAGCTGCGGACCTCGGTTTATCATCCACAAACAGACGGCCTAGTGGAACGCTTCAACAAGACCTTAAAGGCGAAGCTCAAGAAGGTCGTTGAAAAGGATGGGAGAGACTGGGACTACCTGCTCCCATTTCTGCTTTTCTCGGTCAGAGAAGTCCCTTAAGCCTCCACTGGCTTCTCTCCATTTGAGCTCCTATATGGGCGGCATCCAAGAGGTCTCCTAGACATCGCCAAGGAAACTTGGGAGGCTGAAGTCACGCCACACCAGAGTATCATCGAACATGTCGCCCAGTTACAGGAGAGAATGTCAAGGGTGTTGCCCATCGTGAAAGAACATCTCCTCCAGGCGCAGGAAGCCCAGGCGAGGGTCTATAACCGGACGGCGAGACTAAGACAGTTCCAGCCCGGAGACCGTGTTTTGGTGCTGATCCCTACCGTCGAGAGCAAGTTCCTCGCCAAATGGCAAGGTCCATACGAGGTGGTGGAGAAAGTCAGTGAGGTTAATTATAGAGTCCACCAGCCTGGCCGAAGGAAGGCACATCAAATATATCATATAAACTTGCTCAAGCCGTGGCGGAACCGTGAACCTGTGGAAACTCCTTGCCTGGGGGCCGCACCAGAAGGCAAGGTGGAGGAGGTCACTATTGCAGAGACTCTATCACTGGCCCAGAAGCAACAGTGTCGAGAATTACTACAGCAGAATCGGGAGCTGTTCTCAGAGTTGCCAGGGCATACCCAAGTGGTAGAGCATGACGTGCTGACAGAACCGCATGTACGAGTGAATTTGAAGCCGTATCGGATTCCGGAAGCACGCCGGGAGGTGATCTCGGCTGAGGTGAAGAGGATGTTAGACCTCGGGGTAATAGAGGAGTCAAAGAGTGGGTGGTCGAGCCCAATCGTCCTCGTGCCGAAACCCAATGGAGAGTGGAGGTTTTGTAATGACTACCGTCGGCTGAATGAGGTCTCCAAGTGTGACGCGTACCCGATGCCCCACGTCGACGAACTTATCGAGAGGCTGGGACCGGCGAGGTACATCACCACTCTTGACCTGACAAAGGGCTACTGGCAGATCCCCATGTCACAGATGGCTAAAGAGAAGACGGCTTTCTCAACACCTGATGGCTGTTTTCAATACACGCGGATGCCGTTTGGACTACAAGGGGCCCCAGCCACTTTCCAGAGGGCTATGGATCGGATCCTAGCCCCACATAAGAAGTATGCCGCAGCCTACCTCGACGACATTGTGGTCTTTAGCTCAGACTGGGCTAGTCACCTACCTAAACTACAGGCCGTTTTGGACGCGTTAAGAAAAGCAGGATTTACCATAAATCCGAGAAAGTGTGCCATCGGGAAAGAGGAGGCCAAGTACCTGGGCTATGTTGTTGGGAGAGGCTAAATAAAGCCGCAAATCAAGAAAGTGGAGGCAATTCAAACCTGGCCGCAACCGCTCTCAAAGAAGCAGGTGAAAGCATTCCTGGGAATGGTGGGATACTACCGACGGTTTATCCCGAATTTCGCCATGATTGCCGCCCCACTAACAGATCTTCTAAAAGGCACCAAATCAACCATGGTGAAATGGACGGCAGAAACGGAGGCCCCGTTTCAAAAGCTGAAGCTAACACTGTGCAAGCAGCCTGTCCTGGTCGCGCCAGACTTTAAGAAAGAATTTGTGGTCCAGACTGACGCATCAGAGGTTGGTCTAGGGGCCGTACTCTCCCAAGAAATAAATGGGGAAGAACATCCCATTCTCTATCTAAGCCGAAAGCTGTCCTCCTGCGAGAAGAACTACGCCATAGTAGAAAAAGAGTGTTTAGCCATAAAATGGGCTGTGGATACACTGAAATATTACCTACTAGGCCGGAAGTTTAAATTAGTATCAGACCATGCCCCGTTGAGATGGTTGAGGGAAAAGAGGGGAAAAAATGCTAGGGTAACTAGATGGTTCCTAGAGCTTCAAGATTTTAACTTTCACGTGGAGCATAGGCCAGGGAAGTTACATGGGAATGCAGATGCCCTCTCTAGGATTCCCTGTCTGGTGTCAGAAGGTGCCCAAACCCCCGGCTTTGGGCAGAGGGGGGGAATATGTGACAGTGTCACTGGTTTTATATGTGAGGGGAGGTATGTGTCACACAGGATGCTCTCCTGTGTGAACTAAGACCTACTTCATTTATCTGCCAGCATGTTATATGCTGGTAGGTTTACTCTGTTAAAGGGTGTGCGGTTTTATGGGAATGGCAAAGAGGGCGGGACGCATTCCCCTTACCTCCCCTCAGGGTGTGGCTGAGCAATGTGTAAAAGCTCAGTCCTGTTTTTTTTTCTGGGGAGTGTGGTCTGGAGAGGAAAGTCTCCAGACAGTATAGTGGAAGCTACCGAGCTTTCCACAAGGACTTTAACAGTGCAGTTTATGCTACCGAGAGCGGGCGGAACCCACTCATCTATGGACTGAGTTATTGTTTTTTTTTTAATGTTTTTCCCGTTTAACCCAGAGGGGTCATGTTTATTTTTCCTGCAAACCCTGCATGAGTTTATGGCTGATAATAAACCAGCAGAAAGACAACCCAGAGAACGTGTGTCCTGAGTCTGCCTCGAGGAGAGCCGAGCGAGTTGTCTTGCCACAACACCCACAGAATAATAACACAGAACAGCCGCACAGGTGCCACATAATGAAAGAGTGGTCAGACTAGCCGAAGTCAACAACTGTCAGGAGCAGAAGTACCAAGGGAGACAGCAAGTGCGTAGTCAGGGACGAGAAAGAAGTCAGGACCTCCTGGGAACGTGGTATCAGAGATGTAAGACGTAGTCAGGGTACAAGCCAGAGGGTCAAAAAGCCAGTCGAGAAGCGTGGTATCAGAAACGGAAAACCAGAAGCAGAGTCCAGAGATCAAGCCGAGTCATACACAAGTCCAGGTAATCAGGGGCAGAAGAAACACTAAACGAATACAGGTCAGAGGCACTAGCTTGGAAGCTTGCAGTATAGCTGATGCTGGCCCACAGGCTGAAGAGGACTGAAATAGGCCAGTCAGCTCCAGAACGAACGTGGCAGAGGGGATTAACCCCTGCATGACCAGAACCAAAGAGAAGACAACAGAAAACAAATTCTGGACAGGATCATGACAATGGTTCTACTCAGTATTGAGCAAAGGGTCTGAATACTTATGACCATGTGATATTTCAGTTTTTCTTTTTTAATAAATTTGCAAAAATTTCTACATTTCTGTTTTTTTCAGTCAAGATGGGGTGCAGAGTGTACATTAATGAGAAAAAAATGAACTTTTTTGAATTTATCAAATGACTGCAATGAAACAAAGAGTGAAAAATTTAAAGGGGTCTGAATACTTTCTGTACCCACTGTACACACAGGTCGGCGCCATTATACTGATAAGGCCGGTATCACAAATGCGAGAAACTCAGACGAGTCTCGCATGTTAATACCTGCGACTGCCGCCGGCACTCGTGAGGGGAGTGTGCGGTTGCATAGAAATACATGCAGCCGAACGCTCCGCTCCTGAGTGCCGGAGGCAGTGCCGGGTATTAACATGCGAGACTCGTCCAAGTTTCTCGCATGTGTGATCCCGGCCTTTAAATGATACCTTGGTTGCTGAACTCTGTCTTGTGGTTGTAGTTTAATCTTTATTTTCAGTTTTGTGTTAATGAGAATCTCATGCCCTAAGGCGGGGCTGGAGGGGGATCTGCATGTGGTGCCGCCCGAGCCTGTGCAGTAGCAGCTCTCGGATCACAGCTATAGACACCGATAGCTGCTACTGCGCAGGCTCGGCGGGCGCCATTTTCAAATTGTTTTTTTTTTCGCTAGCTGGATAACAATCAAGAAAATGTATTATTATCACACTAAACATGCGATTATGCTGCAGAGCAGATGCCACGGCTGGCACCTGCCTGCAGAAATGTTTTTTTTCTCTTTCTTCAGTATGTTAGACATTCATTATGCAAACTAGGGGCCAGATCAGTGACCTGTCAGTAGTCTGCATTATGAAAACCTAATCGGAGCACTACATACAGATCCTCCCTCCAGCCCCACATTAGGGCGTAAGAATCTCATTAACACAAAACTGAAAATAAAGATTAAACAATAATCACAAGACGGATTTCATCAACCAAGGTATCATTTTAATCAGTATAACGGCGCCGAACTGACACTGTGTGTAGTAAAATCATTACAGAACCTGACAGGTTATGAGACATGGTTTACATACAGTAAACCATTGTATATCCGTATTTTTTTTATATGTCCCTCACTAATAATGTTAGTAGTGTATGTGTATAAAATTTTGGATCTATAGGTGTTAAAGGATTAATTCACAGAAAAAACTGGCGTGGGCTCCCGCGCATGTTTCTCTGCCAGAAAGGGCAAGCCAGTGACTGAGGGCAGAAATTAATAGCCTAGAGAGGGACCATTGTTTTTGGGCCCCACCTGGCTAAAAAAATCTGCCCCAGCCACCCCAGAAAATGCACATCTGTAAGATGCGCCTATTCCGGCACTTACTCTCTCTCTTCCCATTGCCCTGTAGCAGTGGCATTATGGGTTAATAAGGGGTTAATGTCATCTTGCTATTCCAAGGTGACATTAAGCCTGGTTAATAATGGAGAGCTGTCAATGAGACACCTATTCATCATTAATCCACTAGTCTGAAAGGGTTACAAAAAAAAATTTGAATAAAGACTTTTAATGAAATAAACACACATTTTTTCCATCTTTATTACACTCCCATTCCATTCGAAGCCATCGATCTCCTAGGAAAAATCCAAAATAAAAAAGCAACACCATACCCATGCCTGTCCGCCGTACAGTCAAGTCCCACGCCGCAATCCATCTGCAGGGGTTAAATAGTTTACCACTGGGAGGCCCCAAAACAATGATCCCTCTCTAGGCTATTAATTTCTGCCCTCAGTCACTGGCTTGCCCTCTCTGCCGGAGAAAATTGAGCGGAATCCCACGCCAGTTTTTTCCGTGAATTAATCCTTTAATTTAACACCTACAGCTCCACTGTAGCTACACACACACTACTAACATTATTAGTGAGGGACATATAAAAAAAATAACGGCTATGCAAGGTTTACTGTATGTAAACCATGTCTCATGTCCTGTCGGGTTCTGTAATGATTTTACAGATGCCGACAATTGAATTATCGGCTATACTGCTATCTCTGTATGAAATATATATATATATATATGTGTGTCTCACTGACATATATATATGTATATATTAGACTGTATATATGTTTTCACGAATATGGATCCATTATATGTTCATTTCACAAGCCAGCGAGAAAATCTCGCCGTAAGCATGCCATACGGATGTCACATGGATACTTTGATGCGAGAAAACCGCATCCTCGCATTGCAAACTGATGCCATACGGAGCACTGTTTAGGGAACATTTTGGCGATTCTCGTCCGTAAACCTGGCTGTGTGGCTGGTAGGCCTGGCTGTGTGGCTGGTAGGCCTGGCTCTGTCGCTGGTAGGCTTGGCTCTGTCGCTGGTAGGCCTTGCTGGGTCATGGATAATGAAGCCCAACCTGGCAGGTTTATATACCTTTCCTACTTGGGGGCTGGCTAATTGGATCCGAGCATGCTCAGTTAAAAAAAAAGGAATCCATCGCCGGCTTCCATTCTAGCAAACGACGTGCGGTCCGTTTTTTCAACGTACACAAAAAACGTTCCTTTGTCCGTTGTCTCCGGCCGCCGGACAAACAATTTTCGACGGATCAGGCGAACGGATGAAACGTGATGCCATCCGTCGCAATCTGTTGCTAATACAAGTCAATGAGAAAAAAAACAGATCCGGCGGCTTCAGTCGCCGGATCCATTTTTGTCAAAATTCGACGGATTGCGATTGGTAGTGTAGGGATCCGCTCTGGTAGGCAGGGGCCGGGCCGCAGTAATGAGGCATACACACAGGCTTTTAGTTCAAAGTTCAGTGGTTTTAATAACGGGTTCAACAAAAAGTCCAGATAACAAAATTAAAGCAGAACATAAATCACTCCAGTTTGGAGAACCACTTGTCCCAGACTCACCCTTGCTTGGGACGGGCTTAACTAAGCGGCTGCAGGACAGCAGAGACCGCCAGGTGCCATTCCGGGTGGTCTGGTACTCGCTTCCTGGTGCACACTGACACACTGTAACGAAAACAAGCTTCCAGGCTGACTCCAGCCAAACACCTTCCTTCCACACCCACCAACTACACCAGCTCCTTGTTTTATACGCCTAGTCCACACCCTCAGGTGAGGTATACATCAGCTGACCTGATCACGTGACTATGACCTCATCACAGGTCCTTGAGATCAGGGAAAATCCTGACCAAACTCCAGTCTGCTAGGAGAAATATATCTCCCATCCATCAAGACCCCCTTTGGTGTACCACAGTAGCAAAAAACTGATGTGTGAAAGGTTCCTTACTGTGCACAATCCTTCTGACACTTTAAAGTGTCTAGGGCAGCATGAATGCCAAATACAGCCTATAAGGTTTCAACTCACTCGGCTGCTTCAGAGGTAATCAGGAGACACTTTTATTATCCAAAAATCATCAGGTTTATTACATCATAAACCTCACAGTCACAGGCAATATAAATCTTCAGTACTTCAGCTCCTGCCTGGAGCCTCACTCCTCAGTCACAGAGACCTCTCTGTGATGTCCCACCTGGACACATGGAAGTCTGTCCACACTGGCAGACTCCCACAACTCTCTAACAGGTGCCAAGCACACTCCATTACATAGGCGTAACCCCGCCCACAGGTGAGGTCAGGATCACATGGTTAGGTCACCTGATCATGACCTCATCACAGATCCTTCAGATACACACAACCACATACAGGTTTTATCTTAGGTATTCAGACACATACCCCTTGGGTGGGTTTGTAGGTGACTGGACCCACCCAGCTCTCCTAGTCACCTGGAAGCCTCCCAATATATAGTACAACTCTCAGCAATAGATCTGCTGAACCAAAACATATCCAGGCTTCCATCACAGGGCCACCCACCTCTGCTATACATAACGTCCATCCATCACATGCCTCCATGCATATCCCGAGGAGCCTACACAGTGCCCCCTAGCTGCATCAGGGGTCACTACACCACAAGCCCTGTGAGGAGCAGTGGTCTTCTATACATAGATTTGTGGTGAATGGGCAGTAAAAGCTTGCCTTGTTTGGTCAATCTTATTTTTGAAATGTGCGGCAAAGTCTTCTGCTGAGAAGAGGGAGGTTGGAGGGGGCAATGGAGAGTGGAGGAGGGAGTTAAGTGTTGAATAACTGCTTGGAGTTCAGGGATAAAGACAATACAAGGGTTATGAAGCGTTGACGGACTGCATTAATACAACTGTCATATTGTGATTGCGTTTACCGATCACGCTAGCGCAGCTTCTCTATCTGCGCTAGCTGTGACGGACCCCCGAACGCTGCAGACCACGTCCGAGGGTCCGTCACAGAATGACGACACATCGCTATCGCATGCCGCTTAGGACATGCGTTAGCGATGCGCTCAGTTATGGGAGTGAATGGCAGCGTTAACGGATCAGTTACATCGTGTTAATACCGCGGTGTAACGCTACCCGTTAAACGGACCTTCCAAACGCTATGTGAACCCAGCCTAACAGGGGTGAGCGACGTTTTGAATGTAAAAGCTGCTGTTGAATGCAATGAAGTCTTCTTAAGAGTAAGTCTTCTTCCAACACCGCTCTGCAAATGTGAGTGCTTGCCGTATAATGTCCCCTACAGTCATTGTGATGAAATAATGGCAAAATAATATAAAAAAAGCTTATACGTACCTAATCCTGGTTTCCGGTGATTGTGCTGTCCAATGTCCCTTGTGTGCAGTCTCTAACGGAGCGCAGGCCAGAAGAAGCCTTTGTTCTGATGGAGTTCCTGGTGGAAGAGGGCGTTGAATCCAGGTCCTCTGCTCTCACCCCAGGCCCATGTACAGTACACATCTATTGTATTCAAGTCTGATAGATGCAACTACATTTGATTACGGGAAGGGAGCTGTGGTGCAAAACATTCAGCAACATCAGGTTTTTTTTCCCTCAAAGTGTGCCCCCCTCAGGGAGGCAAGAGTTAATGCCCTAAGCTGGTGCCTACTAGAAATGAGCGAATTTGTTCGGATTTTGTCCCCGAATCTGATTTTGACATATTCAAGCCATATTCAAACACTACAGTCATGGCCAAAAGTTTTGAGAATGACACAAATATTAATTTTTACAAAGTCTACAGCTTCACTTTTTCTAATGGCAATTTGCATATACTCCAGAATGTTATAAAGAGTGATCAGCTTAACAGCAATTACTTGCAAAGTCAATATTTGGCTAGAAAATAAACTTTATCCCCAAAACACATTTCAAAATCATTGCAGCCCTGCCTTAAAAGGACCAGCTAACCTCTTTTCAGTGATTGCTCCATTAACACAGGTGTGGGTGTTGATGAGGACATGGCTGGAGATCAATCTCTCATGATTAAGTAAGAATGACACCACTGGACACTTTAAAAGGAGGCTGGTGCTTGGCATCATTGTTTCTCTTCTGTTAACCATGGTTATCTCTAAAGAAACACGTGCAGTCATCATTTCAATGCACAAAAATGGCCTAACAGGGAAGAGTATCGCAGCTAGAAAGATTGCACCTCAGTCAACAATCTATCGCATCATCAAGAACTTCAAGGAGAGAGGTTCCATTGTTGCCAAAAAGGCTTCAGGGCGCCCAAGAAAGACCAGCAAGCGCCAGGACTGTCTCTTAAAAGTGTTTCAGCTGCGGGATCGGGCTACCAGCAGTGCAGAGCTTGCTCAGGAATGGAAGCAGGCAGGTGTGAGTACATCTGCATGCACTGTGAGGCGGAGACTCTTGGAGCAAGGCCTGGTCTCAAGGAGGGCAGCAAAGAAGCCACTTCTCTCCAGAAAAAACATCATGGACAAACTGATATTCTGCAAAAGGTACAGGCAGTGGACTGCTGAGGACTGGGGTAAAGTTATTTTCTCTGATGAATCCCCTTTTCGATTGTTTGGGACATCAGGAAAACGCCTCATTCGGAGAAGACAAGGTGAGCGCTAACACCAGTCTTGTCTCATGCCAACTGTTAAGCATCCTGAAACCATTCATGTGTGGGGTTGCTTCTCAGCCAAGGGAATCGGCTCTCTCACAGTCTTGCCTAAAAACACAGCCATGAATAAAGAATGGTACCAGAATGTCCTCTAAGAGCAACTTCTCCCAACCCTCCAAGAGCAGTTTGACGATCAACAATGCCTTTTCCAGCATGATGGAGCACCTTGCCATAAAGCAAAGGTGATAACTAAATGGCTCAGGGAACAAAACATAGAGATTTTGGGTCCATGGCCTGGAAACTCCCCAGATCTTAATCCCATTGAGAACTTGTGGTCAATCATCAAGAGACGGGTGGACAAACAAAAACCTAAAAATTCTGACAAAATGAAAGCATTGATTGTGCAAGAATGGACTGCTATCAGTCAGGATTTGGTACAGAAGTTGATTGAGAGCATGCCAGGGAGAATTGCAGAGGTCCTGAAGAAGAAGGGTCAACACTGCAAATATTGACTTGCTGCATTAACTCATTCTGTCAATATAAGCTTTTGTTACTCATATGTTTGCAATTATTATATTTCTGTCTGTGATAAAAACATCTGTCAAACACACACATAAAAACCAGAGGGCAGCAGATCATGTGAAAATATAATATTTGTGTCATTCTCAAAACTTTTGGCCATGACTGTATGCCTAATGTTTGTCTTATGATCGGTTCCAGTTTCAGTAATTTCTACTTCCATTGACTCTAATGATGTTTGGCTGTGTTCGATGAATATTGCAAAAACAATATTCGAATCTGATCGTATTCGGAACCGAATCTGAACAAATTTGCTCATCTCCAGCACTGCTTACCTCTCCTCCCAGCCCTTGCATATGTGTAGCCCAGCTGCGCTTGGTGCCACATGTACCCAGGAGGATGCACAGAAAGGTAATTCACACTCACCTGATATTTATTCACACTTCACATTTCCCTATAGTGCCACCAGAGGGAGCCCTGTAGAGTATATAAGGGTGTGGAGAGACGTAGCAGTAGCCAGTCTCAGCCAGTCATTCTGGAGTGGATTTCCTGTCAGAGCAGAGCTCAGAGCGGAGTTCATACAGACGGAGATTCCTGTCAGATGAGACAGAAGCAGAGAGACAAACTGATACCTCAGAACTTGCTGACTGTTAGTTCCCTAGGGAAGTGGAAAGTGACTCTCGGAGTGTGCACAGATCAGTCTGACAGAAGGTCCTGATAGCTGCTTCGGACAGAGCCTAAGAAAGAAGTGAAGAAAGGGGAACTGCAGTACTTGTAACACAGAGTCAACTGAGGTACTGTTAGCGAGTGGTGAAGAGAAGGAAGCTGGCACCTACTGTTGCCTGTGCTTATGTTAAAGGTGTGAGTAGGACGACAGGCAAGTGGACCGAGAGAGAGAGTGACTGAGGAGAAATAGCAAGGATAGCTTACCTCCACTCTGCACAACCGGACACCGGGTCCGAGCTTGCTAGTACCTTCACGGCTAGTGGGAGAAACCGGAGACCCTGCTGGACTTCAGGTCGCAGAGTGGCCCTACAGTGCTGATACGTAACCGGGGTCAGGAAGAACAGGAGTCTAGCAGGACGCTGCAGATAGAGACTTAGTTCTGTCCAAGAGAAGGCTCCACCACAATGTCAGTCGGGCGTAGCTGTTCTACACGGAGTTAAACTTAGCTTCATGCAAGTTAGAAACTCACACACATCAAGAAGTAAGGAGGCCTTACACCTACTCAGTGATTACTGGACGTGCATCCTCCACCCTGAGCAGCTTCCCGGGACGTGCCTGCAAATATCACCAGTAAAGGTACGGAAAGAGACTCATTGTGTGTGTCTGCCTTATTGCCTTCACCCCTACACCGCCATATGCCTAGAGGGATCAGTCTTACCTGTGGAAGACTTAACACCTTGCTGCCCAGTTACAACCCCTCAGAGGATTCACCCTGCAGCGCTGGTCACCCTGATCAGAAACCACAGGTGGCGTCACGAACATTTCTAAATCCCCTGTAAATATCCCTCTTTGAATGAGCGCCCAGGGCAACGGACCGAGCTGCGCTACCCGTGACCTCTCCCCCATTGAAGTGAACGGGCTCGGTGCTAAGTACCCCATAAGCCCTGGTACGTGCGACTCAACTTTGGCGTCACGAACAGGATCCGAAGCTTACTATATGTGAGTCCTGTGTGCCTAAGTGGACTGTTTTTGTGCAAAAAGACTGTGTGCAGTTTTTGTGACTTTTGGCGCCATTTTCCCGCCATATTCGCGCCCTGAGGCGCTGGTGAAGAAGGGCGTGCATTCGTGGGCGTGCCCCCCCTGTGGCGCGAAAGCTATGGGCGCCCTGTTTAAGTGCTATTACAATGTCCGAGCCTGCCCCACTGCAAGGGAGATCCGCCTCCTCTTCATCCTCCATGCTAAGAAGAGAAAGCGAAAGTCCCGCCTCCACGGAAGAGACCAGATTGTTCCAGATGGAAAACACAGTCTGGCCTGGAGTGAGATGGCGGAAGGACAGGAGACGCTGTGTGGAGGAATGGCTGTGCGCAGACCCCGTTCCCCTGAAGAGCTGCTGCCTGTGCCTGAACCGTCCCCAGGTCGGGCGGATGACCGGAGAATGCAGAAAGTGGAGGAGGTGGATGCGGCGCTGAGGGACATGGCCCGACACTGCGCAGAAATGGAGGCGATGGAGCAAAGCTGGCGTGCCCTGAAACAGCGGCTGCTGTGGGACCCACTGCTCTCCCCTCGAGATGCGCAAATGCCACCCGCGCCACCACTGGACCCAGCGGCTGATGAAGAACCGGAGGCCGGCCCCAAAAGAGCTGATCCTGACTCCACCGAGGACGCGGCGGGAGGGAAGGAGGCTGAGGAGGCCCTGCCCGGACCAGAATGCCAGCCAGGCCTGGAACCAGAGGCCGCAGCGGAATGCAGTCCCCCGGTAGGGACGACGGAGGAGATCCTGCCCGAAGCGATGGAGATCGACTGGGAGGAGATGGAGCTCCTGGACGACGTGGAATACGCCACCCAGAAGGAGAACGAGTGGCGACGCCGGGAGCAGGAGCAGCGACAGCAGCAGGAGCAGCGAGAGGCGCAGCAGCTTCGCCAGAGGTACCGGGAGAAAGATCTTGCTGACAAGGAGAACGTCAGGCGAGACAAAGGTACGCTCCGGGAACCGCGGCGCCAGGGGGCCATTAGAGATTTCAAACTCCAGGGAGGCTGGGGGTTCATCCATGAACCAGGCCTGTACCAGGAGGTCTTTGTTAATCGCAGGGATGTGGAGTCTCACCTGCCAGAGGGGCACCCGGGAAGGGATCTGCTTATTGGGGATATTGTCACCTACACGCGGCATTGGGGTCTTAAGGGGTGGTATGCCCTGAATGTCTCCCGAGTCAGCGACCCAGTCCCTGAAGCCGGAAACGTACCCCGTGTCTCAGTGTCCCAGGCCCCAGCCACATCAGCGCCACTCCGCGCACCTGCATCCTATCCTGCGTCCTATTCTGCAACGCAACAGAGCGCAACAGTTGCAAGTGCGCCCCCTACTGAGCCATTGCATGTGCATGCGTTACCATTGGAAACGCTGCAGAGCATAGCGACTGCTACAGCGATCCCTATTGAGCCAAACCTATACTTAGAAGAGGCACCTGTAAGGCCTCCAGCAAATCGCAAAATTGAGACAAGAACTGTGGCTACCCAGACACAGGTAGCAGGACATGATCTTCTGGTGATGCGTTCCAGAGCGCACCGTATACTTCCAGCCCCAGGTGTGTAAGGTGCAACCATATTCAAAGAAGAACAGTAGGACCCAGACAGGGTTTACTGAACTGTAAAAAGTTATGAAGAATTGCATTTTATTGAATATGTAGATGATGTCTGAAGTAGTATACCCCAGTTGGGTAATGTGTCGTGTAATGTGATATGATAGAAATGTGATTTTTCTACAAATGCTATTTTTGAAGGACTGTGTGGCTGAGGACTTTGCCAGCATAAAAAACTGTGTTGTAAATAGCTGGCACTCAGTGCCCCATTTTGGTTTTACGTAAGCCATTCTACCTCAGAAGAAAAACCCGTGTGGTGTGGCCTTGAGTGAGGTTTGCAGCAGAGAAGTCCTGCAGCCCACCCAGGACCACCGTGGGAGGTTTGGTACGGGTCCTCCACAAGTATTTATTTGTGTGAAAGTATTTGATATTTTTCTATTGCTAATTTGTACACAATGTAACGTTTGAAGTGTCCTTACCTCCCGCAAGGGAAGAGTTATGTTATTGTTGTTATTATAAAAATTGTTTTCTTTTTCAGCCCGGGAGTGCTGAATATAACTAGGGGGGATGTGTAGCCCAGCTGCGCTTGGTGCCACATGTACCCAGGAGGATGCACAGAAAGGTAATTCACACTCACCAGATATTCATTCACACTTCACATTTCCCTATGTGGCGTCACAAACATTTCTAAATCCCCTGTAAATATCCCCCTTTGAATGAGCGCCCAGGGCAACGGACCGAGCTGCGCTACCCGTGACCTCTCCCCCATTGAAGTGAACGGGCTCGGTGCCGAGTACCCCATAAGCCCTGGTACGTGCGACTCACATAACATATGCTAATTTAGGGCATAAAATAGAGCTGCATGCATCAGTTTCCTCCGCAGATAACACCAGCTTATCTCAGGTCTCAATGCTGAAAATGTAAGGCCACTGTTCACATATCAGTATTTGTAAGCCAAAACCAGGGTTGGGTGAGAAACGCAGAAGTAATGACGTGTTTCTATTCTCCTTGTTTTGGCTGACATACTGATTGTGTGAATGTGGCCTCATGCTCACAGTTATTTACTGTTGGAGATAGCTTTCATAATGGTAGGTGACCCCGGGCGCACAGCATTCTGGGAAAATAGTTCGTGAGCGAAGCGCTGTAAGTGTGGAGTGATGACGCACCCGTCGTAACCTGCAAACAATTGGCAAACGTAACGGAGTTCATCTTCATCGGAACTTCCAATACTTATGTAGTGGCGCTATGTCCTTACGGGAACTGTAGTTTATTAGCGCAGAAGAAGAAAGTTCTTCGCACTTCCGAAAACTACATCTCCCGTGCTGCTCTTGTCCTCTCCGCCTATTTGGGCGTGGCTGTGCTTGCATTCACAGCCGTTTTCTGTGAGTGTAGGTGTGCTGTAATTCTCAGTCGCTTTGCAGGAGAGAGAATGACTTTGGAGAGCTCCGGAAGCTCGGCGCCAGGACACCTGGGCGGAAGGTGCGTTGTTGTCATTAGTACGTGAGGAAAGCAACGAGGCGGGCGCGTCCTACTCCATCTTGTCCTTTTGGGTTCGGTGCGTGTCTGCTTTTAGTGGGCGGCCGTGCCAGAGATGTAGCTGGGCGCAGTGTGAGTTCGCCTGATGTGTAGGAATGTGAGTCGCCCCGTCCAGAAGTGATGGGAGGTGCATGACTCATTTGGGGGCAGTGATGGCTGCTCGGGGCTTCCGCTTCTCATCAGGTTTGTTCTTGGAAACCTTCTCCCGTCCCTTGGTGTTGCACCATTCAGAACAGTGACAGCGCTTGTTCTCGGCTCGTGACCCTGACATACATCCGGCAACAACTTGTTCAAGTGCCGGTGGCAGATGCAGCACGTTAGGCCTCTTTCACACATCCGGTGGCGCCCCAGCATTTTCCCGCAGCGCCGCATCTGAAAATCTGATGCGCCGCATGCGGCTTTTTTCGCATTGACATTGCATTAGCGCCGGATGGCGCCGCATTTCAATGCGTTGCATGCGGTTTTGTCCGGATGCGGCGCAAATGTACATTGCGGCGGCCGGACAAAACGCTGCATGTAACTTTTTTTTTTGCCGGATGGTCTCTTAGGCCTCTTTCACACATCCGGCGGGTGCCTGGCGGCACCCCCGGAATTTTGCCGCAGCGCCGCATGTGAAAAGCTTTCACACTTCCAGCGCCCAAAATGCGTTTTTTTGCCGGATGGTCTCTGATGCTTGGAGAGATAAGAGACCATCCGGCAAAAACAAAAAACGTTACATGCAGCGTTTTTTCCGGACGCCGCAATGTACATTTGCGCCGCATCCGGACAAAACCGCATGCAACGCATAGACATGCGGCGCCGTCCGGCGCTAATGCATGTCAATGCGAAAAAAGCCACATGCGGCGCATCAGATTTTCAGATGCGGCGCTGCGGGAAAATGCCGGGGGCGCCGCAAGGCGCCCGCCGGATGTGTGAAAGAGGCCTTATCTCTCCAAGCATCAGAAACCATCCGGCAAAAAACCGCATTTTGGGCGCCGGAAGTGTGAAAGCTTTTCACATGCGGCGCTGCGGTAAAATGCCGGGGGCGCCTGATGGCGCCCGCCGGATGTGTGAAAGAGGCCTTAGGCCTCTTTCACACTTCCGGCGGGCGCCTGACGGCGCCCCCGGCATTTTGCCGCAGCGCCGCATCAGAAAACCTGATGCACCGCTGGCGGCCGCATGCGGTTTTTTGCCGGATGGTTTCTGATGCTTGGAGACATCAGAAACCATCCGGCAAAAACAAAAAACGTTACATGCAGCGTTTTGTCCGGCCGCCGCAATGTACATTTGCGCCGCATCCGGACAAAACCGCATGCAACGCATTGACATCCGGCGCTAATGCATGTCAATGCGAAAAAAGCCGCATGCGGCGCATCAGGTTTTCTGATGCGGCGCTGCGGCAAAATGCCGGGGGCACCGTCAGGCGCCCGCCGGAAGTGTGAATGAGGCCTTACCCACCAATGTGATGCTACCTGCCCTAGCCAGGAACCGGGCATTCAGGTCACTGAGGCACACGAAGATTCCCCCCCTCCCCAGCTGTGCTACAATAACACTTTTTAAAAAATTTTTTATTACTAGTGAATGACTTTTATGCCTTATAGTTCAGGCCAGTCCCCACGGCAACAGAAGCAGTGTAAACCTGCTCTCAAAAAGAAGGAATACTCCCTCAAAGCCATTATGGCAGCTGCAGGTTGGGTCTAGTGCCTGTGGTATCAGCAGTGTGACTGATCTGCCTGTTCCTCATGGTTTGCATGAGAAACCAAAATCATGATGGAACTGTGGACTGAGCCTTAAATGGGTTTTGAGCAGGTCTGTTGCGTTGGTGTGAAATGCACCGAATCCTAAAATATGTAATAAATTGGGCTCGGTAGCTCTATTCACAATGTATTGTAAACTTTTTCCTAAGAATTTGGGAAGTTATTAAATGTCCTATAAATGTTTGCTCTGTTCCTGATATAAGGATCTTGGCTTTTAGTTGAGATGAATCTGTGCTGCGCTTTATGTACATGCTCAGTAGTAATGCTCCTTCTCCAGTGCTGTGGGGTCGGAGTCAGGGAGATTGAGGAGTTCAAGGTTTGGCTTAAGGCACTGCCACACTCGGCAATCGCACTAGCAATCACTACAACGACTTAAGGTACTGCCACACTAAACAATCCCGTTAGCGATCACGATAACGACGCATACTAATGCGATCGCTAGCGGGATTGTTTCTATATCGCTAAGTGCGGCCACATTTAGCGATATAGTTAACGGCGCTATCGCCGTTAGCGATCTTCTTAACGACTTTAGCGGTACAAAAGTACCGCTAAATCGCTAAGAAAAGGTGCCACACTAGCGATATATACTTACCCAGCGGGAGCGCCGACGAGAAAATAGGGTCCGGAACGATTCCAGCGACGAGCGAGATCACAGCAGGAAGCTCGTCGCTGGCAGCTGCCGCACTGAACAACATCGCTAACGGGATCGCTAAATAGTGACGTTTTTTTAGCGATCCCGTTAGCGATATTGTTCAGTGTGGCATACCCTTTAACCTGGCGAGATCGCTATGTGATCGCTAGTTAGATTCAAAACACATCTCATCAGCGATCTGTATAACGACCTCTGCGGTCGTTGGGAAAACCTAGTCCCACCTGCGACCCTGGTGAAGTCGTTCCTAAAGGGTGTCACACTCAACGATTCAGGCTCACCAGCTGGACACCAGCGACCAAAAAACTGCTCTGAACGTTCATAAACGATCAGCGACATCTCAGCAGGGGCCACATCGCTGCTACATGTCACACACAGCTAAGTCGCTAACGAGATCGCTACTGCGTCGTAAATGGTGACGCAGTAGCGATCTCGCTTAGTGTGGCATACCCTTTAGGGTATGTTTCCATGTTCAGCAAACGCTGCGTGTTTGACGCTGTGTACAGCCGCAGCGTCAAACACGCAGCGTCCAGATGTTACAGCATAGTGGAGGGGATTTCATGAAATCCCGTCTTCACTATACATTGAAACACGCAGGCGTCAGACCTGTGTAAACGGACATGCGGAGTGTCTTTTTAGATCGCAGCATGTCCTTTTACCTTGCGTCGCCGCAAGGTAAATAACAGTCCTATGTAGGGCTGCGGTGATTTCAGATGTGTTCAATGAACATAGCCGGATTCACCGTGTGTTCAGAAGGGGGCGGGGCTTTGGGAGGAGCGAGATTTCCGCTCTGTCTAAAACGCCTGCCATCCTGAACATGGAAAGTACCCTTAGGCTACTTTCACACATCAGTTTTTTGCAGTCAGTCACAATCCGTTGGCTCGACGGTTTATTCATCCGTTTCTTCCGTCTTTCGACAAATCCGTTTTTTAAAAGCTGGCGAATCAGTGCGCTGTACAGTAAAAATCACACTGACATGTTTAATAAAGAATCAAAAGAATAGATATAATACAAAGAATGTTTTGCGCTCCCCCACCCCCATCCGGCTACAAACATCTGGCCCCAGCCACGTCAGAAAAGGCACATCTGTAAGATGCACCTTTTCTGGAACTTAACCTCTCTATTCCCATTGCCTTTAGTGGTGGCTCATGAGTTAATAAGGGGTTAGTGTCACCTTGCTATTGAAAGGTGACATTAATCCGGGTTAATAATGGCGAGGTGTCAAGACAGCTATCCATCATTAATCTTAAGGTACTGTCACACTTAGCGATCGCACCAACGATCACGACAACACGACCTGGCAAGATCGTTGGTGCGATCGCTCTTAGATCGCTAGTTAGCTTCCAAACACAAAGATCTCAGCATAGATCAGCGATCTGTATAATGACCTCTGCGGTCGTTTTGAAAACCAAGTCCCGCCTGCTCCGCTGGTAAAGACGTTCACAGAGGTGTGTCACAGAGGGTGTCACACTCGATTCAGGCTCACCAGCGGGACACCAACGACCAAAAAAACGGCTCAGAACGTTCATGAGCGATCAGCGACATCACAGCGGGGGCCACATCGCCGCTACATGTCACACACAGCGGCGTTGCTAACAAGATCGCTACTGCGTCATAAAATCGCTGACGCTTTAGCGATCTCGCTTAGTGTGACTACCTTTATAGTAATAAAGGGTTAAAAGACACACACATTAATTAAAAATTCTTTTAACGAAATTACACTAAAGTTTTTGACCAAATTTATTATGCTGCCAATCCAACTGAATCCCTTGTTCTCCTGTAACCAAAAAAAAAAAAAAGCACTACCATACCTCTGCTGTTCAGTCTGGTCCCCCGTTGCAATCCATCACAAGGGGTTAACTAGTTTACAACCGGGACCGATTCTAATAGATAGAGATATATAGAGAGAGAGATACAGTACAGACCAAAAGTTTGGACACGCCTCATTCAAAGATTTTTCTGTATTTTCATGACTGAAAATTGTACATTCACACTGAAGGCATCAAAACTATGAATTAACACATGTGGAATTATATACTTAACAAAAACAGTGTGAAACAACTGAAAATATGTCTTATATTCTAGGTTCTTCAAAGTAGCCACCTTTTGCTTTGATTACTGCTTTGCACACTCTTGACATTCTCTTGATGAGCTTCAAGAGGTAGTCACCGGAAATGGTTTTCACTTCACAGGTGTGCCCTGTCAGGTTTAATAAGTGTGATTTCTTGCCTTATAATTGGGGTTGGGACCATCAGTTGTGTTGTGCAGAAGTCTGATAGTCTTACTGAGTAGACTGTTAGAATTTGTATTATGGCAAGAAAAAAGCAGCTAAGTAAAGAAAAACGAGTGACCATAATTACTTTAAGAAATGAAGGTCAGTCAGTCTGAAAAATTGGGAATACTTTGAAAGTGTCCCCAAGTGCAGTAGCAAAAACCATCAAGCGCTACAAAGAAACTGGCTCACATGAGGACCGCCCCAGGAAAGGAAGACCAAGAGTCACCTCTGCTCTGAGGATGTTTATCCGAGTCACCAGCCTCAGAAACCGCAGGTTAACAGTAGCTCAGATTAGAGACCAGGTCAATGCCACACGAGTTCTAGCAGCAGACACATCTCTTCAACAACTTTTAAGAGGAGACTTTGTGCAGCAGGCCTACATGGTAAAATAGCTGCTAGGAAACCACTGCTAAGGACAGGCAACAAGCAGAAGAGACTTGTTTAGGCTAAAGAACACAAGGAATGGACATTAGACCAGTGGAAATCTGCGCTTGGGTCTGATGAGACTAAATTTGAGATCTTTGGTTCCAACCACCGTGTCTTTGTGCGACGCAGAAAAGGGGAACGGATGGACTCTACATGCCTGGTTCCCACCGTAAAGCATGGAGGAGGAGGTGTGATGGTGTGGGGGTGCTTTGCTGGTGACACTGTTGGGGATTTATTCAAAATTGCAGGCATACTGAACCAGCATGGCTACCACAGCATCTTGCAGCGGCATGCTATTCCATCTGGTTTGCGTTTAGTTGGACCATCATTTATTTTTCAACAGGACAATGACCCCAAACACACCTCATGGCTGTGTAAGGGCTATTTGACCAAGAGGGAGAGTGATAGGGTGCTACGCCAGATGACCTGGCCTCCACAGTCACCAGACCTGAACCCAATTGAGATGGTTTGGGGTTAGCTGGACCGCAGAGTGAAGGCAAAAGGGCTAACAAGTGCTAAGCATCTCTGGGAACTCCTTCAAGACTGTTAGAAGACCATTTCCGGTGACTACCTCTAGAAGCTCATCAAGAGAACGCCAAGAGTGTGCAATGCAGTAATCAAAGCAAAAGGTGGCTACTTTTAAGAACCTAGAATATAAAACATGTTTTCCCGTCTCTCATGACGGCACACATGAGAGAGGGGATCCGCCCAGTCAGGACAGGAAACCTTCTGAAATAAAAGGGCGGTACCTCTTCCTCGCTTCAGTTGGGTTTACTGTCCTGACAGGGACCTTGTGCTAAACACGGCGTTTCACTCACCCATTCCTGTGCCGGCGTGGAAGAACGGGCAGTGCCTGTGCGCCAGACGTCGGGCTGGAAGCGCCGTCCGCGGGTCCTATGCGGCTTAGCGTCTGAGCGGGCTTTTAGGCAGTGTAGAGGGGTCCAGGGACTTCTCCATAGCGGCCGCGCTGCTCCTCCCCTCCTTACAGGCCTGGGCGCCGATACCGGGTCACGTGGGCCGGACGTCACACGCAAGGCACGCTGGGTATGGGCTTGCCCGTGTGACGTCAAAGGGCGGCGCCCAGGGGGAAAAAAACGCCACTAATGAAACCCTATCTCGGCGGAGGAAGTCACAGGGACACCGGAGGAGGCGGGAGTGCAGTGGATCCTTCATAAAGGAGGGATATCCACAGAAGAGGCACTCATGTCCAATTCTTCAAACATCGAAGAAGGGCAAGAGGAACCGCAGCAGGAGCAGCATCATCGCTTTCTGCAGGAACTCTCATCAGATGCCCTGCCAGCCCGCCAGCATAACAGGAGTCGCTCCAGTGGTAAGGGCGTTAGTCGCTCTGACCGGCAAGAACCTTTGACGTCCAGGAGGGACGCCACACCTGCATCTGTCCAGCCTCCGAAACCGGGGAAGAAGTCTAGCGGCAAAACAAAGAACAGGGAATGTGCCATATGCAAAAATCCGCTGGCAACTCAGTGGAAAAAAGATCTCTGTGCTGATTGTATTACCAAGAGCATACGGGATGAAACCCCAGACTTAGTCACTGGCCTTAAGGCTATGATACAGGAGGAGGTCAAAGGCGCCTTAAAGGCAACCCTTAAAAAAACAGGGAAAAGAAGCCATAAAAGGGACTCTGATTCAGAGACCTCCCTAGAACAGAAAAGTCAGGAAAGATCCCAAACTCCCTCCGCAGCATCATCTACTCCTCAACCCTCAGATTCCTCCTCAGACAGCGATATAGGGGGTCGGCCATGCTTCCCAACAGAAGATATAGAAAGACTAGTGAAAGCGGTCAGATCTACAATGGGCCTTAAGGAAGAAAAGACACATGGATCACTACAGGACATTATGTTTGGAGGGTTGGAGGAAAAAAGGAAACGCACCTTCCCGGTCAATAACAAAATAAAATCGTTAATTGACAGAGTGGAAGAAGCCAGAAAAGTCAGATACCTTACCCTCTACATCAAAGAGGAGGTACCCATTTGATGAGAAGGACTCTGAAAATTGGGAAAAAATCCCTAAAATTGATGCCGCTGTGGCAAAATCATCTAAAAAGTCTTCCCTGCCGCTAGAGGACTCCGGCATGTTAAAAGATCCGCACGACAAAAAGACAGATGGCTTCCTGAAACACATCTGAGAAGTGTCGGCAGGAGGTTTAAAACCAGCAGTAGCCGGCACCTGTACTACCCTTGCCGTCATGATCTGGCTACAGCAGCTAGAAGAGCAAATAAGAGACAAAGTCCCAAGGGGTGAGATCGTAAAAGATATGTCACTAATACATGGAGCAGCAGCCTTTCTAGCGGACGCCTCGGCAAGACTAACAGCCAGAGCAGCCGGCTTGTCCAATGTGGCAAGACGAGCCTTATGGCTTTAAGGATGTCCGGGAGATTTACCATCAAAATATAGGCTGTGTTCCATTCCATGTGATGGTCAACTTCTCTTTGGCAAAAAAGTAGAGGAAATTTTAGAATATGTGGGGGATAAAAAGAATACCTTTCCTCGATTTCCCGGAGAATCCAGGAACCAGCCCTTTCAGAGGAGAAGGTTTAACCGAGCTCGTCCTCCAAGAGATAGGAAAAATTGGGACTTTAGAGAAAAAAGAGGATCAGGCTACATGTTCAAGGGACCCTCCACATCCTCCAAAAAGTCTCCCGAATGACATCAGGTCAGTAGGGGGAGACTTTCTCTCTTCCTTTCTGCCTGGACAAATATTTCCCGCAGTACTTGGGTATTGAAAATAATCAGACGGATTAAGAATAAAATTCATCCGTCCACCCAAGGAATCCTTTATTATAACACCCCGAAGGAGGTCCCAGGATCAACAACGGGCCCTGGAGACGGAGGTCTTAAGTCTTGATAGGGTAAAAAGTCCAGCAGAAAGTCCCAATTCAGGAGGAAGGAAGAGGGTTTTATTCCCCCCTCTTCTTGATACAAAAGCCAGATAGTTCTCTAAGAACCATAATCAATCTGAAGAGACTCAATCAGTCTGTAGACAATTGCTCCTTCAAGATGGAGTCAATCAATACGGCTATAAAAATCCTGTTCCAGCACTGCTTCATGGCAGTCATAGACCTGAAAGAAGACCCTTCGGCCTGTCTACAGCCCCCAGAGTCTTCACCAAGATAATGGCAGAAGTGATGTCATATCTTCGCACCAGGGATACAATGATTGTCCCATACCTGGACGATCTGCTGGTAGTAGGGAGGTCGGAGGACCACTGCCTTCAGCAAGTAAAAGATGTCACATCTACACTGACAGAGCTGGGATGGATAGTGAACATTCCCAAATCAAAATTAACACCGGTAAAAGTTCAGTCCTTCCTAGGGTTAATACTAGACTCCGAACGACAGCTCTGCCTGCTACCGGAGAACAATGTGGCCAAGATAAAAAGCCTAGCCCTTTCTGCAATTCAACAACCAGCTATGACACAGAGCTGCAATGTCCCTCTTAGGCTCGTTAACATCGTGCATACCCGCAGTAGAATGGGCACAGTTCCACCTAAGACAGCTGCAGTGGGAGATTCTGTCAGCACAAAAACAATTAAAAAATCATTTAGAAGGGGAGCTACGTCTTTCTTCAGACGTGAGAGACTCTCTAGCCTGGTGTACTGTGGAGAAGCATCTAACAGCCGGTGTCCCGTGGCAGAAACCCGTCAACGACATTACAACAGATGCAAGTGCTACAGGCTGGGGAGCACACCTGAAATATATCGTTCAGTGCAAGGAACTTGGTCCTCGCACGAAAAGAGTTACAGCTCAAATACAAAGGAACTGTGGGCCGGTGAAAAGGCTGTGAGATATTTTCTACCCTTGCTTCAAGGCCGCCATACCCAAGTAATGACGGACAATCGTGCAGTAGTAGCTTACATCAATCATCAGGGGGGAACGAAGTCGTGAGGACTCATGGAGATATCAAATCTATTGTTCCAGTTAGCAGAACAACATCTGTTATCCATCACAGCACTGCACATAAGGGGTGTCGAGAACATACAAGCAGATTTCCTGAGTCGCAGACACCTGAGACGGGGAATGGTCCCTAAACCCCCAAGTTTTTCAACAAATAGTTCCAGCCTGGGGCAAACCAGAAATAGACTTGTTCGCCACCGCACGCAACAGGAAAGTCAAGAAATTATGCTCACTAAATCTAAAGGAACATCCAGTCGCTGTAGATGCCTTACAAATACCCTGGAAGTTCTGCCTGGCATACGCGTTCTCCCCCCACCCTCCCCCCCCCCGATGACAGTGATTCCGATAGTAGTCCGGAAAATCAGGGAATATCAAGCGAGAATAGTTCTCATAGCTCCATTTTGGCCACGGAGGCCTTGGTTCTCCCTTCTAAGGCATATGTCACTTACAGATCCATGGATCTTACCAGGAAATCCAGATCTGCTCACCCAGGGACCAGTGATCCACTCTCAAGTGAAGGGCTTCCATCTGGCAGCCTGGAATTTGAGAGGGCGTTACTGAATCGCCAAGGGTTCTCACCAGGGTTAATCTCCACCCTGTTGAAGAGTAGGAAACCTGTCACATCCAGAATTTACGGTAGAACATGGAAAAAGTTCCTAGACTTCCTGGGAGAACCTTTGGGAGATATAGCTCCGGTGGGGTCTATCTTGGAATTCTTACAGGCAGGGCTACAACTCGGGTTAGCAACTAGCACCCTCAAAGTCCGGGTTTCGTCTCTAGGAGCCCTATATAACTGCAATCTAGCATTTAATAGGTGGATTTCCAGGTTCATAAAAGCTTGTGGCAGGTCTAGGCCGGTTATTATCCCCAAGATACCACCCTGGGACCTAAATCTAGTCTTAGATGCATTAACCACAGGTCTCTTTGAGCCATTGCAGGAACTATGACCAAAAATCCTCACACTTAAGACAGTATTACTGGTAGCCCTAACATCGGCAGGCAGGGTGGATTGATTTAAATCACGCCGATTTAAATCAACGATTTAAATCATGATTTAAATCAAATGATTTTTTTCTATTTAAATCAGATCGATTTAAATCGTGATTTTAATCATGATTTAAATCACTGATTTAAATCAAAAGATTTTTTTAATATAAATCACGATTAAAATCTAAAACTTTCAATCATTGTTCAATTAACTCCACACTTCTAGCTTGGTTTCACTTTCTGTAGCTTGGTTTCAGTTTCTTTTTCCATTCAGTTGACATGCCCAAACTTGTTGGATAGTCAGTCAGCAGTACTTGGCTGTAGTAACAATCAAACTTCAGAAGTGATCTGCGTGAGCCATGGCAGGTCGTAATAGAGACCCTATTTGGGTTCATTTTGTTGAGATGCCAGCAGAGCTTGGAAAGAAAGGTGGGAGAGCAAAGTGCAAATACTGTCAAAAGGATATCCAAGGACTTGTTTGCCTTTTGAAATCACATTATGAAAACTGCAACCAGAAGGGAAATGAAGATGTTGATAGTGATACAACTAATGTCAATGAACCCCCACAGCTTCTTATGCACCAGGACCCTAGCACTAGTGGTAAGTCTGGCAATTACAACCTATTTTAACAGACGTTTTACTGGGATGGTTAAAGTCTATGAAAAGAAAAATTTCTAGCACTAGTTCTGGAGTATAGAATTTAAATTTATGTTAAGGCAATATTTCACAGAAGATTAACGTTAAGTAAAAATAATAGAGTGTGTATACGCCTATTTTTTTTTTTTTTATTGTAGGCTACAATTCACTTTTGAAGTCTGCCAAATTGACCATTTTTTTAAAAAAACATTTTTAAAACTTTTGTGACATAATTTTTTTCAGTTGCTCTGATATTACTAGTATTACAGCAACTTCACCGGAAAGTTGAGTAGCATAACTTTTGAGACAGCCCTTATAGGACGAGGACCATTACATTGTTCAAAAAGTTTGTTTCAAAATATTTTCGTTATATTTCTTCAAATACGCAGTCGAATTATATTTTTAATTACTGTGCTTTCAGGGTCAAATATGGCTTGTGCTGCACGTGACAATCAATATCTGGGTACAACTTCAACAAAGCAGCCCAACAAAAAACTTTGTGTGCAAAGTGTAGAAAAATTCCTCTTAAAGACTACGACGAGCCAGAAAGAACATTTTGATGAATTAATTGCTAAATTCATATTTGCAACCAATTCTTCTTTCCGACTAGTTGAACACCCATTGTTTGTACAAATGATCGAAGGAATAAGACCAGGCTACAAACCACCAAGTAGATTTGATATCTCAGGAAAACATCTTCAGGCTGTATACGACAAAGAAAGAGCGGCTTGTACAAAATATTTGAAAGACAAAGTTGTTAACATGAGCTTGGATGGTTGGAGCAACATCCACAACGACCCCATAATTTACACTTGTGTCACAACAGAAGATGGTGAAACTTACCTTACAGACACAATCGACACATCTGGAAATTCACATACTGCTGAATATTTACTTGAAATCAAGTATTTCTATTTAAATCAAAAAAATCCGATTTAAATCAAAAAAATCCGATTTAAATCAAAAAAATCCGATTTTTTTGATTTTTTTAAAAAAATCATGATTTTTATCCACCCTGTCGGCAGGCTCCCCATATACCCAAATTTTTGATGATAGAGTGGTTCTAAGACCAGATCTGGCCTATCTTCCCAAGGTGGTACTCAAGTTCTATAGGACTCAGGAGATTATCTTGCCATCATTCTGCAATAATCCTAGAAACCTTGGGGAGCAAAGATTCCATACGTTAGATGTAAGAAGAGCTATACTTCAATACATGTCAGTAACCAGTCAGTGGAGGAAGGATGACGCCCTATTTGTAACCTTTCAGGGTAGTAGAAAAGGATATGGAGTAGCCAAAAGTACCATTGCCAGATGGATCAGGGAGGCCATCATGTTATGCTATACTGTGAGCGGCGCTCCGTTTCCTGAAGGCATCAAGGCTCACTCCACCAGAGCCGTGGCTACCTCCTGGGCAGAGAAGGCTGAGGTATCGATCGAGCAAATCTGTAAAGCCGCTACTTGGTCCTCACCTTCTACTTTTTTCAAGCACTACCGGCTAGATCTATCTTCCTCTACTGACCTAACCTTTGATAGAAGGGTGCTACAAGCGGTGGTCCCTAAGGTATTTCATTCTACAAAAGTCTCTCATGTCTGCCGTCATGGGAGACGGGAAAACACCAAGGTTACTTACCGGTAGCCGGTTTTTCCGGAGCCTGGCTACCTGTAAGTAACCTTGGTGTTTTCAGTTGTTTCACACTTTTTTGTTAAGTATATAATTCCACATGTGTTAATTCATAGTTTTGATGCCTTCAGTGTGAATGTACAATTTTCATAGTCATGAAAATACAGAAAAATCTTTGAATGAGGTGTGTCCAAACTTTTGGTTTGTACTGTGTGTATATATAGATATAGAGAGAGATATAGGGAAATATAGATACACATATCATAGAGCTTCAGTAAATTCATTACCAAACCCGACATGATATGACACATGGTTTACATATAGTAAACCATGTCATATCAAAACGACTTGTATATGTCAGCGTTTAATCAATTTAGTAGTTTGTGTTAGAATATATATATATATTTTCTCAATGACGTGTGTGCATATACACCATGTTCCAAATTATTATGCTAATGATATTTTTCTCTGATTTTCTTAAGTGGTTGGTGCAAATGAATCAGTCTAATAAAAGTCATCACCCGTTAGAGTATACATCGAATTTTATGGAAGAAACCTACCAATGATAACAGTATAATCTCCAAAACGAATAAAAACTCAAAATGCACTGTTCAAAATTATTAGGCATAGTAGAATTTCTTAAAACTTGATATGTTTTAAAGAACTGAAAATGCTCATTTGTGGAATTTGCAGCATTAGAAGGTCACATTCACTGAACAAAAAAGCTATTTAACTCTAAAACATTCTAACAGGACAAGTTATATGTGAACTTAGGAACCCTTCTTTGATATCACCTTCACAATTCTTGCATCCATTGAACTTGTGAGTTTTTGGAGAGTTTCTGCTTGTATTTCTTTGCATGAAGTCAGAATAGCTTCCCAGAGCTGCTGTTTTGATATGAACTGCCTCCCACCCTCATAGATCTTTTGCTTGATGATACTCCAAAGGTTCTCTATAGGGTTGAGGTCAGGGGAAGATGGTGGCCACACCGTGAGTTTATCTCCTTTTATGCCCATAGCAGCCAATGACTCAGATGAATTCCTTGCAGCATGAGATGGTGCATTCTCATGCATTAAGATGATTTTGCTCCTGAAGGCACGTTTCTGCTATTTATACCATGGAAGAAATTTGTCAGTCAGAAACTCTATATCCTTTGCAGAGGTCATTTTCACACCTTCATGAACCTTAAAGGGCCCTACCAGCTGTTTCCCCATGATTCCGGCCCAAAACATGACTCCACCTCCTTGCTGACGTCGCATCCTTGTTGGGAGATTGTGGCCATCCTCCATCCATCTGGACCATCCAGGTTTGCTCGACACTCATCAGTAAACAAGACTGTTTGAAAATTAGTCTTCATGTATGTCTGGGCCCACTGCAACCGTTTCTGCTTGTGAGAACTGTTTAGGGGTGGCTGAATAGTAGGTTTATGCACCACAGCAAGCCTTTGAAGGATCCTACACCTTGAGGTTCGAGGGACTCCAGAGGTACCAGCAGCTTCAAATATCTGTTTGCTGGTTTGTAATGGCTTCTTATCAGCTGCTCTCTTAATCTGATGAACTTGCCTGGCAGAAACCTTCCTCATTCTGCCTTTATCAGCACGAACACGTCTGCTCAGAATCAGCCACAAATCTCTTAACAGTACGATGACCAAGCTTAAGTTTTCGGGAAATATCTAATGTTTTCATCCCTTGACCAAGGCATTGCACTATTTGATGCTTTTCAGCAGCAGAGAGATCCTTTTTCCAGGAAGTCCCCCTGACAGCACTATGGAGGACGTCCTCCTCCTTACAGGGACAGGAAAAGCACACGATAGGTTAAAAGGTCCCACTCCTCCCCCTATACCTCAGTGTTTTTCCTGTCCCTGCATGGAGGGACACACGAGAGATCGCTTACAAGCTTACCGGAGGGCCCAGGGGGATTGTGCGGCTCGGCCAATATCCTTCCCCCTGTCGAGGTCCAGGGCCGAAACGCCCTCCTTGGGAGTCCCTCTGCCCCAAAGATCGGGGGCGGACGAGCTCCCGGGTAAGAGCCGCTCCTCCTTGTGGGGGGCTCTCGGCTCAGGCGTTATCCTTCTGGTCCAGGGAGGAACGCCGAACAGGCCTCGGCTGGGAGCTGAGCGTCACTTCCGGTGACGCGTTCGCGGGAAATCAGCATGCGTTCCTGAACGGAACGCAGGAAGGCCAGAGTGCGTCGCATTTGGAAACGCAGGTGCGCCGCCAATCTTCATGCGTTCCGGAGGGGAACGCAAAAGGTATGGAAAGCGCGTCGCGTTTGGAAGCGCAGGTGCGTTGCCAATCTTCATGTGTTCCAGGGTGGAACGCAGTAGGGGCGGCGCTAAAGACGTCACAGCAGCGCTGTCTTTCATGACGTCATATTAAGGTGCAAGCGCGTGTATTGGTGGCGTTTGAACTACTGAGCGCCATTCTGTGAATATCAACACAGGGAAGGCGCTATAGCCATCATAGCAGTTCTAAGGCAGCAAAGTGAAACTTTTCTGCAGAAGGACATGGAGTCTGAGAAGTCCAGGACGGAGGAGAGAGAGGATGCGGGGGTAAGTGCGCATAGCGCAAAAAAGGCACCCTCACAAATTAAGCATCAACATTCAGACTCAGTCCTTAGTATACATATTATTGTATTACTTAGGACAAGGATACTTCATCGACGTCTCTGCAGACAGCGAAGAAGTCGGGCAAAGCCTCGGCGAAATCTAATCGTTGTTCCGCTTGTCACACGACGCTTCCTGACACTTATAAAAAGCCGGTCTGTTGTTCTTGCACAGCAGCAGTTTTGGAGCAGGAAAAATCGTCATTATTATCTGACTTGAAGATCCTGATTAGGGAAGAAGTGCAGGCATCGTTATCTGCTAGTTCACAACAGCAGCCCACTAGTCAGGGTCCAGGTCGTAAGAGACCTAGGTGGGAATCGGAGCAAGACGATTTGGAACCAGAATCAGAAGAAAATTGAGATATGCAGTACTAGGAGCAGG
Source organism: Oophaga sylvatica (assembly GCA_033576555.1). NCBI lineage: Eukaryota > Metazoa > Chordata > Amphibia > Anura > Dendrobatidae > Oophaga > Oophaga sylvatica. The sequence goes on from JARQOD010000005.1 coordinate 411,610,452, forward strand.
AAGAAGGTGAAGTACAGGCAGAAATCCAGGAAAAGGCCAGGAGGTACCTATTCCCGGTGGAAGATACGGAGGATCTAGTCCAGGCAGTGAGGAATACGATGCAAATGGAAGATGTCCCACGGCCTCAATCCCGACAGGATTTAATGTTTGGGGGTCTTACAGCTCAGATACAAAAAATGTTCCCTATAAGTGACCATATTAAGGCCATGATTCTGAGTGAATGGAAAGACGCAGAGCGAAGACTGGTAATATCACGGGACCTTAAGAGTCGTCTTCCATTTGATCCTGAGGATGTAAAACTGGGAGGAAATTCCTAAAGTCGATGTGGCAAAAGTTGTGAAAAAGACATTGATTCCATTTGAGGACTCCTCAAGTCTTAAAGATCCCATGGACCGGAAGGCGGACATCCTTCTTAAACGGGCCTGGGAATCATCGGCGGCTCTAATAAGAACCAACATTGCTGCTACCTCAGTAGCAAGGTCTGTTTTTGTGGATGGGTCAGTTGGAGGAGCAATTAGCCAACAAGACCCCTAGAGCGGAAATACTAGAGTCGCTTCCTCTTATTAAATCGGCACGGCTTTTTTGGCAGATACCTCGGCTGAGTCAGTAAGGTTTTCTGCCAGAAATAGTTCATTGTCTAATGCAGTCCGTAGAGCTATTTGGTTAAGATCCTGGTCGGGGGATAATGCGTCTAAAAATAAGTTATGTTCCATACCCTTTGCAGGATCAAAGGTGTTTGGTCAAGCGTTAGACGATATCCTAGAGGCGTCAGATAGCAAAAAAGGGTTTCCAGAGGACAAACCCAAAAAGTTTCAGTCCTTTCGGAGAAAACCAGCTTCCCGTAGACAACCATTTTATAAAGACACGGGGAGAGCTAGCAGGGGAACATATGAGTTCCTACAGTCAAAGTAGAGGAAATAGGAGCTCATTATTTGGAACTTCGTCAAAATCTAGGTGACAATGACGCCAGGCACATAGGGGGCAGACTCCTGTTCTCTGCAGAGAACTGGAAGCAGGTCACCAAAAACGAGTGGGTCTTACAAACAATAAAGGAAGGTTACAGAATAGAGCTGATATCCACTCCGCCCCAGAGGTACATATCTCCCACTGTGGTTCAGGCAAATTCAGTGATGTTTCAAGATCTTCAAGACCTAATCACTTCCGAAGTCATAGTGCCAGTTCCTGGGTCAGAGGAAAAAATGGGGCATTATTCCTCTCTTTTTCCGATAATGAAACCATCAGGCGAGTCACGGACAATTCTGAATCTCAAACCATTGAACAGGTTTGTTCGGTACAAGAGATTCAGAATGGAGTCAATAAGATCGGCAATTCCGTTGATAGACAAAAACTCGGTAATGTGCACCCTAGACTTAAAAAGTGCGTATTATCAGGTCCCGATACATCCAGCCTCGCAGGAACTTCTAAGATTTGCTGTAAGCCTACCAGACTGTACCTGCCACTTCCAGTTTCAGGGCCTTCCGTTCGGGCTAGCTTCTGCTCCGAGTTTTTACGAAGCTAATATCAGAAGTCGTAGCCTATCTGAGAAACCAAGGAATCACAGTGGTGCCTTACTTGGACGACTTTCTTTTAGTGGCTCGAACAGCAAAAGTTCTAAATCTTCACACGGAACAAACAGTGGCGGTACTGGAATTTCTTGTTTGGGTGGTGAATCGAGAAAAATCACATTTAACACACCAGGTCAAAAAGAGTATTTCTAGGGGTGCTCCTAGATTCCAGATTCCAGACAGCCTTCTTGCCAGAAGACAAGCAACAGTCCTTGAGAAGGAAGGTTGCAGAGATGGCGAAGAACCGAGTTACCATACGAACAGCTATGCAGGCTCTGGAGTAATGACATCATGTATACCGTGCGTCAGGTGGGCACAAGATCATTCAAGACCCTTACAAAGAGAAGTTCTATCAATCTGGGATCGTCGTCAATCATCCCTAGACAAAAGGATCCAGCTCTCGGCAAAAGTGAAGAGATCTTTAAAATGGTAGATGCAAAGCAGAAATCTGAGAAGGAGTTCTCTGGATACCATCCCCATACATAGTAATAACTACGGACACCAGCGCATGGGGATGGGGAGCCCACTTGGAAGGAAAAATTCTGCAGGGCAAATGACCAGAAAAGATCAGACGAAAGTCATCAAATTATCGAGAGCTACAGTCAGGGCCAGAAATATTTGGACAGTGACACAATTTTCGCGAGTTGGGCTCTGCCTGCCACCACATTGGATTTGAAATGAAACCTCTACAACAGAATTCAAGTGCAGATTGTAACGTTTAATTTGAAGGGTTGAACAAAAATGTGTTAGAAAATGTAGGAACTGTACACATTTCTTTACAAACACTCCACATTTTAGGAGGTCAAAAGTAATTGGACAAATAAACATAACCCAAACAAAATATTTTTATTTTCAATATTTTGTGGCGAATCCTTTGGAGGCAATCACTGCCTTAAGTCTGTAACCCATGGACATCACCAAACGCTGGGTTTCCTCCTTCTTAATGCTTTGCCAGGCCTTTACAGCCGCAGCCTTCAGGTCTTGCTTGTTTGTGGGTCTTTCCCTCTTAAGTCTGGATTTCAGCAAGTGAAATGCATGCTCAATTGGGTTAATATCTGGTGATTGACTTGGCCATTGAAGAATGTTCCACTTTTTTGCACTCATGAACTCCTGTGTAGCTTTGGCTGTATGCTTGGGGTCATTATCCATCTGTACTATGAAGCGCCGTCCAATTAAGTTTGCAGCATTTGGCTGAATCTGGGCTGAAAGTATATCCCGGTACACTTCAGAATTCATCCGGCTACTCTTGTCTGCTGTTATGTCATCAATAAACACAAGTGACCCAGTGCCATTGAAAGCCATGCATGCCCATGCCATCACGTTGCCTCCACCATGTTTTACAGAGGATGTGGTGTGCCTTGGATCATGTGCCGTTCCCTTTCTTCTCCAAACTTTTGGCTTCCCATCATTCTGGTACAGGTTGATCTTTGTCTCATCTGTCCATAGAATACTTTTCCAGAACTGAGCTGGCTTCTGGAGGTGTTTTTCAGCAAATTTAACTCTGGCCTGTCTATTTTTGGAATTGATGAATGGTTTGCATCTAGATGTAAACCCTTTGTATTTACTTTCATGGAGTCTTCTCTTTAATGTTGACTTAGAGACAGATACACCTACTTCACTGAGAGTGTTCTGGACTTCAGTTGATGTTGTGAACGGGTTCTTCTTCACCAAAGAAAGTATGCGGCGATCATCCACCACTGTTGTCTTCCGTGGACTCCCAGGTCTTTTTGGATTGATGAGTTCACCAGTGCTTTCTTTCTTTCTCAGGATGTACCAAATTGTAGATTTTGCCACTTCTAATGTTGTAGCAATTTCTTGGATGGGTTTTTTTCTGTTCTTGCAGCCTAAGGATGGCTTGTTTCACCTGCATGGAGAGCTCCTGTGACCGCATGTTTCCTTCACAGCAAAACCTTCCAAATGCAAACACCACACCTCAAATCAACTCCGGCCCTTTCATCTGCTTAAGGCCGGTGTCACACACAACCACAAAAAATCGGTCCGTTTTAGACGGTCGACAATCGGATCAAAATAAAAACATCACACATCCTTCTGGCATCCGATTTTCCTTCAAAGATGCGATTTAATCGCATGTGTGTGTACCTTGTAACATCCGATTTTCATCCGACTTGCGAGATTTTCTCGCAGGCTTGCAAAACTGACATATAATGGATCCAAAAGAATAGTATTTAAATGCCAAAAGAAAGAATAGATATATACACATAGAACACATATATATATATATGTATATGTCATTGTGACATATATATATATATACATATATTTATAGTTCTTACACTTCTACATACTGTAATAGCCGCTAATTCAATTGCCGGCTTCAGTGAAATCACAGAAGCCGACATGAAATGATACATTGTTTCCACACATTTAACCATGTAATTTCATGTATTTTTATATATGTTTGAAACATACAATTACATGAGTATATGTGTGCTAAATTTCAGACATGTAGGGGTTAATTAAAGGTGTAAATTCGTTGAAAAAAAAATGCGTGGGCTCCCGCTGTATTTTCTCCACCAGACAGACAAAGCAAAGCGAGTGGGGGCAGATAATAATAGCCTAGGGAGGGTACATTTTTTTTGTGCCCCCCCTGGCTACTAACATCTGCCCCCAGACACCCCAGAAAGGGCAAATCTATAATTAGATTCGCCCTTTCTGGCACTTTGCCCGTCTATTCCCATTGCCCTGTAGCGGTGGCGAATGGGTTAATAATAAGGGGTTAAAATGACCTTGCAATTGAAAGGTCACTTTAAGCCAGGTTAATAATTGATAGCTGTCAATTAGACAACTATCAATTATTAATCCTATTGTATGATGGAAAAATCAAACACACACAGTTTAATAAAAAATAAGTTTAATTAAATAATCACACAGTTTTTGACCATATTTTATTTTCCTGCTAAAACCATTTCCTGTAATAAAAATAAAATAAAAAAGCAAAATTATACTTACCAATCCGATGTACAGTCAGGTCCCACGGTGTAATCCATCAGAAAGGGTTAACAGGTTACAGGTCGCAGAGAGCTAATAATGCTGTCTCAGACCTGTATTCCCCTGAATGAATAAGTTCCTCTCCCAGTGAAAGTAGAGGAATAGATTCATGAATGGAGCTTAATTGATTTATTGCCAATTTAACTGTAGTGACCTGACCTAAAGGGAAAGTGGACACAATCAATTAAGCTTCATTCATGAAACACATCCTCTCCTGTCGCCAGGAGAGGAACTTATTCATTCATGAGCTTTGAGCTGAGCATGCAGGATTACTTGCACTGCTTGGCTCAAAGCTAGTTAACCCTTTGTGAAGGATTACAGCGTGGGACGTGACAGATCGGCGGAATAGGTAAGAATAATGTTGTTTTATTTCTTTTTCTTTATTTTAGGAGATCAATGGCTTCGCACAGATTAAGTGTAAAATAAAATATGGTAAAAAAAATGTGTTTTTATTTCATTAAAATTATTTATTCTTAAAGTGTGTGTGGTTTTTTATTTACTTCAATAGGATTAATAATTGATAGTTGTCTAATTGACAGCTATCAATCATTAACCTGCCTTAAGGTCACCTTTCAATTGCAAGGTGACACTAAGGTGAGATTAACCCATTCGCCACCGCTACAGGGCAATGGGAATAGACGGGCAAAGTGCCAGAAAGGGCGAATCTAATTATAGATTTGCCCTTTCTGGGGTGTCTGGGGGCAGATGTTAGTAGCCAGGGGGGGCACAAAAAAATGCACCCTCCCTGGGCTATTATTATCTGCCCCCACTCGCTTTGCTTTGTCTGTCTGGTGGAGAAAATACAGCGGGAGCCCACGCATTTTTTTTCAACGAAATTACACCTTTAATTAACCCCTACATGTCTGAAATTTAGCACAAATATACTCATGTAATTGTATGTTTCAAACATATATAAAAATACATGAAATTACATGGTTAAATGTGTGGAAACAATGTATCATTTCATGTCGGCTTCTGTGATTTCACTGAAGCCGGCAATTGAATTAGCGGCTATTACAGTATGTAGAAGTCTAGGAACTATAAATATATGTATATATACATGTCACAATGACATGTATATATATATATATATATATATGTGTGTTCTATGTGTATATATCTATTCTTTCTAGTCTTTATTAAAGCTGTCAGTGTGATTTTACAGTATAGGCGGGATGAATTGCCGGCTTTTCTAAAGGACACCGATGCGATTTCATCGCAAGTCACACAGTGTGGTCCGTTTGTAATCAGATTTTTCATCGCTCCCATAGACTTGCATTGGCGATAGTCGACCCACAATCGGTGACAATCGCAGCATGCTGCGATTGTACACGGACGTTTAAAACGGACCACAAAAAATCTGATACTGGGAGCTGCTCCATAGATTAACATAGGTCCGACTGCAATGCGATATTTCATCGCATTGCAGTCGTCCGATTTTGTCGCCAGTGTGACTCCGGCCTAATTGAGAATGACATAACAAAGGATTGCCCACACCTGTCCATGAAATAGCCTTGGAGTCATTTGTCCAATTACTTTTGGTCCCTTTAAAAACAGGGTGGCACATGTTAAGGAGCTGAAACTCCTAAACCCTTCATCCAATTTTAATGTGGATACCCTCAAATGAAAGCTGAAAGTCTGGACTTCAACTGCATCTGAATTGTTTTGTTTCAAATTCATTGTGGTAATGTCTAGAACCAAAATTAGATAAATGTTGTCTCTGTCCAAATATATATGGACCTAACTGTATATGCGGTTTGGGAATCCCTAAGAAGAAATCAAGATCGTTTGAAAAACCGGCATGTTAGAATCCTGTCGGACAACATGACAGCAGTAGCATTCATCAAACATCAGGGAGGCTCTCGATACAGAATTCTGCAAGATTTAGCAGAAAAGATATTTGGTTGGGCAGAACAAACGGTCCTTTCTATATCCGCGGTACACCTGGAACTTAGTAGCAGACTATTTAAGCAGACAGAAGATCTACCCAACCGAGTGGGAGCTAAGCCAGGAAGTCTTTCATTTATTATGTCAACGATGGGGAACACCTCAGATAGACCTATTCGCTACAAGGAAGAATGCGAAATTACCAAGATTTTATTCGCTGAACCCAGAAGCGGTAGATGCCTTGAGTCAGAGGTGGCACGAACCTCTGAACTATGCATTTCCACCAATAGCGCTGATACCAGCTGTTCTGAGGAATATACGAGAAGACGGAGTGAGAGTCTTACTAATAGTTCCGTTCTGGCCAAGGAGGAGTTGGTTTCCGCTTTTAGGTGCCATGACCAGAGAAGATCCAATCGAGCTTCCCCGGTGGAAGGACATAGTTCACCAGGGTCCAGTTCTACACCAGGACCCAGAAAGATTGCATCTGTCAGCCTAGATCCTGAACGGGACATTCTAAAAGCTCATGGTCTATCAGATCAGGTGATAACAACGATCCAAGCCAGCAGGAAACCGGTAACTTCGGCAATATATTATAAAATCTGGAAGTGGTTCTGCCTGGAGGGTGGCAGGTCTGATGTCGTAGCCGGAGTCCCCGATGTCCCTCGAGTATTGGATTTCCTACAGGCAGGTTTTAATATGGGTCTTAGACCTAGTACACTTAAGGTTCAGATCTCTGCATTAAGTACCTACATGGACTATCCATTAGCCTCACACCCTTGGGTAGTTAGATTTGTCAAAGCAATCCAAAGATTGCGGCCCACCACAAGACAATTATCTCTCCCCTGGGACTTAAATTTGGTTCTAGCGGCACTTTGTAAAACTCCTTATACGCCAAATAAGGATTTGCCTATTACACTCTTATCGATGAAAACAGCTTTTTTGGTAGCCATCACCACAGCCAAGAGAATAGTGGAGATTCAAGCTTTATCCATTAAAGACCCATACCTGCAGAATAGAGACGATCACATAGCATTAAAACTAGATCCTGCGTTCATGCCCAAGGTAGCCTCATTGCAAAACCGCAATCAAGAGATCGTGCTCCCATCCTTTTGTGAAAGACCATTAAACATAAAAGGACAAGCCTTAAGGCTGGGTCTCACATAGCGATACACCAGCGATCCCGACAACGATATGCACTTGTCAGGATCGCTGGTGTATCGCTACATGATCGCTGCTGAGCTGCCAAACAGGCAGCTCTCAGCAGCGATCAGGACAGCGACACTGCGGGTAACATCGCTTAGTTACCCGCAGTGTACCTTGGATACCAGCGTCCTGCATCAGGGCGCTGGTATCCAAGGTACACAGCGGGTTTCTAGGCACAGCCCCGCACCTGAAAACCCGCTGTGTACCTTGGTTACCAGCGGATCGCTTGTCTCCCGCCTGTCACACGCAGCGATGCGTGCCTGTCAGCGGGAGACCAGCGATCAAAAAAATGTCCTGACATTTCTGCGACGATCAGCGATACCCAGCAGGGGGGCTGATCATCGCTGAATGTCACACACAGCGATATCGCTGGGGAGATCGCTGCTGCGTCACAAAACTAGTGACTCAGCAACGATCTCGCTAGCGAGATCGTTGTGTGAGACGGGGGCATTACACTCCCTGGATGTTAGACAGGCAGTGATTGATTTCTTGGAAGCCACTCAGGTCTGGAGGAACGACCCTAATTTGTTTATTTAGTTCGGAGGTAAAAACAGGGGTAAAAAAGCTTCCAAAATATCCATCGCAAGATGGATTACCACTATAATTACAAAGGCTTACACATCTGAGAATGTAGATTGTCCTATAAAGATTAAAGCCCATTCTACTAGAGCATTGTCAGCATCATGGGCTGAGAGAGCAGGATCATCATTAGAACAAATTTGTAAGGCAGCTTCTTGGGCTACAGTAAATACCTTTTGCAAGCACTACAAATTAAATGTGCTGTCAGGACAGCATACGGCATATGGTAGAAAAGTATTACAGGCCGTAGTCCCACCCTAAGGAGGGTTTCTTTGGTACTCTCCATAGTGCTGTCAGGGGGACGTCCTGGAAAATGGGTATTAAACCTACCGTTAATTCGGTTTCCAGGAGTCCATCCTGACAGCACGGTTAGTTCCCCCCCCTTGTTTATTTGTTATGTATGCTAATTCATATGATGTAATATGTTTAGTAAATTTAAGAGTTATCACTTGCATTGATCCATGGTGTGGTACTTGTCAAATCACTGAGGTATAGAGGGAGGAGTGGGACCTTTTAACCTCTCGTGTGCTTTTCCTGTCCCTGTAAGGAGGAGGAGGACGTCCTCCATAGTGCTGTCAGGATGGACTCCTGGAAACCGAATTAACGGTAGGTTTAATACCCATTTTCTTTTCCATGTTACTTGAAAACTCTGGCCTGCTTAATAGTGTGGAACATCCAGTTTTCCTTTTATTGGGCTCACATGGCAAACTGATTATCACAGGTATCTGAGATTGATTTCCGTGATCCAAAGAACCCTGAGACACAATACCATCAATGGGTTTCATTTACAAAAAAAAAAAACGCTATGACACTTAAAACCAATTTGCATAATAATTTGGAACATGGTGTATGTATGTGTGTATATGGGCAGGTCCATGCTGAGAAGGAAAATTTTCAAATATTTTGGAAATAGTTAATTTTTGTAAGTTGGTACTTCATTACACATGGCATAAGGTGGCAATGCTGTTTCTTTCAAATTCCATATATTTCCAGGATGGCAGAGGGTTGAATGTGAACACCTACTATTCTTACTGGAATCATACAGTAACAGGCTATATTGTGGATTACTATTCACTAACAACATGTTTAACTTAAGTTCAGTAAATATAAAGAAGTACTGTTGGGAAACCAAAATACTATAATATCTTTGGTTCTGTAAGATTGTTTACCACAAATTTTGCACATATCCATTGTAGACATTTTCTCAGTAACGTAAGTTACCAAAAAGATAAAAAGTTTTTGTAGGATTGAGAACTAAGCATAAATTAAGTTGTAACTTGCAGAGTTCTTACATTGCATAATGTATTACCTATTCACTAAGTTTCATGTTGCTGCTAAAAGTTTCACAGTTTCTTTATGAAGTAAACTTATTTGTAACCTAAGTTACCATCAGCTTTATAACGCAAGTTACTTTAGCTTTTCATTGCAAGTTGCCTGCCTTTCAATTTTTGGACAACACTTAGCTTTATGAAATAATTAAAAACTATTATATTTTTGATATTCATTTTGCATTATATTATAAGTATAGTTTACTTAATTTGGAATTACCTCGCAATGTCTCGTGGCAAAGGTCCTGTAGATGGAATAGGAGCTGTTGTGAAAAGGTATGTATGAGAATCTATCATGACCAGGAAGGAAATTGTCCAAAATGCACCTAGGGTTGTCAAAGCTGCAAACGAACTGAAGAATGAAGAGGACCACTGAGATAGATTACAGAAATTTGGCTCTGGATTTAAAGCAAGTTGGTAGGCAATGCAAAGCCTTTTGAAGGAATTTCAAAATTTAATGCCATAGGGTATTTTGCTGATCTATTACAAATGCTAATAACTGCAAGTACCCTTATATTGAATACAAAGTTGATGATTGGGTTGAAGTGTTGTATGATGGCAGAAAGTATCGCGGAGTGGTTACTGAGGTTGCACGCAATGAGATGAAAGTGAAAACCATGGAACTCTGTGCAAGAATAAAAATACCTCGAAATGGCATTCTAAAGATGACGAAATTTATGATGTCTGTCAAATTTTAAGAAAGGTTTATCCTCTCCTGAAAATGGGTTCTAGGGACATTTGGAAATTTTTTGATTAGCCAGGAAGTTAAATGAGCAGTGAGCACAAATTTACATCCTTGTTGAAGTTCTTCATTAGCTGTGTCTGAATTCATTGGACTGGACCTCATATGTAGGTCTAGATTAAAATTTAGTCTACATTATGTAATTGATCAACGGTCATATTTTGTAATCAAAATTTCCAATCTGCAAAAATGTTGACAACTGAAGTATGAATATTGATTGATTACATTTCTATACTAAATTTTAGTCTACATATGTAGTTCACACCAATGAATTGACATGCAGCCTATGTTTTGTCTAAATAAAGTCAGTTTGTCTTCTCAAATATGAACAGTAACAAAGTTGAACACCTTCTTTGTTTTGTAATGTAAGTTACTATATTGTGTTGTAACGTAAGTTACCTACATTTCTTGTAATAAAAACTGTTGCATTTAACTTGAGAGGTTAAAATAAATTTGTTAAAGTTGCTTGGACTATGGTGTTTTAATGCAATAAAAATAGTGCTTCTCCCCTGTTTACCAGAACAGAAAATTTGGCAGTCTCATGATATGGACAATTGCCTTTCCTTTTTGTGTAATGTAAGTAATAACTGTATTTTGTATTTAATTTGTATTGTTGAAAAATCAAACTGTTGAAACCTATTGATAATAGTTTAATGTACAATATACATTCACTCCTTTTGTGCTTGCCTTCAAAGAACAGTCTGTAGCCATTATTAACTTGATAAAGGCTTGATAAAGGCTCTGCATGAGCTGAAACATTGCCAACCATGTGGGTCTGAAATAAAACCACATTTTTCTCTAGTTGCCTTCCATGACAGCATAGGAGGTTGTCTCCATATCCTAATGGGGGACAGGAAGCACAAAGAGGTTAAAAACCCCTCCCATTAGCCAGTGTCATCCTGTCCCCCATGGGGCATGGAGAGGTTCCTGGTATGCTGCGTGGCCGGCTGAGGCAGTGGTACCTGTTGATTTGAAGCTTGCCGGGCAGTGGAGTGGTGGTCGGGGCCTGGCCTTCCTCCTCCTTGCTGTTCCCGTCTCCTCCTCGGATTCTGGGACCATTCTCCTGGCTCACCTGTGTCCCCTCATGGAGGTAAAACGGGTCAGTGATCCCCTCTTCCGGAGGCCTCCCTGAGCTCTCCGGTGTCTCCCCCTCCTGAGGCACGCTTTTCAGGCCCCGGACACAGTGGCGCATCATTTCCGGGTCTTGCGTTTCAGGAATGGAACGCACTCAACTTCCAGTTCCGGCTGGGGGCCTGGGAGTGCCGAACGGCATGCAAAGCACATTGAAGATGCCTGCTTGGGAGCCTGGAGGGGGAGGCTCATTGCCAAAGTGCTGGGGCAGCGCCTATATTTTACATATAAAAGATGCCAGAAGACGTCTCCCAGGTAAGGATGATACCAGCATGGAGAGTACGTCCAGCCCTGTGCCTGCAGAGCCCAGCGCTCCCCCAGCCCCAGTAAGTGTGGCGGGGATGGATCCCCATAGAGGATATGGGTTAGGTTCACCTACTTATCTCTTACTCTATTAGCAGGGAGATAAGTCTACCCATAAAGCCTCAAATAGATGCAAATGCGTCTGTAGCCTTAAGTTACTGCTTAAATGGGAGAAAAGTTTATGCCAAGCCTGCACGGACAAAGTTGTCAAAACAGAGCACCCCTCACTAATTGAGGAGATACGCATGTTCATCAAGCAAGAGGTTCAGACCTCACTCGCCACCCTCACCTGGTCCGTCACCTCCCAAAAAGAGGAAATTTCAGGTGGAGCTCTCTGAGTCGGACGTCTCTTATGAGTCGTCCTCAGGTAGATGGGAAAATCCTTTGCCTCATAAGCCTGAGGTCAGGAAATATCTTTTCTCTTCTGAAAATATTGAGGAGTTGGTGAGTGTTGTGCGGAGCACGATGGGTTAGAGGAGGAACCCGTCCCTCAGTCCATACAGGACGAGTTGTTTGGCGGGACGCAAGCTGATATACTGGCTAGCTTTCCAGTGCATAAGAGTATTATCGATATGATTAATCAGGAATGGGAACTTCCATAAAAGCGGCTAACCACCCCCTCAGACTTTAAGCACAGGTTTCCCCTTGATGAAAATCTGGTCAAATGGGGTATTCCTAAAGTGGATGTTAAGGTGGCGAAGGTGCCAAAAAAGACCGCTTTACCCTTTGAGGATTCCTCCCAATTAAGGGATCCCATGGATAGAAAGATTGAGTCTTCTTAAAAAGTCCTGGGAAACTTCCACCTCTGCCCTCAGATTAAATATAGTATCCACCTGTGTTGCCAGATCGCTCTTCCGTTGGTTGGAGGAATTGGAGAACCACATCTCCCAGGGTACTCCGAGAGGTGATGTATTGGACTCTCTGCCTATTCTCCATAAGGCAACGGTGTTCCTGGCGGACGCCTCTATGGAGCCAATACGTATTGCTGCTAGAAACCTGGTCCAAACTAACTCAGCCAGAAGTGTACTCTGGCTCAATGTGGAGTGGGGATGTGACCTCAAAAATAAAACTGTGCTCCATACCTCTTAAAGGTGAGTACGTGTTCGGGCCAGCTCTGGATGAAATCCTGGAGAAGGCCACGGGTAGGAAAAAGGCTCTTCCTGAACAGATACCACCTTAGAAGCGAGTTTTTCGGCCCTCCCAGTCTCAGCCCTACCAATATAGGGGAAAGGGTAAGACTGGAAGATGGAGCTATGCCAAGGGGAAGCCCAAGAATATTCTTGTCCCCCAGCAGACACCGCAAGTAAAACAATGACTCTGATCCGGTGGGGGGGTGGGGGAAGACTCGAGATTAATACACAGTTGGCAGTCTGTTTCCAGCAGCCACTGGGTCTTAAGTGTCATACAAGAGGGCCTCCTAATAGAATTCGAGGCTCCCCCGACCTTGAGTCACCTCCCCTCCATCTTCGGAAATTCAAGCCTTAATGATGTCAGAATTGCAACAGCTGGTGGTCTCAGGAGCGCTATCTCCGGTCCCAGCGGACGAGCTGGGAAGAGGTCACTATTCCCATATCTTCATGGTAAAGAAACCGTCAGGACGGGCCAGAATTATAATAAACCTAAAATCTCAATCATAACCTATCACAAATTCAAGATGGAGTCCATAAAATCTGCCATTCCACTGATAGGCCCTCACTCGTTTATGGCGACAATAGATCTCAAAGATGCCTACTTCCATATTCCGATACACCCTCAACACAGGAAGTATCTAAGGTTTGCAGTTCGGCTGAATCGCAGAGTAGTGCATTTCCAATACAATGTGCTTCCCTTTGGGATCTCCTCGGCCCCAGGGGTCTTCTCCAGAATTATGAAAAAGGGTAAGCATGGCACTCCTTGTCAAAACCATGGTGCCTGGACGTGGTCAGAATAAATATAAGTCCGGCACTCAAAAGATATGCTTGCAAAAAATATTTATTATATATGATCCAACAAATATGACGTTTCGGTCAATCACATGACCTTCTTCAGACTGGAAAATATGGAAGGTATATCATACAAAATAATTACTATCCAATAAGTCTAACAGTGAATATCATGAAATATACAAAAATCTAAAACAAAAATGATGCAAAACAGTATGAAAAGCGAAACAAAAAATACAGCTATATTGCGCCCAAACAATATGTAAAGGTAATAAAGATACCACTATATATACAAGCGATGATTTGCTATAGGCTTATAATAGCAGAAGTACACCATCATAGATCTAGGAGCTGTAGGAATCATGTTAGGAAACAAAGATTATAACATATTTAAGAAGATATGGTCTTCCTATTAATAATGTGTAGCGAGATAGCTAATGAGACGTTGGTATATTATTGGGATCTTATGGAGATATACAAAATAAAGTCCTTACCAGGTAATTGTATGCAAGGAAATAAATGAGAAACGATATATAGAGATCTGTGAAAAAATAATAATAATAATGAGACCGCTCAGGTGGGTGTTCATAAGTAAGGTTCCACAACCACAGATATAAGGCAAAATCCATATATAGCTGTGAAGTCCAAATAATACAGATGGTGCACAGATATGGGTCTTACCATGGAAAAGGTCCCTCTGTCAGGAATAAATATAAGGCGCTGTGCGGTAGAGCTAATCGCTAAGTGAAATAGCTGGGAGAAATGGCGCTTTGTAGTAAATCCACGTGTGTGTAGAAATACTAGCGTTACCAGAAGTGACCTCATCCAGTGGAGACTATACTGTGGAACGCAGGTGAAACGCTCTGTGAGTCTGTTGACCGGAAGTGAGTCATAGATGGGCGTTCTTGAGCGACGGTGACCTGTGGAGCGCATATGGAACGCAAACAAAGAGGCGGTCTCATGTGAGTGAAATCCAGGCTTAGTATGCTGCTCACTAATGCAGCGCTGGAGCGATAGTGAGGTAATTATCAGTGTGATTAGTGATTTGCCTGGAACAAAATAAACAAGGCATAATTAATGTATGGTATATACAATATTGTAGAATATTTTAGAGGAGTAACTTAGTATTGGAGAACCATCCTAATATAATAACAAGATATGAAATTACAAGATGTAATGAAAATATGGCACCTATGTATTAAAGAAAAGGAATTACTCCAATTGTGTACATATATGTACCTCCATTTATATAAGGATACAAGAATGACTATACAAGAATGACTATGAACATAAACGGGGCTGAAATAAATGATGTAATATGATATAATCCAGGCTGAGGGAGTAAATATTAAAATCAATGACACTGTTAACAAGAATCAAAGCAGTGATCCTAATGCTGATTATAATCACAAAAAACTCATGGTATCATACCCCCTGTTAAGATCCTTTGGTTCAAGGGTTTGTAAAGGGCCCGTCTCAAATAGCGAGATCGCTACCGAGATCGCTGCTAAACAGCGATCTCGCTATTTCTGACACGTACCAGCGATCAGGCCCCTGCTGTGAATCGCTGGTCGTGTCAGAAATGTCAGGACATTTTTTTGATCGCTGGTCTCCCGCTGACAGGCACGCATCGCTGCGTGTGACAGGCGGGAGACCAGCGATCCGCTGGTAACCAAGGTACACAGCGGGTTGCCAGGCACGGGGCTGTGCCTGGAAACCCGCTGTGTACCTTGGATACCAGCGCCCTGATGCAGGGAGCTGGTAACCAAGGTACACGTCGGGTTTCCAGGCACCGCGCAGCGCCTGGAAACCCGACGTGTACCTTGGTTACCAGCTCCCTGCATAAGGGCGCTGGTATCCAAGGTACACTGCGGGTAACTAAGCGATGTTACCCGCAGTGTCCCTGTGCTGATCGCTGCCCTGAGCTGCCTGTGTGGCAGCTCAGCAGCGATCATGTAGCGATACACCAGCGATCCTGATCGTTGTCAGGATCGCTGGTGTATCGCTATGTGAGACACGGGCTTAAGACATGGATCCAGTAAGCTTCCCTATGGCATAGTGTTTTGATAAGATTGCCGCCCCTTCTGTTCATGTGGATTTGTTCCAACACAATAAACTGTAACTGTGCTATCGTGTGTCCTAGAGTATTGAAGTGGTAGGGAATAGGAAGGTGATTCTTCTTGCATCGTATATCAGACTTATGATGCGATATCCTATCCTTAATAGCTTGTGTGGTTTCGCCTACATAAATCTTTCCACATGAGCATTTGTTAGCATACACAACTGATGTGGAATCGCAAGTGTGAAATATCTTCTTATATATGTTATAATCTTTGTTTCCTAACATGATTCCTACAGCTCCTATATCTATGATGGTGTACTTCTGCTATTATAAGCCTATAGCAAATCATCGCTTGTATATATAGTGGTATCTTTATTACCTTTACATATTGTTTGGGCGCAATATAGCTGTATTTTGTGTTTCGGTTTTCATACTGTTTTGCATCATTTTTGTTTTATATTTTTGTATATTTCATGATATTCACTGTTAGACTTATTGGATAGTAATTATTTTGTATCATATACCTTCCATATTTTCCAGTCTGAAGAAGGTCATGTGATTGACCGAAACGTCATATTTGTTGGATCATATATAATAATATTTTTTGCAAGCATATCTTTTGAGTGCCGGACTTATATTTATTCTTATATTTATTCTCCAGAATTATGGCGGAAGCAGTATCACATATACGGGGACAGGGTATCGCCATTGTACCCTACCTGGGCGACCTAATTATCGGTCCCTCCGCCGAGATCCTCAGAGCCCAAGTGTCCAGAACTCTGAACATTCTGCAAAATCTGGGTTGGGTTACCAATTTTAAAAAAATTCCAGCTCCAGCCCTCAAAAGATTTTTGGGAGTCCTAGACTCAGCAAGTCAGAAGTCTCTCTTACCAGATGACCATCGCCAGGATCTGATAACCAAGTTCCTGGCCTTCAGGAAACGGGTCACCCATCCTACGGACGGTCATGTGTCTCCTGGGGTCGATGACTGACTGCTTGTATCCAGTCGGTAGCTTGGGCTCAGGTCCACTCCAGAGTACTACAGGCCCACATTCTGGAAAACTGGGATGGGAACCCCAATTCTTTAAACAGAAGAGCCCAGACAACAGGGAGAGTAAAATCCTCCTTGACCTGGTGTTTGTCGGGCAAATCTATGCAGAGGGTTGAACTGGATACAAACCCCCCTGGTAACAGTAACAACAGATACCAGCAGAAGAGGCTGGGGGGAGTGGTGTTAAGTCTCATTCCAGGGCCTCTGGAGTCAACAGGAAAGTATCAAATCTTCCATCTTCAGGGAGTTAAAAGCAGTGAAGACCTTATAGCAGCGGGCAGTCTGATCTCAGGTCACCATATCCGAGTGTACTCGGACAATATGACTACCGTAGCCCATCTCAAACACCAGGGAGGCCTGAAATTCAACAGTCTTAAGAAGTATCTCAAACCAAGTCTTCTACTGGGCCGAGAAACATCTCTCCTTGACAGCAGTACACCTGAGGGGGTCCGAAAACACATAGGTAGACCTTCTAAGCCGCCAGGACATCCAGGCAGGAGAATGGAGCCTGAAAAAGGAGGTCTTCAACATGTTAGCCTGACAGATGGGGCGTACCCGAAGTGGACCCGCTGGCCTCAGGCCAGAATACGCAGGTCGAGGCCTACTTCTCCTTAAATCCCAGAGACAGGTCTCAGGGAGTGGACGCTTTTGCCCACATATTGAAGTTTCGGCTGGCATATGCCTTTCCCCCGATACCCTTACTGGCAAGGACCCTTCGGGAAATTCAGGCTGGTTAAGTCCCAACTATCCTGTTAGCTCCAGCATGGCCAAAGAGAAGCTGGTACCATCTCTTAGATCTCCAGGTGGACGGATCAATCCTTCTACCACCATCAGACAACCTTCTTCGGCAGGGTCGCCTTTGTCACCCAAACCCCAGAAGGCTGAACCTAGCTGCCTGGCTGCTGAAGCCCAGGTACTACGAGCAAAGGGCCTCTCGGAATCAGTAATTTCGACCTTCCAGAAGTCCAGGAAACTTGTTACCAATGCCATATATAACAAGGTATGGAAGAGGTTCTCTTTATGGTGCCAGCCTAATACACCAGACCCCTTCCACCCCAATATGTCAAATATTGGACTTTTTGCAAAAAGGGCTGGAATTGGGTCTTAAACCAAGCATGCTAAAGGTCCAGGTGTCTGCTGTAAGCTCTGTTTTTGACCAGGATCTAGCTAGCTATCTGTGGATAAGGAGATTCATGGTCTCCGCACTTAGGCTGCATCCCAAAAGACAAGTTATTGTCCCATCCTGGGACCTAACCTGGTGCTCTGAGGTCTCACTGGCCCTTCTTTCGAACCCCTATCCTCTTGTACACCTCAACTTCTCTTGTTCTTGGTTGCCATATCTACAGCAAGACGAGTAGGAGAATTGCAGGCTCTCTCGATCAGAGAACCTTATCTAACCATCAGAGACAACTTCGTTATTTTTCGTCCTGACCCATCCTTTTTGCCAAAGGTAGTATCCGATTTTCACCGATCACAGGACATAGTTCTCCCGTCATTTTGCCAAAACCCAGCAAATCCAAAGGAACTAGAGGTTCACACTCTGGATGTCTGATGGATAATTTTACACTACCTGAGACATTCTGAATCATTCAGGATTGAGCAAAATCTTTTTATTCATCTGTTTGGCAGAAACAAAGGCAAAAAATACCATTGCCAACTGGATAAAAAAGGCCATACCTGAAGCATACCTAGCCCCGAACATGACGACATCTGCAGACTTAAAAGCTCACTCCACCAGATCTACTTCAGTATCCTGGGCTGAAAGAGCTGGCGCATCTACGGAGCAGATCTGCAGGGTTGCAACATGGTCTTCCTTACACACTTTTTTACCAAACATTATAGATTGGACTTTTCGTCCAATCAGGATCTAGTCTGTGGCCAGAAAGTACGCCAGGCCGTAGCCCATCCCCCCCCAGTGCAGAATTGATTGGTATTCCTCCTATGCTGTCGTGGAAGGCAACTAGAGAAAATAGAATTAGACCTACCGGTAATTTGGTTTCTAGAAGCCTTCCACAACAGCACTAATTACCTGCTGACATCTTCGATTAAGTTCTTAGAGTCTAAAAGGTAACCGGTGCTATGGTGTTGGTTGTAAGTCACTGGCTAATGGGAGGTGGGAGGGCTTTTTAACCTTTTTGTGCTTCCTGTCCCTCATTAGGATATGGAGACAATCTCCTATGCTGTCGTGGAAGGCTCCAAGAAACCGAATTAGCGGTAGGTCTAATTCAATTTTTTTCTCTATGAAAAGGAGTGCTGTCTTCAGTTTTTTCATGTGTGAATTTTGGCATTTGAGATTATTGCTTGGGAGGCCTGTGCACCTGAAGATTTTGGATTGTGCTGTTCCATTTTTTTTTTTTTTTTTATTAAAGTATGTGTGGTGCTATTCCTTTCTCTTCGCCATGACCGCACCCACTGAGAGAGGGGATCTGCCCCTAGGAACAGGAAACCTACAGAGAGATAAAAGGGGAGGCCCTCCTCGCTCCTCAGTTGGTTTCCTGTCCCTAGAAGAGAACCTGTAGAGACAAGAGGATGCCTGGGCTGAATTGCCTTCTGTGCAGTTTCGTTAAGAGCGGCAGGGGCTTCAGAGGCAGTGTCAGGGAATTCTGTTTCAGCTCCCCCCTCGTCTGGAGATATGCGTGAGACCAGAATCCGGGTATGGCCGTCCTGGCTCATGCGGGAGGCATTCTGCTGCCGGAGGATATTTCCAAGGGGCACAGTCTTCCCTTCGGCTGGTGTGCGGCCAGGAGTCACTTCTGGGTGATGAAGGAAAAAAAAAATGATGGGGGGGGGGGTGGGGAAGAGGCACTTATGAGGAAGCTGCATAAAAGCATCGGCCATACGGCATACCGGTGCTCAGCAATGTCATCCGCAAGTGACCCTGTTTCGCACCCACTGGAGGAGGTAGTAGTGCCTTCACGCAGCAGTAGCAGAAAGAGTGATAGTGGACACTCCAAGCAGTGTGTTTCCATGGACAAGACTGGAGAGGACAAGAAGTCAACTCTTTCCACTTGTCAGCCTGTGCCTTCTTCGCAGCCGGTACCTTGCTGACAAGCTTCATTGGGGGAGTTATTAGTCACACCTGTCAAGCTGATGGCCCTCTTTCTGTATATACTTAGGCTAAAAGGAAGGAAAAATACAAACATAAGGAATGTGCCTTATGCTCCAGCCCCTTCCGGACACTTAACCCAAGAGATTATGTTAAATTTGCATTGGCATACTCTGCAGGAGTTAGGTTTAGTAAGGACAAAGGACATCCGGCTAATGATTAGGGAAGAACTACAGTCCCTGGGGGGTTCTGGTAGTATCATGGGGAGAAAACCCAGCAGAGACGTCACCTTGGCCAGGGCAGAGTTCTCTTCGGACAGCGGGGAGTTAGATTCGGATGCATCCTAAGAATCGTTATCCACTGAGGAGGAGAAGCACACATGCTTTCGGACCGACAGTATTAACAATTTGGCCAAGTCGGTACGAAACACGATGGGGTTGTCAGAGGCTATAGACCCCAAGACTCTTCAGGAGATTGTTTGCTGGTCTCTCCCAACGAAAAGGCTGAGCATTTCCAGTAATCCCAGCAATGAAAGGGCTGGTGAAAAAAAAAAAATGGGAGAAACGGGCAAAGAGGTTTCATGCCCGCAGCATCTAAGCAGTGGTATCCATTCAATGATGAAGAGCTGGCCTCCTGGGCTAAGGCCTCCAAGGTAGATGTGGCAGTTGCCTCTACTTCCCGTCGGTCCTCCCTGCCGGTGGAAGATACTGGGATACTATTTGATCCCCTGGATCGCAAGGCAGATGCACTTCTTAAAAGGTCCTGAGAGTCTTGCATAGGGGCATTCAAACCAGCAATATCGACCATGTGTACTGGGAGGTCCATGCTGGTATGGTTGGACCAGCTAGAGTAGAATATAAAGAACGGTATGTCCAGAGACAAATTACGTTCCTCCATCCCTTTAATCAGAGGCGCGGCAGCCTTCTTGTCGGACGCTTTAGGCCTCTTTCACACATCCGTTTTGCGCCTGACGGCGCCCCCGGCATTTTGCCGCAGCGCCGCATCCGGCAATTAGTATGAAAAACCGGATGACACGCATCCGGTTTTTCGCCGGATCCGGTTCTGTGCTCCGTACAAAAACCGGATCCGTCTCATACGGTGTATCTTGTTTTGCATCCGTTGACACCGGAATGCGCCGGATCCGATTTTTAAGAACGCCCCTTTTTGGGGTTCCAAACATGATTGGCTACTGTAATCCTATATATACACTGTTCCTACAGCCCATATTTGACAGGTTGTAGAGGAGCAAGTGCAGGCTGGAGAGAAGAGCAAGTAGCAAGTGATTGGCGAACATGGATGTCATTATCGGCAATATCTTCAAGAATCTTGTTGATTTTACTGCTGAGATGAATCGCTTGAGGTTTATAGTTCTGGAGAAGGAGCGAAAGATTGAGGAGCAGCGCATTATGCGTCAGCGCCAGCGAATACGACACCGTATGTGGATCCACCCCATCACGGCACAGAGATTAACTCGTGGTGTCTATTCAACACTGAACATGGAGCTGCGACAAAATCCAGAGACGTTTTTTGCCTATCTGCAGATGAACAAAGAAAACTTTGACGATTTGCTGGAGCGTGTTGGAGACCAAATAAAAAAATGGGACACCTACTGTCGGTTCTCGATATCTCCGGCGGAGCGTCTCATGGTCACTATAAGGTAAGCTACATGTATTGGATCTGTTTGCTTGAGCACGCTTGTAATTTTATAATTTATTTAACATCACAGGACAACTAGGAAACCATATCAGTAGCCCAAAAATTTTTTTTATAAAACAGTGTTTTTCATTGATATTATTTTTGGTATCTCCAATAGTTATAGCTGAGTTCTGGTATGTAATGCTGTGTTTCTGAAATAATTTGTATTTTCTATTTTGTTTTCAGATTTCTGGCAACTGGCGAAACTGTCATCTCTCCATTTTCAATATCGCCTGGGAATCTCCACACTATCTGGGATAATAAAGTACACTTGTCGTGCTCTGTGGGATAGTTTGTTTGGAGAATTTCTTCCAGAGCCAACAACAGAGCGGTGGCTTGAAATAGCAGACCAGTTTTTATGTATCTGCCAGTTCCCCAATTGCCTGGGCGCTGTTAATGGCAAACACATCCGCATTCAAAAGCCTTCAGGAACCGGATCAGAATTCTTCAACTATAAAAAATATTTTTCAGTTGTCCTGATGGCTATTGCAGATGCGGAGTACAAGTTTATTGCGGTGGACATTGGGTCTTATGGACGGTCAAATGACTCCCAAGTGTTTAAACTTTCTGCTATGGGCCGTAAACTGTACGGAAACACTTTTCAGTTTCCCCCCCCCCCAGGCCACTGCCTCAAACCTCAGGCCCACCGATGCCATTCGTTTGTGTAGGTGATGAGGCATTCCAGCTGTCCGAACACCTCTTGAAGCCGTACGCCAGCAGAGGATTAACCCATACAAAGCGGATATTTAACTACCGCCTCACAAGAGCCAGACGGATGGTGGAGTGTGCCTTTGGCATTATGACAGCTAAATGGCGTGTCCTTTTGACTGCAATTAACTTGAAGACCGAGACTGTGGATGATGTTGTTAAAGCGTGCGTGGTCCTGCATAATTTTGTCCTAACCAAGGAACCAATTTCTATGGAGGACCACAATCAAGAAACAACTTTGCACGACTACAGCAACATTACCACTCGCAGTACAGTCGCGGTTTCAAGAATGAGGGACCAGTTTGCCCAATACTTTGTGTCACCAGAAGGTAGTGTTAGTAGTATAGGAGGTATAGTATTCGTCAAACTCAATCTGACAGGTGGTCACGCCCCCTATCATTTAATCCGTCTCCCTGGGATTTGATGTGGGTGGGAAATCTGAGCTGCTGGATTTGTAAATTTCAATCAAAGTGATTTATTCGTTTCTATTTATATATCCACTGGATTAGATTAGTCTGTGGAGTATTAGTGTATCAAGCTGATTCTTGATTTTATAAGTCTCAGGAAGAAACTTTTAAGGACCCAGTAAATGTATAAGGAGTTCTAGTTAAATACAGACTTCTGTATATAACTAGTATATAAGGATTTTTAGTGAATTAAAGAGTGAATCTTGATTTTATACTTTTTGTGGTGGAAACTTTTAAGGACCCAGTAAATGCATGTAAAGCACTACTGTGGTGGAAAGCTGTATCAAGCTGCTAAAAGGTGTTTATTTTTTAGTATTATCCAGGATATAAGTTTTAAACTACAGCTGCAAAGGCAATTTAATTTGAAGTATCACCTTATAATACATTTGGAATTATGACGCTCAACTTATAGTTTTATTCAGAGTTTATATATTCATTTGCTAGAAGTCTTATGAAATAGCCTGCCACTGTATCTACACTTATCTCAGCAATTCATTGTATACTAAGAAGAATCTTGGCATGGTTTGTTAGAGATAGGTAACTTATTACCAAGGGGTGTGTACAAGGCTTGGGTTGTGTTAGAAGTCTAAATATTTTTCTATCTACTGGCTAACATGGTACAAAGATATACATCTTTACTGCACCATAGAGATGTAGTGCAACAGTGTTGACATGCCCTGGTATTCCCTGTAAGTACAAATGCGTGAAGGTCGCTGGTAATTAGATACGCTAATTCAGTTGCTAGAAATTACACACAGTAAATAGTCTTGCATTGTGTATAGCCAGTGGGTGGCCTTTTAAGACCAACACTATATGTATGTAAAGGTAATTTATCTATGTGTGTGTTTCACATTTTATAAGGGTCTTTTATGATCAGCAGTAATTTATCTGTGTGTGTGTTTCACACAGGACAAGTTCTGTGATCCGTCTATTGTGTGGGAAAAGTCAACGCGAGCTCACATTATGAGATGGTCATATTATGTACATGCAGATATTACAATATTACAGAATGCTTTATTCCTATTTTAAAAAAGCAATGATAGGGTATTGTAAAACATGATTACAAGATTTTATTGTAATAAATAAACACAGCTCAAAGACATTTCAAGCATTGAATTAATTGTGACAGCAAAATGGCCATACAGGCATTTGTGAGCTCTGCAATTCATTGTATACTAAGAAGAATCTTGGCAGGGATTGTTAGAGATAGCTAACTTATTAACAGGTGACCCTCACTGCTACTTTTCCTCTTGTCTAACATCACAATACAACCAAGTGGTTTTTCAAAACTATTTGTAAGTCTTCCGGCACAAAGCACATGTGAACAGTTGATGGTAATATTTTGGCACATGACAAATGTTTCTGACTCTCAGTTGCTAATACTGATAGACATATTGTGAAGTGACATATAGGGTCCATGTGAGACACCATATTTTTCAACATTTTTGCTCCTTCACAGATTTATTTTGCATTATATTTTTTTATTTTGCTTAAGGATCATGTATAGAGGCGTTTTTATGGTTTAATACTGATAGACATATTGTGAACCGCCATATAGGGTCCATGTGAGACACCATATTTTTCAAATATTAGTTGTGCGTTCGCTACCACTGTCAACCATAGCAGCTCTCATGATGTTAGCTATTCTGATCAGCTTATCATATCAACCATGAAGCCTCTTTTAACCCCTTCACAATAATGTACAGAGGAGTTTTTATGTTTCAATACTGATAGACATATTGTGAAGTGACATATAGGGTCCATGTGAGACACCACATTTTTCAACATTTTTGCTCCTTCACAGATTTATTTTGCATTATATTTTTTTATTTTGCTTAAGGATGATGTACAGAGGCGTTTTTATGGTTTAATACTGATAGACATATTGGGAACCGCCATATAGGGTCCATGTGAGACACCATATTTTTCAACATTTTTGCTCCTTCACAGACTTATTTTGCATTATATTTTTTATTTTGCTTAAGGATCATGTACAGAGGAGTTTTTATGGTTTAATACTGATAGACATATTGGCCGGGCATGCCTGGACAAGTCCTGGTCACGGGACAGCCGTGGAAAAAAACAATACTGAAATTCAAAAACTATGTGCTGGCCGTTAACACACGCATAGTCATCTAGAAAATATTGAGCGAGTTGCTTCACAAACCCTCTCAAGGCATGCTGAATGTCAACGTTCCCGCTATGAGCTACACACATGACCAATTGTATAGCCTGGGCTGCGTAGCGTTCTTGTTGCACAGGGCTATTTTTAAAGATGCTATGCCCCTCAGATATAAAAGACCGGCATGTTGGAACGTGTCCCAGCCTATTTTGGCACATGCCCACTCCTATGCATCGATATTGAGCATCGTTCAACAAAAATCAGGTACATAGTTTTTACCATAGCTGTGTTTCTAACTCTCATGCCATGCCAGAAAGGCCTATTTTGGCACAGGCCCGCACCTATGCAACGATTTTGACCAGCATTCAACAAAAAATCGGGTACAAATTTTTTAACATACCAGTGTTTCGGACCCTCAGACCATGCCAGAAGCACTCTGTGCCATGTACTCTAACTCATAATATTCGATTTTGATCAGCATTCAACAAAAAATTGGGTGCTAACTTTTTAGCATACCTGTGTTTCTGTAGCGGATACACGGACCCCTTCAGCGCATCCCTATAGTGTAGTTTAATGTAGGGGGCAAACAGATTATCGCTGGTGCTTGGAAAATACCACATTTCATAGATGGTGGTGATCCGCTGAATCATTTTTAAACATTTCACGCCACTCATGCACCCACAGCACACTTATGGTGTACCCACACCGCTGCAGCTAGCGCTTTAGTTAAAAAGGCCCTCATTTGCATCATTTTCATTATAGTACGACTGGTACATACCCACTCCTATGCAGCGATATTGAGTACCGTTCAACAAAAATCAGGTACAAACTTTTTAACATACCTGTGTTTCGGGCGCTCATGCCATACCAGAAGCACTCTGTGTCATGTACCATAGCCCATAATAATCGATTTTGATCAGTATTCAACAAAAAATTGGCTGCAAACTTTTTAGCATACCTCTGTTTTTGACTCCCATGTCGTACCAGAAAGACCTATTTTGGCACAGGCCTACACCTATGCAACGGTTTTGACCACTACTCAACAAAAATTGGGTACAAACTTTTAACATATCTGTGTTTCGGACTATCATGTCATAGCAGAAGCACCCTGTGCCATGTACTCTAGACCATAATATTTCACAGCGGGTATTGGACCTACATAGCTTTGTTTTCTCAGCTATTAAAAAAAGTGTGGAAAACTGAAAATCCCGCGGTCTGTGGTAATTTAGTGAGAACCATATAGACAAATCGGGTATCGTCACACACGAGACCACGACACCTCGGGCTATCACATTTACCACTAGTTTTCAAAAACCACTGCCTTAACAATAAAGTAAGAATCGTGGTGACCTGCATTGCGGTCTATAAATGTATAGTCTGAAAATTTACCGCTGGTAAAGAACAGTAAAAAGTCGTGCGTACAACTATCAGCCCCAAAACTCTCACCACTATCACAAACACTATTGCCTACAGAGGCGCCCCGCGAGAATTTCTGTATGTGTGTATCAAGATGATCGATGCTTTGACCGATTGTTTGCTCGTGAATGCTGCCATTTCCAGTGACGACATAGTTGTGTAAATGCGCTGGGGCACGTGTATCGACCCCTAGGTTGTAATGCGTGAGCACTTTAATTATTTTTTCAATTCATAACCATACGTTCTCAGGCAGACAGGTTTATTTCACAGAAGTTGACTGTACAGTTGTATAATTTTTGTTTAAAAGCATACATTTGCATAATTTTGTTTAAAATCGCACAGTTCTGCGATAATGTCGGGTGTTGGACACGCACTTATCAGTCTTTCATACGTGTCGCAGAAAGATTTTAGTCTGTTCTGCGTGAGTTTATTGTGCACGTACTGTGCAGATATGTCAAGAAACATTTTGGCGTGTTCAGCAGTCCATGCGGGTGTTGGCTTGTAAGGCGATCGTCCATCAACCTTCTGTTTTTTACTTACACGACGGCGCGATACAGCGCGTTTCTTTGACGCTAATGCATCGGCTGAATTGGCATCTGCAGCTTCCGCGTTATTTGCAGATTCTGTAGCTTGACACAGACGTATATTATTATGCCTACTACTCGCCGTATTCCCGGGGTGTGCGATTGGCACGGCGCTTTCTTCACGATCCACGACACACCTGAGTGAAAGAGGTTCCGTTCTCACATCCGCTCTGTTCTCAAATCCATAATTGGATTGTTGCAAAACTCGCGAATGACGCTCCTCCGTAACTAAAGAAAAGACACGTGGTGTAGTTAACCGCTAAGCGGGCGAGATATAGGAAAAGCTACAGGCCCACTTTACTCTGATTCAACGCGACATTTGTAAAGCTACCAACACCGATTATCTGTGAAACCGATGCATAATTGTTTGTATAAGTACACTATAGAGAGGCCTAGTCATATATATACTTACAAGTATCCCCGGGTGCTGATCTACAGAGAATGCTGAATTAACAGACATCACGCTGCTCTATATAACTACAGAGTTATATTATTAAAACATGTCTAGCTAAAATAAAATTAACTGCATGGATTTTAGCGTCAGTCTATATTAATTATTAATATTAATAGTAGACGTTATAAATTTACAGCTACAGGGTAATGATGGTAGTGCTTCGGGTGTGAAATATTATTTGAACGCGTTTAGCCGGCATGATGGCCCTGTAAAACATTAATAGATTTTTTTCTGGCACACAGTTCATGGTATTGACAGAGGGCGTGTTCTCTCTGTTAGCCCCTAATAAATACACCCCAGCTCCCAAGCGATACACAGCTCACCTGTAAGGCTTCGCACCTCGCAGAACACACGCCAGATCTTTAGAGCTAAAGTGAGTATTTTTATGGATTTCGTTTAAATTATATTAAGTTTGTGTAGTATTTGCATGAACAGATTAGTCGCGTTTTCATACTTGATCTTTATTTGCTTTAATTCAATAGCGGCCCCTTTTTATTCAAGATGGAGTCCAGACATTCTCGCGGTCAATATTCTGCTATGCTTTCACCAGAACAATCGGGTAAGTTTTACAGCGTATATAGTGTACGCCGTATTGTCTCGGGCTGTCTGAGTCTGTTCTTTGTATATATAAATTATATATTTCATTCTTTCTTATTTAAGAAGCGGGAGTCCATTCAGACTACTCCTATGAGAATCGGTTCATTACGCAGAACCTGTTAAAGGATAGCAACTCTGCTAGCGGGCGACGAGCCTCCAGCTCTCACCAGTCTGTCACAGGCAAGAAACCTGTAGATATATCAGATGTTTTAAGCCTATGTATCTAGTCTGGTAATTAAATACATTTTCTCATACAGATACACCTGTAGCGGACTGGACGGTTGAAAACACCGTGACTGCTGAGCCGCTCGAACATCGCGATTCCGATGTTGAGATCGTGGAGGATCCCTGGATTCCGGTGTTGAGTTCGTAGAACCGGACTATAATCCTCTAACTCGCGCGATACCCTACGCTTCTGAAAGATGGAGTGATTCGCTAAGCACACGTCGCTGGAACAGAAAAGGTAGCGGGTCCTTGAAACACGAATGTTGTGTCTGTATCCTCTGTACCCTGCGTACCCACCCTTAACTAGCGGATATATTTTATTTACGCTTGTTACTGTATCTTTGCGAATTTAGCTTTATGCGCGCGGTCCGTGTAGATATCATTTCTGAGGCGATTATATTTTATTTACAGCTGTTAAACTAGCGTGCAGGAGTCTGCAGCTTGAAAAAGAAAACAGCCCCATACGACAACTACCGAACAACTCCACACCATTTAATTCACCAATCTCTGAAGTACACTACACGTCTCATGCTTGTAAGCATATATGTCTACGCAACTCTATAGTGTAGTTATACATGCAGATAAAAATTTCTGCGGTAGCTAGTTTTATTTACGTGTGTCAAGTTAGCTTTGTGTGTGCTTTGCCATTCATGTATGCTATATTTTATGTACAGCGGCTAAAGTATCGCCCGCGAGGTTGCAGTTTGATGGAGAAATCAGCCCCATATGGGCGCGAACGAGCAGCGTGATGTCTGTTAATTCAGCATTCTCTGTAGATCAGCACCCGGGGGATACTTGTAAGTATATATATGACTAGGCCTCTCTATAGTGTACTTATACAAACAATTATGCATCGGTTTCACAGATAATCGGTGTTGGTAGCTTTACAAATGTCGCGTTGAATCAGAGTAAAGTGGGGCCTGTAGCTTTTCCTATATCTCGCCCGCTTAGCGGTTAACTACACCACGTGTCTTTTCTTTAGTTACGGAGGAGCGTCATTCGCGAGTTTTGCAACAATCCAATTATGGATTTGAGAACAGAGCGGATGTGAGAACGGAACCTCTTTCACTCAGGTGTGTCGTGGATCGTGAAGAAAGCGCCGCGCCAATCGCACACCCCGGGAATACGGCGAGTAGTAGGCGTAAGAATATACTTCTGTGTCAAGCTACAGAATCTGCAAATAACGCGGAAGCTGCAGATGCCAATTCAGCCGATGCATTAGCGTCAAAGAAACGCGCTGTATCGCGCCGTCGTGTAAGTAAAAAACAGAAGGTTGATGGACGATCGCCTTACAAGCCAACACCCGCATGGACTGCTGAACACGCCAAAATGTTTCTTGACATATCTGCACAGTACGTGCACAATAAACTCACGCAGAACAGACTAAAATCTTTCTGCGACACGTATAAAAGACTGATAAGTGCGTGTCCAACACCCGACATTATCGCAGAACTGTGCGATTTTAAACAAAATTATGCAAATGTATGCTTTTAAACAAAAATTATACAACTGTACAGTCAACTTCTGTGAAATAAACCTGTCTGCCTGAGAACGTATGGTTATGAATTGAAAAAATAATTAAAGTGCTCACGCATTACAACCTAGGGGTCGATACACGTGCCCCAGCGCATTTACACAACTATGATGTCACTGGAAATGGCAGCATTCACGAGCAAACAATCGGTCAAAGCATCGATCATCTTGATACACACATACAGAAATTCTCGCGGGGCGCCTCTGTAGGCAATAGTGTTTGTGATAGTGGTGAGAGTTTTGGGGCTGATAGTTGTACGCACGACTTTTTACTGTTCTTTACCAGCGGTAAATTTTCAGACTATACATTTATAGACCGCAATGCAGGTCACCACGATTCTTACTTTATTGTTAAGGCAGTGGTTTTTGAAAACTAGTGGTAAATGTGATAGCCCGAGGTGTCGTGGTCTCGTGTGTGACGATACCCGATTTGTCTATATGGTTCTCACTAAATTACCACAGACCGCGGGATTTTCAGTTTTCCACACTTTTTTTAATAGCTGAGAAAACAAAGCTATGTAGGTCCAATACCCGCTGTGAAATATTATGGTCTAGAGTACATGGCACAGGGTGCTTCTGCTATGACATGAGAGTCAGAAACATTTGTCATGTGCCAAAATAGGCCGGGACACGTCTCAACATGCCTCAATTTTTTGTTGAATGGTGATCAAAAACGAATATTATGGTCTAGAGTACATGGCACAGGGTGCTTTTGCTATGACATGATAGTCCGAAACACAGATATGTTAAAAGTTTGTACCCAATTTTTGTTGAGTAGTGGTCAAAACCGTTGCATAGGTGTAGGCCTGTGCCAAAATAGGTCTTTCTGGTACGACATGGGAGTCAAAAACAGAGGTATGCTAAAAAGTTTGCAGCCAATTTTTTGTTGAATACTGATCAAAATCGATTATTATGGGCTATGGTACATGACACAGAGTGCTTCTGGTATGGCATGAGCGCCCGAAACACAGGTATGTTAAAAAGTTTGTACCTGATTTTTGTTGAACGGTACTCAATATCGCTGCATAGGAGTGGGTATGTACCAGTCGTACTATAATGAAAATGATGCAAATGAGGGCCTTTTTAACTAAAGCGCTAGCTGCAGCGGTGCGGGTACACCATAAGTGTGCTGTGGGTGCATGAGTGGCGTGAAATGTTTAAAAATGATTCAGCGGATCACCACCATCTATGAAATGTGGTATTTTCCAAGCACCAGCGATAATCTGTTTGCCCCCTACATTAAACTACACTATAGGGATGCGCTGAAGGGGTCCGTGTATCCGCTACAGAAACACAGGTATGCTAAAAAGTTAGCACCCAATTTTTTGTTGAATGCTGATCAAAATCGAATATTATGAGTTAGAGTACATGGCACAGAGTGCTTCTGGCATGGTCTGAGGGTCCGAAACACTGGTATGTTAAAAAATTTGTACCCGATTTTTTGTTGAATGCTGGTCAAAATCGTTGCATAGGTGCGGGCCTGTGCCAAAATAGGCCTTTCTGGCATGGCATGAGAGTTAGAAACACAGCTATGGTAAAAACTATGTACCTGATTTTTGTTGAACGATGCTCAATATCGATGCATAGGAGTGGGCATGTGCCAAAATAGGCTGGGACACGTTCCAACATGCCGGTCTTTTATATCTGAGGGGCATAGCATCTTTAAAAATAGCCCTGTGCAACAAGAACGCTACGCAGCCCAGGCTATACAATTGGTCATGTGTGTAGCTCATAGCGGGAACGTTGACATTCAGCATGCCTTGAGAGGGTTTGTGAAGCAACTCGCTCAATATTTTCTAGATGACTATGCGTGTGTTAACGGCCAGCACATAGTTTTTGAATTTCAGTATTGTTTTTTCCACGGCTGTCCCGTGACCAGGACTTGTCCAGGCATGCCCGGGCCAATATGTCTATCAGTATTAAACCATAAAAACTCCTCTGTACATGATCCTTAAGCAAAATAAAAAAATATAATGCAAAATAAATCTGTGAAGGAGCAAAAATGTTGAAAAATATGGTGTCTCACATGGACCCTATATGGCGGTTCCCAATATGTCTATCAGTATTAAACCATAAAAACGCCTCTGTACATGATCCTTAAGCAAAATAAAAAAAATATAATGCAAAATAAATCTGTGAAGGAGCAAAAATGTTGAAAAATATGGTGTCTTACATGGACCCTATATGTTACTTCACAATATGTTTATCAGTATTAAAACATAAAAACTCCTCTGTACATTATTGTGAAGGGGTTAAAAGAGGTTTCATGGTTGATATGATAAGCTGATCAGAATAGCTAGCATCATGAGAGCTGCTATGGTTGACAGTGGTAGCGAACGCACAACTAATATTTGAAAAATATGGTGTCTCACATGGACCCTATATGTCACTTCACAATATGTCTATCAGTATTAGCAACTGAGAGTCAGAAACATTTGTCATGTGCCAAAATATTACCATCAACTGTTCACATGTGCTTTGTGCCGGAAGACTTACAAATAGTTTTGAAAAACCACTTGGTTGTATTGTGATGTTAGACAAGAGGAAAAGTAGCAGTGAGGGTCACCTGTTAATAAGTTAGCTATCTCTAACAATCCCTGCCAAGATTCTTCTTAGTATACAATGAATTGCAGAGCTCACAAATGCCTGTATGGCCATTTTGCTGTCACAATTAATTCAATGCTTGAAATGTCTTTGAGCTGTGTTTATTTATTACAATAAAATCTTGTAATCATGTTTTACAATACCCTATCATTGCTTTTTTAAAATAGGAATAAAGCATTCTGTAATATTGTAATATCTGCATGTACATAATATGACCATCTCATAATGTGAGCTCGCGTTGACTTTTCCCACACAATAGACGGATCACAGAACTTGTCCTGTGTGAAACACACACACAGATAAATTACTGCTGATCATAAAAGACCCTTATAAAATGTGAAACACACACATAGATAAATTACCTTTACATACATATAGTGTTGGTCTTAAAAGGCCACCCACTGGCTATACACAATGCAAGACTATTTACTGTGTGTAATTTCTAGCAACTGAATTAGCGTATCTAATTACCAGCGACCTTCACGCATTTGTACTTACAGGGAATACCAGGGCATGTCAACACTGTTGCACTACATCTCTATGGTGCAGTAAAGATGTATATCTTTGTACCATGTTAGCCAGTAGATAGAAAAATATTTAGACTTCTAACACAACCCAAGCCTTGTACACACCCCTTGGTAATAAGTTACCTATCTCTAACAAACCATGCCAAGATTCTTCTTAGTATACAATGAATTGCTGAGATAAGTGTAGATACAGTGGCAGGCTATTTCATAAGACTTCTAGCAAATGAATATATAAACTCTGAATAAAACTATAAGTTGAGCGTCATAATTCCAAATGTATTATAAGGTGATACTTCAAATTAAATTGCCTTTGCAGCTGTAGTTTAAAACTTATATCCTGGATAATACTAAAAAAAAACACCTTTTAGCAGCTTGATACAGCTTTCCACCACAGTAGTGCTTTACATGCATTTACTGGGTCCTTAAAAGTTTCTCTCCACAAAAAAGTATAAAATCAAGATTCACTCTTTAATTCACTAAAAATCCTTATATACTAGTTATATACAGAAGTCTGTATTTAACTAGAACTCCTTATACATTTACTGGGTCCTTAAAAGTTTCTTCCTGAGACTTATAAAATCAAGAATCAGCTTGATACACTAATACTCCACAGACTAATCTAATCCAGTGGATATATAAATAGAAACAAATAAATCACTTTGATTGAAATTCACAAATCCAGCAGCTCAGATTTCCCACCCACATCAAATCCCAGGGAGACGGATTAAATGATAGGGGGTGTGACCACCTGTCAGATTGAGTTTGACGAATACTATACCTCCTATACTACTAGTGTTGACTGACAGGATGACAGAGTGTGATAAATGTATTTGTTTTAAAAATTTCTTTACCCACAATAAACCTTTAAAAGTTTACTTGTCTACCTTCTTGTGTGTTTTCTACTGTCTGTAACCTTTTTGCCATAGTTGTGTCCATGGCTGTTTGTTTTAACAAAAGTATTTCACCTTTTGTCCAAAAAAGTGTACATTGTAGGCCAGGGTTCCCCAACTCCAGTCCTCAAGGCCCACTAACAGGTCATGTTTTCAGGATTTCCTTTGTATTGCCTCACCTGTGTAATACAAAGGAAATCCTGAAAACCTGATATAATAATAATCTTTATATAGCGCCAACATATTCCGCAGCGCTTTACAGTTTAACAGTTTCAGAACACAAGTCATAAGTAACAACGTTAACAATACAATAATTAAAGCAAAATAAGCCGCCCCTGCTCGTGAGAGCTTACAATCTACAATGAGGTGGGGGAGATACAAAGTACAGGTGTTTATATACAATGATGTATTTACAATGATGGTCCAGCCATCTTGAGGGAGTGAGGGATGGATGGAGATAGTGAATGGGCTACACACACACACTTACACATAGAATGACTTTGATTAGTGAATGTGATAGGCCGCTCTGAACAAATGTGTTTTGAGGGAGCGCCTGAAACCATGCAAATTGTGGATAGTCCTAATTTCTTGGTTTAGAGCATTCCAGAGGATTGGCGCAGCGCGGGAGAAGTCTTGGAGTCGGGAGTGGGAGGTACGGATTAGTGCAGAGGTTAGTCGAAGGTCAATTGCAGAGCGCAGCAGTCGGTTAGGCCGATAGATAGAAATGAGGGAGGAGATGTAGGAGGGTGCTGCACTGTGGAGAGCTTTTGTGGGTGAGAATCAGTACTTTGAATTGGATCCTATAATGAATGGGCAGCCAGTGTAAGGACTGGCGAAGAGCGGACGCGTCCGAGTACCGATTAGCCAGATGGATTACCCTGGCTGCTGCATTAAGGATGGACTGGAGAGGGGATAGTCGAGTAATGGGGAGGCCAAGTAATAGAGCGTTGCAGTAGTCCAGGCGGGAGTGGATCAATGCTACAGTGAGGGTTTTTGTTGTTTCCATGGTGAGAAAAGGGCGGATTCTAGAGATGTTCTTTAGGTGTAGGCGGCAAGAGCGGGCAAGAGATTGTATATGGGAGGTGAAGGAGAGATTGGTGTCAAACATAACCCCCAGACAGCGAGCCTGCTGCCGGGGTGTTATTATGGTGCTGCCCGCAGAGAGGGATAAGTCAAATTTAGGGAGGTTAGTAGACGACGGGAGCAGAAGAAGTTCAGTTTTGGAGAGGTTAAGTTTCAGAAAGAGAGCGGACATGATGTTGGAGACTGCGGACAGACAGTCGGTGGCGTTCTGTAGTACAGCGGGGGTAAGGTTGGGGGATGACGTGTATAGTTGTGTGTCATCAGCATAAAGATGGTACTGAAAGCCAAATCTGCTGATGGTCTGTCCAATTGGGGCCGTGTAGAGAGAGAAGAGAAGGGGGCCAAGGACTGAGCCCTGGGGTACACCGACAGTGAGAGGAAGAGGAGATGATGTGGAGCCAGAGAACGAAACACTGAAGGAGCGGTTAGAAAGATAGGAGGAGAACCAGGAGAGAACAGTGTCCTTAACACCTAGTGACTGGAGCCTAGACAGTAGGAGACGGTGGTCACCCGTGTCGAAAGCTGCAGAAAGGTCGAGAAGAATGAGCAGAGAGTCGTCACCGTTACGTTTTGCTGTAAGAAGGTCATTGGTCACTTTGAGTGCAGTTTCAGTCGAATGTAGGGGGCGGAAGCCGGACTGTGAAGGGTCTAGAAGGGAGTAAGTGGAGAGGTAACGGGTGAGGCGGGAGTAGACTAGGCGCTCTAAGAGTTTAGAGATGAAGGGGAGATTGGAGACCGGTCTGTAGTTGTTTGTGCAGGAAGGGTCGAGAGCGGGTTTCTTTAGTAGTGGAGTAATGATGGAGTGTTTGAAGGAGGATGGGAAAATGCCAGAGGAGAGTGAGAGATTAAAGATTTTAGTTAGGTGAGTTGTGATAACTGGAGAGAGAGACTGGAGGAGATGTGAGGGAATGGGGTCGGTAGTGCATGTAGTCGGACGAGAGGAAGAGAGGAGTCTGGAGACTTCTTCTGTGATGGGATCAAATGTGGAAAGTGAGCCAGGGGAACAGCAGGGTGGGATGGGAGTCACAGCCCTTGGTGGTTGAGAGCAGATTTCCTGACGGATAGTATCTATTTTTTCTATAAAATGGGAGGCCAGGTCGTCAGCACAAATGTCTGTGATAGGGGCTTGTGCTTTTGGCCTGAGGAGGGAGTGAAAAGTGTCAAAAAGTTTCTTGGGTTGTTGGCTAGTGAGGAGATCAGGGTGGTGAAGTAGGTCTGTTTGGCGAGGTGAAGGGCAGCATTATAAGTTCTTAACATGAATTTAAAGTGGATGAAGTCTTCTGGTGTGCGGGTTTTTCTCCAAAGGCGTTCAGCACTCCTAGAGCATCGCTGAAGAAGTTGAGTTTGTAATGTGAACCAGGGCTGTTTTACTGTGTGTTTGGAAGTTCTGAGGGTGAGCGGTGCTACTTGGTCAAGGGTGCTTCTAAGAGTGTCATTGTAGTGATGAACAGCCAGATTAGGACAAGAAAAAGAGGAGATTGGGGACAGCAATGAGTGTAGGGAGTCTGAAAGTGTCTGAGGGTTAATGGCTTGTAGATTTCTGAATGTGTGGTAGGTAGGAGTGCGCTGGGGTGGTCGAGGATTTGTGAGCGTGAAGGAGAGAATGTTGTGGTCAGACAGTGGAAGCGGTGAGTTATTTAGGTGGGAAATTGAACAGAGGCGGACAAAGACCAGGTCAAGGGTGTTACCATCCTTGTGTGTCTCAGAGGTTGAAAGCTGTGAGAGGCCTAGAGAAGTGGTTAGTGATAGAAGCTGAGATGCAGGTGTGGAAGTAGGGCTGTTAATGGGGATGTTGAAGTCTCCAAGGATAAGGGTTGGTAGTTCTGAGGACATGAAGTGCGGCAGCCAGGCTGAGAAGTGGTCAGGGAACTGGGTGGGCGAGCCTGGGGGCCGATATATGACCGCTACTCTGAGGGAGAGGGGACGAAAGAGCCTGATGGTGTGGATCTCAAAAGAAGGGAATGAGAGTGATGGAATTGGGGGGATGACCTGGAAAGTGCATTGTGGGGACAGGAGTATGCCGACTCCACCACCATGTCTGTTTGAGGGTCTCGGGGAATGGGAGAACTGTAAGCCACCATAGGAAATGGCAGCAGGGGAGACCGTGTCAGAATCCTGAATCCAGGTTCCAGTGAGGGCCAACAGATGAAGAGAGTTGTTCAGAAAGTAGTTGTGCAGGAAGGTTAGCTTGTTGCATGCAGACAGTGGATTCCAGAGGGCACAGTTAAACGAAGGAGATGAGGGAGTGCAAGTAATATTAATAAGATTATTATGGTTTCGATATGAGGTAGGATAGGGATTGAGGTTGGGGGATGGTGGACCAGGGTTGGTGGAGATGTCCCCTGAAATCAGTAGGAGTAGGAAGATAAAGAGCAGGTAGTTGTTGGAGTTGTAAGTAGGTTTTTTCTGTGATGTGTTTGGGCAAGATGGGCTGAGGTTTCTCAGGAAGGTGAGGAGTGCATAGGAACTGTACATGGGAGAGGGAAGTATGGAGGGGCTGATGTGTATGAGTCGTGATGGAGGGGGGATGGGGCGGTGAATGTGGATGGTAAGGGAACACAGGAGGATAGAGGTAATGTACATAATTAAAAAGAAAACAAAAAACAAGAAACAAATATCCTAAAATAAAATAAAAAATATATTGCAAAACATGCATGAGGTTATAATAATAATAAGGGTATTTGATAAACATAATTTTGATCAAATTTTGTTTTTAATGATTAAAAAGAAAGCAAAATGTGGGCTACCTGATTCCAGCCCTGATTAACTGCCATGGATAACTGCCGTTTACTCGATGCTTGTCTTCTATGATGCATGGATAACTGCCGTTTACTCGATGCTTGTCTTCTATGATGCTTAGCTTTCTGTGATGCGTGCACCCCACACATGCGTGCACCCCTTAGACTACTCCTTAATATATAGCCCACACTACAGGGTTAAGGGTATGCCACACTAAACAACATCGCTAACGGGATCGCTAAAAAACGTCACTATTTAGCGATCCCGTTAGCGATGTTGTTGTGTGCGGCAGCTGCCAGCGACGAGCTTCCTGCTGTGATCTCGCTCGTCGCTGGAATCGTTCCGGACCCTATTTTCGTCGCTGGCGCCCCGCTGGGTAAGTATATATCGCTAAGTGTGGCACCTTTTTTAGCGATTTAGCGGTACTTTTGTACCGCTAAAGTCGTTAAGGAGATCGCTAACCGCGATAGCGTCCTTAACGATATCGCTAAATGTGGCCGACACTAGCGATATAGAAACAATCCCGCTAGCGATCTCATTAGTATGCGACGCTAACGAGATCGCTAGCGGGATTGTGTAGTGTGGCAGTACCTTTAGGAGAGTGGGATTGTGGGAGCTGGTTTGGGATAATTTGGCAGCTGGGGCCAGCACACCAGGGGGTGGTTAAATGATCAATGGCCTAGACCTGGCAACATCTATATGCTTTAGCACCTTCCACCTGATAAGATCTACAGAGGGCCAAATCACAGGATATGAAGCAGTAAGTATTAAACAGTGCTAAGATGAATTATACTAAAGCTTTACCAGGCACATTAAACTATGTTGCAAGATGGTTAAGCAGTGCTTGGCAGCAACTAGACGTATGGAGGTATATGTTGGTGGGCCTTGAGGACTGGAGTTGGGGAACCCTGTTGTAGGGGATAACCTAACAAAGTACACAATTTTTGGAAAAAGATAATATACTTTGCATACTACACAACCCAGGACCCAACTTTGGCAAAAAGGTTACATTAATGAACCTTTTAGCCAAAGTTAGGTGTACCTGTATACCAAATTTAAAACTTAACATCCTATAAATAAAAGACAGACAACAATGTTAAACCAATGAACGATTTATTAAAAAAAAATTATTTTAATATAATTTTTAGAAAAGTAGGCCTTGTGGCACAATTTTGCATTGAAGTAAACTTTATTTTTTAGTAAACTTTTTTTTTTTGGTCAAATATATTTTTTGAAATACATTTTTATTTTTCTCAACTTTATTTTTAGAAACAAGATTATTAAAAAAAAAAAAAACACTTAAACTACAGGTCAGTGTGGGGTGGAAATACTGCTGGAGGGGCTGCGGGACACTTCGACCGTGGGAGGGACGACCGGGATGGTGGTGTGGAAGGAACAGGAAGAGGTGAAGGGGTGGAAAGACTAAAAGAATGGGAAGACAAGGCAGAACAGGTGGGTGGTGGTGGAGTGGAGGGTTGGGCAGGAGGAGCAGGTGACATGGTAGGGAATTGGAAGGGGGAAGGAAATCTGTAAGAACTAGGAGTGTGGTACGGGGTAGGTGGCTGGTAGTGGGGAGGTTGCTGGTACTGGGGAGGTGACTGCAGTTGGGGAGGTGGTTGGTACTGGGGAGGTGGTTGGAATTGGGGAGGTTGATGGACCTGGGGAGGTGGCTGGTATTGAATAGGAGGGGGAGGAGGGATGGCAGGTGGAGGGGGGGAAGATGTACGGCGGCTGTATGGGGGGGAGGTGGAGGAACGACTGGGGTGGATTGAGTATGGGAGAGAACCTGCACTAGAGCAGCGTGGCACGTGTGCATCACATAAATCTGCTGGTCAGCAGATAGCGGATCTATGCGCTCCGTAACCGACCTAAAAAAGCTGTGGTTCGGTGATG
The DNA here is from genome assembly GCA_033576555.1 of Oophaga sylvatica. Classification (NCBI taxonomy): domain Eukaryota; kingdom Metazoa; phylum Chordata; class Amphibia; order Anura; family Dendrobatidae; genus Oophaga; species Oophaga sylvatica. The sequence continues at coordinate 411,649,817 of JARQOD010000005.1, forward strand.
CTCTTGCCTCTGACTGCACAGTTTGCAGAAGTGTCTTTACCTCACCAACTAGGAAGGTTATCTGATGAATGCCTGCGGCAAGTTGTTCAGATAATACCTTAAGACAGTTCTGGAAAGATGCATTCATATGCAAGAACTCGGGCGCATAGTTCTTTTCCTGACCCTTCTGACGCTGCCGCCCAGTACCCGCAGCTGTACTAGAGGTGGCAGGGTCAGAAGGGTGGGGTAAAGGGAATGCTATATCCTGACCAGCAGATTCATGTAATGCAGCCGGCCACGATGCTCCAGCGCTGGTGGAGGGGACTGCGGGATCAAATGTGTGGGAAGGTGGAGATGTAGAGGGTCGGTCGAAGTGTCCCTCGGTGTCGGTCTCCTGAGGGATCGCTCTAGAAGGCGCCAACTCTGCGGGCGCCCGAGTGCTGGTCACCGTGCTGTGGAAGAAAGAAAAAACATAAAATTAATTTACAGATGTGGAATGGCCCTGGCTGCAAAAAAAAACATTGGATACATGTTAACATTTGAGGGTAATATTTACCTTCTGGTGACCATTGTTTCACGCAGGAACGCCAGAGCTCGTGAATATTTATACTTGCTCTGGCGTCCTGAAGAACCATTCGGGGCCCGCATCTCCTTGTTGAATTCCTTCTTAAAGCGATCCCTCACAGACCGCCACCGCTTCACAATTCTCTCCCCTGAAACTAAAAAGCACACATTGGTTAGTATACAACATAAGTGTTTCCCAAACTTCATTCCTCGTGTCCCCCAGAGGTCATGTTTTCAGTATTTCCATAGTGTTTCACAAAAGGAAATCATGAAAACATGAAGCGTGGGTGACACGAGGACTGAAGTTTTGTTAACACAGCTTTACAGTCAGCAACATGAACTATACTTACGGTATTTAGTCTGGGACCTAACATCGAGGTCCTCCCAGCGGTCCACCATTGCCGCTACCACTTCCTCCCAGAGCCGTCGGGTCACAATTTGATCAGAATGCCGGCGGTCCCCATGTTCCACAGCGGCTCCCTTTCTCGGACCAGATCGATCATCAACTCTACGTCGAGGCCCTCCTCAGTGTGCGAGTCGGGAGCACGCTGTGAAGCCTGTGAAATTAAAATAGAAAAAAAAAACATTACCATACACACACATTATGTGAAAATGTCAAAATTATACATGTTAAACTGGAAAAATTTCAGCAAAAAAATGTAGAGATAACACATGTTTTGTAAAAATTATATGAAATGGTACCAAAAATGGTAAATAGTTAAAAAATTTTCAAAAAGAAAAATGACATTTTAAAAAAACACCCGAAACAATTAAAAAATTGACGTTTCAAAAATAAAAAATATAAATTCCACAAAAAAAAACCTTACACGTTGAGAACCGCCGACAGTCTCACGACGACTCTGGAAGGCGCTGGGAGGAAACCTCTGTTGGCTCCCAGATCCGAGAGACTAAAATGAAAATAAAAATTAGGATATTGGCATGTGTTGGCCGCTGTGTCAAGTATGTACTAAATGGTTTTCTAAGTGTTGTGTGTAGTGTGATGTTGTGTTTCTGCGATTGATGCAGGATACTTACGAATTGTGAGCCCACTCCGGGTATCTCTTCACCCCGTCCTTCTTCCTCTGGGAGCTCCTCGTCATCTTGCGATTCCTGTTATTAAAAATGACAATCAATACATATATCCCACAGATGGATTGTGGAGAGAAAAAAAAATTAGATATTTTTACCGCCAATTGCTGACGATGGGTAGGAGGGCTCCCAGAAGAAGATGTGTCACGATCAGCTGGCTCAAGTGGCTGGGAGGGAGGAGATGCTGCTGCTTCTTCCGCCATAGCCGCCATTGCGGCAGCTGCAGCAGCTGTTTGACTGTCTCTGCTGTGTAAGAAAAACACAAAGGGACAGTGAATATATTTCTATATTCCTTGTCCCTGTCTGAAAGAGAAAAACAAACATGTAATTTTTTCGAGAAATGGGGGATATAATATTTACTTTCTGCTGGCTTCCCTCCTAGCCCGTCTCTTCTCTCGTCTTTCTGCCGCCGCCTGTCGTTGCCGTCTTCTGCTGTTGAGTAAAAAGGGACTGTGAATATACTATTCCTTATCCATGGCTGAAATAAAAACAAACATGTAATTTAGAGCAAAATGGGGGATGTCATAGTTTCTTTCTGCTGGCTATACTCCGAGCTTGGAGGTCCTCTCCAATTTGTGCTGCATCTGCCACCGCCTGTTGTTGACGTCTTCTGCTGTTGAGTAAGGATACAAAAAGGGACAGTGAATATATGTTTATTCCTTGTCCCTGGCTGAAAGAGAAAAACAAACATGTAATTTTTAGGGAAATGGGGGATGTCATATTTACTTTCTGCTGGCTTCCCTCCTAGCATCCAGGATGTCCTGCGCCCGTTCTGCTGCAGCTTCAATTCTTCTGCTGTGGAATAAACAGACAAAAAGGAACTGTGTTGATATGTATTGATTGTCCCTGTTTTAAAATATAAGATTCAAACATGGACAGTATTGAGCTTTATGTTTTACTCGAACACAACATCCCGTCATTAATTGGAGCCATAAACCATACCAGGGGAAACACCCTATCACTGCAAAAAAAACACACAATACAGTACCAGGGGGAACCACCCGATCCCAAAAAAAATTAATTGAAAAAAAAAAAATTAAATAACATTATGATATAAAAAGGCACATTTCAGATAGTAGCAGGAGAAGCAACCACATCACAGGCCAAAAAAAAATGTAAAAAATAAAACACTAGATCAACATTATGATACAAAAAACATGCACATTTCATATTGTCGCAGGGAGACCAACCACATCACAGCAAAAAAGTTTTTAAAAAAAAAAAAAAAAAAAATCAACATTATGATATAAAAACATGCACATTTCAGATAGTAGCAGGAGAAGCAACCACATCACAGGCCAAAAAAAAAAATTAAAAAATAAAACACTAGATCAACATTATGATACAAAAAACATGCACATTACAGATAGCAGCATGAGGAGCAACACCATCACAGGCCAAAAAAAAAATTTAAAAAATAAAACACTAGATCAACATAATGATACAAAAAACATGCACAATTCAGATAGCAGCATGAGGAGCAACACCATCACAGGCCAAAAAAAACATTTAAAAAATAAAACACTAGATTAACATTATGATACACAAAAAATACACATTTCATATTGTCGCAGGGAGACCAACCACATCACAGCAAAAAAAGGTTTTTTTTTTTTTTTTTTAAAAAAAATAGATCAACATGATATAAAAACATGCACATTTCAGATAGTAGCAGGAGAAGCAACCACATCACAGGCAAAAAAAAAATTAAAAAAATAAAACACTAGATCAACATTATGATACAAAAAACATGCACATTTCATATTCTCGCAGGGAGACCAACCACATCACAGCAAAAAAAGATTTTTTAAAAAAAATAAAAAATATCAACATTATGATATAAAAACATGAAAATTTCAGATAGTCGCAGGAAGACCAACCACATCGCAGCAAAATTTTTTTAAAAAAAATATCAACATTATGATAGAAAAACATGCACATTTCATATTGTCGCAGGAGGACAAACCCCATCACAGGCAAAAAGCAGTACCAGTAGATCCACATTATCAATGAAACACATTCACTACAGTAGCAGGGGATACACAATATAACTTCCAAAACATGCGTATTTGAAACACTACCAGGGAGACCCACCCCATCATCGGAAATTACATTTCGTACAGTATCAGGGGAACCAACCCCATCACAGAAAAAACATGAATTTGAAAATGTACCAGGGTGCCAAAAAATGCTGTAGCTCAGACAGCATTGGTGACATGCGTTGTAAAATTTGGGGTGGGGGGGTGTCATATTTACCGTCTGTTGTCCTGGCGCTTCATGGTGCTGGCTGCGTGTCCTGGTGCTGCTGGCTGCGTATCCTGGTGCTGCTGGCTGCGTATCCTGGTGCTGCTGGCTGCGTATCCTGGTGCTGCTATCTTGCTCTCTTGCTCTCATGTGCATGGTATGTCTGATGTCCCACTGCATGCTTTTTTATATGTTTGCTGTGGGCTGGTATCTCAATTAAAAAACTGGATCCGGCCACCGGATCCGGCTCTTGCCGGACCCGCCGCATTGTGGTGTCCATAGACTTTCATTGTAACAAAAGCTGGAAGCGCCGGAAGCGGCGCTTCCGACTTTTTTGCCGCAGACAAAAAACGTGACATGCAACGTTTTTGCCAGACGCCGGACGGCGACCAGACACCGCATCCGGCAAAAACCTGACGCGCCGCAGGGACATGCGGTGCCATCCGGCACTAATTTTAGTCTATGGAAAAAAAAACGCATCCGGCATTACATTTCGCCGGATGCGGTTGGACAAAAAAATGCCAGAGGGCGCCGTCAGGCGCAAAACGGATGTGTGAAAGAGGCCTAAGTTGATTCTATCTGCCTGGTGGCCTGGACGGCAGGTGTTATGAATGTGCTAGAGATGGTTTCTGAGCAGAGGCTCCCTCTGGTGGTTACAGACAGTACTGAACCTTTCAGCGAAGAGTGGCAATCTGGAATCACGGCCTGGTCTGATATAAGGGAGGTTCCCTCCCATGATGGTTGCCGGTGATCAATTGTTGTCTCAATTGTGGTTCCTGGTTCATTTGGAAGTTTGCTGAAGTCTTGCCTGCATCTCCTGCTTTCAGATAAGATATTTTTTGCTTTTCTTTTTGTGCTTGCTTTTTGCATTGTTTTCTGCACTTTTGTGGAGGTCAGCCAGGTCCCCTCCTGGGGCCTGAGCTCCTCACAGTTTTTCTGCAGCCACTGTTATTTGCGCATTTGCTTTTTCCTGTTTTATCAGCGGCTGCGGCTTGGTTTTTGTTCACACTGAGATCTGATTTAGTGGGTGGCGAAATCGTGTGATCTCAGTATTTTTGTAATCAGAATTGTTGGATTTTTGTAGGGTTTTCTGGGTTGCAGACAGTAATCTCTCCTGTCCTATCCTATTTAGTCAGCTTGTGGCCCCAGCGTTTGCTCAGTCTATTTTCTGCCTATGTTTGTATTTTCATCTTGTCTAACCGCCATTATATGTTTGGGGGCTTCCTATTTTCTTTGGGGATCTGCTCCGGGGCAGATAGTTTTCATCTTTCTGCCTTTAGGTGTAGTTATCTCTCAGGCTGTGACGAGGCGTCTAGGATCAACGTAGGAACGCTCCACGGCTACCTCTAGTTGTGTCGTTAGTTTAGGAATCTGCAACCCATCAGTTACCAACATCTCAGGTGTTCGGCTGCCCTGCTGTTGTTCCTGTCCTCCTCAGCTACCGAAACATAACAGGCAGGTCTGACCAATGCAGCCTGCAGGGATTTGTGATTGAACTGATGGAAAGGTGACTCTCAAAACAAATCCAAGCTCTGCGCTATACCCTGTCAGAGTGAGTACCTGTTTGGTGCAGTGTTTGGATGAAATCCTGACCAAAGCAGAGGAAAGAAAGGGGATCTCTAATCCATACGTTCCATCCTACAATAGGGCATTCAGGAAGCCGTCGTTTGGCAGGAAAAAAGATTATAAGGACCGCTGGAGTAATAAGGAGTTCAAGCAGAAGGGAAAGCTGTTCGGCAGACGTCCCTTCAAGTCTGGAGATAAATTCCTATAGCTGCATTCTACCGGTGAGTGGCAGATTATTACACTTTCGCCATCAATAGAGAGCGATCACAGCTAATTCCTGGGCCATTAACATCCTAACATCTGGCTTAAGATTAGAATTTGTCTGGAATCCTCCGGACTTTTTCTATTGACTTCTCTAAAATCCCACGTGCAGCAGGAGGCGCTAGAGTTGGAAATTAGAGGCCTATTGTCCAAACAGGTGCTAGTGGAGGTAACGGCTGATCAAAGGGGAGAAGGATTTTACTCCCCCTTATTTCTGGTCTCTAATCCAGATGGTTCTTTTAGAACCTTAGTTAATTTGAAAAAAGCTACATACCTATTTAAGATCTCGAACCTTCAAAATGGAATCTATACGATCCGCTATAAAACTTTTATTTCCCAGATTCTACATGGCTATCCTGGATCTCAAAGATGCGTATTAACATCTTCCAATACATATCTCGCATAAACGTTTCCTCCGAGTGGCAGTCACATTAGAGGGCCAGATCTGTCATCTGCAGTTAGCGACGATGCCCTTCGGGTTGTCCATGGCACCCCGCGTCTTCACCAAACTGACGCTGGGGGTGATGTCACATTTACAGGACACCTTGGTAGTACCGTACCTGGATGATCTTCTGGTAGTGGGAAATTCTACCCTGCAATGTGAACAGAGGCTAGCTGATGTAATCTCATATTTACAGGCTTAGGTTGGCTGATCAACTGGAAAAAATCCAGACTACGCCCTGTAACCTGCCAGACGTTCCTGGGCCTTCATCTGGACTCAGTAAGTCAGAGATGTCTGCTGCCGGAGACAAAGATTAACTATAATTAATAAAGTACGTCTAGCAGTATGCAGTCCTAGAATGTCCTTAGGGAAGGTGTGTCTTTGCTGGGCTCCTTGACCTCATCTTTCCCTGCAGTTCAGTGGGCCCAGCTTCATACTAGAAGGTTGCAGAGAACCATCTTATAAGAAGAGCAAAGACTATAGGGACAGTTGGAGGGCATAATATCCCTATCGTCAAGAGTAATCAGCTCCCTAACATGGTGGCTGGATCTAAACAATCTCTCGGGAGGAGTCCCTTGGATAGTGGTCCCCTCAAATATAGTTACTATGGTCGCTAGCCCCTTTGGGTGGTGGGCACATTTAGAGGAAAATGTTTCAGGGACGGTGTTATAGAGCAGAAGCTGATGACTCTTCGAATGTGAGGGAGCTAAAGGCTATATATCACGCCATATCTAACTTTCTTCCACAGCTGCAAGGAACTCGTACAAGGATTCAGTCAGACAACACTACCTCAGTAGCATACTTAAACCACCAAGGAGGTACACGATCAGAAACTCCTAAATGTCTATCGTAGAGGAAATTCTAAATTTGGCCGAAAAGCATCTCCTATCCCCGTCAGCTTTGCACGTCGGAGGGATAGACAATTCCAGAGCAGATTTTCTCAGCCGCCATGTCACGAACGGCACACACAGGCGCGGGGAATCACCGCTTAGGATCCCACCGGTGCCACAGTTATGTTGAAAGCAGGGATTTATAGTTATCCCACTTCCCAGTTCCACTTAGGAACTTGCAGCTCTCCGGCGCCCCCTCTTACCCTCAGGTCAGTCAGCGAACTGCACCTAGGATAATTAGTCGCCGGACGGGCCGCTTAGACGTGTGCTGGCTACTGGGCACGCTACAGTGAGGGAATTATAACTACTCCTAGCCGCAGGCAGGCAATAAGCTTATAAAACCCGCTCCGTCACTGCCAGCGATACCCGAAAGCCCTGCATACACACACACTCGCTAGCTGCCACCAGCCTCTGGGTCTAGAATGTGGAGCAGAGGCAGCCCCAATTTAGTATCGTAGTATACGTCAGGCACGTACAAATTCGTTATAGCGCATAGAGAAACGAGCTAGTAATTTTATATTTTTACTCCAGAAAAGTTAAGCAGTGTTTATAAAGAGTTAAAAAGGGTTTTACAAATTTGAGACAGGAATATGTACAATACGGTTGCAAAATAAAAGGGGTTAACTGAAAGAGATCAACTTACAGTTCTTAGATCATTGCAGGCAACCCATGCTGTTGGGGGATGGGCGACAATGCATCAGAAGTGCTCTGCATCTGGTATCCAGGACCAAACTGAGGCAAAATTACCTGGCCCTGCCTTATAGACCTCTGGTCGTGGCATCGTTAAAGGGTCTGAGTTACCAGGGTCCTTCCCTTGCCTCTGAGTTGTAGTTTTGGTTCTGAAAAGTCATAACTATCATAACTCAGAGATGGAATCTTTTACAGCGATGCACAGCGTACCATTGTACTCCGAAAGACGTTGGCGTGCATTCAAGTCTAAACACAGAGTGCCTGGGTGGATTGGCTAAGCAGGAATCTGTTTCTTGGGTTCTGCTGGTGCCAGCGCTTCGAAAATTCAGTGATTACCGGCTTCACCGATGAATTGGCACATATGAAAATTTCATACTTATAACATACACAGGGACCAAGATATTTAATCTTGAATAACTATCATACAACAAAGGAACAGACCATGTGTTTCTAAACTGCTTTCAGCTGGCTTCTCAGTGGGGGTTAGCCACCTGGTATCAGATTACACAGAGTGTGTAGTGAGCTGGAGGGCCCCCCCACAGCCTGAGGCTGCAAAACATAATGAATGTAGTAGTTGTGTGGAAAGTTCTAGAAAAGTACAAGGAATGGAGCTTTCATTCCAGGTTAGCGTCACACGCCATACCCTACATCAAGTGAAATGGGTGCCCAGCCGTTGAATCTTCAGGATGATAACTGTCATATGGGGCATGCCACAGGTAGACTTGTAAGCCACAAGGGACAACAGGCAGGTCAAAAGTTTCACTTCATTATACAAGACAGACAATACAGATATACTCGACGTCTTGCAAACTGCATGGACGTTTCACCAGGCTTACGCCTTTCCGCCAATGATACTATTACTGATTGTCATCAGAAAGATAAGGGAGGAAGGAGTGAGGGTAAGCTTAACCCCTTAATCCCATTGGACGTACTATTCCGTCCATGTGACCTGGTACTTAATTCCCAGGGACGGAATAGTACATCCAAGGCGATCAGCTGCGCTCCCGGGAGGAGCGCAGCTGATCGCCGCCAGGTGTCAGCTGATTATCACTGCTGACACCCTGCCCTATGTGCCAGGAGCGGTCACGGACCGCTCCTGGCACATTAACCCCTGGCACACCACGATCAAACATGATCGTGGTGTACCGGGTGCACAGGGGAGCATCGTGCAGGGAGGAGGCTCCCTGCGCGCTCCCCTGAGACCCTCAGAACAGCGCGATGTGTCGCGCTGTTCCAAGGGACTCTCCTCACTGCAGGACCCCGAATCCAAGATGGCCGCTGGGTCCTGCAGGGAGGCGGCTTCCTCAGTGCCTGCTGTGAGCAGGCACTGAGAAGCCAGCAGCAGTGCCAGAGCGATCGCTGGTGTGACAGAGTGCTGTGCATACTGTCACACCAGCGATCTGACCCTACACAGTGATGTAAAAAATGTTAAAAAAATAAGTGTAAAAACAATTTCCTTAAGAAAAAAAAAATTCCCCAATAAATTCACTTCATTAAAGTTAAAAAAAGCCAAAACAATAAAAGTACACATTTAGTATTGCCGCGTCCCTAACGACCCGTACTATTAAACTGTCCCGTTAGTTAACCCCTTTAGTGAACCCCTTAAAAAAAAGTCTAAAAAACAATGATTTATCATACCGCCGAACAAAAAGTGGAATAACGCGATCAAAAAGACCGATTTAAATAAACATAGTACCGCTGAAAACTTCATCTTGTCCCGCAAAAAAAAAGCCACCATACAGCATCCTCAGCGAAACAATAAAAAAGTTATAGCTCGCAGAATAAAGCGATGCAAAATAATTTTTTATATATAATCGTTTTAATTGTATAAAAGCGCCAAAACATAAAAAAATGATACAAATGAGGTATTGCCGTAATCGTACTGACCCAAAGAATAAAACTGCGTTTTCAATTTTACCACACGCGGAACGCTATAAACGCCCCTCACCCAAAAGAAACTCCTGAATTGCTGGTTTTTGTTCATTCTGCCTTCTAAAAATCGTAATAAAAAGCAATCAAAAAATGTCATGTACCCAAAAATGGTACCAATAAATACGTCACCTTGTCCCGCAAAAAATAAGACCCCACATGACTCTGTGGGCCAAAATATAGAAAAATTATAGCTCTCAAAATGTGATGATGCAAGAACTACTTTTTGCAATAAAAAGCGTCTTTTAGCGTGTGACAGCTGCCAATCATAAAAATCCGCTATAAATAGTATATCAAACCCCCCTTTATGTCCCCCTTAGTTAGGGAAAAATAATAAAATAAAAAATAAATGTATTTATTTCCATTTTCCCATTACGGTTAGGGCTAAAGTTAGGGTTAGGGTTGGGACTAGGGTTACGGGTGTGTTAGGGTTAGGTTTGTGGTTAGGGTTTGGTTAGTGTTAGGGGTGTGTTGGGGTTAGAGTTGGAGTTAGAATTGGGGGGTTTCCATTGTTTAGGCACATCAGGGGCTCTCCAAATGTGACATGGCGTCTGATCTAAATTCCAGCCAATTCGGTGTTGAAAAAGTCAAACGTGTGCTCCTTCCCTTCTGAGCTCTGCCATGCGCCCAAACAGTAGTTTACCCCCACATATGGGGTATCAGCATACTCAGGACAAATTGCTCAATAACTCTTGGGGTCCAATTTCTTCTGTTACCCTTGGGAAAATAAAAAATTGGGTGCGAAAATATCGTTTTTGTAGAAAAAAAATTATTTATTTTTATGGCTCTACGTTATAAACTTCTGTGAAGCACTTGGGGTTCAAAGTTCTCACCACACATCTAAATAAGTTCCTTTGGGGGTCTAGTTTCCAAAATGGGGTCTCTTGTGGGGGGTTTCAACTGTTTATGCACATCAGGGGCTCTCCAAACGCGACATGACACCCGCAGACCATTCCATCAAAGTCTGCAATGCATAACGTCACTACTTCACTTCCGAGCCCCGACGTGTGCCCATACAGTAGTATTCTCCCACATATAGGGTATCGGCGTACTCAGGATAAATTGGAAAACAATTTTTTGGGTCCAATTTCTCCTGTTACCCTTGGGAACATAAAAAACTGGGGACTAAAAGATCATGTTTGTGGAAAAAATGATTTTTTTTTATTTTCACATCCGGGCGTTATAAACTTCTGTGAAGCCCTTGGGGGTTCAAAGCGCTCACCACACATCTAGATAAGTTCCTATGGGGGTATAGTTTCCAAAATGCTGTCACTTGTCGGGGGTTTCAACTGTTGAAGCACATAAGGGGCTCTCCAAACGCGACATGACACCCGCAGACCATTCCATCAAAGTCTGCATTACTAAACATCACTACTTCTATTCCGAGCTCCAACGTGCGCCAACACAGTAGTTTTCTCCCACATATAGGGTATCAGCGTACTCAGTACAAATTGGACAACAACTTTTGGGGTCCAATTTCTCCTTTTACCCTTGGGAAAATAAAAAATTGGTGACTAAAAGATCATTTTTGTGGGAAAAAATTGGATTTTTCATTCCCGGGCATTATAAACTTGTGTGAAGCACTTAGGGGTTCAAAGTGCTCACCACAGATCTAGATAAGTTCCTTAGGGGGTCTAGTTTCCAAAATAGGGTCACTTGTGGGGGGTCTCCACTGTTTAGGCACATCAGGGACTCTGCAAACTGAACATGACAACCATCAAAGTCTGCATTCCAAAATGTCATTACTTCCCTGCCGTGCGCCCAAACATTATTTCCCCCCCACATATGGGGTATCCGCGTACTCAGGACAAATTGGACAACAGTTTTTGGGGTCCAATTTCCTTGGGAAAAATCAAAAATTGGAAAATTGGGGACTAAAAAATCATTTTTGTGGAACTTTTTTATTTTCACACCCAGGCATTATAAACTTTAGTGAAACATTTGGGGGTTGAACATGCTCCCATCAGATCTAGATAAGTTCCTTAAGGGGTCTAGTTTCCAAAATAGTGTCACTTGTGGGGGGTTTCCACTGTTTAGGCACATCAGGGGCTCTCCAAACGCGACATGGCATACATCCAATTCTGTGCTAAAGTCAAACTGCGCTCCTTCCCTTCCGAGCTCTGCCATGCACCCAAACAGTGGTTTACCCCCACATATTGGGTATCAGTGTACTCAGGACAAATTCACAATAACTTTTGAGGTCTTGTTACCCTTGGGAAAATAAAAATTGGGGTGAAAAGATGTTATAAACTTGTGTGAAGCACTTGGGGGTTCAAAGTGCTCATCACAGATCTAGATAAGTTCCTTAAGGGGTCTAGTTTCCAAAATGGTGTCACTTGTGGGGGGTTTCCACTGTTTAGGCACATCAGGGGCTATCCATATGCGACATGGCGTACAATCTCGATTCCAGCCAATTTTTGTTTGAAAAAGTCAAATGGCGCTCCTTCCCTTCTGAGCTCTGCCGTGCGCCCAAACAGTGGTTCTCCCCCCACATATGGGGTATCAGCGTACTCAGGACAAATTGGACAACAACTTTTATGGTCCAATTTCTCATGTTACCCTTGGGAAAATAAAAAATTGGTGACTTAAATATTACTTTTGTGGGAAAAAAATAGGATTTTTTATTTTCATCCCCAGGCATTATAAATTTGTGTGAAGCACTTGGGGGTTCAAAGTGCTCACCGCAGATCTAGATAAGTTCCTTAGGGGGTCTGGTTTCCAAAATGGGGTCACTTGTGGGGGGTTTCCACTGTTTAGGCACATCAGGGACTCTGCAAACTGAACATGACACCCATCAAAGTCTGCATTCCAAAACGTCATTACTTCATTTCTTAGCCCTGCTGTGCGTCCAAACAGTGTTTCTCCCCCACATATGGGGTATCAGCGTACTCAGGACAAATTGGACAACTTTTGGGGTCCAATGTCCTTGGGAAAAATCAAAAATTGGGGACTAAAAAATCATTTTTTTTTTTTTTTTCCCACACCCAGGCATTATAAACTTTAGTGAAACACTTGGGGGTTCAAAGTGCTCACAACAGATCAAGATAAGTTCCTTAGGGGGTCTAGTTTCCAAAATGGTGTCACATGTGGGGGATTTCCACTGTTTAGGCACATTAGGGGCTCTCGAAACGCAACATGGCGTCCAATCTCAATTCACGCCAATTTTGGTTTGAAAAAGTTAAACGGCGCTCCTTCCCTTCCAAGCCCTGCCGGGCACCCAGACAGTGGTTTTCCCCCACATATGGGGTATTGGCGTACTCAGGAGAAATTGCACAATAACTTTCTGTCCATTTTCTCCTTTTACCCTTGTTAAAATAAAAATTGTTTGTAAAAGATAATTTTTGTGACTAAAAAGTTAAATGTTCATTTTTTCCTTCCAAGTTGCTTCATCACCTGTGAAGCACCTGAAGGGTTAATAAACTTCTTGAATGTGGTTTTGAGTACCTTGAGGGGTGCAGTTTTTAGAATGGTGTCACTTTTGGGTATTTTCTGCCATATAGACCCTCAAAGTGACTTCAAATGTGAGGTGGTCCCTAAAACAAATGGTTTTGTACAATTTGTTGCAAAAATGAGAAATTGCTGGTCAACTTTTAACCCTTATAACTTCGTAGCCAAAAAAAAAATTTGGTTTCAAAATTGTGCTGATGTAAAGTAGACATGTGGGAAATGTTATTTAGTAACTATTTTGTGTGACATATTTCTCTGTTTTAAGGGAATAAAAATTAAACGTTTGAAAATTGCAAAATTTTCAAAATTTTTGCCATATTTCCATTTTTTTTCATAAATAACCGCAAATTATATCGAAGAAATGTTACCACATCAGGAAGTACAGTATGTCACGAGAAACCAATCTCAGAATCGTGAAGATCCATCGAAGCGTTCCAGAGTTATAGCCTCATAAAGAGACAGTGGTCAGAATTGTAAAAATTGGCGCGGTCATTAATGTGCAAACCACCCTTGGGGGCTAAGGGATTTATAGCCCCGTTTTGGCGCAAGAGGTTACAGGACGGGCCACACACATCCACATCAGATGAATTGCTTCTAATATAATCCTGAGTTGGGCACTTGCAATGATCGGTTATTTATTCTTAAAAAAGCATTGTCTACACCTTTCTTCTTTTTTCTAATAGCGCCATGTGTCTCTGTTGTAGTGATAGCATAGCCTGTTCACCGTGATTTACCCATATCAGCTGTCTCTATTAGTGTCTCCTGCACAAGGGACTCTGTATATTATTGCAACATTGCAATTAGGTATATACTATTGCTGTTAAAGTATTGCTCATTTACTGTGACCTTATATCAGCTGAGATTATTAGTACTTTTGCACAAGGCTCTTTGCATCTCATGGTATGTTGTAATTTGGAATATAATTGCAGACTCCTTTTCTGTACATAGATATTTCTCATTGGAGACTTACCATAGTTTATTACCTTTATATTGGCATTACATGCTCACTAGTATATTGTGAATATAATTTATGGTCCTCTTTCTAAACAAACTTATAATTGATTTACCCACTGGGGATTATTTTATCTAATTATTTATATTTAGTTGTATAAGACACTTTATATTTAAGGACTATATTTTTCATATAATTGTAATTCATGTGACGCTTTTGGTATATTTAGCTATTTGTGGATTTATATTAATATTTGTGTGAATACCTTTGTCCTTATTTTTGAGGTATTTTTTGCTTAATTTTTAATTCAATTTTTTTTTTCTTGAATTCAATAAAGTTTATTGATTTTATGGATTGCTTCTAATTTTCCTTATATTATAAAGTAAGGAATTGTGTAGTTAATTTATGCAGAAGTGCCATAGTGTATTTTTTCTAATTTTTGGACACTTTATTTGTGCTATGTGAAGTGTTGTATAGAAACAGGTGTGTACCTTTACAAATCAAGTCCTATCAGTTTAATTAACCCCTTCATGACCTTGCCATTTTTTTTAAATTCTGACCAGTGTCCCTTTATGAGGTAATAACTCGGAACGCTTCAACGGATCCTAGCGATTCTGAGATTGTTTTTTCGTGACATATTGGGCTTCATGTTAGTGGTAAATTTAGGTCGATAATTTTTGCATTTACCGTATATACTCGTGTATAAGCCGAGATTTTCAGCACCTTTTTTCGTGCTGAAAATGCCCCCTCGGCTTATACACGAGTCATAGGGCAGAAACCAGCGGGGGAGGGGATGCCGCGGCAGGAGCCGGTGGCTGGGATCATACTCACCCCTCCCCGTGCCATCGCTGAGGGTCCCTGCAATCCTGCGTTCTCCCCTGCTTCCTGCAGCTCTCCAGCACTGAGCGGTGATGTAATACCCGCTCATTAAGGTGGCCTCCATATTCATGGCCTTAATGAGTGGTATTACATCACCGCTCAGTGCTGGAGAGCTGCAGGAAGCAGGGGAGAACGCAGGATTGCAGGGACGCTCAGCGATGGCACGGGGAGGGGTGAGTATGATGGAGGAGAGGACAAGGAGCACAGAGCTGGACTGGGGATAGAATGGTGGACGGGGGAAGCATGGAGGAGGACGGGGGGAGAACAGAGGACGGGAAGCATGGAGGAGGACGGGGGGGAGAACGGAGGACGGAGGAAGCATGGAGGAGGACAATGAGCACGGAGCAGGACGGGGAGGATGGAGGGCACAGAGGAGCACGGAGCAGGGGGGAGAGGATGGAGGGCACAGAGGAGCACGGAGCAGGACGGGGGGCACAGGAGGACGGAGAAGGAATGGGGGAGCACAGCGGAGGACGGAGCAGGAGGGGGAGTACAGAGGAGAATGGGGGAGCACAGAGCTGGATGGGGGAGCAAGGAGCGCAGTTTATACACCCGGCTTATACACGAGTCAATAAGTTTTCCCAGTTTTTTGTGGCAAAATTAGGGGAGTCGGCTTATACACGGGTCGGCTTATACATGAGTATATACGGTATTTGTGAAAAAAATGGAAATTTGGCAAAAATTTTGAAAATTTCGCAATTTTCAAATTTTGAATTTTTATTCTGTTAAACCAGAGACTTATGTGACACAAAATAGTTAATAAATAACATTTCCCACTTGTCTTCTTTGCATCAGCACAATTTTGGAAGCAAACATTTTTTTTTTCAGGAAGTTATAAGGGTTAAAAGTTGACCAGCGATTTCTCATTTTTACAGCAAAATTTACAAAAACATTTTTTTAGGGACCACCTCACATTTGAAGACACTTTGAGGGGTCTAAATACCCAAAAGTGACACCATTATAAAAACTGCACCCCTCTTGCTACTCAAAACTACATTCAAGAAGATTATTAACCCTTCAGGTGCTTCACAGGAACTAAAGCAACGTGGAAGGAAAAAATGGACATTTTAATTTTTCCAACAAAAATTTTATTTTAGCATCAATTTTTTTCATTTTTGCATGGGCAACAGGATAAAATGGATCCTAAAATTTGTTGGGCAATTTCTCCTGAGTGCACAGATACCTCATATGTGGTCATAAACCACTGTTTGGGCGCACGGCAGGGCTCAGAAGGGAAGGAGCGCCATTTGACTTTTTGAATGGAAAATTAGCTCCAATCAATAGCGGACACCATGACGCGTTTGGAGAGTCCCTGTGTGCCTAAACAATAAAAAAAAACACATTTGACACCATTTTGGAAACTAGACCTCTTATGGAACTTATCTAGATGTGTTGTGAGCACTCTGAACCCTCAAGTGATTCACAGAAGTTTATAACGCAGAGCAATGAAAATAAAAAAAATCATTTTTTTCCTCAAAAATGATTTTTTAGCCCGCTATTTTTTATTTTCACAAGGGTAACAGGAGAAATTGGACCACAAAAGTTGTTGTGCAATTTGTCCTGAGTACACCAATACCCCATATTTGTGGGGGAACCACTGTTTTGGCACATGGGAGAGCTCAGAAGGGAAGGAGCGCCATTTTGGAATGCAGACTTGATGGAATGTTCTGCGGGCGTCATGTTGCGTTTGCAGTGCCCCTCATGTGCCTAAAGAGTAGAAACCCCCTACTAGTGACCTCATTTTGGAAACTAGACCCCCCAAGGAGCTTATCTAGATGTGTAGTGAGCACTTTGAACCCCCAAGTGCTTCACAGAAGTTTATAAACGCAGAGCAGTGAAAATAAATCATTTTTGTTTCTCAAAAATGATTTTTTAGCCTATTTTTTTATTTTCCCAAGGGTAACAGGATAAATTGGACACCAAAAGTTGTTGTCCAGTTTCTCCTGAGTACGCTGGTGTCCCATATGAGGGGGGAACCACTGTTTGGGTGCACAGCAGGGCTCAGAAGGGAAAGAGCGCCATTTGACTTTAATGGAAAATTAGCTCCAATCGTTAGCGGACACCATGTCGTGTTTGGAGAGCCCCTGTGTGCCTAAACTTTGGAGCTCCCCCACAAATGACCCCATTTTGGAAAAAATACCCCCTAAGGAACTTATTTAGATGCACAGTGAGCACTTTGAACCCCCAGGTGCTATACAGAAGTTTATAACGCACAGCTCTGAAAATAAAAAATCATTTTTTTTCTCAAAAAATGATTTTTTTAGCCCCCTATTTTTTATTTTCACAATGGTTACAGGAGAAATTGGACCCCAAAAGTTGTTGTCCAGTTTGTCCTGAGTACGCTGATACCCCATATGTGAGGGGTAACCACTGTTTGGGTACACGTCAGTGCTCGGAAGGGATGTAGTGACGCTTTGAAATGCCAACTTGATGGAATGGTCTGCGGGCATCTAGTTACGTTTGCAGAGCCCCTGATGTGCCCAAACAGTAGAAACCAACCACAAGTGACCCCATTTTGTAAACTAGACCCCCCAAGGAACTTATCCAGATGTGTGGTGAGCACCTTGAACCCCCACGTGCTTCACAGAAGTTTATAATGCAGAGCTGTAAAAACAAAAAATCATTTTTTTTCCTCAAAAACTGATTTTTTTAACCCACAATTTTTTATTTTCACAACGGTAACAGGAGAAATTGGACCCCAAAAGTTGTTGTACAGTTTGTCCTGAGTACACTGGTACCCCATATGTGGGAGAAAACTACTGTATGGGCACACGTCGGGGCTCGGAAGGGAAGTAGTGACGTTTTGAAATGCCGACTTGATGGAATGGTCTGCGGGCGTCATGTTACGTATGCAGAGCCCATGATGTGCCTAAACAGTAGAAACCCCCCCAAGTGACCCCATTTTGGAAACTAGATCCCCCAAGGAACTCCTCTAGATGTGTGGTGAGCACTTTGAATCTCCAAGTTCTTCACAGAAGTTTATAATGCAGAGCTGTGAAAATAAAAAATCATTTTTTTTTCCACAAAAATAATTTTTTTAGTCCCCAATTTTTTTTTCCCAAGAGTAACAGGAGAAATTAGACCCCCAAAGTTGTAGTGCAATTTTTACTGAGTACGCTGATACCCCATATGTGGGGGGAAACCACTGTTTGGGCACACGTCGGGGCTCGGAATAAAGGGAGCACTGTTTCACTTTTAACAGCCAATCAGAGCGATCGTAGCCACGTAGGGGTTAAGCCAACCCCCCTGTGGTGAAGCACAAAGGGTCTTGTGCCTGCGTGTTGGGTGACCTTTCAGTGACCACGGTCACCCGACCCGCAGGAACGCGATCCTTTCATGACACATACGCTGTGTCACAGGTCATGAAGGGGTTAAACATAGCTGTCTGTCATTACGATATTCATAGGAACACTGCTATACAGTTGTGTGAAAGTGCCCCTTTCTGATTTCCTATTATTTTGAAATGAATGAATTTATGAAATGTTTCAGATCACCAAACAAATTTAAAAATCAGGCAAAGCATAATTACACACAATGCAGTTTTTAAATAAAGGTCTTTTATTAAGGGAAAATTGACCTATATCAGTTTGGAAAAGATTATAAAGCCATTTTCAAAGCTTTGGGACTCCAGTAAACCACAGTGAAGTTAATTATCCACAAATGGCAAAAACATAGCACAGTGGTGAACCTTCCCAGGGCTGGCCGACCAAAATTACCCCAAGAGCTCAGCGACCACTCATCCAAAGGGTCAGAAAACACGCAACATCCAAAAAACTGCAGGCCTTCCTTGCTTCTGTTAGGCTATGTGCGTATGTTGCATATTTGATTTTTTTCCTTGCGTAAATGGTCCAAAAATGCAATGGAATGCTTATTCAATGACAATCCTGAAGTGTTGTGCACATGATCAGTAAATTTACGCATGTATTTGCAGTGTATTTTTTTTTTTTTCTGTTGCATGTCAATTTTTTGCATTTTTGCCTGCGTTTTTGACACATTGAATGCATAGGGAAAAAAAAACATGCAAAAACGCAGTTGATTTTTTTCTTTTCGTCACGACAGCACCCACAGAGAGAGGGGATCCACCCCTTGGAACAGGAAACCTACAGAAATTATAATGGTGGTCCCCCCTCGCCCCCTCAGTTGGGTTCCTGTTCCTTCGGGAACCTGCAAGAAGAGGAGGATACCTGGGCTGTGTAGGCCACCTGTGCGGTGTCTGTGGGAACGGCAGGGGCTGCAGCGTCGAGGGAATCCTGGTCAGCTCCCCCCCTTGTCTGAATGAATGGCGTGAGGCCAGGGTCCGGGAGAGGCCGCCCTGGCACACGCTGGACGGGCCTGCACTCATCCAGGAGGAACTGGGTGCGGGCATCTGCCGCCCGGCTCCTCCATTATGCCTGAGGAAGGAAGGAAGCCAGGCTGCGCATGCACAGTGCCATGCCTGCCCCAGAAGTTCCAAAGATAACTTCCGGGGAGGCGGCGAAAATCGGAGTTTCTAAACGGCATCGCCGGGAGGAAGTAAGCCGGGCCGCTAGTGCGCAGTAGCGCCCCTGCCCCGGAAGTAGCAGAGATGCTTCCGGGGGAGTGGGAGGAGGAGGGGTGAGGTGGTATGGAGTATAAGACTAAGTGCACACGGTCAGGAATATTTGCGTTTTTTTCGTGTTTTTTCCGCTATTTTCCGCTGCAAAAACGCTTAAAAAACAAGTATTAAGCATCCTATTCATTTTAATAGATTCCGCATTTTTTGTGCACATGTAGAGTTTTTTTCCGCAAAAAAAAAGCTTTGCGGGAAAAAAAGCAACATGTTCATTAATTTTGCGTAATCGCCGCGATTTTGCCGCCATAGACTTCTTTTGGAACGCTTGAAATCCGCCAATATTCAAAATGTTTCCGGATTTCAAGCGCTTTAGCTGCGGTGTAGCTGCGGTGAAATGGGAAGTGACATGGCCATCCCATCATGCCATCCCATGAGCATCCCATAATCCAGAAAGACGAGAATACCATAATTCCCATCTCCCTGGATGATGGTTGCCAATATGGAGTGGTATGACAGGATCGACCTGAATGTCGCGCAGATGATTAGTGTGGTAAGTGTCTCTATGTGTTTTTCCGTGTCTGTGTCCGTGTCTGTGTCTATGTCTGTGTGTGTGTATTTGCGGTGTATATGGGCTGTATGTGAGTAGTCAGACATAGGCCGATGAGACTACTACTCTCATCCCCTCAGTGGCTGCAGCAGGCTCAGCTCGATGGGAGCTGTAATTCCCATCGAACTGTTCCTGCTGTGAAAAAAGGCCGGTATTTTGCCTTTTTTTTTTTTTTTAGTAGCCATGGCCCTATTGCTTCATTATTTTTTTTTTTTTTTTATTTTTCCACAAGTTTTTTATTTTTTTTATCCCCAAAATTTATTTTCATTGGTGGCCAGTGGTTACCCTATTTTTTTTTTTTTTTGTTCCCTAAGTTTTTTATTTTTTTTTTTATTCACAAAATTTATTTTCATTGGTGGCTAGTGGTTACCTGTGGAAATAAATTATACGTACCAGTCCCCGCTGACCGCCACCTAAAATAAAAGTAAAAAAAAACATACTCACCTACACACCTAATTCCCCGATTCCCTTGTTCAAAAGAAAATAACAAACCACAAAATATACCTACCCTCCACAGAATCCAATTAAATAAACGAGTGTCCCATGATGATCTAAAGTTTAGAGCAGCCACACAACATGTGGCTGCTCTAAACCACCGCCGCCGATACAATGAATGGGGCCGTAAAGCGGCCCCGTTCATTGTATAACGAGTTCACCCGAATGCCAAAGACTCCAGCGGGACTCCCGGGCTGACTGGAGGTGATCTGACAGTGTGGGAAAGTTTCCCACGCTAATCAGTTCTTCTCCAGTGAGCCAGGGAGGTTGCTGCAGACATGAGGAAATCATTCTGCTAGAGTTTACAATGGGGCTGGTAGCATTAGCACTGGTCCCTGTTCTAAACTTGTTAACCCCTTGTGATGGATTACAGCGTGGGACCTGACTGAACAGTGGATAGGTATGGATATTGTTGCTTTTTTATTTTATTTTTTTCTTAGGTCCATGGTTTATTTTTGGATTACCTGAAAAATAAAATGTGGTCAAAAACTTGTCTTTATTTAATTAAAAATATTTTTAATGTGTGTTTTTTTTAACACTTTAATATTCTAGCGTTAATAATGGATAGTTGTCTTACTGACAGCTCTCCATTATTTAATAGAAAATGAACTCTGCACTCAACTTTAGTATATTGAGAATAAAGATTTTTATTCACAGTAGTAACACGAAACGTTTCTGCCCTATATCATGGACCTTCATCAGTCATTACATATTTAGCAAAAAACAGAAGAAAAAATATATTAACAAAATAAAGTATATACAATCAAAATTGGGTCAATAGTGAAGGTAGAGAGTAGTTGTATAGAATGCTTTAAGAGATTTAGGGAGCAATCATAGGTCAGAGTTGCATCAGAGGTATCACAGAGGCAGAAAAAAAAAATATATATAGTGAGGACATACCAAGATACTACTGGGAAGAGGGTTGATCCACTTAGGGAAGAAAGAAAAGGCTGGATATAGCTGTGGGTGTAAATAATATAATCGTAAGTGCCGATATACTTTTATGTATAAGTAAATTTTGTGCCTGTAGATGTGACATACCCTGTGTTGGTGGGGTGAGATGAAGAAGAGGACAATACCTCTATTGCACTAGTAATATGTAGACACAGCGCAAAAATATGGATAACGTAAATATCACAAATATCAATATGATGGTGAAGCGGTGGAACCGCTATACTTGTCCGTGACTGACCTATTGAGAGAGTCCGGCAGTGAGGATAGGTCTTTGCGTTGGACGCGGTGTCCACCGCTAGTCTGAGCGCAGGGGAAGCTAGAAAGCAGAGTGTATATGAGAGGAAGAGCCGGGACTATAGTGTCAGTCAGTACTCTTAGTACGTTATTGCATTGAGTGCATCCCAAACATGGGAAAGTGCCCATTCTTGTTTTTTTCAGGAATTGTGTAGTTCCTGATTTTTTGGGCCTAATCAATGCGTCCCTCAGGTTGGGTGCACGGCGAAAGCATGGGAGAAATGGTCTAGAGAATTCTTTAAAAGGAATCTGTCACCCCAAAATTGCCATATCAGACAAAGATATGGCTGAATAGTGCGTCCCATAACAAAGCTAACGGTGGGTATCATATATCATGATACCCCTGTTTTCAGATCAAAATAGCTTTGTAAACTTAGATTTTTTTGGGATTCACAGACGGCAATACGCAATGGATGCCGAGGAGCGGGGGGGGTGAGGACATGGAAACCGCCGCCCTCCTGACCTGACTGCCATGATTGACAGGGGAAAAAAAGCGAAGTTTACAAAGGTATTTTGATCTGAAAACGGGGGTATCATGATATGATACCCACCGTTAGCTTTGTTATGGGACGCACTATTCAGCCATATCTTTATCTGATACGGCAATTTTGGGGTGACAGATTCCCTTTAATTTCCGGGTGTGCAATCTGAAGGAGTGGCCAATGTTGGCGAATGGACTTGTGTAATATATACACATAGGGATGGTAATGGTGTACGAAAGCAATCCTGCCTCCCATATCTTGTTTATTGCGAGTGACCGTGGTTCTGGAACGATCCAGGACCCCTTGTGAATAGCCCCTCTCTCTAAATTTTGAATTCATTTCTGAGAGGCGGGTTTCCTGAGTGGTATGATCGGAAACGATCCTTTTGACCCGATAGAATTGGGATGTCGGAATGGATTTCTTTATGGCGACTGGATGGAAGCTATTAAAATGAAGTAGGCTGTTGCGATCTGTCGGTTTGACATATAGATCGGTGGTTAAACAGCCACTAGAATCCTTTATAATCACTGTGTCCAGGAAGTTAATCCTGAAGTGGTCGTGTGAAATGGTAAAACTGAGTCCGGGCCAAGAGCAATTTTGAAATTGATGAAAGAGTGCTAAGGACTCGAACGTGCCCCCCCCCATATGCAGAAAACATAGTCTATGTAACGTTTCCAGACAATAGCGTTATTCTTGAATAGAGGGTTTGTGTAGATTAATGTCTCCTCAAAATGGGCCATATAGCAATTTGCATATGGGGGTGCTACGTTCGAGCCCATCGCGGTCCCACGTATCTGCAGGTAGAAATTATCCTGGAACATAAAATAGTTGTGTTAAGTACGATGGTTAGAAGATCCAGACATAGAGCAATCTCTGCTGGATTAAGGTTAGATGTTTCAAGTAAGCGTTGGACAGACCATATGCCGTTCTCATGAGGTATAGAAGTGTAAAGGTATTTTACGTCAAATGTGACTAATATGGAATTAGTTGGAACTTGATTGATGGAGCGGATCATGTCCAGAAACGCTCCAGTGTCCAAAATGAATGACTTCCTGGTTTTAATTAGAGGAGTAAAGATTTTTTTCTAGATAAATTGCCAATGGTGAGAGAATGGAGTCCGAAGCGGCCACGATTGGCCTGCCAGGGGGTTGCTGGAGGTTCTTATGGATTTTGGGGAGTATGTAGAATACAGGGATGATCGGATTATGAGAAATTAGAAATTCGCCTGTATTAAATACTATTATGCTGCCACGTCATCCTGTTGGGCACATCTACATCAGCACGCCGCTCCTTTACTCCTCCCACCTGTAGGACGGCTTCTGGCTACCTAATATTCACTTGGAACGCATATTCATAGCGGTGGAACGCACGTCCATTAACTTCCTGCCACCTCACGTCCTGTCTGATGCTCTGACTGACACTATAGTCCCGCCTCTTCCTCTCATATACACGCTGCTTTCTAGCTTCCCCTGCGTTCAGACTAGCGGTGGACACCGCGTCCAACGCAGAGACCTATCCTCACTGCCGGACTCTTTCTCAACAGGTCAGTCGTGGACAAGTATAGCGGTTCCACCGCTTCACCATCATATTGATATTTGTGATATTTACGTTATCCATGTTTTGCGCTGTCTACAGGTTACTAGTGCAAGTATTGCTAACAGCACATATAACCACATATCAGGGTATATTATAGCAACCTTCTCTAGATTGTACCCATGTGGTGACTTATTAACACAGGAACACATCAATAGACCATAAGCAACAATTCCTCAAAAAGGAAAAAAAAGGATGTACTAGTCCATATTATCAAAAATATTGAAATCTTTATTACATAATGAACTACAATTGACACAAATGTTTAGTGTTTACAACCATAAAAAATGCTGTCGTGAGGCACATGCCTCCCCTAATCCACACCCGCAAACGTGGGTATATAGCAATTAATATATAATATATAAGAATCAAGGATTTGTTTCAATATTTCATATAACACCTTTCTCTGAAAATAGCTATTGCTACTGATGTAATATTACATATATCAAATACCCAAATATACCAACCACCATATCCTAATAGTATAACATATGTATATATGTAGTGCAAACTCCCAAAAATAGCGGTCAGCTATAGGGACACAGCTTCAATATTGTGGTGCAGCCACTATGAGATGACCATAAATGCTCAATAAATACTCACTGATAATATACCAGGTGTACAGCAAGCGGTGTGGAGACAGGGGGCATGTGCCTGCCCCAACGCACGTTTCGGTCCAGCCTTCGTCAGGGGGCACACACCATCCCTGTCTCCACTGCTTTTTATATATGTCCAGCGTCATAATGATCGGCCACCTGTGTCTAACACACCCCCAGGAAGTGATGTCACCACCTCAGTGACGCGCACATCCCCACGGCAACTGCGACGCCTCCAGGCATCGGCGTCATGTAGTCCAGCGCATGCGCTGAGCCACATAGAGACGTCAATAGCCAGGAGGAGTCACAGGAGACGAGCAGGCGCGCGCATGCGCAGTGGTGACTATCAATTCCGATTCCATATACTGCATATAACAATCTACCAATGCCCTTCTATTTACAATCATTATAGCTTGTCTACCTAGATTTTTTTACATATCGGCATCAAGAGAATATAATCTAAAACAAACTTGATAAATAAGGTAACAATATTAATATATGTTGGAAAAAAGGAGGAGACAATATAGAACGATGTAATAAACTAAGATCGATCCCCTAAATTATGCAAGATACAACAACTCTGATATCTCTGCCACAATTTCAATAATAGCAAGAAATATATATCCCATTAAATATTTATTAGAAAAATCTTCATAAAGTTGCTGTCTTCATCTTTTTCTTCAGTAGCCTTATTGGGAATATCAATCTCTTATTTCAAATTTTCAGGGTAAGCCAACCAATTGTGTATAAATTAATCTTTCTGTGCATGAGACAAGGATGGTGAGAACAAATAACAATTATTAAAATCAACATAAAAACTTAAAAACAAGATAACATAGTTGAACGTCAATTAAGGTACTGCCACACTAAGCTATCCCGCTAGCGATCTCGTTAGCGTTGCATACTAATGAGATCGCTAGCGGGATTGTTTCTATATCGCTAAATGCGGCCACATTTAGCGATATAGTTAACGACGCTATCGCCGTTAGCGATCTTCTAAATGACTTTAGCGGTACAAAAGTACCGCTAAATCGCTAAGAAAAGGTGCCACACAGCGATTAGATACTTACCCAGCGGGAGCGCCAGCGATGAAATAGGGTCCGGAACGATTCCAGCGACGAGCGAGATCACAGCAGGAAGCTCGTCGCTGGAAGCTGCCGCACTGAACAATATCGCTAACGGGATCGCTAAATAGTGACGTTTTTTAGCGATCCCGTTAGCGATATTGTTTAGTGTGGCATACCCTTTAGAATCAGACAAGTGATCAAAGGAAGGGAGCGTAGCTTATGTTCTCTTTTAGGCCAGCCGGGTGTAATGTCCCTAACCTCCAGATCCATTTTGACTGTATCTGGGCCAATTTTTTTGGGATATCACCCTTCCGCATACCCACCTCTATCATATCAATCCCTCTCACCTTCAAAAGTCTACTATCACAGTTATGATGTGATTTGAAATGGCGTGGAATGGTCTTTAATGTAGATGCATCCTCCTGGGTCGCTGCCGCTGCAATGCCCAAAACGTGCTCTCTAATGCGTACCTTTAACTGGCGCGTAGTCACGCCAATATATATTTTACCACATGGGCATGAAGCATGGTAAATAACATTATTGCTTGAGCAAGTGATAAGTTTTCGGATGTCATATATACGTGTAGCATCTACTCCGCTGAATGTGTCGCACCGAACAACGTTTGGGCAAGCTACGCAGCGACCACAGGGGGTGCATCCTTTTTTCTTTTTAGCCACCTCATCCAAAAAAGTTTTTGGTGAGTTATCTACATAATGACTGCGAACTAATATGTCGCAAAGATTCTTCGATCTTCTTGCTGTGATTGTAGCCCTATCAGGTAAGATTTGTGCCAAAATGGGATCAGCTCTTAATATATGCCATGATTTCTCCAATATTTTTCTAAGTCGGGGAAACTGTGAATGGTAGTTTGTTACAAATCTCACGGTATTAACCGTCTTCTTTGGCTGTGTTTTATATAATAAGTCATGTCTTGAAGAGTATTTAGCTCTATTGAATGACTTTTTGATCATTCTCTTACTATAACTGCGTTCGATTAATCTATTTTTTAGATCTTCAGCTTGTATGAAAAACTCATGATCAGTAGAACACAGCCTTCGAAGTCTTAAAAATTGCCCAGTAGGTACGGACTGTATCATATATTGCAGATGTGAGGAGGAGGCATGCAAAAGCATGTTAGTGGCAGTCTTTTTACGAAAAATGTTCGTCTGTATTTCGCCACTCCTATCTCTCTTTAGACTTACGTCTAACAATTCAATTTCATCAGAGCTATCAACATATGTTAGAAAAATATTGCGGTCATTGCTGTTCAATAATCCAAAAAATATATCTAATTCATCTTTGGAACCCTGCCAGATCAGCAATATGTCATCAATGTACCGCGTCCATGAAAGGAAGCGGCACATTGACGACTGCTGATCCGACAGGAGGAGGTCTCTCTCCCACAGCCCCAGGAACAAATTTGCATATGCGGGCGCATATGACGCCCCCATAGCAGTCCCCTGGAGCTGCAGGAAGAAAGACCCCCTAAAAACAAAAAAATTATGTGTTAAAGCAAATTCCAATAAATTTAGGATCAATTTCTTGATCCCCACAGGGAGAGATGATGCATCCAAGAAAAATTCCACAGCTTTTAAACCGTCATTATGTCTGATGCTGGTGTACAGCGACTCGACGTCAGCTGTCACCAGCATCACGTCTTCATCTAGCTGAAGGCCATCTACCTTTCGAAGAAGCTCCCCTGTATCCTTTAGAAACGATGGCAGTTCCTCAACAAGGGCTGGGTTTGATAGGCGGACAAGGGGTTAAATGTCAATTTTTTTATAGCAAACTTGGTTGCTTAATTGTCTATAGGCCTCTTTTTCATAATCTTTGGCCAAATGACAATATTTCCCCCCTTGTCCGCCGGTTTAACCCCTTAATGTCCAATGACGTGCACAGTCCGTCATGGCAAGGTGTCAGTTCCGGCACCAGGACGGACTGTGCACGTCATCCCTTTGATCTACCACTGCATGTAAACACGCAGTGGTAGATCAGTGCCGACAGCTGTCACAGACAGCTGACAGGCACGGCAAGCGGTGCGGGGACCTTTGCCGTCGGTCCCCGCACCTACAGCGCTGTGCTTTGTCAGTCAATCTGACTGACCAAACACAGCAGCGATCGCGCAGGAGAAGCTGAAATTTCAGCTTCTCCAGCGCGATCAGTGCAGGAGCCGGCGCTGCAGTGGCCAGGCTTCCTGCACTGACAGCCAGGAGCGGCGCCCCCACCGCCCCTGGCTGTTAATCCCCTGACTGCTGCGATCGAGCGCGATCGCAGGGCTCATGGGGGGAGGCAGAGGGTCGGGAACTCCCTCTGCCTCAGGTCGGCGCCCTGCAATGTATTTGCAGGGCCCGATCTCTGCCTTGATGACCCGGGGGTTGTTATGACAACCTCCGGGTCATCTAGCTACGGAAAGCTGCTGTGATCATGCTCACAGCAGCTTTCATCATAGGTACAATGCATTGCAATGCTGTAGCATTGCAATGCATTGTAACTGCAATAAAAAGTAAAAAAAGTAAAGTCCCATAAAGGGACAAGTTAAAAAAATATTGAAAAATAATTTTAAAAAATCCCCTAAAAAATACACGTTTGGTATCGCCACGTCCGTAAAAATCCCATATATAAAAGCGTAACCCTAGTTAACCCCTTCAGTGAAAGCCGTAAAAAAAAAACACAAAAAAGTAGTAAATTATACTTTTTCCAAGCGGTATCATCATACCGCTTGGAAAAAGTGCAATAACACGCGATCAAAAAGTCAGATATAAATAATCATTTTACCGCTGAAAACGTCATCTTGTCCCGTAAAAAACAAGCCGCTATAAAGCATCATCAGCAAAAAAATAAAAAAGTTATAGCTTGCGGAATAAACTGATGCAAAAATAATCATTTTTTCTATAAAATTTTTTATTGTGTAAAAAAACGCCAAAACCCAAAAAAATATATAAATGAGGTATCGCTGTAATCGTAGTGACCCGAAGAATAAAGCTGCTTTATCAATTTTATTACACGCGGAACGGAGGAAAAAAAAAAAAAACAATTCCTGAATTGCTGGTTTTTGTTCATTCTGCTTCCACAAAAATCGGAATAGGAAGCGATCAAAAAACGTTATGTGCCCGAATATGGTACCAAAAAAAACGTCAGCTCATCCCGCAAAAAATAAGCCCACAGATAACTCTGTCGGCCGAAATATGGAAAAAAATTATAGCTCTCAAAATACGGCAATGCAAAAATTTCTTACAAAAAATTATTCCAAAAAAAGCATCTTTTAGTGTGTGACAGAAGCTAAACATGAAAAAAGGGTATAAATCTGGTATCGCTGTAATCGCACCGATCCGAGGAATAAAATCGCCTAATCACTAATACCGCACGAGGAACGGCGTAAAAAAGAAAACCAATTCTTCACCTTTTGTGGATTTGTTCATTGTGCCTCCCAAAGATCGCAGTAAGGCGATCACAGTGGTTCCCCCCCACATATGGGATATCAGCGTACTCAGGACAAAATGCACATCAGCTTTTGGGGCCCTATTTCTCCTGTTACCCTTATAAAAATAAAAATTTGGGGGCAAAAAGGTCATTTTTGTGGAAAAAAATGATTTTTTTATTTTCACGGCTCTACGTTATAAACTTCTGTGAAGCCCTTGGGGTTCAAAGTGCTGACCACACATCTAGATAAGTTCCTTGGGGGGTCTAGTTTGCAAAATGGGGTCATTTGTGGGGGGTTTCTACTGTTTAGGCACATCAGGAGCTCTCCAAGCGCGACATGACACCCGCAGACCATTCCATCAAAGTCTGCATTTAAAAACGGTGCTCCTTCCCTTCCGAGCTCTGCCATGTGTCAAAATAGTGGTTCCCCCCCACACATGGGATATCAGCGTACTCAGGACAAATTGCACAATAGCTTTTGGGGTCCTATTTCTCCTGTTAGGCTGGGGTCACACACACCGTGTAAAAAATCTGACCGTTTTAGTGGGACGATTATCTGAGAAAAGTTTCATGAACATTGATGCGTCTTGCATCAGATTTTCCATACCCATAGACTTGCATTGGCGATTGTCGACCAACAATCGGTGACAATCGCAGCATGCTGCGATTGCACTCGCACGTTTAAAACGGACCACAAAAAATCTGATACTGGGAGCTGCTCCATAAATTACCATTGGTCCGACTGCAATGCGATATTTCATCGCTTTGTAGTGGTACGATTTTGTTGCCAGTGTGACCCCAGCCTTACCCTTATAAAAATAAAAATTTGGGGGCAAAGATTATTTTTGTGGAAAAAAATGATTTTTTTTATTTTCATGGCTCTACGTTATAACCTTCTGTGAAGCCCTTGGGGGTTAAAAGCTCTCACAACACATTTAGATAAGTTCCTTGGGGGTCTAGTTTCCAAAATGGGGTCACTTGTGGGGGGTTTCCACTGTTTAGGCACACAGGGACTCTCCAAATGCGACATGGCGTCCAATCTCAATTCCAGCCAAAAAAGTCAAATGGCGCTGCTTCCCTTCCGAGCTCTGCCATGCGCCCAAATAGTGGTTTACCCCACACATGGGATATCGGTGTACTCAGGAGAAATTGTACAACAAATATTGTGGTTCATTTCCTACTGATACCCTTGACAAAATGTAAAAAAATTGTCGAAAGAAAAATTTTGGGAAAAAAAGTTAAATGTTCATTTTTTTCCTTCCACATTGCTTCAATTCTTGTGAAGTACCTAAAGGGTTAATAAACTTCTTGAATGTGGCTTTGAACACGTTGAGGGGTGCAGTTTTTAGAATGGTGTCACTTTTGGGTATTTTCTGTCATATTGACCCCTCAAATAAACTTCAAATGTGAGGTGGCCCCTAAAAAAAATGGTTTTGTAAATGTTGGAAAAATGAGAAATTGCTGGTCAACTTTTAACACTTATAACTTCCTAACAAAAAAAAATTTTGGTTCCAAAATTGTGCTGATGTAAAGTAGACATGTGGGAAATGTTATTTATTAACTAATTTTTGTGACATATCTTTCTGATTTAATGGCATAAAAATTAAAAGTTTGAAAATTGCAAAATTTTCAAAATTTGCCATATTTCCGTTTTTTTTTCATAATTAAACGCAAGTTATATTGAAGAAATTTTACCACTATCATGAAGTACAATATGTCACGAGAAAACAATCTCAGAATCGCCAAGATCCGTTGAAGCGTTCCAGAGTTATAACCTCATAAAGAGACAGTGGTCAGAATTGTAAAAATTGGCCTGGTCTTTAACCTACAAAATGGCTTGGTCGTTAAGGGGTTAATCACTGCATCATGTAAATTTTCAAGAACGCGCAGGCGCCCCCTTTCCTCTCCCGTGAGATTGTCACAATATATAGAGCGTGGAATCTCCATTAGTTCTTTACTTACAATTTGAACAAATAGCTCAATATTTGAGCATGAGGAGAGAGGCAAAAATTTCTTAGAATGAGGTTTAATAGTCGGAGGAATCTTACCTCCTTCTGTGCTGTTATGCTCAATGGATAGATCCTCTAGGATGCGTAATGCTGTTTGTTCCTCCTCTGTGGGGAACAATTTAAACATTAGGATCAAAAAAATATCTCTTGAACAGCAGTGATCGCGCAAAAAGTTGTAGGTCTTTTATAGTGGAGAACACATCAATAGGGCTGCAGGTGAAAATGATAGACCCTTATTTAGTAAAGATAAATCAGCTGTTGTCAATTCAATATCACTCAAATTAATTACCTTATTGTCACGTCTTTTCCATTCAGGTGACTTTGATTTCCGTTTATAAGGGTGAAAGTTAAGGTCTTTAAACCTTCTAGTGATAGCCCCAGATCTTGTAGACATAGATGCACTTGAGGATTCTGATACATATACGAAAAATATTGGAGAAATCATGGCATATATTA
Source organism: Oophaga sylvatica (assembly GCA_033576555.1). NCBI lineage: Eukaryota > Metazoa > Chordata > Amphibia > Anura > Dendrobatidae > Oophaga > Oophaga sylvatica. The sequence continues at coordinate 411,681,253 of JARQOD010000005.1, forward strand.
AGAGCTGATCCCATTTTGGCACAAATCTTACCTGATAGGGCTACAATCACAGCAAGAAGATCGAAGAATCTTTGCGACATATTAGTTTGCAGTCATTATGTAGATAACTCACCAAAAACTTTTTTGGATGAGGTGGCTAAAAAGAAAAAAAGAATGCACCCCTGTGGTCGCTGCGTAGCTTGCCCAAACGTTCGGTGCGACACATTCAGCGGAGTAGATGCTACACGTATATATGACATCCGAAAACGTATCACTTGCTCCAGCAATAATGTTATTTACCATGCTTCATGCCCATGTGGTAAAATATATATTGGCATGACTACGCGCCAGTTAAAGGTACGCATTAGAGAGCACGTTTTGGGCATTGCAGCGGCAGCGACCCAGGAGGATGCATCTACATTAAAGACCATTCCAAGCCATTTCAAATCACATCATAACTGTGATAGTAGACTTTTGAAGGTGAGAGGGATTGATATGATAGAGGTGGGTATACGGAAGGGTGATATCCTAAAAAAAATTGGCCCAGATAGAGTCAAAATGGATCTGGAGGTTAGGGACATTACACCCGGCTGGCCTAAATGAGAACATAAGCTACGCTCCCTTCCTTTGATCACTTGTCTGATTCTAATTGACGTTCAACTATGATAATGTTATCTTGTTTTTAAGTTTTTATGTTGATTTTAATGTTATTTGTTCTCACCATCCTTGTCTCATGCACAGAAAGATTAATTTATACACAATTGGTTGGCTTACCCTGAAAATTTGAAATAAGAGATTGATATTCCCAATAAGGCTACTGAAGAAAAAGATGAAGACAGCAACTTTATGAAGATTTTTCTAATAAATATTTAATGGGATATATATTTCTTGCTATTATTGAAATTGTGGCAGAGATATCAGAGTTGTATCTTGCATAATTTAGGGGATCGATCTTAGTTTATTACATCGTTCTATATTGTCTCCTCCTTTTTTCCAACATATATTAATATTGTTACCTTATTTATCAAGTTTGTTTTAGATTATATTCTCTTGATGCCGATATGTAAAAAAATCTAGGTAGACAAGCTATAATGATTGTAAATAGAAGGGCATTGGTAGATTGTTATATGCAGTATATGTGTCAAGATCCCGTCTGGGTTGGAGCCGATGTTACTGCAAACACTAGGGGAAGCAGAGGCAGGTAGCGTAGTCAGGTGGCAGCCGGAGGTCGGTACACAGGAAAGCAGTGTTTGTAGCAATGGATCAGGCGGATAACGTAGTCAGGTGGCAGCCGGAGGTCGGTACACAGGAAAGGCAGTTCGGTAACAGAGGAGCAGGCAGATAACGTAGTCAGGTGGCAGCCGGAGGTCGGTACACAGGAGAGCAGTGTTTGTAGCAATGGATCAGGCAGAGAGCGTAGTCAGAAGGCAGGCCGAGGTTGGTTCACAGGAGAGCAGTGTTTGTAGCAATGGATCAGGCGGAGAGCGTAGTCAGAAGGCAGGCCGAGGTCGGTTCACAGGAGAGCAGTGTTTGTAGCAATGGATCAGCAGGAAACGCTTGACTAAAGGCTTGGAGCTCAATAATCTCGCAATGACACACCCACAGGGCCAGGTTTATATAGGGTGTGTAATTGGCAATCAGAGGCCCAATCAAGAGAGCACTAGGTGTAGCCAATCAGGAAGAACAGTCAATGGTATCTGGGTTCAGCAAGGAACTTTGCAGCCAGCAGAATAGCTCAGAAGGTAGAGCTGCTGGCCAGTGGACAAGAGGTACTGGGTTCGACTCCTGACAGTACTCCCCTCCTTCCAGGATGGCCTCTGGACATCTCAGGAGCTGGCTTATCCGGGTACCTCTGATGAAAGGCTCTTGTTAGTCTAGGAGCATGGACGTTGTCCCTTGGTTCCCATGAATTTTCCTCTGGTCCGTAACCCTTCCACTGCACCAGATACTGCTGTTTACCTCTGAATTTTCGGGAGTCCAGAATCTTATCCACAATGTATTCTTCTTCACCACGGATCCTTTCTGGTGGAGGAGGTGGCTGAATTCTTCCTGGAAACGGGTTTTCACAGAAGGGTTTGAGCAAGGATATGTGAAGCACTGGATGAATCTATAGATTGTTGGGAAGTTTTAAACGAAAAGCAACCTGGTTAATTTTTGCAGAAATTTGAAAAGGTCCAATGAATTTCTGACCCAATTTGGAGGATGGCACATGTGTCTTAAGGTTTTTAGTGGACAGCCAAACTTTGTCTCCAACCTGAAGAGCAGGGGGCACTCTCCGATGTTTATCTGCTGCTTCCTTATATACGTCCTGGGTCTTGAGTAATATCTCTGATAATTCCTTCTGGGATTCCTGTAATTTTGCAAGCCTGTCATTTACAGCAAGAATGGGAGTGTTCACTGGCAGATTAGGGATAAATACTGGATGTACTCCATAATTAGCAAAAAATGGGGTTTGAGATGTAGCGTTATGTATGGAGTTGTTGTAGGCAAACTCTGCTGTTGGTAAATAGTCCACCCAGTCATCCTGAAGATAGGAAATGAAGCAACGGAGGTATTGCTCCAAAGTCTGGTTCGTTCTCTCCGTCTGGCCATTGGACTGAGGATGGAAAGCGGTAGAAAGATTCACCGTGACTCCCAAGGCTGTACAGAAACTCTTCCAAAATTTTGACGTAAACTGAACGCCTCTGTCAGACACCACGCTGTCAGGAATTCCATGTAACCTGAATACCTCTTTGATCATCAGTTCTGCAGTTTTTTCAGCAGTAGGAATTCCTTCAGTTGGAATAAAGTGGGCCATTTTTGTGAGTCGGTCCACTATGACATGAATGACGGTTATCTGTTTGGAAGGGGGTAGTTCCACAATAAAATCCATGGAAATAGATCCCCAAGGCCTGGATGGAACTGGAAGTGGTTGCAAGAGTCCTAGAGGAGATGATCGTGGGGTCTTGTTTCGTGCGCATGTTAAACAGGTTGAAACATAATTCCTCACGTCCTTCCTACAATTAGGCCACCAAAAGAAACGAAGTAGTAAGTCTTGTGTTTTTGCAACTCCAGGATGTCCTGCCAGTTAAGAATCATGGACACTTTTGAGGACTTCAAGGCGAGAAGATTCAGGTACATATATTTTGTGTTTCTGCATCCAAAATCCCTCTTTGAATGAAAGATAGACGTCTTCCGAAGGATGGTTAAGGAAAGAGTCCTCTTGATATCCATCTTTAATTCTATTACACAGTCCTCTAGAGTGCAATATTCCCAAAAAATGTTTAGGGCCTAGAATTGTATCGTCATTACTAGACCTCTCCTGAGGTTCCGAACACATCCTGGACAGGGCGTCAGCCTTGCCATTTCTCGAACCAGGCCGGTAAGAAATTATAAAATTGAATCTTGAGAAAAATAAGGCCCATCGTGCTTGTCTTGCAGACAATCTTTTTGCTGTATGGAGGAATTCAAGATTCTTGTGGTCCGTGAGGACAGTCACAGGGTGATTAGCGCCTTCCAGAAGATGTCTCCACTCGGAGAAGGCAACTTTAATGGCTAACAGTTCTTTATTACCGATATCGTAGTTCTTTTCTGCAGATGACATGGTGTGGGAAAGAAACGCACATGGATGAAGTTGCATTTTGTCCCCAACTCGCTGAGACAGAATGGCTCCCACTGCAGAGTCCGAGGCGTCCACTTCGACAGTAAATGGCAATTCAGGATTTGGGTGTACTAACAATGGAGCAGACGTAAAAAGAGTTTTCAATTTGTCAAAAGCCTCCTGTGCCTCCGGAGACCAGAAAAATGCTTTGGTCTTTTTTGTTAGTGTAGTAATTGGTAGTATGATCCGTGAAAAGTTCTTTATAAATTTTCGGTAAAAATTTGCAAATCCTATGAAACGCTGGACGTCTTTTAAATTTCTTGGAACAGGCCAGTCCACTACAGCATTGATTTTGCCGGGATCCATGCTCAGACCTTCTGGGGAGATGATATATCCCAGAAATTGGATACTGGTTTGTTCAAACTCACATTTTTCAAGTTTAATGTAAAGATGGTTCTCCTGTAGTCGTTCCAAGACTAACTGGACGTGCTGCGATGCTCTTCCAAGGTGTCTGAAAATATAAGAATGTCATCGAGATAAGCCACAACGAATTGGTCCAAGAAATCTCGAAATACATCATTAATAAAATGTTGAAAGGTGGCTGGGGCATTGCTAAGACCAAAGGTCATAACCAGAGATTCAAAATGTCCATATCTCGTTCTGAAGGCGGTCTTCCACTCATCTCCTGGGCGAATCCGTATGAGGTTGTAAGCCCCTCTAAGATCCAGCTTCGTAAAGATTTTCGCAGAACGGAGTCTCTCGAATAGTTCAGGAATCAAGGGTAGCGGGTAGCGATTTTTGACAGTGATATTATTCATCTCTCTGTAGTCAATACATGGCCGCAGAGTGGAGTCGTTCTTTGTTGAAAAGAAAAGGGGTGCCCCAGCTGGAGATGTGGAAGGTCGAATAAAGCCTTTCTCTAAATTTTCATCCAGGAACTTTCTTAATATCTTCAATTCAGGTTCGGAAAGATTGTAAATCCGTCCAAATGGAATGGTTGCTCCTGGCATCAATTCAATGGGACAGTTGTAAGGACGGTGAGGAGGTAATTGATCTGCTTTCTTCTTACTGCAGACATCAGAGAACTGCTGATATTGAGGTGGTAGTTTCTCTTCCTTCTCATGCGAAATCTCAGAGATTTGGACTTGTTGGAGAACAGGGGGTTCCTTATGACAATTATTCTTACAGTAGTCAGATGGAAAGGTGATGGTCCTTGATGCCCAGTTGATAGAAGGGTTATGGACTGAAAACCAGGGGATCCCTAGAATAACCGGAAATTTCGGAGATGAAATAAGGTGGAAACTGACAGCTTCATGATGATCCGGTTCAATACCAATCTCCAGTTCGATTGTCTCATGCGTGACAGGTCCAGAAGACAAGGGTGATCCATCCACAGTTTCCATTTCAATTGGTGTGGATTTGGTCCTACTGGAAATATTATCACGTGTAAATTTTAAGTCTATAAAATTTCCTCCTGCTCCCGAATCCAACAGGGCAGAGCATTGTATTTTTTGGGTGCCCATTACAACCTGAATGGGGATTACAAAATGAGATGATGTAGTATGTATTTTGTCTATTTCTGGCGTTACTGATGAGATAGTCTGCAAGATGGAATCCGACTGCTGAGAAAGGTCCATATTGCTGGCAGACCTGTTGTTGGTAAAGGCTATAGTCCTTTTGTTAGGACAGTTGATGGCATAGTGTCCAGGGTCCCCACAATAGAGGCAGAGATGTTCTGCACGTCGCCTCTCCTTCTGTGCAGAGAGTGGTCTTCGGATGACGTCGATCTGCATCGGTTCAGACACGCCTTGCTTCTTTTCTTGGTGGTCCGATGCTGAAAATGAGAAGCCAGGGCTATTCCCAAGTGCTCGCAGTCTCTCCTTTCTCCTTTCAGTAAGTCTCTGGTCAATCCGGATACATAGTTGAATAAAGTCCTCCAACTGGTCAGGGGTCTCAACCCTGGCAAGCTCGTCTTTCACTGGTTCTGATAACCCTCGTCGAAATTGACTTCTCTGGGCCGCTGGATTCCAGGTGGTGTCGGCCACCCAGCGACGGAACTCCGATGTATATTCCGCAACAGAGCGACGTCCTTGGCGCAAATTATGTAATTTGGTTTCTGCTGTGGCACAGCGGTTTGGGTCATCAAAAACTTGATTCATAGCTGCGATGAAAGCTTCCAGGTCATTAAGGAGGGCATAGTCCCTTTCTACATAAGGTGAAGCCCAAGCAAGAGCTTCATCCGTCAGGAGATTTATCATGAAAAAAACTTTCTTCCTCTCACTGGTAAAGGGAGCAGGTTGCATCTGGAAGTATATGCGGCATTGATTGAGGAATCCTCGGTACTGCTTGTGATCCCCACTGAACTTTGCAGGCAGCGGCAGCCGCGCGTTTGATTCGGACCCTGAATTGCGCACGTCCAGTAGTTGTTTTTGTAGCTCAATTACTTCCTGTTGTATCGCCGTGAAATCAGTTTGTAACTTGGCATATTTTCCTTGAGAGTCAGTACAAAAACTTTGAAGCTCCGTAACTTGCCGCCTCAGGGTGTTCACAGCGGACTCCATTTTGGCGCGAGATTATTCTGTCAAGATCCCGTCTGGGTTGGAGCCGATGTTACTGCAAACACTAGGGGAAGCAGAGGCAGGTAGCGTAGTCAGGTGGCAGCCGGAGGTCGGTACACAGGAAAGCAGTGTTTGTAGCAATGGATCAGGCGGATAACGTAGTCAGGTGGCAGCCGGAGGTCGGTACACAGGAAAGGCAGTTCGGTAACAGAGGAGCAGGCAGATAACGTAGTCAGGTGGCAGCCGGAGGTCGGTACACAGGAGAGCAGTGTTTGTAGCAATGGATCAGGCGGAGAGCGTAGTCAGAAGGCAGGCCGATTTTGGTTCACAGGAGAGCAGTGTTTGTAGCAATGAATCAGGCGGAGAGCGTAGTCAGAAGGCAGGCCGAGGTCGGTTCACAGGAGAGCAGTGTTTGTAGCAATGGATCAGCAGGAAACGCTTGACTAAAGGCTTGGAGCTCAATAATCTCGCAATGACACACCCACAGGGCCAGGTTTATATAGGGTGTGTAATTGGCAATCAGAGGCCCAATCGAGAGCACTAGGTGTAGCCAATCAGGAAGAACAGTCAATGGTATCTGGGTTCAGCAAGGAACTTTGCAGCCAGCAGAATAGCTCAGAAGGTAGAGCTGCTGGCCAGTGGACAAGAGGTACTGGGTTCGACTCCTGACAATATGGAATCGGAATTGATAGTCACCACTGCGCACGCGCGCGCCTGCTCGTCTCCTGTGACTCCTCCTGGCTATTGACGTCTCTATGTGGCTCAGCGCATGCGCTGGACTACATGACGCCGATGCCTGGAGGCGTCGCAGTTGCCGTGGGGATGTGCGCGTCATTGAGGTGGTGACATCACTTCCTGGGGGTGTGTTAGACACAGGTGGCCGATCATTATGACGCTGGACATATATAAAAAGCAGTGGAGACAGTGGAGACTGTGTGCCCCCTGACGAAGGCTGTACCGAAACGTGCGTTGGGGCAGGCACATGCCCCCTGTCTCCACACCGCTTGCTGTACAACTGGTATATTATCAGTGAGTATTTATTGAGCATTTATGGTCATCTCATAGTAGCAGCACCACCATATTGATAGCTGACCGTTATTTTTGGGAGTTTGCACTACATATATACTTATGTTATACTATTAGGATATGGTGGTTGGTATATTTGGGTATTTGATATATGTAATATTACATCAGTAGCAATAGCTATTTTCAGAGAAAGGTGTTATAAGAAATATTGAAACAAATCCTTGATTCTTATATATTATATATTAATTGCTATATACTCATGTTTGCGGGTGTGGATTAGGGGAGGCATGTGCCTCACGACAGCATTTTTTATGGTTGTAAATACTAAACATTTGTGTCAATTGTAGTTCATTATGTAATAAAGATTTCAATATTTTTGATAATATGGACTAGTACATCCTTTTTTTCCTTTTTGGGGAATTGTTGCTTAAGGTTACTAGTGCAATAGAGGAATTGTCCTCTTCATCTCACCCTACCAACACAGGGTATGTCACATCTACAGGCACAAAATTGATTTATACATAAAAGTATATCGGCACTTACGATTATCTTATTTACACCCACAGCTATATCCAGCCTTTTCTTTCTTCTCTAAGTGGATCAACCCCCTTCCCAGTAGTATCTTGGTATGTCCTCACTATATATATATTTTTTCTGCCTCTGTGATACCTCTGATACAACTCTGACCTATGATTACTCCCTAAATATCTTAAAGCATTCTATACAACTACTCTCTACCTTCACTATTGACCCAATTTTGATTGTATATACTTTATTTTGTTAATATATTTTTTCTTCTGTTTTTTTTGCTAAATATGTAGTGACTGATGAAGGTCCATGATATGGGACCGAAACTTTTCGTGTTACTACTGTGAATAAAAATCTTTATTCTCAATATACTAAAGTTGAGTGCCGAGTTCATTTTCTATTAGATACGGTGTGGGAACCTACTCTGGCACCTTCTTGGTTGTGCACACGGTTATGTTTTCATATGACAGCTCTCCATTATTAACGCGGCTTAATGTAACCTTTCAATAGCAAGGTTACATTAACCCCTTATTACCCCATATCCCACCGCTACACGGGAGTGGGAAGAGAGAGGCTAAGTGCTAGAAAAGGCACATCTATAAGATGCGCTTTTTCTGGGGTGGGTTCTGGCAGATTTTTTTTTTTTTAGCCTTGGGGGTCCAAAAAAACCATGGACCCTCTACAGACTAATATTATCTGCCCTCACTCACTGGCTTTCCCACTCTGGCAGAGAAAATTGCGTGGGAGCCCACTCAAATTTTTTCTTTATTTCTTGCCTGAAATTTAAACCATACAGTTCAAATATTTTACAAACCCAAGTGACTGCATTTATTACACCCTGACATACAAAAATCGTTTTGATATCACATGGTTTACTGTATGTAAACCATGTGTCATATCATGTCAGGTTTTGTTCTGATTTTTGCGTTAGGATTATGGCTACGGTTGCGGCTATGGTTAGGGTTATGGTTAAGGGTAGGTTTATTGTTAAGGTCCGCACTGGGCAAGTGCCGGGGCCCTGAGCTGGTGTGTGGGCCCACTCGCCGTCAGACACCGGCGTACTATGAGGGGCCCTGTGCCAGTGCTGGCGCCCACTAGTCGCCCCTCCCTGCTTGCTCAGGGCCCCAGCACTTGCAATACTTACCTCTCCCTGCTCCACCGCTGTGACGTCTTCCGCGTTTCCTGTCAGTGACATTCAGGTCAGAGAGCGCAATGACGTCACTTCTGTGCACCCTCTGCCTGAATAGTCCAAGTGCAGAGAGCTGGAAGATGGCGACACTGAGAGGTCCAGAGTACAGCAGTGCACAGCGAGGAGAGGTATTTCATTTTTTTAATGTTTGGAGCAATGTATGGGGCTCATCATCTATGGGGCCCATTATATACTGGCGCATCATATGGGGACCATCATAAACTAGAGCATCATATGGGGTTCATTATTTATGGGGCATCACATGGAGCCCATTTATATATGGATCATTATATATGGGGCCCATTATATTTTGAGCATTATATGGGGCTCATCATACACTGGAGCATCATATACGGGGCCCATTATATATGGAGCATTATATAGACCCATCATACACTGGAGCATCATCCTTGGGGCCCATCATATACTGGAGCATCATATGGGGACAATCATATAGTAGAGCATCATATATAGGGCCTATCATACACTGGAGCATTATAAGTGGGGCCTATCATACAATGGAGCATCATATGGGGTTCATTATATATGGGGCATTTCATGGGAAATGCAGAAATTGTGGAAAAAAAAAATCTAATTTTTCGACTGCCATATAAATCTTTGCTTTCTGTATCGTGTCCGCCCGTAATGTTTGCATATGTTTATCAGTTTCTACAGAATGTGTATATAATATCATCAGGAATTTGAAAGGGCATGTAGGGAGGGTTGTGTGTACATGGATGCATACATATCAACAGCAGTTTTGCATGTGTGTGTGTAAGTATGTATATATATAATATATATATATATATATATATATATATATATATTTTATTCCAGAATGTTTGTGATAACATTTATTAACTTTGAATTTTAACATTGTAGATTGAGAAATATCCGGTCATATGGGACCGCGCCTCTGAGGAATACAAGGGGTCACTTTCAAAACGCGATGCCTGGACGGCCATTGTGAAGGAACTCTATCCACAGTGGCCATAGCTACTAAAAGAGGGACAAAAAATGATTTGTAAGTATTTATTACTAAGTTGTGTAATTTTTGGAAATGTACATATTGGAAATAATTTTTTTTTTTCGTTTTTCATTTCATTGGAAGATGTGAAAAAAAATGGAGATCTGTCACCGACAGGTTAAGTCACAGAGGACAGTGAGTGGGAGCTCGCCAGCTAGGAGGAGGGTGCCGTTTGCAGACCAGCTGCAGTTTATTTTAACCAGCAGGAATTTGCGGAGGTAAATGATAGATAAATTTGTGTTTAGCTCCAATTTTCACATTGTCTTTTAATAACACGCCTTTTTTATTCCTTCCACTGAACTTACGGCAATATAAGGCCAGAAACGCTGCCGGTACATGAAGGCCACATCCAGGAGCAGGGTCTTGGAGAAGATGTGGAAGAACTTCCCTTCTGCAACTCCCCAGATCCTCAGAGTGACAGGCCTACATCCGCTGTCATCCTTTTTATCTGAACCTGGGACAGCATCCTGTGCGGTGGAGGTAGCATCCATATGTAGTGATGCTGCTCCTGCCTCTGGCACTGCGTCAACCAGTGCGAATGGTGTGTCAAGGCCCACTAGGATGGCTGTTTCTGCCCGTCCTGTGACATCGAGAATGGCGGCACCCAAGAAGGTAACGCAGACAGAGACTTCGTCTAGTGTGATTCATACACTCACTAGTCGAACCCTCGGTCTGATCGACAATTCGTCTAAGCAGGATGATCTGGACAAATTTGGCTCATTTGTAGCCGACCGTCTAAGATCCATGTCACGGGAGAGGCAGAACATTGTAATGTCAGCAGTGAACTTATTTTTAATGGCTGTTGACGTCCCATCCCCTATACCCCCGTCATCAGCTATAATGACGGGGATTATTAACATTTTCAATGGACAAAGTGGCCCTTCACCACCACCAGCAGCTGCATCGCAGCGTTTTGGGCAGGCGAAACCATCCTACAGGCCCAACGCAGCAGAAGGCTATAATTATGGCCGCACAACAGCACCTGCAAATAGTGGCCAGCATGCTGCTTCCACCAGTAGTAGCATCTTGTCCCAAGAATTGTTTCCCAGGTTTGGGTACGAGCCCGAGTACCACCAATTTTGACCACCTCATTCAACACCAACCAACCCGGCCCTCCCAAACCACCCCCCCCCCTCCCCTGTCCTGTTGACAGGTTGTTAAAACATCCACTTTTGATGGGTATTGTTGGACAATGTTAGTCCTAATATTTTTCCATTGTACAATATATAATTACATATATAATGTTTGTAATAAAAGGTTTTTTTTCTTTTTTTTTTTACAACTGTGTCTGTGCTTATTTTTGAAAAATAACAATTTACTATATGCTGCATTACAGTTTTGTTACTGTGGGTAATGGGATCAGCAAAAGTGTAAGTGAGAAACAGTTAAAAACGAATGGAGACAGTATTTAACATTTACATCAAAGTAAATATTCATTCAACTTTGGTTTATAACATCCGCTTCATTGGATGGTTATGTGATGGTGGTCTGGTGATAGGTGGGTGACTCCCGGCGATGGCATGTCGGGGTCATATGATTGTGATTTTAGGTGATACCGTTAACGGTGGAGGCAGCTTCTTCCCTTGGACTCACGGTGCTCCTGAGCGAAAAGAAAACACGGCCAGGAGTAAAGCGGGGGGGGGGGGGGGGATGGCAATGCCTGGGGGAAATCACCAGACCTTTACAACTGTAGAATCTCGATGACCCCACCAAGTGTCTCTTAATTGGAAATATATGTTCAGGAAAAATGGGCCTTGCTTTCGGTTAGGCATCAGATCTTCTCTGCTGTTCAGGCTGCTCAACACCGGCACTGGAGTATTGCCAGTGCACGGCACCTTCAGGACTCATGAAGTAGTCAGTGAAGGTTTCTTGCACACGCTTACCCGAGTTGGATTGCCTTCCTTAACCCAAGTTGTCATCAATTAATTCTGACAGCTCATACTCCACATCTACGTCCATGGTTTAATCACGAGCGTAGTTGTGGAGTACACAGCATGCCTTTATTACAGTGTCAACGGTCTCCGTATCTAACTGGATGGCAGTATGAAATATCCTCCACTGACTACACATGATCCCGAAGGTGCATTCCACATATCTTCGTGCACGGGTCAGCCGATAATTAAAAATCCTCTGCCTGTCATCCAGTGCCCTTCGTGGGTATGGGCGCAGCAGGTTTGTCTTTAAGGGAAACGCCTCATCCGATACCATCACAAAGGGTACTGGATGTGTGGAACCTGGCAAAGGTCTTGGGGCTGGGAGCGTTCCGCCATCTCGAAGAATTTGCAGTCCAATCTGTGATGATTGCAACACCCGAAAGTCCCCAGAACTGCCATAAGCACCAGCATCGATGGCAACAAATTTGTAACGTGCATCAGCCACCGCCATCAGGACCACAGAAAAATACTTCTTATAATTAAAGAAGTGTGATCCTGAATGTGGTGGCTTCAGCACTCTCACATGTTTGCCGTCGACAGCACCTATGCAGTTGGGGAAATTGGCCACAGTTTGAAAGCCTGCTGCGACCTGCAGCCAAGTCTCCTCGGTTGGGGTAGGAGTCACGATGGGCTGCAACTTCTGCCAGATGACGGTACATGTGCACCTCACAATTTGAGAGATGGTGGATTTACCAACCCTAAATTGGAGGTGCAGTGATGTGTAGCTCTCTTGTGGCTAAAAACCTGAAGAGAAAAAAAATTTTTAGAAAATAACAAAAAAACAAGGCTAACTAAGAATAGAACAGTATACATTTATATGGAAACATATATGGGTTTTGATAAATAAGATTCAAGCACTGAGTGACCTTTTTTGGTTGCACTGTGGCTGGCAGTATTATGGGGCACTCTGGCAGTATTATGGGTGCACTGTTGCTGGCAGTATTATGGGGGCACTGTTGCTGGCAGTATGTGTGCAAAATGTGTTTGGAAAAACAAAATGTACACTTACCGCAAGGTGATGAGCAGTCTTTCCTCAGTAGAGATGGCTCTTCGCATGACTGTGTCCGCATAAGTTAAATCTTGAGACAGAAGGGTGAGTAGGCGATCGAATGCTTCTATTGTGAGCCTGCAAAACTGGACAAATTTGTCGGGATAACTGTAACAAAAAAAATTTTGTTTAGCACATGGATTACAATTTGACATACCACCAAACAAAACATGAACGTAAAAAATATTTAGGTGTGCACTGATGACCATATACCTTTATGCCATAATATTTCTTACCTCCTTAAATCTTGGTAAAGGAGACGGAAGTGACCCTTTTCTGTCCGCTCCTGAACAATGGGGTGCACCCACATTCTTCTTTGCCTCATCCTCTTCCTCTGAGAGCGCTCCTATGGGAGAATATAGTGTTTATTACAAATCAAAAAAAAAAAGGCTATGTGCACACATTCGGGCTTGCGGCAGGAAATACGCATGTTATTGGTATGCGTATACCCGCTAAAAAATAGCGTTTTGCAAGCGTAATTAGCTTACAGAATGCTAGCGTTGTCCAGCGATCTGTAGCATCACTTGGAAAACTGATTGACAGGTTGGTGACACTAGTCACACATAGTGTTTGACAAGTGTGACCTAATTTTTACTATTAATGCTGCCTATGCTGCATCAATAGTAAAAATATCTAATCTTAAAAATAATAAAATACAGAAACAAATCGTTATACTCTCACCTTCTGGCGGGCACCGCAGCCTTCCTGCGCGTCAGCGATGCTCCCGGCAACTCCCGTTCCCAGTAATGCCTTACGAGAATCACCACAGATGATGTAGCATCACGCGAGACCGCTATGTCATCTGCGGTCATTGTCGCAATGCATCACTGGGAACGGGAGTTGCCGGGAGCATCGCTGACGAGCAAGAAGGCTGCGGGGGCCGCCGGAAGGTGAGAATATCACTAAATGTTTTTTTAATTATTCTTTTAACAGGGATATGGTACCCAGGGCCTGGAGGAGAGTTTCCTCTCCTCCAGACTCTGGGTGCCATCCGCACATGAACCGCTCACTTTGCGCATGGTGGGCATAGCCACATGCGGAAAGTAAGCGATTAAATGCATTCCAATGGCGGCGGAAAAAAGAGTGAACATGCTGGTTTTAAGATGTTTTTTTTTTTGTTTTGGCAGAAAAAAACAGCATGTAAAAAAAAATTGGGGAATGCATTCTAATAGGAAGCTTAATGCATGGGTTTCACAGTTTTTGCAGCGGAAAACGATCACCAAAATGCAAATTATCCTGAACGTGTGCACATAGCCTAAGGCTACTTTCACACTTGCTTTTTACCGCGCAGCGCATATTGCGCTATCCGTCGCACGTGCTATGTTCCCCTATCTTTAACATGGCGGCCGCAGGGTCTAGCGCTTTCACACGCTCATCAGCGTTTGTCGTGCGCTGCACATTTTCCAGGTGTGCAGCCAGACAGAGATGATAGAGACAGAGATGATAGAGACAGAGATGATAGAGACAGAGATGATAGAGACAGAGATGATAGAGACAGAGATGATAGAGACAGAGATGATAGAGACAGAGATGATAGAGACAGAGATGATAGAGACAGAGATGATAGAGACAGAGATGATAGAGACAGAGATGATAGAGCAGAGATTAGAGACAGAGATGATAGAGACAGAGATGATAGAGACAGAGATGATAGAGACAGAGATGATAGAGACAGAGATGATAGAGACAGAGATGATAGAGATGTGACACAGACAACCCATGTGGGGAAAAAAATGCATGCAAAAACGCTTGAAATCGCATACAATTGCACACAAATGCTGCGTTTTTTTGTCGACATGCGCACGCTGATGAAACAAACTTTTGCAGCATTTACAAACTATTGCACGCGGTTTTTTTTCTATACATTTGATGTGCGCTCGAAACGCAAGGCAAAAATGCGCAAGTGTGAAAGTAGCCTAAAAAAATGTAATGACTGTATATTACCTGCTCTCTGTGGTAGTGCAGCAAAATGAGTGAAGTCAGCAGCAAAATCTCCATGTTTGCTTGGCTGAGACGCCGCTGGGGCTGCACTTGTGGCATCTTGATTACAACAAGAAAAGAAAATAGAGAACAGGGGTTGGTCTAGGAAATGACCTCATAATTTTTTTTTTTCCAAACTTTATTTGTTCTCCCAAACGCTAGAAAAAAACGCAAAAAAAAGCGTCAAAAACGCAAAAAAAACCCACGCATTTTCCTCTGGCAAGTTGTCTGGTTTTGTTCAGGAAAATTCTGCTTCTTTTCTGCAACGTGTGAACTTAGCCTTAAACTGGCAGCGTGGGAGCCTGCCAGTGTGCTAAGATGTCCTCCCTAGAAACACCGTAGTGCACCTACAGGGTGTGGAGGTGCAGGCGCACAGCAGGAAAAGCAAGAGTAGCAGTGGACGCTCCCATGGGGGGTAGACTCCACGGATGAGTGTGGAAAAGACAAGACGTCTTGGCAATCCACGTCTCAGACTGTGCCTCCGCCTCCATTACCGGTATCGTGCTGACAAGCTTCACTGGGTGAGTGTTACAGGGCTCTACCTATTAAGCTGATTGCCCCTTCTTTCTAACCACTTCAGGTTAAAAAGATGGAAAAACTAAGCATAGGTAATGTGCTTTGTGCTCACAGCCCCTTCCTGATAATTACCCTAAAAGGCTTTGTGAAAATTGTATCAGCCCATCTCTACAGGAGGAATTGTCCATCAGAGCGAGTTATGATCAGAGAGGAGCTCCAGTTACTAAAGAGCTCAGATAAAGCTGGAAAACATAGGTCCAGTGTAAGGAGTGCTTCCACCATTTCCATTCCCTCTTCTGACAGTAATGGAGTTAAATCTGTTGATATCTCTCAGACGTCATCACATCTGATGAAGGGCGTTCCTGCTTTCCCATTGAAAGTATTAATAATCTGGTGAAATCAGTTCAGAGGACTATGGGGATTGTGGACGCTAAGGAGGCTAGAACCACACAGGAGATTGTTTGCTGTGTTCTCACAGAAGAGGAGGCAAACATTTCCAGTAATAGCAGCAGTGAAGGATGTGGTCTGTAAGGAGTGGGAGAAGCAAGGACAACGAGGTTTCCTTCCTTCAACCTCAAAAAGGAGATACCCCTTTGATGATGAGGACCTGACGACTTGGTATAAGGTGCCTGAAGTGGACGCCGCAGTAGCTTCAACCTCGAAGTGCTCCACCCTGCCAGTGGAAGACTTTGGATTCTAAATGACCCCTTGGATCGTAAAAGCTGACACCCTCCTTAAGAGGTCGTGGGAGTCTTGTTTGGGGGGCCTTCAAGCCAGCTATCTCAGGCACTTGCACAGCAAGATTAATGCTGGCCTAGGTGGATCAATTACATGAACAGATTAAGAAAGGCATCTCTAGGGACAAGTTGCTGTCCTCTATCCCTCTGATTAGAGGAGCTACTGCTTATTTGGCAGATTTCTCAGCAATCTACTTGCGCCTGGCGGCCAGATCAGCGTGACTAGGTAATGCTGCTCGTTGTGCTTTGTGGTTAAAGGGCTGGAAAGAGGACACGCAAACTAAGTCAAAGCTATGCACGATTCCATGCAAGGGTGAGTACCTGTTTGGCAAGGTGCTGGATGATATCCTCACCAAGGCAGGGGAAAGGAAGAAGGGGTTCCCTAACCAGTTTCTCCCGTCCTACAAGAGGGCCTGCAGAAAGCAGCCGTTTGGTAGGAAAAGAACCTATAGGAACCAGGATTGCTGGGGCAATAGAGAGACCAAACAGAAAGGTGCCCTTTTTTAGTTGGTCTTTCTCCAAGGGCGGAGATGAGTTCCGCTAGTCCTGGCCCTCCGGTGGGTGGCAGGCTGTCATTTTTGTACCATGAATGGGAAAAGAGAACATCTAACCCCTGGGCCTTGGGTCGTATCATCTGGCTTGAAGCTGGAATTCGCCTGAGTTCCCCTGGACTCCTTTTATATTGACTTCTCTAAAGTCTCCAGCACAACAGGAGGCGTTGGAGTTAGAAATTAAGGGTATAACATGTTCTTGTAGGGAAACCGGCAGAACAAAGGGGGAGGAGATTTCATTCTCTATTTTTGATTTCTAAGCCAGATGGTTCCTATGTAATAATCATTAATCTAAATAAAGTTAAATAGCTTCCTACAGTCCCATACCTTCAAGATAGAACCTATAAGATCGGCCATTAAACTTTTATTTCCCAGATGCTTCATGGTGGTTCTGGACTTGAAAAATGCTTATCTGTCAATACATGCCGGGTTCCAGCATTTTCTCAGAGTGGCGGTCATCATGGAGGGTCACGTTCGTCATTTTCAATATACAGCAATGCTTTTCGATCCATGGCTCCTCGGGTCTTCACCAAGTTGATGCTGGAAGTGATGGTTTTTGTGCGGCTAAAGGACACGTTGATGGGATCCATACTTGGATGATTTACTTACAGTGGGGAAATCTGCCTCCCAATGTGAAGATAAACTTGCTCACACATTTTCATCCTTGCAGGCTTTAGGATGGATAATCAACTGGGTCAAGTCCAGACTAGTCCCGGTAACAGTTCAGTCCTTCCTGGGCCTGCAACCAGATTCTGTAAGTCAGAGATGTCTCCTCCCAGAGGAAAAAATATTGGTAATGTGTAAAGTGAGGACGGCAATAGATAACCCTCAGATGTTTCTGAGAGGCTATTACACTCCTGGGCTCCTTACATCTTGCATTTCTGCTGTTCAGTAGGCCCAGTTTCATACAAGACATCAGCAGGAGGCTCTCAATGAGGAGGAACCGCTGCACGGTAGACTGGACGACGAGATAAC
The DNA here is from genome assembly GCA_033576555.1 of Oophaga sylvatica. Taxonomy (NCBI): domain Eukaryota; kingdom Metazoa; phylum Chordata; class Amphibia; order Anura; family Dendrobatidae; genus Oophaga; species Oophaga sylvatica. Next base: position 411,698,881 of record JARQOD010000005.1, read on the forward strand.
ATTGACATTAGAAGTAATTAACTGCCTATCATGGTGGTTAGATCGAGATCTCTCCAAGGGGGTTCTATGGGTGATGAGACCCTTAAGGGTGATTACCATTGACTCTAGTCCCTTTGGAGGGGGGCTTATTTAGGTGATGGCTTAGTCCAGGGACAGTGGTCTATAGAAGAAGCCATTGACTCCTCTAATTTAAGAGACTTGAAAGCAATCGGTCATGCAATACATGAATTTCTCCCACAGCTTTGCGGGTATCATGTGAGTCCTGTCGGACAATGCCACATCCGTCGCATATTTAAATCTACAAGGCGGAACATGATCAAGGACTCTTGTCTACTACGCAGAGGATCCACGATCTGGCCGAAACTCATATTTTGTCTCTATCAGCCCTTCAACAGGGGAGTGGACTATTTCAGAGAGGACTTCCTCTGTCACCATACCTTGCATCAGGGGGAATGGATGCTTAGTCACCACATCTTCAGAAAGATAGTGGACTTGTGGGGGCTTCCGTAAATAGACCTATTCGCTACCAGAGCCAACAGACAAGTCAGAAGGTTTGCCTCTCTCTTTAAACAGAGCAGACCAGCTGGAGATGTTGGATTCCCTCCAGTCCCCTTGGCCTTTCCTTATGGCATATGCGTTTCCCCCGATGGTGGTACTCCTGTTGGTCATCGGGAAGATCAGGGAGGAGAGGGTGATCCTCATTGCCCCATTTGGCCCAAGAGGCCTTGGTTTTCATGGCTCAGAGCCATATCCGACCCATGGATCCTCCCATCAGATCCGGACCTGCTCTCTCAGGGCCCATTCCATCATCCTCAGGTGAAGGGTCTACACTTGACTTGGAACTTGAGAGGCAGTTACTAAGACTAAGGGGGTTCTAGGGCGACCTGATTAATACCCTGCTGCAGAGTAGGAAGGAATCCACAACAAAAATATATAATAAAGTATGGAGGAAGTTCCTTAATTTCCATACGGGGACCTTCTCCAATGAGGTGCCTATTACTTCTGGAGTTTCTGCAGAGGGGTCGGGAGCTGGGTCTTCATTAAAACATATTTCATTGAAGACAGCCTTATTAGTTGCGTTAACGTCGACTGGGAGAGCAAGCGACATTCAGGCTTTATCAATTGACCCTCACTACCTGTTAGCATTTCTGGACAGGATAATTCTAAAGCCAGACCCTTTGTACCTCCCTAAGGCTGAGTTCACATCGCGTTAGGTGCCATCCGTTTAACGCATCCGTTACATAGCGTCACTAATGCTGCCATTGGCAGCCATTATAGTAACGTATCCTAACGCATGCCAAATTTGGCATGCGTTAGCGATGATGCGTTACTTTGTGACGCACCCTCGAACATAGTCTACAGCATTTTGGAGTGCGTTACGTCTAACAGCGAACGGACGCTGTGCATAGACCTGTATGGCTAACGCATGGTAACAAAATGCTACCATGCGTTAGCGCATGCGTTAGCTCTAGGGGTTAAAAAGATGTCAAAAATGACATCCGCATTAGCACATCTATTTAACGGATACCCGAACGCAATGTGAACCTAGCCTAAGGTAGCAGCCAGATTTTATAGAAGTCAGGAAATAATTCTTCCTTCCTTATCTGATAATTCCGTCTGCTCCTCAGGAAGCAAGGTTTCACACCTTAGATGTAAAGAGAGCTGTCCTGAGTTAAATAGACAGAACTCTTCCCTGGAGGCAGAGCAGGGCTCTTTGTGTCCTTTTAGGGCAACAGGAAGGGGTCTGGAGTCACGAAAAGCACCTTATCCCGATAGATCAGAGATGCAATCTGTCTGGCCTACTCAGCAAAAGGTAAAAGTCCTCCAGAGAGGTTAAAGGTGCATTCGGCAGTAGATTCACCATCTACTTTTTATAGTCACTAAAGGCTTGATTTGTCATCATCCTCTGACTAAAGAAATCAGGAAGGGGTCAAACACTTTTTCACACAACTGTGCATAGCCATGCTAAAGCTCGGCAGTCAGATGATTTCAGCTTCAAGTCTCCTAATGGGACTATTGAAGATAGTAAACATTTTTTTTTTTTTCATTATATGATAAAACAAGTTAACGTTATCCCCTTCTGCCCCATTAAAAATAAACCAATACACACATTTGGTATCCCGAAGATCGGACATTTCTGAACAAAATATAAAATAACTTAATCCAATCAATCAATAAACAGCTTAACAAAAACTAAAATTGAAATGACTGAATTACATTTTCTGGCTGCTGCAACATTGCATTAAAAGGTGATCAAAACATCTTATCTCTAACCTAAATGGTGTAAATAAAAGCGTTAGCTCAGGCTGCAAAATATTACCCACATTCCAAAAAAATGGAAATGCTATGTGTCTTGGGAAGTGTTGACAAACCACTTTAATTTTTTTTCTTGCCAGTAAAATAATAAAAACTACTATAAGGCCTCTTTCACACATCCATTTTTTTGTATCAGGCATGATCCGGCGTGTTGCTAAAAAAACAGATCCGGTACCGGATGCGTTTTTTTACCATGGACTTTCATTAGCGCCGGATCGTGCCTGATGTCATTGCGTTGTATCCGTTTTTGTCCGGATCCTGCCGAAATGTACATTTTGGCGGCCGGACAAAACGGTGCATGTAACATTTTTTTTGTTTACCGGAGCCGCCTGATAGTGCCTGAAGCGGCGCATCAGGCGACCGGAAACAATAGAAGTCAATGGAACCGGATCAGATTTTTGTGCAATCCGTCAAAAGTCTGATCCGGATTCTGGAAATCAGGGACTACTACTACTACTACTACTACTACTACATTTTCCAGTGTCTTCGGGCATCCAAAACCCTCTTTTTCTGGGTTCAAAAGTTCAGGTCGGATCCAGTAAAAAAACGGATCCGTTGCATCAGTTTTTTTTATTTCAGTGCCGGATCCGTCCCTTCAGGTGTTCGACGGATCATGCCTGATACAAAAAAACGGATGTGTGAAAGAGGCCTAAGATGCACCGGACCATAAGACGCACCCCAAATTTTCAGAAGGAAAATAGGAAAAAAAAATGTGTCAAATGGGGGTCCGTCTTACAGTCCGAATTCAGCTTACCAGCGAAGGGATCACAGGAAGAGGAGTGGACACAGGGTCATTCAGTGGTCCAGGCTGGTGCGGTGGTGGTGCTCTGTGTTGCAGGGGTGCTCTGTGGGGTTTGCTGTGCTCTGTGGGATTTGCTGTGCTCTGTGGGGTTTGCTGTGCTCTGTGGGGTTTGCTGTGCTCTGTGGGGTTTGCTGGGTGCTGTGGGGTTTGCTGTGCTCTGTGAGGTTTGCTGTGCTCTGTGAGGTTTGCTGTGCTCTGTGAGGTTTGCTGTGCTCTGTGAGGTTTGCTGTGCTCTGTGGGGTTTGCTGTGCTCTGTGGGGTTTGCTGTGCTCTGTGGGGTTTGCTGTGCTCTGTGGGGTTTGCTGTGCTCTGTGGGGTTTGCTGTGCTCTGTGGGGTTTGCTGTGCTCTGTGGGGTTTGCTGTGCTCTGGGGTTTTCTGGGTGCTGTGGGGTTTGCTGTGCTCTGTGGGGTTTGCTGTGCGCTGTGGCGTCGCAATATACAGTACTCTCCAATTCGGTGGTGTCGGGGCTCTCATGTGGCTGCAGCGGGGCTCTGTGCTGCGTGGGGGGCTCCGCCGGCATTTCGTAGTAGCCCAAAAGCCCCCCGCAGCTCCGCTGCTGCGACACGTTGGCTTCCAGAAACATGGCCGTCCGGGACCTCCGGAAAGATGGCCGCCGCAACGAGAAATTCAAATCTCGGCAACGAGATCTTGTCCCGAGATTTGAATTTCTCGTTGCGGTGGCCATCTTTCCAGAGGTCCCTGGCGGCCATGTTTCTGGAAGCCACCGCGTCGCTGCAGCGGAGCTGCGGCGGCCTTTCGGGCTACTACGAAATGCCGGCGGAACCCCCCACGCAGCACAGAGCCCCGCTGCAGCCACATGAGAGCCCCGACACCACCGCACCGGAGGCTGCATTGGGACCGCCGCCACCGGATTGGTGAGTACTGTATATTGCGACCATAAGACGCACCCACATTTTCCCCCAAAATTTTTTTGGGAAAAAGTGTCTTATGGTCCGAAAAATACGATTTACGTTTGCCTACTCGTATTGACCTGGGGAATCATATTGGCAGTTAACTCTTTCTATATAGTGAACATGAAAAATAAACAAACAATTGTGGCTTTGCATCTTTATTTGCAATTTTTCACCGCAGAATTTTTTCTCCTGTTTGAGTTCACTATAAAATGAATGGTGTCGTTCAAAAGTACAACTCCTCCCTCAAAAAAACAATACCTCATACAGCTATATGGCAAGAAAAATAAGTTATAACTCTTGGCAGAAGGGGAGTAAAAATTGCAGGGTAGTGAAGGGGTTAACAAATTAAACAACTTGCAGAAATGTTAAATCAAGAAAACACACAATGGAGCTGGGGAGCATATAGCGCTTATTAGAATCACAGAATCATAGAATGGTAGAGTTGGAAGGGACCTCCTGGGTCATCTGGTCCAACCCCCTGCTCAAAGCAGGTTTCACTAAATCATCCCAGACAGATGTCTGTCCAGCCTCTGTTTGAAGACTTCCATTGAAGGAGAACTCACCACCTCTCGTGGCAGCCTGTTCCACTCATTGATCACCCTAACTGTCAAAAAGTTTTTTCTAATACCTAATCTGTGTCTCCTTCCATTCAGTTTCATCCCATTGCTTCTAGTCTTTCCTTGTGCAAATGAGAATAAAGATGATCCTTCTACAATGTGACAGCCCTTGAAATATTTGTAGACAGCTATTAAGTCTCCTGTCGTCTTTTTTGCAAGCTGAACATTCCCAAATCCTTTAACCGTTCCTCATAGCACATGGTTTGCAGACCGGTCACCATTCTGGTCGCTCTTCTCTGAACTTGCTCCAGTTTGTTGTCTTTTTTTAAAATGTGGTGCCCAAAACTGGACACCGTATTCCAGATGAGGTCTTACCAAAGCGGAATAGAGGGCAATAGTGACTTCACGTGATCTAGACTGTATGCTTCTGTTAATACATCCCAGAATGGTATTTGCCTTTTTTGCTGCTGCATCACTCTGTTGACTCATGTTCAGTCTGTGATCTATTAGTATACCCAATTCTTTTTCACATGTGCTGTTGCTTAGCCCTATTCTTCCCATTCTGTACATGCTGTTTTATTTTTATTGCCCAGATGTACAGTACAGACCAAAAGTTTGGACACACCTTCTCATTTAAAGATTTTTCTGTATTTTCATGACTATGAAAATTGTACATTCACACTGAAGGCATCAAAACTATGAATTAACACATGTGGAATTATATACTTTACAAAAAAGAGTGTAACAACTGAAATTATGTCTTATATTCTAGGTTCTTCAAAGTAGCCACCTTTTGCTTTGACTGCTTTGCACACTCTTGGCATTCTCTTAATGAGCTTCAAGAGGTAGTCACCAGAAATGGTCTTCCAACAGTCTTGAAGGAGTTCCCAGAGATGCTTAGCACTTGTTGGCCCTTTTGCCTTCACTCTGCAGTCCAGCTCACCCCAAACCATCTCAATTGGGTTCAGGTCTGGTGACTGTGGAGGCCAGGTCATCTGGCGTAACACCCCATCACTCTCCTTCTTGGTCAAATAGCACTTACACAGCCTGGAGGTGTGTTTGGGGTCATTGTCCTGTTGAAAAATAAATGATGGTCCAACTAAATGTAAACCGGATGGAATAGCAACGCTCTGCAAGATGCTCTGGTAGCCATGCTGCTTCAGTATGCCTTCAATTTTGAATAAATCCCCAACAGTGTCACCAGCAAAGCACCATCACACTTCCTCTTCCATGCTTCACGGTGGGAACAAGGCATGTAGAGTCCATCCGTTCACCTTTTCTGCGTCGCACAAAGACACTGTGGTTGGAACCAAAGATCTCAAATTTGGACTCATCAGACCAAAGCACAGATTTCCACTGGTCTAATGTCCATTCCTTGTGTTCTTTAGCCCAAACAAGTCTCTTCTGCTTGTTGCCTGTCCTTAGTGGTTTCCTAGCAGCTATTTTACCATGAAGGCCTGCTGCTCAAAGTCTCCTCTTAACAGTTGTAGAGATGTGTCTGCTGCTAAAACTCTGTGTGGCATTGACCTGGTCTCTAATCTGAGGTGCTGTAAACCTGCGATTTCTGAGGCTGGTCACTCGGATAAACTTATCCTCAGAAGCAGAGGTGACTCTTGGTCTTCCTTTCCTGGGGCGGTCCTCATGTGAGCCAGTTTCTTTGTAGCGCTTGATGGTTTTTGCAACTGCACTTGGGGACACTTCCAAAGTTTTCCCAATTTTTCAGACTGACTGACCTTGTCTTCTTAAAGTAATGATGGCCACTCGTTTTTCTTTACTTAGCTGCTTTTTTCTTGCCATAATACAAATTCTAACAGTCTATTCAGTAGGACTATCAGCTGTGTATCCACCAGACTTCTGCACAACACAACTGATGGTCCCAACCCCATTTCTAAGGCAAGAAATCACACATTAAACCTGACAGGGCACACCAGTGAAGTGAAAACCATTTCTGGTGACTACCTCTTGAAGCTCATCAAGAGAATGCCAAGAGTGTGCAAAGCAGTCATCAAAGCAAAAGCTGGCTACTTTGAAGAACCTAGAATATAAGACATAATTTCAGTTTTTACACACTTTTTTGTTAAGTATATAATTCCACATGTGTTAATTCATAGTTTTGATGCCTTCAGTGTGAATTTACAATTTTCACAGTCATGAAAAATCTTTAAATTAAAGGTGTGTCCAAACTTTCAGTCTGTACTGTAGTACTTTGCATTTTTCCCTATTTAAAACCATTCTGTTAGTTGCTGCCCACTGCTCCAGTTTATCTTTTGAATCCTCTCTCTCTTCTCTATTATTAGTTATCCCTTCTAGCTGTAGTAAACACCTACAATGGTGTCCTTTCCATTGTTCTTTCCTTGTATTCTTACCCACACAATTTCCACAGAACTGCCAGTCGCTTATGCTTCAATCTCTGTGCAGATATAGGTTTTTCTAACATAAACCATGACACCTCCTCCTCGTTTATCAAGTTTTTCTTGCAAATAAGTTGTATCCTTCTAGCCTTGTATTCCAATCATGTCGTCCCACCAGGTTTCAGTGGTTCCAATTACATCATATTTCTTTTTCTGCGTTAGTAGGTACAATTGTCCTTTTGATGCCCATGCTTTGTGCATTCGTAAAGAAACATTTTAGTTTGTGATTGGTTTCTCTTTCTCCAATATTTTGAATTAGATGTTTTTTCTTTGTTCTTCCCTTTCACTTCTAATAGCAGAGTTCTCAATAGTATTTCTCAGTTGTATTGCTTTTTCTGGCCTTTTGCTTCCCTTCCCACATTGTTCTAGTTTAAAGCCCTCCTGATGTGTAACAAGTCGACTTCCAAATTGGGGTTTAGTTGTTTCCTGAAGATGAGGTTTGATCTCGAAACGCGTAGGTTTTATACTGCAAAAATGTTTTTATCAATATTGACCTCTCAAATCCATTCATGGGACATTGTCAGCAGTGCAGGAAAAGCCCCATAGTTCCCTACTTTCATGAAAACATTTACTCTGATATATATCCCCTGCATTCCATTCCAGGGACTGCTGCCAGGGTTCCAGATGATACAGGAAAGATATACAGTTCCTCCCTGGAACTTTTCAACCTTTTCCCACATATCATACTTCAAACACAATGATACCAAATGTAAATTTGGTGAAGAATCAACAAGTGGGACACAATTGTCAAGTTGAACGAAATTTAATAGTTATTTTAAATTTTTGTGGAAATACAAAAACTGAAAAGTGGGGCATGCAATATTATTCGGCCCCTTTTACTTTCAGTGCAGCAAACTCACTCCAGAAGTTCATTGTGGATCTCTGAATGATCCAATGTCCTAAATTACTAATGATGATAAATATAATCCACCTGCGTGTAATCAAGTCTCCGTATAAATGCACCTGCTCTGTGATGGTCTCAGGGTTCTGTTTGAAGCACAGAGCATCATGAAAACCAAGTAACACAACAGGCAGGTCCGTGGTACTCTTGTTGAGAAGTTTAAACCGGATTTTGATACAAAATGATTTCCAAAACTTTTAGCATCCCAAGGAGCACTGTGCAAGCGATTATATTGAAATTTATATTGCATTTATATTGCAAATTTTCTAAGACCCGGCCGTCCCTCTAAACTTTCATCTCAAACAAGGAGAAGACTGATCAGAGATGCATCTAAGAGGCCCATGATCACTCTGGATGAACTGCAGAGATCTACAGCTGAGGTGGGACAGTCTGTCCATAGGACAACAATCAGTCGTACACTGCACAAATCTGGCCTTTATGGAAGAGTGGCAAGAAGAAAGCCATTTCTCAAGATATCCATAAAAAGTGTAGTTTAAAGTTTGCAACAAGCCACCTGGGAGAGACACCAAACGTGGAAGAAGGTGCTCTGGTCAGATGAAACCAAAATGGAACTTTTTGGCAACCATGCCAAACGATGTTTGGCCAGGGCCGCCGTCAGCACCCGGCATACCCAAGCAAGTGTGGGGCCCTGAGCAGGCGGGGGGGCCCACTCGCCGTCGGGCACCCCGGCGCCCGTTAGCGGGTGAGAGCGGTACCAGCGCCGCCACTGGGCCCCCCCGCTTGCTCAGAGCCCCGGCAGCAGCCGGCGCAATACTTGCCTCTCCCCGTGCCTCCGCTGCCGCAGTTCCGGGCTCCAGGGGGCGCCTGCGCTTCCTCTCACAGCAGCGCCGCTGAATGACGTCATCATTTAGCGGCCGGCTGTGGCAAAGAGAGCGCGGACGCTGGACAGGTGAGATGTGAGGTGTCTGTGTGTATCTGTGTATGTGAGTGAGTACTGCGGTGCTGTCTGTGTGTGGTGCTGTATGTGTGATGGTGGTGGGGGAGGCAGTGATGGTGGTGAGAAGGCAATGATGATGGGGAGGCAGGCAATGATGATGGGGAGACAGGCAATGATGGTGATTATGATGATGGGGAGGCAATGATGATGATGATGGGGAGGCTTTGATGATGATAATGGGGAGTCTTTCCACAGCGCCCTTTCCTGAGCCGTAACAGTGCAGAACGCAGCACAGTACAGAGGAGAGCTCCATATTTTGTATGGAGCATTATATGGGGACCAGTATCCTGTATTGAGCATTATATGGGGGATGGAGGAGGTGACATCCTGCATGGGGTATTATATGGGTGATGAGGGGAGACTATGTGGTGCCCATAATATTGTATGGAGGACTGTACTGTCCGGTCTGTACTGTGCGCTGTGAGGATTTGGTGGTTTTTCAGCTATTGTACAATTTACAATAGATATTAGTCATGTAATGGAAGAAGAGAAGTGTTTGGCACTGTACTATACCTATATTTCTCTGCAGTATCTGTGCATCATGAATCGTAGTCTGTGTTAAAGGGGCCCACTGAGACTCTTTCGCCCGGGGCCCATAAAAACCTGGAGCCGGCCCTGTGTTTGGCGTAAAGGCAACACAGCTCATCACCCTGAACACCCCATCCCCTCTGTCACACGTGGTGGCAGCATCATGGTTTGGGCCTGCTTTTCTTCAGCAGGGATAGGGAAGATGGTTAAAATTGATGGGAAGATGGATGGAGCCAAATACAGGACCATTCTTGAAAAAAAACTGTTGGTGTCTGCAAAAGACCTGAGACTGGGATGGAGATTTGTCTTCCAACAAGACAATGATCCCAAACATAAAGCAAAATCTACAATGGAATGGTTCACAAACGTATCCAGGTGTTAGAATGGCCAAGTCAAAGTCCATACCTGAATCCAATCGAGAATCTATGGCAAAAGCTGAGAACTGCTGTTCACAAACTATCTCCATCCAACCTCACTGAGCTCGAGCTGTTTACCAAGGAAGAATGTGCAAGAATTTCAGTCTCTCGATGTACAAAACTGATAGACATACCCCAAGCGACTTGCAGCTGTAATCGCATCAAACGGTGACGCAACAAAGTATTAAGTTAAAGGGGCCGAATAATAATGCACGTCCCACTTTTCAGTTTTTCTATTTCCACAAAAAATATAAAATAACCAATAAGATTCGTTCAACTTCACAATTGTGTCCCACTTGTTGTTGACTCTTCATCAAAAATTAACATTTGGTATCTTTATGTTTGAAACATATGTGGGAAAAGGTTGAAAAGTTCCAGGGAGCCGAATACTTTTGCAAGGCACTGTGTATCTTTGTACCGTGTTATCCAGTAGATAGAAAAATATTTAAATATTTCTCTATAGGTTCCAGATGGTTTTTATTCAGTTTTCTTACAACAATGACATGTCAATGGCTGACCTACTGGAATTGCTGCTGAGGTCGGAGATTGGCTGCAGCCCTTATCTTTATGTGCAGTACATCATCACTGCAGGTAAATAAACAGGGTGTGGAGGACCATCAGATAATGAGCGCTAGTGATTTAATAGGTAATGGTATCCACACATTTTGTAGCTAATTTAATTTTGAACTACATGTTGTATTTAGGGCTCAGCAAAATAATGTCCATTATAGAAGCCAGGAAAATATAGTATATCCAGGTTTTCTTTCCAGTAAGGAAATGAACATAAATGTATAATTGACAATCACTTTGGAGATGTTATCCCATATGCTTTATTTCAATACTGCTATTGCATTTTTTTTTTTCTTTGTCTTGTTTGTGGTGTGGTTTAGGGCTTGCAGATGCTTTTGTGTGATTCATTGTTTGTGATCTTTTGAAAAGAAGTAGCAAATGTCTTCCAGTCCCTCCCTGGAGGGATTTTGGTGCACATTGTGTGACATCGGCCCCATGCACACTTTGCGTTTTTTGATGCTGTTCCGCAGCGGTTTTTGCGCTGCAGAACCGCATGCCATGTACAGTACAATGTTAGTGAAGGGGGAAAAAAAAAGCTGTGCACACGCTGCGGATTGGGTGCGGTTTCAAAACAGCAGCATGTCAATTCTTTGTGCGGATTCCGCTGCGGTTTTACACCTATTCCATTATAGGTGTAAAACCGCAGGGCAATTCCGCACTAAAAACCGCGCCAAAACCGCAGTAAATCCGCGCTAAAACCGCAGTGCGGTTTACCTGCGGTTTTAGCAAAATGCGCGCGGAAAAAAACGCAAGTGAATCCGCAAGATGTGCATGGGGCCTTGGTGGAACTGTAGCATGGCAGGTTAAAGATAGAGACGTTTTGACTGGATAAAACTCATGAATCATGCTCATTTTGTTGAATTTTTCTTTATGCGAGTCAGTGCATACCACAAGACAAGTGACTTTAAACAAGCCCTCATGTTGAATCAGCCCAAAGTGTATAGGTGAAATTGTGTGAACCAAAAAAATAATTTTTTTTTTTTCTGTCCTATAGTTATTCAAGATATGGATGTGCCTGGTGTTAGAAGGTATCCTGAAGGATTGTGGAGACTGGTGGCGGAGGGCAGAAGATACCTGTGGATCATTGTCATGCCCTTCACACAGGCCTCTTGCCTGTGGGCTGTGTTCCATCCTTGTCTGCAGACACAAGATTTGTGAAGGGATATGAAATCTTGAAGTGTCTGAAAGCTTGTTGCTTCTTCATCCAGTGTGACTGTTCTTTATTAGTTACACAAGGGAGAGGATTGTAGTGTGACAGGAAGCAACCTACATAAAAGCTTTTTCTTTGCACAAGTCTCTCGGGAAAGGTGGCTTTACCATAGATTCAAGTTGCTCTGCTGCCATCATTAACTTTTTTGTTTTTGCTTCTTATCTGGATTACTACATAGACTTGATGTGATTAAGGTTTCCAAGGCTATATTCCTACAATCTTTTATATCCTTATCCATATTTGCATGCCTCCAGTGCTATAAATTGTAATGGTGAATGTATATTGGAAACCATGTGATGTGTGGAGAGGAGAATTTACTAGGCCCTGTGAAGTTAAGCTGTCTATTTTGCCGCTCATATGACTGCCAATGCAAAAATACATTGTAAGCAAAATATAAGGAACTGCCTGTGGAGTTCTCTACACTCAAGTCTCAGTTGAGATGCTTTCCTCTTTAACCATATTCATGTATTTGCTAACTGGTTGACAAGCATCTGAACACTCATACTTTAGAGGGACCTTCTGGCATAAAAGCCGTGGCATGTAATCAGCAAAATGGTGATAAGGAAATTGAAAATTAGCTAGTTTTGACTCTATGCTGAAAGTTTGGTTCCTTGTCTGGATTAACATTTTGTTGGATTGCCTTCATCGCACGGGATTTTATACATTCACATTTGCAGACATAGCTCTCTTAAATTGATGACTCCAGGAGGTGGGCCTTTGAAAGAGTGTGGTTATAGTGAAATTAACACTCACGGAACCTCCCCCATGGAGTCTCCTGGCAAGAAGGAAACTGCCATAAAGCGAAAATGGGAAGTTTTTCCCGGCAGGAACAAGTTCTTCTGCAATGGTAGGATTATGATGGCCAGGCAAACTGGAGTCTTCTACCTCACCCTGATCTTGATCCTGGTCACCAGTGGGCTCTTCTTTGCTTTTGAGTAAGTTCTTTTTATTTCAATGAAACATGTTATTTTCCTTGTCTGATTTTCCCCTTATCACTTAGCACATAATGTTATGCAATATTTAGCAGAGCTGCACAGAAAAGAGATTGATTTGTGATCTAAAGCATCCAGTTACAGGTAACATTAGGGATTGTTTTTGTAGCCCAATGACTTAGGGCCCCATCTCACATAGCGAGATCGCTGCTGAGTCACAAGTCTTGTGACGCAACAGCGATCTCAGCGATCCGCATGTCTGACACGTACCCGCGATCAGGCCCCTGCTGTGAATTGCTTGTCGTGTCAAATGCCTGGACTCTTTTTTGATCGCTTGTCTCCCACTGGCCAGCACGCATCGCTGTGTGTGGCAGGCAGGAGACCAGCGATCAGCTGGTAACCAAGGTACACATTGGGTTTCCAGGCGCGGGGCTGCGCCTGGAAACCCGATGTGTACGTTGGATACCAGCGCGCTGCTGAAGAGGGGATGGTAACCAAGGTACACATCGGGTTTCCAGGCACCGTGCAGTTCTGATTGGCAGCTCAGCAGCGATCATGTAGCGACACACCAGCGATCCTGACAAGTTCATATCGTTGTCGTGATCGCTGGTGCGTCGCTATGTGAGACAGGGCCCTTAACCACCACTTCTACTGGTTGATCATTATTAGACCCTGTTCCTATGTGTGAAGACAACTCTTTGTTTTCTATAGGTGTCTACACCAAAACATGTAACATTAATCTCAATTTTTTTTTTTTTCAATTGCATTTGTAGTGTAAAAATGATGTGATAGTTAACACATTTTTTTTTCTGCCTCTAGAAATAATGCACCAAAGTAAAAGTGGGCACAAGTTTTCATGCAGTTAAAAATACAAATAGCCTAACAAATTAAGAGAACTTGAACTCCTGTGCCAGTTATTGAAAGTAGCAATCCTTAAAGTCAATATCGATCCTTTAAAGGGAACCTGTTGCCAGTTTTGGCCCATATAAGTTTTGGCCATCACCTTTCTGGGCTTATTTACAGCATTGTATAATGCTGTAAATAAGTAAAAAAAAAAGGGGATTGTTCCAGCTGCTTAAAAAATCTTGAAATTTTTAGTGCTTTTTTCAAAAAATATTTCAGTGCAGTAAAAACTCCATAGACAGCGTGTATGCAATGGTACAAGCCTACACATAAAATTTCAAGATTTTTTAAGGAGCTGGAACAATCCCCTTTTTTTTCACTATTGAAAACATGACGTCTAGTCAAGGTGGAGTTCCGTGCACCTGCAGGTCAAGTTGGTGAGCTGGCTAAGGTTTTATACCTTTTTTTTTCTTATAGCAGTAGATAAGCCCCTAATCGGACCTGCAAGAGAAGAAATTTAACTTTAATTACTCACCTGTGGGGCTGTCCGGTCCAATGGGTGTCGCTGGTCTTGGTCCAACGCCTCCCATCTTCTTGCAAGGCCTCCTTCCTGCTTGCTTCATTGCTCCCCGGCATTGCGCTCCTGCACAAGCGTACTTCTCTGCCCTGTTGAGGGCAGAGCAAAGTACTGCAGTGAGCAGCCCTGGGCCTCTGACTTTTCCCAGCACCTGCACACTGCAGTACTCTGCTCTGCCCTCAACAGGGCAGAAAAGTACGCCTGTGCAGTAGCGCGATGCCAGGGAGCCATGAAGTAAGCAGGGGGGGCGGCCTTGCAAGGAGATCGGTGTCGCTGGTCTTGGTCCAGTGCCTCCCACCTGACCACCCCGCATGTGAGCATAATAAAACTTGTTTTTCTTCTCTTGCAGGTCCGATCAGGGGCTTTTCTACAGCTTTACACAATGCTGTAAATAAGCCCTGAAAGGCGGTGGTCATAACTCGTATTGGCCAAACCTGGTAACAGGTTCGTGTTAACACCTTCACCCCAAAGCCTGACCAGTTCTTTTTTTTTTTTCCATTTTGACAAGTCGCTTTGAGGCAGTAGCTATGGAATGCTTCAACTGATCCTATTTCTGAGACTTTCTTGTGATATATAGATCAAGATCTGTGTCCTATAGATTTTTTTTTCTGTTGTGAAGTTGGAGTCAAAAGTTGACCAGCGACTTCTTCTCATTTACAATAAAATTTACAGAACTGTTTTTTTTTTTTTTACTGACCACATCACATTTGAAGTAGCTCTGAGGGGCTGACATGACCGAAAACCCCCAAAAGTGACACCATTCTAAAACCTGCTCAAAACCACATTCAAGAAGTTTTATTAATCCTTCAGGGGCTTCATGGAATGTGGAAGGAAAAATTAACATTTAACTTTTTCACAACTTTTACTTTTGGACCCAATGTTTTATTTTCGGAAGATCAACAGAAAAAAATTGCAAAATTTTCTGGAATAATTAGCGGACGCCATGTCGCATTTGGAGAGACCCTGATGTGCCTAAACAGTGGAAACCCCCACACGTGACTCCATTTTGGAAACTAGACCCTTGAGGGAACATCTCTAGATGTGTGGTGAGCATCTTGACCCCTCCTCACGCCCCATAGGTGCTTAACAGAAGTTTATAATGTTGAGCCATGAAAATAACAAACCCTTTCCACAAATTTTTTTTAGCCCTAATTTTATTTTACCAAGGGTAAAATAAGCAAATTGACATCCAAAAAATGTGTTGAATTTCTCCAGAGTACGCCAATAATCAATTTGTGGTAGAAAACTAATTTTGAGGCACAAAGCAGAAATCGCAGAAGAGATGAAGTACCATATTAGAGTTAAGATTTTGCTGAACTGGTTTGAGGGTCAAATTTCACATGGGTAGAGCCCTTGATGTGCCAGAATATCAGACCCCCCCACCTCCGTAATAAACCCGATTTTACAAACTACCCCTCTGAATTAAACTTGGGATGCAGTGATCATACTGACACCACTGGTGTGTCACAAATTTATACCATTGGGCAGAGAAGAGAAAATTTACATTTTAACCACCAAACTTTTGTTTGTGTGACAAATTTTGGTGCCATTTTCTACCCAATTTCTGTTGAATGTTGAAATGCCCCGTTTTCCTAGAATAGTTTTGCAGACTCCATAAACAGAGCCCCTAAGTGCAGGACTGTGGAGTCGGAGTTGGAGTCTGTATAAAATGGACCGACTCAGACTCCTAAAATGTATATAATAAATTGAGTACAGTAGTTCAATGCAGTTTGTGAGGAATATTTTTTTCATAAGAATTTGGGAAAGTTATGAAATATCCTATAAATGTCTGTCCTATTCCTGATCTAAGGTCTAGACTTTTCGCTAACAGGAATCTGTGCTGCAGTTTATGTTCATAAGTAGTGAAGCTCCTCCTCTATAGATAAGAGAAAAAATAACAAACACACAAGAAAGGAATGCCTGCTTTCATCTCAGAACTTCTGGAGTGAACAGGAAAGCAGGATTAAGGTAAGTACTTCTTGAAGCATATCTAAACTTTCAGTAATCTGTGCATAAATCAATAGTCCAGTATATGTTGTCTCTTTATGCTTGATGTTCTAGTTTGTTTTACCTCTTAGCCCCTGTTTGGCGAAACTAGCTGCTCTGATGATTTATATACACTATAGAATATAAGGGGAAAAACAGTTTGTTTTCTATTATCTCAAATTCGGAAATACAGTAACAGGATCGATGAGGACATATATTTGTGTGTTCTGGAATATGATTCAACACAAACATACTCCCTCCTCCCCTCTTCATAAACTGTGAAGAAATATGAGGTGAAGCATTTAGTGAGCTGTACCCTGAGACAAGCTTGACATTGAAAGTTCAGAGTAAGGCCATCTAACATATTTTACAAACTTTATACTTATCTGTGCTATTGATTTATGCAAAGATTGTTTTATTTCTATCCTAAATTATACAGTGCATTATTCCCTATTCTTGGAAGAATTTCAATATATCGTATATACTCGTGTATAAGCTGCTCCCCCCAATTTTGCCACAAAAAACTGGAAAAACTTATTGACTCGTGTATAAGCCTAGGGTGGAAAATGCAGCAGCTACTGGTAAATTACAAAAATAAAAATAGCAATAAAAGTAAAATTGAGACATCAGTAGGTTAAATGTTTTTGAATATCCATATTGAATCAGGCGCCCCATATAATTCTCCATACAGTTAATGATGGACCCCATAAGATGCTCCATACAAAATACGCCCCATATAATGCTACATAAAGGTTAATAATGGCTCCATAAGATGCTCCATAAAATAATATACTCCATATGCTGCTCCTTAAAAGTTATGCCCCATAGGATGCTCCATATATTTTATGCCCCATATGATGCTCCATAGATTATGCCCCCCTAAGATGCACCATAGATTATGCCCCCTAAGGTGCTCCATAGATTATGCCCCATATGCTCCATAGTATAGGTTCCATATGCTCCATAGTATAGGTTCCTTATGCTCCATAGTATAGGTCCCATATGCTACATAGATTATGCCCCATATGCTCCATAGTATAGATCCCATATGCTGCCGCAAAAGAAAAAAAGACATACTCTCCTCTCGTCGCTGGGGCCAGGTGACGGTATCCTTAGCAGGTGGGGACACCGGCGCGCAATGGGGGACAGGTGCCGGTGTCACCGCTCGCTCAGGGCCCCGGCACATGCGATATTCACCTGTCCCCGGTCCACCGCTGAGTACCACTGTCTTCTGGGTCCTTTGGCTGTGAATGTTCAGCCAGAGGGCGCGGCACACACTAACTACGTCATCGCGCCCTCTGCCTGAACATCACAGCCAGAGGACGAGTAGGTCAGAGGGGCGCTCAGCGGTGGACCGGGGACAGGTGAATATCGCATATACTTACCCCCTCCTGGAACTTCTCTGCAGCCCCCCTGCGTTTCCCGCGGTCTCCGGCAGCTCTTCCTTCCTACAGCGGTCACGTGGTACCGCTCATTAAAGTCATGAATATGTGCATATTCATGACTTTAATGAGCGGTACCACGTGACCGCTGCAGGAAGGAGCCTGAGATCGTGGGAGAAGCAGGGGGACTGCATAGATGCAGCGGCGGGGGGGATAAGTATGATCTGACACCCGCGCTCCCCTCCCCCGCAGACCCCCCTGGTATATGACTCGTGTATAAGCCGAGAGGGGGACTTTCAGCCTTAAAAAATGGGCTGAAAATCTTGGCTTATACACGAGTACATACGGTACTTTATTTTTTTACAGGACAAAATTATTTTTAGTGAATTTACATCATTACAAAATGTCTAAAAAGCATCTTATGAAGTCAGCTGTATTTGAGCATTTCAGTGACTCAAGATAAAAAACATTGTGTGTCAGTGTTTAAATAACCCATATGAAAACAAATGCTGTGATGCCTGAATCAGTGCATACTGAGGCAGTGGTAAAAATGCTCTTTCAAGAGCTTCCAATCTAAAAAGGCATTTACAATGCTGCCACCCAGAAGTTTACAAAATCTGTGATTGAAAAAAAAACTCTCACGAGACTCTTTCTTAAAATCTGTGCCGCGCACGTCAGAGTGAACTATTTTGCTGTCAACGTTCGATATGTTTGTGACAAAAAAAATGCTACCAAGACGCTGGCAGTAAAAGATACTAAAGCTCATCACAGCAGCCAGTTTCTCCAGACCTTAGTGGAAAAAGTTCTGCAAGATTATGAACTCACAAAAGAACAGGTTCTTGCTATTATAACTGATAATGCTTCAAACATAAGTACAATTAAACTGATAAATGAGAATAATGAAGTGAACAGCAGCTTGAAGAACATTTTACATTCAGTATGTTGATGGAAGGCCACAGTCCTGTTCCCATAATGGAGGTGCAAACAGATATTACTGCAGAAGAACAGCAAAATGATTCTTTACAATTAGATCTTGTTGAAGGTGCTTCACACCTCTTTCCTATCCATCACATGCGCTGTGTTGTGCACATGCTGTAGCTGGCAAGAAGAGATGGTCTGCAAGAGGGACATGCTGGAAAACTGATTAGCAAAGTGAGGAAATTGACTATTGCTGCCAGAACCCCTAAATGATTACATCTTGAAGAGACGTGCTGGAAAAGGAGCAATTGTGGTTCAAGCCACTCGGTGGGGCAGCACCTATTTAATGATTGAGCGATTGCTTGATCTGAAACACTTCCTTGTAGATATGGCCAACCCTCAGGTAACAATACATGAAGGTCAATGGAAACAGGTCGCTGAATTGAAGGAATCGCTTCATCACCCATGTACAGTGACTAAAAAGTCACCAGATGAAGAATTAACTCCTGGCATTTTTATAAAGGAGTGGAAGAACATGTTTTGCCTGTCCCAAAAAGGAGGTTTAATCGCAGATTGCATTGCTGCGAGAGACACTGCTATTAGAAAATAAAAATCTTCTGGCAGCTGTTTGTGGACCTGATTCGGGCTATGTGCCCACGTTTCGTTTTTTAAGCGTTTTTGCCGCATTTTTACGTGGTGTAAATGCTTATAAAACTCTAACAAAACGCATCCCATGCAATCCTATGGGATTACGCAATTGCTGTGCACATGCTGCATATTTTTCCGTAGCGTAATCTATTATGTCGCCATAGGATTGCATTGAAACGCTAACTTTATGCATGTGGCTGTGCCCACCATGCGTCAAGTGGGCGCTTAATGTGCGATTGGTGCCCAGGGTCTGGAGGAGAGGAGACTCTCCTCCAGGCCCTGGGTACCATATCCCTGTAAAAAATAGAATGAAAAAAAAAAAATGTATATACTTACCCTCTGTCGGCCCCTGGAGTCCTCAGTGGTGCACGCGGCGCTGCCAGCAACTTCCGTTCCCAGGGATGCATTACGAGAATCACCCCAGATGACGTAGCGGTCACGTGACCGCTATGTCATCGGAGTTCATTCGCACAATGCATCCATGGGAACGGAACTTGCAGGCAGCGCCGCTGAGGAGCGAGAGAACTCCGGGGGCCGACAGAGGGTAAGTATATACATATTTTTTTTTTTTTTTTTGTTATTTTTAACATTCATCAGTTATACAAGGTTTGTTACACTTGTGAAGCACTATGCTTCAAATCGCTTGGAAAGTCGTGAGCATTCTGCAAGCTAAAAACGCTGGCAAAACGCTTTTATTTTGCGGGATAACGCATTCGAATTACGCATTCGTTATACCCGCGGCGGGGAGTTGCGCAAATGCTCCGTACAATTACGGAGCATTTCTGCAAAGTGGGCATATAGCCTCATCATAAACTGCTGGATGATCAACAGCTTACTAAAGGAAAAGAAGCTCTGTTTGGTAGCAGTTAGGATGAGTGGCAGTAGCGTAGCTACTGGGGCGGCAGTGGGGGGGCCCCGCCCTCTGAGGGGGCCCACCCCGAACTACGCTACTGTAACTGTCGGCGTGCACAGTGCGCCAACACAGTTACATTCTGCGGCAGAGCAGGGAGAATCGCTCTCCCTGCTCTGCCGCTCGGCCGCTATGGGGCCCCTGAGCAGGCGGTGGGGGGCCCTGTGCCAGCAGTGGGCCCCCCCGCCCGTCTTCGGAGGGTCAGCTGTATCGGCATACAGCCGATACAGCTGACCGCATAGAGAGAAGGAGCGAGCACTCCTTCTCTCCTATAATCCCCCTCTCAGTGTCTGACAGCGGGCGCGATGACGTCACTACGTCACTGTCCGGCGCCCTCTGTCAGTAGAAGAGAGGGAGAGCAATGAGCAGCGCAGGAGCCGGAAGCAAGAGAGGTGAGTACTGGTTTTTGTAAAGGGGTGCATTATACTACAGAGGCTACATATGGGGGTGCATTATAAATAAGGCTGCCTATGGGGTGCATTATAAATAAGACTGCCTTTGGAGGTGCATTATAAATAAGACTGCCTATGGGGGTGCATTATAAATAAGGCTGCCTATGGGGAATGCATTATAAATAAGGCTGCCTATGGGGAATGCATTACAATATAGAGGCTCTGTGGGGGTGCATTATAATACAAAGGCTGCCTATGGGGGTGCATTACAATACAGAGGCTGTCTATGGAGGTACATTATAATACAGAGGCTACCTATGGGGGTGCATTATACTATATTGAGGACTATCTGGTGTATTATGCTATATGAAGGCTATCTAGGGGGCCATTATACAGTGTGGGGATTATAGTGGCGGGGCCATCATACAGTGTTGGAGCCATTAAATCAGTTTGGAATATTAAGGGTATATAAGGGTACAGTATATATCTAGTGAGGGGGCATCATTCGGTGTATAGGGGAGCTGTACAGGGGGGAGACTCGGGACATTATTAAATGTAAAGTGGGCACTTATTGTTATAGGGGAACTCTGGTATCTGTGACTGTCAAAGGGGCACACAGGGCAATATTACATTCTAGGGGACAACATGTGGGCACTGTTTTCTAGGGCCCATGCACCTGGCATTACTATATTCTAGAGGGTTGCTTTAGAATTTAGAGGTCACACAGAACCACACAATAGGTGCAGTAATAGGAACACATACGGCAGCAGTGGCTCAATATTGGGGTATCAGGCAGTAATAGGGACACATACGGCAGCAGCCGCTCAGCATTGGGGTATCAGGAGCACTAATAGGGACACATACGGCAGCAGCGGCTCAGCATTGGGGTATCAGGAGCAGTAATAGGGACACATATGGCAGCAGTGGCTCAGTATAGTGGTAACAGCAGGATGAGGAGTTTGTGCAGGTTGAGGATATTCCAATAGGTGACCGTGACAGTGCTGAAAATATGAGAAGTGAAACGTGTCTTTGTTGTATTCTCTGTAGCCGAGTCCTGGCTGGAGGAGTCGTCACGTCGGTCTGGGCCAGATGGAAAAGACATGAAAAGTGAACGATTCTATCAGAAAGAACATCAGCGGTAAGTCACTATCTGTAACTCTGCTATGATCTCTTATATGTTCTGTAGGACTGGTATTATTTACCACTGACCATATGGCGGTGATATCAATATTGGTCTTTTTATATATAGATTATTTTTGGCAACAGCGCGGTCATTTGCTGAGGTTCTCTGGTTAGGGGCCCACTCAGATGCTTCGCCCCCCCCAAAACCCAAACCCTAGCTACGCCTCTGATGAGTGGGCTACAGGACGGCCAAAAGCAAGAAGACTCGGGTCTTTGCCAGTGCTGTTGCTGCCGTTTCTTCATCCTCATCAGATGAGGCGTTTGGTTTGATTTAGACAAGTATTTGGATGACATGGAGCAGGCAAAGCATTGCCGCAGGGAAAAAGATTCCACTCCATAGAAAACCGACCATATTTCAGTAAAATTTTTCACTTGCTCTCGAAGTAGAAGCGTTTAGTCGTTCATCAAAATTGACTGCACTTGACAATTCCTTTATACCCTGAAATTGTTAGAGATGTTGCCCATGTGGTTACTGCTTTGCCACCAATCCAAGTTAGTGTAGAGAGGTTGTTCTCTAGCCTTAAAATAATTACCGTATAAGCCAAGATTTTCTATTCGCCACGACAGCACCCACTGAGAGAGGGGATCCGCCCCTAGGAACAGGAAACCTACAGAGAGATAAAAGGGGCGGCCCCCCTCGCTCCTCAGTTGGTTTCCTGTTCCTAAGAGAGGAACCTACTAAGAAGAGGATGCCTGGGCTAGGGAACCGCCTGCGCAGTATCTATAAGAGCGGCAGGGGTTCCAGTACCAGAAGCAGCGTCGGGGGAGTTTTTAATTCACTCCCTCCTCGACTGGGGATTAACCACCTGGAGAAGACACCAGGTGGAAATGCGAGGCCAGGAGCGATGTAGCTCTGGCTCGCATAAATATGGCAATAAGGCTGCCCTACCTTTTGAATCCGGGAGCCTTGATGGGATGTGAGTCGGCGTGGAGGAGCCGCCGCCTCCTCTGTCATAATGTGGGCTGAAGTGCCTGGGCAGACAAACGGCGCAGACAGAGGGCGCGTTCGGTGATCGCCGGAGGTGGATTCAGCCCTCCGAGGATACCATGGAGGCAGAGAGCGGTATAGAGCGGCGCGCATGCGCTGAGGATGCAGAAACCCGGAAGTGAAGCATTACACTTCCGGGTCAGCGCTATGAAAAAAAAAAAAAAAAGGGGGAGGTTATTTTGCGGGCAGCTGCATAAAAGCACCGCTTGTGGGCCCTCCGGTGTGCAGCAATGTCAGTTCCGATTGACCCTGTGTCGCACCTGTCTGACGACATGCCTAATCCACGTCGTAGCAGCAGCAGCAGCAGCAAAAAAGGTGAAGGTGGACGCTCCAAGCGAAGTGGTTCCACTAATAGAGATGGAGAAAAATCATCTCACTCCACGCCGCAGCCAGGTCCATTGACTTCAAAGCCGGTACTGTGCTGACAAGAGCTTCACTGGGTGAGTGTTTTTTTAATCACACCTGTCAAGCTGATGGCCCTTTCCTCCTCTTTCTGTCTATCCTTAGGCGAAAAAAACGGACAAAATCAAACACAAAGAATGTGCCCTATGCTCCCAGCCCCTCCCAGACGCGTATTCTAAAAGATTGTGTCAAATATGCATTGGCCATACGCTCCAGGAAGAAAATTCAATTAGAACGGAGGATATTCGTTTAATGATTAGAGAAGAGCTACAGGCCCTAGGGGGAGCAAGTAGTGTTATGGGAAGAAAAAGCCTTAGAGAGGTTACCCCGCCTAAAGTGGGGTCTTCTTCAGATAGTGGAGAGCTAAATTCACAGGCTTCGCAGGATTCTGTGTCCTCGGAGGAGGAAGAGGAACATACATGCTTTCCAACTGATAGCATAAATAACCTGATTAAATCCATAAGAAACACTATGGGATTGTCAGACGTTAAAGATCCCAAAACTCCCCAAGAGATTATGTTTTCAGGTCTCTCCCAACGAAAGGGTAGAGTATTTCCTATAATTCCAGCCATAAAAGATATGGTTAAAAAAGAATGGGAGAAGCAAGGGCAGAGGGGTTTTTTGCCAGCGGCATCCAAAAGACGATACCCCTTCAATGATGAAGATCTAACCTCTTGGGCAAAGGCACCTAAAGTGGACGCGGCTGTAGCCTCAACTTCTCGCCGGTCCTCTCTTCCAGTGGAAGATACTGGAATGTTATCGGATCCCCTGGATCGGAAAGCAGACACACTGCTTAAAAGATCATGGGAATCATGTATAGGAGCATTCAAGCCAGCGATATCGTCCACATGTACGGGTAGAGCCCTGTTAATATGGCTAGACCAGTTGGAGGACAATATAAAAAATGGCCTATCCAGAGATAAGTTATGTGCCTCCATTCCATTAATTAAAGGTGCAGCTGCCTTCTTGTCAGATGCTTCAATAGATTCTCTCCGTCTAGCAGCAAGAACGGCGGGGTTAACTAACGCAGCTAGAAGAGCGTTATGGCTAAAAGTCTGGAAGGGGGACACGCACATTAAATCTAAACTCTGCACTATACCCTGCCAGGGTGAGTATCTGTTTGGGGCAGTACTAGATGACATCCTAACCAAGGCAGCAGAGAGAAAGAAAGGCTTCCCTAATCCGTACGTTCCATCCTACAGGAGATCATTCAGAAAGCCAGCGTTTGGCAGAAAGAAGGACTTTAAAGCCCAGAACTCCTGGAACAATAAGGACTTCAGACCGAAAGGAAACTTGTTCGGT
Source organism: Oophaga sylvatica (assembly GCA_033576555.1). Classification (NCBI taxonomy): domain Eukaryota; kingdom Metazoa; phylum Chordata; class Amphibia; order Anura; family Dendrobatidae; genus Oophaga; species Oophaga sylvatica. The sequence goes on from JARQOD010000005.1 coordinate 411,722,927, forward strand.
AAACGTCCCTTTAAATCAGGAGAAAAATTCCGGTAGTGCTAATCTGCCTGTTGGTGGCAGGCTTCGAACCCCTGGGCAATTAATATTATAAAATCAGGTCTAGCTCTGGAATTTGTCCGGAATCCTCCGGACTCCTTTCTATTGACTTCCTTAAAGTCTCAATCTCAACAGTAGTCATTAGAATTAGAAATTAAAGGCCTATTACATAAAAATGTACTAGTAGAAGTTCCGGTTCATCAAAGAGGGAAGGGCTTTTATTCTCCCTTGTTTCTAGTGTCTAAACCAGATGGTTCATTTAGAACCATAGTGAATTTAAAGAAGCTGAATACCTTTTTGAAGGCCCGGACTTTTAAAATGGAGTCTATACGGTCAGCCATTAAACTTCTATTTCCTAGATGCTACATGGCGGTCGTGGATCTCAAAGATGCGTATTACCATCTACCAATACAAATCTCGCATCAGCAGTTTCTACGAGTAGCAGTAATATTAGAAGGCCGAATCCGTCATCTCCAATTCACAGCAATGCCCTTCGGACTATCCATGGCACCCCGCGTCTTCACCAAACTAATGCTGGAGGTGATGTCATACTTGCGAATAAAAGATACCCTGGTAATAAAGTACGTCTTGTGGTAAATAATCCTATAAAATCACTAAGAGCAGGCATGTCCTTACTAGGATCTTTAACCTCTTGTATTCCTGCAGTCCAGTGGGCCCAATTTCATACCAGGGAATTACAAAGATTCATCCTGCAAAAAGGAGAAAGCTTACAGGGACATTTAGAAAGTATGATATCCCTGCCAACGGAGGTGGTCATTTCCCTGAGGTGGTGGCTAGATCCAGATAATCTTTCGGGAGGAGTTCCTTGGGTAGTGGTCCCCTCAAATATAGTAACCACAGATGCCAGTCCCTTGGGATGGGGAGCGCATTTAAAAGACTTTATTGTGCAGGGAAAGTGGTCTAGATCTGAGGTAGAGGACTCGTCAAATATGAGAGAATTAAAAGCTATATACTATGCTATATATAACTTTCTTCCGCAGCTACAAGGATCTCATACAAGGATTCTATCAGACAATACCACCTCTGTAGCATACCTAAACCACCAAGGAGGAACACGATCGGTAGCGCTCATGTTTATCGCGGGAGAAATTCTAAAGTTGGCAGAAAATCATCTCCTATCCCTATCAGCACTGCATGTCAGAGGGGCAGACAATATCAAAGCAGATTTTCTCAGTCGCCATACTCTACATCAGGGAGAATGGATGCTCAGTCGTCGAATCTTCAACATGATATCAGTCAGATGGGGCAAGCCAGAATAGACCTATTTGCCACAAGGAACAACAGACAAGTCGAAAGGTTTGCTTCGTTGTTCAAGATGGACAGTCCGGACATACTGGATGCTTTACAGACCCCGTGGAATTTTCGCCTAGCTTATGCCTTTCCTCCAATGATGTTACTACCAATTGTCATTCGGAAAATCAGGGACGAAGGAGCAAGAATAATTCTAATAGCTCCGTTCTGGCCCAAAAGGCCATGGTTCTCATGGCTGAGGACCATGTCGGTCTCAGATCCATGGATCCTCCCTTGGGACTGGGACCTTCTCTCACAAGGGCCATGTTACCACCCTCAGGTCAAAGGCCTGAGCCTCACGGCTTGGAATTTGAAAGGCAGCTATTAAAGCAAGAGGGTTTTCAAACGGTCTAATTAATACCCTTCTGCATAGTAGAAAGGAGATTACAACTAATATATATGCCAGAATCTGGAAAAAATTCTTAACATTTCATTCGGCACACCTATCTGATGAAGTACCTATCCCGGCTATCCTAGAATTTTTGCAAAAAGGACATGAATTAGGTCTATCAGTAAATACGCTTAAGGTCCAAGTGTCAGCTCTAGGAGCCTTATACAGTCATGACGTAGCAGGCAATAGATGGGTGGCTCGGTTCATCTCAGCCTGCCATCAAGCACAACCAATCTATATACCACAGATGCCATCTTGGGATTTAAACTTAGTTCTAGACGCCTTAACGGAAGATCCATTTGAACCCCTCCATTCAGTTCCAATAAAATATGTTTCATTTAAAACCATTTTATAATAGCCCTGGTCTCAGCGAGAAGAGTGAGTGATCTCCAGGCCTTATCGATAGATCCTCCTTTCCTGTCAGTATTTCAGGACAAAATAGTCTTAAAAACAGACCCATCTTATCTCCCTAAAGTGGCGACAAAGTTTCATAGATCCCAGGAGATCTACCTTCCTTCCTTTTATGATAATCCCTCATCACCACAGGAAGAGAAACTCCACACTTTAGATGTTAAAAGAGCCGTCTTAAAGTATCTAGACAGGACTAGACCCTGGAGGCAGAGTAGGGCTCTCTTTGTCTCATTCCAGGGTAGCCGTAAAGGTGCAGGAGTGACAAAGAGTACACTGTCTCGATGGATTAGAGACGCGATATCTCTGGCGTATGTCACAAAAGGGAAAGTCCCACCACAAGGCGTGAAGGCACATTCCGCACGAGCCATATCTTCCTCATGGGCGGAAAGAGCAGATGTCCCGATAGACTTTATATGTAAGGCTGCAACCTGGGCTTCACCTTCTACCTTCTATGATCACTATAGATTAGATCTATCTTCCTCAACAGACCTAGTGTTTGGTAGATCAGTTCTTCACACGGTGGTCCCTCCCAGGTGATAGTCTCTGAAAATCTCTCAGTGGGTGCTGTCGTGGCGAATAGAAAAAACCGGATTACTTACCGGTAATGCTCTTTTATAGAGCCCACGACAGCACCCACTCACTTCCCTCCCCTGATTATGGTATGCACGATGTATTCCGTTGGGTGAAGGGCTAAATGTATATAATTGCTGTACATAGTCTAGTAATGTAAATATGTATATATATGTATTATGGTGCAAATTAACTGAAACTTGTGTGGCGGTTCCTCTCATTCTCTGTAATCCAACTGAGGAGCGAGGGGGGCCGCCCCTTTTATCTCTCTGTAGGTTTCCTGTTCCTAGGGGCGGATCCCCTCTCTCAGTGGGTGCTGTCGTGGGCTCTATAAAAGAGCATTACCGGTAAGTAATCCGGTTTTTTCAGCCCATTTTTTAGGGCTGAAAGTCCCCCTCTAGGCTTATACTCGAGTCATATACACGGGGGAGGCGGAGCGCAGCTGTTCTATATACTCACCCCTCCGCCGGCGCGGTCTCTGCAGCCCTTGCTCTTCTCTCATGGTCTCCGGCGCCAGGGTTTAGCGGTCAGGTGGTACCGCTCATTAAAGTCATGAATATGCACATATTCATGACTTTAATAAGTGGTACCACGTGACCGCTGAACCCTGGCGCTGGAGACTGTGGGAGACGAGCAGGGCAGAGACGCGCCGGCGGAAGGGTGAGTATAAGCGATATTTACCTGTCTCATTCCACCGCTGCTCACCGCTGGGTCCTCTTGCTGCGATGTTCAGGCAGAGGGCACGATGACGTGGTTACTGCGCTCCGCGCCCTCTGCCTGATCATTCACTGCTGGAGGACCTGGAAGACAGCGGCGCTCAGCGGTGGACCGGGTGACAGGTAAATATCGCAGGTGCCGGGGCCCTGAGCGAGCTGTGACACCGACACCTGTCCCCCATAGCGCGCCGGTTTCCCCTCCTGCTCGGGGCACCGGCACCTGGCCCCCAGCGACGAGAGGTGAGTGTTTTTTTTTTTTTGTTTTGTTTTTGCAGCTGCGGCAGCATAAGAGGCCTATTCAATGCAGCATCTATGGGGGCATAATACATGGGGCATCTATAGGGGCATAATCTATGGAGCATCTATGGGGGCATAATACATGGGGGATCTATGGTGGCATAATCTAAGTAGCATCTATGGGGGCATAATCTAAGGAGCATCTCTGGGGGCATAATCTGTGGAGCATCTATGGGGGCATAATCTGTGGGGCATCTATGGGGGCATAATCTATGGAGCATCTATGGGGGCATAATACATGGGGCATCTATGGGGGCATAATCTAAAGAGCATCTATGGGGCACAAATCATTTGCAGCATATGGGGCACAATACATGGGCTGTGCTGTTCCATTTGTCTGGGTTATGTATTGTATTATTTCCATGCTGTGTATAATCTATTCTTTCATGCTCTCTGCTGTCACCTGGTGGCCCTTTCTGTATGGCAGCCTGTAACTAATTAATTCTGGTACATGCCTTTCACTTCCTGTGCTGAGGTCACTGCTTCTTCTTCCTGTTAGCAGCCATTTGCTTTGTTAGTTCTTTATGGGAGAGACACGCTTTTGCACCGAGCTGTGAAAGGCATCAGTTTTCGACCACCACTCACTCCTGCTGGTCACACTTGCAGCCACACTTGGTGCTACGTCTTGCTGCACCTCGTTTCACCTGCATTTCTGAAGAAGTTACTGTATACCAATCATATGCTGCATGTCCAGATTTCCAAATAAACAAGTCTGGACTTCACAATCCCTGGTGTGCATCATCTCTCTGGACGCTGAACAGCACTGGTCCTGTCTGCTCTGCATGAGGAAGCGGAAGGTAGGAAAACTCTCCCAGCCCCAATCAACTATACCTCCATTCGCCTCATGTAAGGACAGAACAGTCGAAAGCTGCCTTAAAGCCCGGCCAGAATTACCTTTATATCCCTATCCAGGTGTGCTGCGCTCTGCCTGCTCACATACTGCAGCCCTGCTCTGCTAGTAAACTGCAGCATCACCGCAGACCGCATTGTGCATAGAGACTCTCTGTATGTTATACTACATCGCTGCAGATTGTCGGACTGTAAAACCCCGCAATTCTCTAAAAACACCTTGGGAATCTTACCAGGACGTCTTAACTAAGCTGCACTGCAATTTCCGGCCCCCAATTCAAAAGTTCAGTTTCTTAAAGAGACACCGCACCTTAAATCGAAATGGCTGAAAAAGACCCTGCTCAGTCTTCCACTGCTGAAACAGAGCAAATACAACCTGACACTGCCCATCATGAAGACCAGGAAGCAGAACCCACGCTTCCAGGAGACCAAGTCGTTCGACAAAAACGCTCTGTCAAACCAACCATAAAAGCTGTTGAAAATTATCAAAATACGAAGGATGAGTACAATGACAACCTGGACGACCTATGGGAGCGAGTTACCTCCCTCATGTCAAGCGTCCAACGCCACAAAGATGATGCAGTGAGTTTACAGGATACTATAAGACGGCTAGATACGGGCCATGGTAGATACAAAAGACTGTCCGCAAAGTATGCCCCTTCCTAAAAGACTCTAATATTGACGAAGCCTCATCAGAATTATGCAAGGTAGATTCCACAGACAGAAAGGAATGCCGCAGTGCAAGACGCCAAAGATAAAGCGGAGCTCCGTATTGCTCATCTGCAAGAATCAAAATCCTACAAGTCAGGTTCATCCAGACGCTCTTCTCGGTCATACAAATCATCCTGCTGAAGAACTTCAGCCCTCAGCGACAGAATTCTAGAGGCCCGTTTAAATGCAGAGCGATCCAAACTAAGACGTTCCTTTACAGAAAAGAAAGCAGAGGCAGTAGCCAAGAAAGTTGAAGCAGAGGCAGAAGCCAAGAAAGCAGAGGCAGTAGACAATAAAGCTGAATTGGAGGCAGAAGCCAAGAAAGCAGAAGCAGAGGCCAAGAAAGCTGAATCAGAGGCAGAAGCCAAGAAGGCAGAGGCTCAAGCAAAGATTCTTCAAACACAAATGGAGGAAGAAATCACGCTAGCCGAAGTAAAAGTACTTCAGCAAGCATTGAAGCAAAACTTCGATCCGATTTGCCTACCACCACAGGAAGAAGATGACCCAGCTGTCCGTACCAGCGACTACGTGCAGAAACAGATATCTGCAGCGCACACCTTCTCCAGCGACGTTCAACCCAATATTGTGGAAACGTCCAAGTCAGCCCAACTTATGGTGCCAGTGGCACCAACAGCCTCCGCAGAAACTCAAGACCAATGCCGTGATGCGTCCCCTCAGGAGCAGTCATCACCGCAAGACGACCACAAGGCGCACTCCAGCCTGCCTCCAGAGTTCAAGCAGCAGTCATCAGAATATTCAGAGATTAAGCCACCACAGCTCAACCCTGCAGCAACATCATTCTACCCGGGAACAATTCACCCTTCCACGCCTCACAGCCTTTACGCCCAAGGGGCACCACAAGCTAACACAGTAACAAGGAGTGAAGGATCAGAAATGTCCGATTTTGCCAGGTTCATGGTGAGCAGAGCGCTAATGTTATGTTTCGGCAGCTGAGGAGTGCAGGCAAAAAAGGCAATACACCAGAGCAGTTGGAATCTATGAGATTGCAGTACCCTGACTAACCACCACAACTAGAGGCAGCCGTGGAGCGTTCCTACGTTGGTCCTAGACTCCTCGTCACAGCCTGAGAAACCAACTACACCTAAAGACAGAAATAGGAAAGCTATCTGCCCCGGAGCAGAACCCCAAAGACAATAGAAAGCCCCCAAACATGTAATGGCGGTTAGACAAGATGAAATACTGACACAGAAAGAAAATAGTATGAGCAAACGCTGGGGCCAAAACTAACTAAATAGAAAAGGATAGGAAGGGTACTTACTGCAATCCCAGAAAACCCTGAAAAGCACCAACTCTACTAATTTCAAAAACACCTGAGATCACACGACCTCTTCCACCTAAATTAGTTCTCTGGTGTAACAAAATCAAAACAGCAGCCACTGAAAAAACTGGAAAAAGCAAAAGTACAAACATCAGTGGCTGAACTAAACTGAGAGGGCAAAAGCCCCCGGAGGGGACCCTGAAGGCCCCCACAGAAGTGCAGGACAAAATGCAAAAATATAGCACAAAAAGAAGAAAATGTCTTATCTGTGAGCAGGAGATGCAGACAAGACACAGCAGGCTACAAGGGAAACAGGAATGAAGGATTCAGACCAGAACAATTGATCACCGGCAACCCTGATGGGAAGGTGACTCCCTTATATAAGACCAGTTAGTAACACCTGATTCCCAGTCCTCACAATCTTCACTGGACAGACCAGCACCGCTTGTAACCACCAGAGGAAGCCTCTGCTCAGAACTCATCTCAAACCCATTCACAACAGTACCCCCCCTTGAGGAGGGGTCACCGAACCCTCATTTGAGCAACCAGATCGGTCAGGATGAGTTCTATGATACGCACAGATAAGTCTCCTAGCATGGATGTCCGAAGCAAACACCCAAGAATTGTCTTCCTGACCATAACCTCTCCATTTAACCAAATACTGGAGTTTCCGTCTAGAAAAACGAGAATCTAATATTTTCTCAACCACATACTCCAGATTGCCCTCAACCAAAACAGGGTCAGGAGGCACAGCAGCAGGAACCACTGACTCAACAAACCTCTTCAACAAGGACTTGTGGAACACGTTATGGATCTTAAATGTCCCTGGAAGAAGCAAACGAAAAGAAACAGGATTAAGAATCTCCATGATCTTATAAGGTCCAATGAACCTAGGCTTAAATTTAGGAGATGCTACTCTCATAGGAATATTTTTTGAGGACAACCAGACCAAGTCCCCCACTTTAAACCGAGGACCATCAGTCCTATGCCGGTTAGCAAACCGCTGGGCCTTCTCCTGAGAGAGGGACAACCTCTCCACTACCTGGTCCCAAATCTGTTGCATACGTTCCACAACAGAGTCAACACCTGGACAGACAGAAGCCTCCGTCTGTCCTGAAGAAAATCGAGGGTGAAACCCAGAATTACAGAAAAACGGAGACATCAAAGTGGCAGAGCTAGCCCTATTATTAAGAGCAAACTCAGCCAAAGACAAAAAAGAGACCCAGTCATCCTGATCAGCAGACACAAAGCATCTTAGATAAGTCTCCAATGTCTGGTTTGTTCTCTCAGTTTGACCATTGGTCTGAGGATGAAATGCAGAGGAGAAAGACAATTGAACACCCAGTTTAGAACAAAAAGTCCTCCAAAATCTGGAAACAAACTGGACTCCTCTGTCAGACAATGTTCTCAGGATTGCCGTGTAAACGAACCACGTGCTGAAGGAACAACGGCACCAATTCAGAGGAGGAAGGCAACTTAGGTTTTCCAAAATGATACATCTTGTGCCATTACCTATCACAAATTACCCAGATGGTGGTCATTCTCTGAGAAACAGGAAGGTCGGAAATGAAATCCATAGAGATATGGGTCCATGGTCTCTTGGGCACAGGCAATGGCATCAACAAACCACTAGAGCGAGAGCAAGGCTTGGAGCGAGAGCAAGTCCCGCAGGACTGCACAAATTCCCTGACATCACGAGACAAGGTAGGCCACCAAAAGGACCGACTAACCAAGTCTCTGGTACCAAAAATTCCGGGATGCCCAGCCAATGCGGAACAATGAATCTCAGACATCACACTCTTCTTCCACTGGTCCGGGACAAACAATTTTCCAACAGGGCAGCACTCGGGCCTATCCTCCTGACACCCCTCCAGAGCAAGTCTCAAATTGGGCGAGATGGCGGAAAGAACTACACCCTCTTTCAAAATAACAGAAGGATCAGATAACTCAGGAGAGTCCGCAAGGAAACTCCTCGAGAGGGCATCCGCCTTAACATTCTTAGTGCCAGGAAGAAAGGAAACCACAAAATTAAAACGTGTGAAAAGCAAGGCCCACCTGGCCTGTCTAGGATTGAGTCGCTTGGCAGATTCCAGATAGACCAGATTCTTATGGTCCGTAAGAACCACCACCTGATGTTTGGCTCCCTCCAGCCAATGTCTCCACTCTTCAAAAGCCCACTTCATGGCCAATAACTCCCGATTACCCACGTCATAATTACGTTCAGTAGGAGAAAATTTTCGAGAGAAAAAGGCACAAGGGTTACTTTTAGAGGTCTCTGGATCTTTTTGGGACAAAACGGCACCTGCCCCAATTTCAGAGGCATCAACCTCCACCTGAAATGGCAGAGAAACATCAGGCTGCCGTAGAACAGGAGCAGAAGTGAATCTCTGCTTAAGTTCCTGAAATGCAGAGACTGCCTCAGGAGGCCAATTCACCACATCAGAACCCTTTCTGGTCAAATCAGTTAATGGTTTAACAATAACCGAGAAATTACCAATAAATTTACGATAAAAATTGGCAAAACCCAAAAATCTCTGAAGAGCCTTTAATGAAGTAGGTTGGACCCAATCACAGATGGCCTGAACCTTGACCGGGTCCATTTCAATAACAGATGGGGACAAAATGAATCCCAGAAATGAGATCCTCTGTACGCCAAAAAGACACTTTGATCCCTTCACATACAGAGCATTCTCTCTCAAAATCTGGAATACAGTTCGAACGTGTTTCACATGAGAGTCCCAGTCATTAGAAAAAATCAAGATATCATCCAAATAAACAATCAGAAATTTGTCCACAAAATCCCTGAAAATGTCATTCATGAAGGACTGGAAGACGGAAGGAGCATTAGTGAGCCCAAAGGGCATCACTAGGTACTCAAAATGCCCTTCAGGGTATTGAATGCCGTCTTCCATTCATCCCCGTGCTTAATGCGAATAAGGTTATACGCCCCCTGAGGTCAAGCTTGGTAAACCAAGTAGCGTTTTTCACCCTGGAAAACAGGTCAGAAATCAAGGGTAACGGGTATTGATATTTCACAGTAATATTGTTCAAGAGACGATAATCAATACACGGCCTTAATGAACCATCCTTTTTGGCCACAAAGAAAAAACCGGCACCTAAGGGTGAAGAGGATGGTCTGATATGACCCTTCTCCAATGATTCCTTGATATAAGACCGCATAGCGTCATGTTCAGGTACAGACAAGTTAAAAAGGCGACCTTTAGGGAATTTACTACCCGGCACTAATTCAATAGCGCAGTCATAGCTCCTATGGGGAGGCAAGGATGCAGATTTACTTTCGCTAAACACATCAGAAAAATCAATCAAAAAGTCAGGAACATCCTGAACCTGGGGGGAGGCAGAAAAAACAGGAGTGTTGGTATTAACACATTGGCAGCCCCAACTGGTTACAGACACAGATTTCCAATCCAAAACAGGATTATGAGACTGTAACCAAGGGAAATCCAGCACGATAATGTCATGCAGATTATACAGAACCAAAAATTTGCAGCACTCCTGGTGATCAGGTTCAACCCTCATTATCACCTGAGTAGAAAACTGGGGTTTATTGTCAGCCAAAGGGGTAGAATCGATCCCCAGTAAGGGAATAGACTTCTGTAGGGGTATCAAGGGAAACCCACAACGTTTAGCAAAATCATAATCCATCAGGTTAATAGCTGCTCCAGAATCAACGAAAGCCTGAGCAGAAAATGAGGACAGAGAGCATATCAGAGTGACAGTTAATAAAAACTTAGTCTGAATACTACCCAAGACAACTGAGCGTGCAAAACGTCTTCCCCGCTTAGGGCAGACTGAAATAGCATGAGAGGCATCACCACAGTAGAAACATAACCCATTGCGCTTTCGAAACTCATGACGCTGTGCCCCAGACACCACTCTATCACACTGCATGGGTTCAGAAGCTGATTCACAAGGCAACACTATTCCACGCATACTTCTCCGCTCACGCAAACGTCTGTCAATTTGAATCGCTAATGACATAGAATCATTGAGACCAGAGGGGACAGGGAATCCCACCATAACATCCTTTACATTATCTGACAGACCCTTCCGGAAAAGGGCTGCCAAAGCGTCGTCATTCCATTTGGTCAGGACTGCCCACCTACGGAATCTCTGACAGTATAACTCAGCGTCATAAAGCCCCTGATTTAATGCCAACAAGGCTTTTTCAGCTTGATCAGTGACATTAGGCTCATCGTACAATAACCCCAAAGCCTGAAAAAATGCATCAACATCACTCAAAACAGGATCCCCAGGTGTCAGGGAAAAAGCCCAATCCTGAGGATCGCCGCGCAGGAGAGAGATGATGATTTGAACCTGCTGCGCTGCGTTCCCTGAGGACTTAGATTTTAATGCAAAAAACAATTTACAATTATTTTTGAAATTCTGAAACTTAGCTCGATCCCCTAAAAACAAATCTGGCATGGGAATCCTAGGTTCCACAACAGGCAACCCAGCAAGATAGATAGCAATACTCCAAACCTCAGCGGCAAGCTGATCCACACGGCCAGACAACTGTGCAAACTCCATTGAGAGAAAAGATCCTCCCCAGCACCCAGAGATACAGAGGGAAAAAAAAGCAACAAACAGAAAAATATTTCTGACAACCTTTTTTCTTTCACAATATTTTTTCCCTTCTGTGAGTACCATACAATTTTCAACTTTTGGGCCGGTGATACTGTTATGTTTCGGCAGCTGAGGAGTGCAGGCAAAAAAGGCAATACACCAGAGCAGTTGGAATCTATGAGATTGCAGTACCCTGACTAATCACCACAACTAGAGGCAGCCGTGGAGCGTTCCTACGTTGGTCCTAGACGCCTCGTCACAGCCTGAGAAACTAACTACACCTAAAGACAGAAATAGGAAAGCTATCTGCCCCGGAGCAGAACCCCAAAGACAATAGAAAGCCCCCAAACATGTAATGGCGGTTAGACAAGATGAAATACTGACACAGAAAGAAAATAGTATGAGCAAACGCTGGGGCCAAAACTAACTAAATAGAAAAGGATAGGAAGGGTACTTACTGCAATCCCAGAAAACCCTGAAAAGCACCAACTCTACTAATTTCAAAAACACCTGAGATCACACGACCTCTTCCACCTAAATTAGTTCTCTGGTGTAACAAAATCAAAACAGCAGCCACTGAAAAAACTGGAAAAAGCAAAAGTACAAACATCAGTGGCTGAACTAAACTGAGAGTGCAAAAGCCCCCGGAGGGGACCCTGAAGGCCCCCACAGAAGTGCAGGACAAAATGCAAAAATATAGCACAAAAAACAAAAAGAAGAAAATGTCTTATCTGTGAGCAGGAGATGCAGAGACGACACAGCAGGCTACAAGGACAACAGGAATGAAGGATTCAGACCAGAACAATTGATCACCGGCAACCCTGATGGGAAGGTGACTCCCTTATATAAGACCAGTCAGTAAAACCTGATTCCCAGTCCTCACAATCTTCACTGGACAGACCAGCACCGCTTGTAACCACCAGAGGAAGCCTCTGCTCAGAACTCATCTCAAACCCATTCATAACAGCTAATCAACACCAGTCTCTCAGAATTCGACGACCGTGCAGAGAACTACAGAGCCTGGAAAGCAACCCTCAAGGCCGCCATTGCTGACCTCAACCCATCCGCAGAGCAGGAGCTCGACCTCATGGTCAAATGGTTGGGTCCTGAATCCAAAAACCGTATCAAGAGTCTTAGGACCGTCTATGTGGAACAAGCTGAAGCAGGTCTGGCTGCTGCCTAGTAAAGACTCGAAAGAACCTACGGCAGCGCTGAAGCCATAGAAAAATCCCTATTTAAGAGACTGCAGAATGTTCCAAGGATCAATCTTAACCCCTTCACCCCCAAGAGTTGTTTGCACGTTAATGACCGGGCCAATTTTTACAATTCTGACCACTGTCTCTTTATGAGGTTATAACTCTGGAACGCTTCAACGGATCTTCGCTATTCTGAGAATGTTTTCTCGTGACATATTGTACTTCATGTTAGAAGTAAAATTTCTTCGATATAACTTGCGTTTATTTTTTAAAAAAAAACGCAAATATGGTGAAAATTTTTAAAATTTTGCAATTTTCAAACTTTGAATTTTTATTCCCTTAAAACAGAGAAATATATCACACAAAATAGTTAAAAAATAACATTTCCCACATGTCTACTTTACATCAGCACAATTTTGGAACCAAAAATTTTTTTTTTTAGGAAGTTATAAGGGTTAAAAGTTGACCAGCGATTTCTCATTTTTACAACAAAATTTACAAAGCCATTTTTTTAGGGACCACCTCATATTCAAAGTCACTTTGAGGGGTCTATATGGCAGAAAATACCCAAAAGTGACACCATTCTAAAAACTGCACCCCTCAAGGTACTCAAAACCACATTCAAGAAGTTTATTAACCCTTCAGGTGCTTCACAGGAGCTGAAGCAACGTGGAAGGAAAAATGAATATTTAACTTTTTAGCTACAAAAATGATCTTTTACAAACTTTTTATTTTCACAAGGGTAAAAGGAGAAAATGGACAGATAAGGTTGTTGTGCAATTTCTCCTGAGTACGCCAATACCCAATATGTGTGGGAAAACCACTGTTTGGGCACACGGCAGAGCTCGTAAGGGAAGGAGCGCCGTTTGACTTTTTCAAACTTAAATTGGCTGGAATTGAGATTTGACGCCATGTCGCGTTTGGAGAACCTCTGATGCACCTAAACAGTGGAAACCCCCCACAAGTGACACCATTTTGGAAACTAGACCCCCTAAGGTACTTATCTAGATCTGTTGTGAGCACTTTGAACCCCCAAGTGTTTCACAAAAGTTTATAATGCCTGGGTGTGATAAAAAAAAAATTTCCACAAAAATGATTTTTTAGTCCCAAATTTTTGAATTTTCCCAAGGAAATTGGACCCCAAAAGTTGTCCAATTTGTCCTGAGTACGCTGATACCCCATATGTGGGGGGAAACTGTTTGGGCGCACGGCAGGGCTTGGAAAGGAAGTAGTAACGTTTTGGAATGCAGACGTTGATGGGTTCATGTTCCGTTTGAAGTGCCCCAGATGAGCCTAAACAGTGGAAACCCCCCACAAGTGACCCCATTTTGGAAACTAGACCCCTAAGGAATTTATCTAGATCTGTGGTGAGCACTTTGAACCCCCAAGTGCTTCACACAAGTTTATAATGCCCGGGCATGAAAATAAAAAATCCTATTTTTTTCCCACAAAAATTATCTTTTAGTCACCTTTTTTTTATTTTCCCAAGGGTAACAGGAGAAATTGGACCACAAAAGTTGTTGTCCAATTTGTCCTGAGTACGCGGATACCCCATATGTGGGGGGGAACCACTGTTTGGGTGCACGGCAGAGCTCGGAATGGAAGGAGCACCATTTGACTTTTTCCAACCAAAATTGGCTGGAATTGAAATTGGACGCCATGTTGCATTTGGAGAGCCCCTGATGTAACTAAACAGTGGAAACCCCCTACAAATGACCCCATTTGGGAAACTAGACCCCCTAAGGAACTTATCTAGATCTTTTGTGAGCAATTTGAACCCCCAAGTGCTTCACACAAGTTTATAACGTAGAGCCGTAAAATTAAAAAATCATATTTTTCCCACAAAAATAATCTTTTCACCCCAATTTTTATTTTCCCAAGGGTAACAAGACTCCAAAAGTTATTGTGCAATTTGTCCTGAGTGCGCTGATACCCCATATGTGGGAGTAAACCACTGTTTGGGTGCATGGCAGAGTTTGGAAGGGAAGGAGCGCCGTTTGACTTCTTCAACGCAGAATTGGCTGGACGCCATGTCGTGTTTGGAGAGCTCCTGATCTGCCTAAACAGTGGAAACCCCCCACAAGTGACCCCATTTTGGAAAATAGACCCCACAAGGAACTTATCTAGATGTGAGGTGAGCACTTTGAACCCCGAAGTGCTTCACAGAAGTTTATAACGCACAGCTGTAAAAATAAAAAATCTTTTTTTTTTTTTACAAAAATGTTTTTTTCGCCCCCAATATTTTATTTTCACAAGGGTAACAGGAGAAATTGAACCCCAAAAGTTGTTGTCCAATTTGTCCTGAGTACGCTGATACCCAATATGTGGGAGAAAACTACTGTATGGGTACACGTTGGGGCTCGGAAGGGAAGTAGTGACGTTTTGGATTGCAGACTTTGATGGAATGGTCTGGGGGCGTCATGTCGCATTTGGAGAGCCCCTGATGCACCTAAACAGTGGAAATCCCCATCAAGTGACCCCATTTTGGAAAATAGACCCCACAAGTAACTTATCTAGATGTGTGGTGAGCGCTATGAAGCCCCAAGTGCTTCACAGAAGTTTATAATGTACAGCCGTAAAAACAAAAAAATCATTTTTTTTTTACAAAAATGATATTTTTGCCCCCAGTTTTTTATTTTCCCAAGGGTAACATAAGAAATAGGACAAATTGCACAATAACTCTTGGGGTCTAGAGTACGCCGATACCCCATATGTGGGGTAAACTGTTTGGGTGCATGGCAGAGCTCAGAAGTGAAGGAGCACCGTTTGACTTTTTCAGCGCAGAATTGGCTGGAATTTAGATCAGACGCCATGTCACATTTGGAGAGCCCCTGATGTGCCTAAACAGCGGAAACCCCCAAATTCTAGCTCCAACCCTAACCCCAACACACCCCTAACCCTAGTCCCAACCCTAACCACAAACCTAACCCTAACACACCCCTAACCTTAATCCCAACCCTAACCCTAATCCTAACTTTCGCGCCAACCCTAACCCTAACTTTAGCCGCAACCCTAACCCTAATGGGGAAAAAGGAAATAAATAATTTTTTTTTATTTTATTATTTTTCCCTAACTAAGCGGATGAAAAAGGGGGTTTGATTTACTATTTATAGCGGGTTTTTATGATTGGCAGCTGTCACACTAAAAGACGCTTTTTATTGCAAAAATAGTTTTTTGCATCGCCAGAGCTATAATTTTTGCATATTTTGGCCCACTGAGTCATGTGAGGTCTTATTTTTTGCGGTACGAGTTGACGTTTTTATTGGTATCATTTTTGAGCACGTGACATTTTTTGATCGCTTTTTATATCGATTTTTGGGAGGTTAGAATGAACAAAAATCAGCAATTCATGAATTTCTTTTGGGGAGGTGTTTTTACTGTTCCGCGTGTGGTAAAATTTATAAAGAAGTTTTATTCTTCGGGTCAGTACGATTATGGCGATACCTCATTTATATCATTTTTTTATGTTTTGGCGCTTTTATAGAATAAAAACAATTTTATATAAAATATTATTTTTGCATCGCTTTATTCTGCGAGCTATAACATTTTTATTTTTTCGCTGATGATGCTGTATGGCGGCTCGTTTTTTGCGGGACAAGATGACATTTTCAGTGGTACCATGTTTATATCGGTCTTTTTGATCACGTGTTATTCCACTTTTTGTTCGGCGGTATGATGATAAAGCATTGATTTTTTGCTGTTTTCATTTTTTTTTTTTTTTAAGGGGTTCACTAAAGGGGTTAACTAGTGGGACAGTTTTATAGGGGGGTCGTTACGGACGCGGCGATACCAAATATGTGTACTTTTATTGTTTTGTTTTTTTTATTTACAGGAAGAAATGAATTTATTGGGGAATATTTTTTTTTTTTTTTTTATTCTGGAATTTTTTTTAAAATATGTTTATTTTTATTTTTTTAACTTTTTTACTTTGTCCCAGGGTGGGACATCACTGTATTTTATCAGATCGCTGGTGTGACAGTGTGCACAGCACTCTGTCACACCAGCGATCGCACAGGCATAGCTGCAGGCTTCTCAGTGCCTGCTCTCCTCCCTGCAGGACCCGGCGGCCATCGTGGATCCGGGTCCTGGGAGGAAGGAAGCCCTCAGAACAGCGCGATCACATCGCGCTGGTCTGAGGGTCTCGGGTACACTGCGATCATGTTTGATCGCGGTGTGCCAGGGGTTAATGTGCCGGGAGCTGTCCGTGACTGCTCCTGACACACAGTCACGGGTGTCAGCTGTGATAATCAGCTGACACCCGGCGGCGATTAGCTGCGCTCCCCCCGGGAGCGCAGCTGATCGCCTAAGACGTACTATCCCGTCCATGGTCAGATTGGCACGGGTTTCATGGACGGGATAGTACGTATGATGTCAGAGAGGGGTTAAGGAAGCCCACAAACTTCTGGACTTAAGTGATCTGCTTATGGAGCTGGAACTTGCGAAAAGAGACCCCCGTCTGTCTGGACTGTGCTACCTGGACACTGCCCATGGGGTGAACCCAATCGTCTCAAAGTTGCGACATAGTCTGCAAGAGAAGTGGGCAGTGTGCGTCTCCAGGTATAAAAGGTCACATGATGTCACCTTTCCTCCGTTCATTCAGTACAGCAAGTTTGTCGATGAACAGGCCCAAATGAGGAATGACCCTAGTCTAGACTTCCTGGAGTCCAACACCGCAGCTCCAGCAACATCCTCATCAAGTTATGAAAGCATCACACACAGATGCAAGGACTTGAGGAACAGTGTAAGTGTCAGGAAGACTAACCTGCCACCACCTGCAGTACCCGCTGATAAGCAGTACACTATTCCGTCGAGGGATGAATCTTTCAATCGTGAGTGTCCCATTCACAAAAAACCACACTCATTGAACAAATGTAGAGGCTTCAGGTCCAAAAACATGCAGGAGCGCAAGAAAATCCTCAGCGAACTTGGGGTATATTTCAAGTGCTGCGCCTCATTAGAACACATGGCCAAGGACTGTAAATCTTCCATTAAGTGTGAAGAGTGTCATAGCGACAAACACCCATCAGCCTTGCATCCAACCTCAGCCACCAGCAATCCAGTAGTCGCAGTGACCCCTAGTCCAGCAGCAAGCCATTGCGGGGAGCCACAGAATCACGACAAGTCTATCACGGCCGTCTCATGCTCAGAGGTATGTGGGGAGAACCAAAGTGCTAAATGCTGTGCCAGGTTATGCCTAATCAGAGTTTATCCAGAAGGGCATCAAGAGAAGGCAGTAAAAATGTATGCCATCATTGACGACCAGAGCAATCGATCTCTAGCTGGACCTAAGTTCTTTGAAGCCTTTGGTATCGGGACCAGCAACGCCCTACACTCTGAATACCTGCTCGGGTCGCATAGAGACTAGCTGTAGAAGGGCACAAGGTTTTATTGCTTCCCCTATCAACGGAGGCATAGAAATACCCCTACCTAAATTAATCGAATGCGATCAAATACCCGACCAAAGGGATGAGATTCCTACCCCAGAAGCTGCGTCCCACCAACCACACTTAAGGCACTTAACCAGAGTTATCCCACCTATGGACACAGATGCTGAAATCTTACTTCTGCTTGGCAGAGACAATTTAAGGATACATAAGGTCCGCCAACAGTGTAATGGTCCTGACTACGCCCCCTATGCCCAGAAACTCGACTTGGGTTGGGTAGTCATAGGAAATGTATGCTTGGACCGAACAGGAGTCAATTCCTTTAAGACCTACGTACGCTGGGATGGACACACTACTTTCTGCTAACCATGCCCTCTTCACTACGAGGTGAAAGAGAAGCCTCCAGATCCCGTACAGCTCCCTGATGTTATCCCTTCTCCCCTATGCAGATGACTTGGGAAGATCAGTGTTTCGTACCACTAAGGATGACAACAAATTAGCCCCGTTAATGGAAGACAAGGAATTTGTCAAGATAATGGACAATGAGTTCCTTAAGGACGAGACTAATCACTGGGTTTTTCCCCTACCCTTCAGAGCTGCCAGGGTAAGGCTCCCGAACAACCGTGAACAAGCGTTGTCTAGAGTGCTGGTATCTACCCTCATTCGAAGTATATCACACACGAAAGCCTAAGCAAATTAGAGTTGTCTTTAATTCAAGCGCCAAACATCAAGGCATATCTCTCAACGACGTCCTCCTCACGGGCCCTAATCTAACAAACAACCTAGTAGGAGTGTTGATGAGGTTCAGGAAAGAGCCCATCGCCATCGCTGCCGACATTGAACAGATGTTCCACTGTTTCATAGTCAGAGAGGATCAACGGAATTTCCTCAGGTTTCTTGGCACAAGGACAACGACCCCAGCAAAGAGATGGTGGAGTATCGCATGAGGGTGCACGTATTCAGGAACAGCCCTTCGCCCGCTGTGGCAACCTATGGCCTGCGGAGAACTGCACTGGAAGGAGAGTCCAAATATGGAACAGACACCAGAGACTTTGTAGAGAAAGACTTCTACGTAGATGATGGACTGAAATCTCTACCCACAGAAGAAGCAGCGATTGACCTGCTTAAGAGGACCCAAGGTATGCTGTACCGAGCCAAGCTTAGACTGCATAAAATTGCTTCAAACAGCCCAGCTGTCATGAGAGCCTTTGAGTCAAGTGACCACGCACCAGGATTCAAAGCCATAGACCTGGGACCAGACCGTCTGCCTGTGCAGAGAAGCTTAAGCCTGAGGTGGAACCTGTCAGCCGACACCTTCGGGTTTCAAATCAACTGTGCAGACAAACTATTCACTAAACGTGGTGAACAGCTTATACGATCCACTGGGATTCGTAGCACCAATTACCATACAAGGTAAATCCCTTCTGAGACAGCTTTCCGAAACCGTCAAAGACTGTGATGCCCCACTCCCTCCTGATAAGGAACCAAAATGGGAAACCTGGAAGCAGTCCTTGTGTGCCTTGGATGAATTCCACATACCGAGATGTTACGCCAGAACCACACTTGCCCCTAGCACTAGGACAGAACTCCATGTGTTCTCGGATGCATCCACAGAGGCCATTGCAGCTGTTGCCTATCTGAAGGTGAAGGGAGCCGACAATCAAGATCACGTTGGGTTCGTCTTCGGCAAGGCTAAGTTGGCTCCCAAGCCTGACCACACTATTCCCAGGCTCGAACTCTGTGGGACTGTGCTTGCGGTAGAACTCGCAGACTTTATACAGCATGAGCTGGACACCAACATAGATGACGTACAATACTACACTGACAGTAAGGTTGTCTTAGGTTACATCCACAACCAAACAAGGCGCTTCTACGTGTACGTCAGTAACCGCATTGAGAGAATAAGGAGGTCTTCCAAGCCTGAGCATTGGCATTATATCCCATCTGAGCTTAATCCAGCGGACCACGCCACTAGACCTATGTCTACAAGTTCTTCTGCTAAATCTTCTTGGCTTTCAGGTCCGAAGTTTCTGCTGGAACAGAAAGGAAGTGAACGTGTCCAGGAAGATTTCAGCGTCCAGGATCCGGATAACGATCCAGAAGTTCCCTCCGAGGTCAGTGCTCTGGCCACGAACACTAAACCAACCTCCAGCCTCGGTTGCCAGCGCTTCGAACGCTTCTCCAACTGGATGAACCTCATCAAGACCAAGATAAGTCCACATTGCGAGATCTTATCACAACTCACATGGAAACAAAAACTCATGGTTGGCTCGTCTGCCATCAACCGCTCTCTACCGCGGACATTCCGGTAGTATGAAAGACGAGCAGAACACTGCACTAGTACTTCCATTGGATTACCGTGGGTCGGAGATAGTTTGGCCTAGTGCGGCTTCTCTGATCCGAAGATGGGTTTCCTTTGGATTACCTCAGGAACTGACTTAAAGACATTCATTTACCTCATTTCGAAGTTATTATTGCATTTCATGCATGTTTGTGTTTGTTTTTTCTAGGTTGTTGGACTTTATTTCAAAGTATAGTGAAATCCCTTACGGAATTTCAGACGGGGAGTGTGCTGTTCCATTTGTCTGGGTTATGTATTGTATTATTTCCATGCTGTGTATAATCTATTCTTTCATGCTCTCTGCTGTCACCTGGTGGCCCTTTCTGTATAGCAGCCTGTAACTAATTAATTCTGGTACATGCCTTTCACTTCCTGTGCTGAGGTCACTTCTTCTTCCTGTTAGCCATTTGCTTTGTTAGTTCTTTATGGGAGAGACACGCTTTGCACCGAGCTATGAAAGGCATCAGTTTTCGACCACCACTCACTCCTGCTGGTCAAACTTGCAGCCACACTTGGTGCTACGTCTTGCTGCACCTCGTGTCACCTACATTTCTGGAGAAGTTACTGTATACCAATCATATGCTGTATGTCCTGATTTCCAAATAAGCTGGACTTCACAATCCCTGGTGTGAATCATCTCTCTGGACGCTGAACAGCACTGGTCCTGTCTGCTCTGCATGAGGAAGCGGAAGGTAGGAAAACTCTCCCAGCCCCAATCAACTAACCTCCATTCGCCTCATGTGGGGACAGAACATGGGCAGCATATGGGGCACAATCTATGGAGCATCTTGTGGGGCATAATACATGGGGCAACATATGGGGCACAATACATGGAGCATCTTGTGGGGCATAATACAAGGGGCAGCCTATGGGGCATAATCTCTTTTTCCACCCTAGGCTTATACTCGAGTCGATTAGTTTTCCCAGTTTTTTGTGGCAAAATTAAGGGGTCGGCTTATACTCGGGCTGGCTTATACTCGAGTATATACGGTAGGTCAGATTTGAGGTCATCTATGAAGTAGGATCTGATGGAGGCTATAATTCTCAGAACAAATTCATAGACTGCACAAATGTTATTCAGTACGTTTTTGTTGAAAACTTTTTTTTTTTCCCATTTACTGCATAGTGTGTAATTGTAAATATGCAAAAGTTTTTGGTTCTAAAGTTGTATTCCAATAAGTTTATTTTATGTTCTATCTAAATAGCTTGATTATTGTATCATAATAATGATAAAAAGCCTGATGTTACCATTTTACTACAGTAAATTTATCACGTAAACATGAGCCATGTATGAAGGAGTTTGAGTCGGTGTCATGGAAATTGAGAAGTTGCAGTTTACCGATTCCACAGCCCTGCCTAAGTGCTAGAAAAGCAGAATCACCCAAGTGACTCCTTTTTGGAAATTTTACCCCTTAGGGATTTTATCTATGGGTATAGTAACTCTTTAGGCCTCTTTCACACTTCAGTCGTTTGGCGTCAGTTCCAATCCGCCAAAGTGTGAATGAAACGGACCCGTTGTAGATTATGAAAAACTGATGCAGCGGATCTGTTTTTCTGACGGATCGGTCAAGGTTGCCGAAGTGAACTTTTGAACTCTGTACATGGTGTTGTGGAGGAGAGAGGGATCTGTCCGTTACGATCCGCCATTTTGACGCAGACAAAAAACGTTCCAATGTCCATCTACTCCAGACAGCGGACGCCGAAATTCTGACGGATCCGTCAAATGACGAATGGAACGGACGACCATCCGTCGCTAATGCAACTCTATGGGAAAAAACGGATTTATCCACAAAAAGGCGGATTTTTACTGACGCCACTTGACTGAAGTGTGAAAGAAGCCTTACCCTCCATGGGTATTTAACAGAAACAAGCAGCAGGGGATGTTGCTGAGTGAAACTTGCAAACTGACGTAGTGCCCAGCTCATGTTTCTGGAGGCTTGCTATGGAAATGCAAAACGTGTACGCTAAATGTGGTTTGGACACAATGGGGCTAAGAAGGTAAGGACACATTTGGATTTGGGAGCATGATTTGCTGAATTTCTTTTGGGAGGAGATTTTGAAATTTTTCAGAGCCTTTGTACTACCAGTAATCTGGACGCCCTTTATATTTTCATTGACAGATGATGGACCTGAGTAGGGACTTGCTTTTTTTTTGTGGATTAAGTTGATTCTTTTATTGGGAACATTTTACATACAGTCATGGCCAAAAGATTTGAGAATGACACAAATACTATATTTTCACATGATCTGCTGCCCTCTGGTTTATACAGGTCCTTCTCAAAAAATTAGCATATAGTGCTAAATTTCATTATTTACCATAATGTAATGATTACAATTAAACTTTCATATATTTTAGATTCATTACACACCAACTGAAATTTGTCAGGTCTTTTATTGTTTTAATACTGATGATTTTGGCATACAACTCCTGATAACCCAAAAAACCTCAATCAACATCTGGACCAAATCCTGACTGATAGCAGTCCATTCTTGCACAATCAATGCTTTCATTTTGTCAGAATTTTTAGGTTTTTGTTTGTCCACCCGTCTCTTGATGATTGACCACAAGTTCTCAATGGAATTAAGATCTGGGGAGTTTCCAGGCCATGGACCCAAAATCTCTGTTTTGTTCCCTGAGCCATTTAGTTATCACCTTTGCTTTATGGCAAGGTGCTCCATCATGCTGGAAAAGGCATTGTTGATCGCCAAACTGCTCTTGGAGGGTTTGGAGAAGTTGCTCTTGGAGGACATGCTGGTACCATTCTTTATTCATGGCTGTGTTTTTAGGCAAGACTGTGAGAGAGCCGATTCCCTTGGCTGAGAAGTAACCCCACACATGAATGGTTTCAGGATGCTTAACAGTTGGCATGAGACAAGACTGGTGGTAGCGCTCACCTTGTCTTCTCCGAATGAGGCGTTTTCCTGATGTCCCAAACAATCGAAAAGGGGATTCATCAGAGAAAATAACTTTACCCCAGTCCTCAGCAGTCCACTGCCTGTACCTTTTGCAGAATATCAGTCTGTCCATGATGTTTTTTCTGGAGAGAAGTGGCTTCTTTGCTGCCCTCCTTGAGACCAGGCCTTGCTCCAAGAGTCTCCGCCTCACAGTGCATGCAGATGGACTCACACCTGCCTGCTGCCATTCCTGAGCAAGCTCTACACTGCTGGTAGCCCGATCCCGCAGCTGAAACACTTTTAAGAGACGGTCCTGGCGCTTGCTGGTCTTTCTTGGGCGCCCTGGAGCCTTTTTGGCAACAATGGAACCTCTCTCCTTGAAGTTCTTGATGATGCGATAGATTGTTGACTGAGGTGCAATCTTTCTAGCTGCGATACTCTTCCCTGTTAGACCATAACAAAGAAAGAGACACATGCATAACCAGGGATCACCGAAACAAATATAATCAAAACATATCAAATTTATTGAAAAAGACAAACCATAGTGAACACACAGTTTAAAAACATCTAAAAAACACTAATTGCGTATACAAAAAAGTCCTTAATAAAGAATATAATATTCAAAGGAAACACCCACATGTCTATAATAAATCAGATAATAGATGTTGCACTGTATATAGAGATTAAAGAACATTTTGTTATGGTCTTTAGTTTTTTCACATGCAGGGGTGATCTCGTTTATCTGATATTTATTATTTTTAGGTGGTGCCCGCTTTACTTTAATTGTGGTTACTCTTCCCTGTTAGGCCATTTTTGTGCATTGCAATGATGACTGCACGTGTTTCTTTAGAGATAACCATGGTTAACAGAAGAGAAACAATGATGCCAAGCACCAGCCTCCTTTTAAAGTGTCCAGTGGTGTCATTCTTACTTAATCATGACAGATTGATCTCCAGCCATGTCCTCATCAACACCCACACCTGTGTTAATGGAGCAATCACTGAAAAGAGGTTAGCTGGTCCTTTTAAGGCAGGGCTGCAATGATGTTGAAATGTGTTTTGGGGGATAAAGTTCATTTTCTAGCCAAATATTGACTTTGCAAGTAATTGCTGTTAAGCTGATCACTCTTTATAACATTCTGGAGTATATGCAAATTGCCATTAGAAAAAGTGAAGCAGTAGACTTTGTAAAAATTAATATTTGTGTCATTCTCAAAACTTTTGGCCATGACTGTAATGTTTGTGATCAGTTATCCGGTGCTTTATGCTAAGCACTTAAATCGAGGGGTTTACATTTAACTCTCCAAGAGGCATGCTTCAGATGAAACCACCCCCTCAGCCCCAAAACCCCCCCTCCTGTGGAATCCATTCACAATGAGGCAGCAAAATTAGTCTGGACTCCATCTGGCTTCTGCTCAACTGCCTCCATTACAGAAGTGTGCAAAACTGTACCTGTACGACGGCATTTTTGTGCACTCCTTATAAAAAGACTAACACCGCTGGATCACAGGCCAGACTGCATCCAGTGTATCCATCTACCTCATTATAGGGAATCTTCCATTGGGGATTCTGTCTGAATCACATATTTTCAGAGATTTACATGGAAACCCCAGAGCAAGCACTCAGCGTAGAATACAAGATAAATGTAGGCTGAGCCTTTGGGAGGCAGAATGAACAAATCCAACAGCAGTTGAATATTTTTTTTTAGTTTTTACTCCTTTTTTGGTAGAAGTGACTAGCAGACTTTGTTCTTCAGGTTGGTGCGATTACAGCAATACCAGATTTATATAGTTTTAGCACCTAAACACAATATAAACTACTTTATTGAGAACTGTTTTTGCATCGCTTTATTCTGAGAGCTATAACTTGTAAGCCATGCAATGCTCTTCTGGAAAATTAAATATGCAAATTTGATTATTGCTGCTTCCAATAGGTAGCACTAAAGTTCAAGTCCTCTTAGGGCCCCGTTACACGCTTTAATGTCCCAGCGATTCTACCAACGATCTCACGTGGATGGGATCGCTGGGACATCGTTAGCTGATCGCTGGTGAGCTGTCACATAGGCATACTCACCAGCTATCAGGATCAGCGAGCACGCTGGTATCCAGGGTAAACATCGTAGAACTAAGCGCCGTGCGGCGTTTAGTTACCCTCTGGTTTACCCTGGATACCAGCTCCCAGCGTCTGCTGTATGGCGCTGGGAGCTCGCTGATCGTTGGTCTCCCGCTGTCACATGCAGCGATGTGCGCTGGCCAGCGGGACACCAACGATGAAAAAATGGTCCAAGACATTCGAGGACGATCAGCGATATCCAGCCGGGGGGCGGTCGCCGCTGCTTGTCACATGTAGCGAGATCGCTGGCTAGGTCGCTGTTGAGTGATAAAATCGGTGATGCTTCAGCGATCTCGCTAGTTATCTCGCTATGTGAGAAGGGGGCTATAGTCTCTGAAGGGTAATTTGCATATTTCATTTCTCAGTGGAGTATTGCATGGGTTATAAGCCTCCTTAAACTGGTATGCCAGAGATGTCACTTTCTACAAGGAGGAGGGTTACGCTTTAGATCCCATGATATTGCATTCAGTTTGAGCTGCTGAAAATGGCTGCCTATGAACTTGCTGAGCTGGCTTCAATTTCAGTGTTGCCCGTTTGATTGGGTCCTAGTAGAATTTTGAAGCTTAAAGTAAAGCGAGGTTTTATTGAATAAGTTTAATATTTATGAAGTGTTGAATTGGACAGTGAGGATTTTTCCTTTTTTTTTTGGACCCTTTGATTTGGAGAATAGCATGTCATATTTACTTCTTTATCTGTGGCTCAGACCTCATTTGTTTTTTGCTTTCTTAATTTTATTGAATGTATTAACAATGTTGATATATTTTTTTTCCTAGAAACCAGAGATATGAGCCAGTAAAGTACACTGTCGCCAATGTTTGGCAGGGTTGTTTCACGTTAATGACTGGGACAATTTTTACAATTCTGACCACTGTCCCTTTGAGGTTATAACTCTGGAACGCTTGAATGGATCTTGGCGATTCTGAGATTCTGTTCTCGTGACATATTGTGCTTCAAGATAGTGATAATTTCTTTCATATCAGTTGTGTTTATGAAAAAACCGGAAATATGGCAGAAAATACCCAAAAGTGACACCATTCTAAAAACTGTACCCCTCAAGGTACTCAAAACCACATTTAACCCTTCAGGTGCTTCACAGGAGCTGAAATGTGGAAGGAAAAAATGAACATTTAACGTTTTAGAAAGAAAATGTTGTTGTGCAATTTCTCCTGAGTACGCCAGTACCCCAGATGTGGGGGAAAACCACTGTCTGGGAGCATGCCAGGGCTCGGAAGGGATTGCGCGCCTTTTTACTTTTTCATACCAAAATTGGCTGGAATCGATCGGATGCCATATTGTTTTTGGAGAGCCCCTGATGTTCCTAAACGGTGGAAACCCTCCACAAGTTACACCATTTTGGAAACTAGACCCCCCCCAAGGAACTTATCTAGATGTGTGGTGAGCACTTTGAACCCCCAAGTGTTTCACTAACGTTTATAATGCCCTGGCGTGAAAATAAGAAATCCTATTTTGTTTTCCCACAAAAATGATCTTTTAGTCTCCAATTTTTTATTTTCCCAAGGGTACGAGGAGAAATTGGACACCAAAAGTTGTTGTCCAATTTGTCCTGAGTACACTGGTACCCCATATATGGGGAAAAAATGTTTGGGCACATGTCGGGGCTTAGAAGGGAAGTAGTGATGTTTTTGAATGCTGACTTTGATGGAACGGTCTGTGGGCGTCATGTTCAGTTTGCAGAGCCCCTGATGTGCCTAAACAGTAAAAACAAAACCCCACAAGTGACATTTTGTAATCTAGACCCCCAAGGAACTTATCTAAATATGCCCCCTTTTTGGAACTAATTTCCGGTTTCTTGTAAAGTATATTAGTATTATTATTGTTGTTATTATTATTATTATTTTTATTACACATTTATATAGCGCCATCTATTCCATGGCGCTTTACATATGAAAAGGGAAAATATAGACAGGTATAATAAACGTGTGCTAGACAAGGGACACACAAGTACAGAAGGAGAGAGGACCCTGCCCGCGAGGGCTCACAGTCTACAGGGATGGGTGAGGATACACTAGGAAAGGGTAGAGCTGGTCGTGCGATGGTTCAGTAGACTGAGGATCATTGTAGGCTGTAGGCTTGTCGGAACAGGTGGGTCTTCAGGTTCTTCTTGAAGGTTTCCTTTGTTGGTGAAAGTCTGATGTTTTGCGGCAGGGAGTTCCAGAGTATGGGGGAAGCCCGGGAGAAGTCTTGTATGCGGTTGTGGGAAGAAGAGATGAGGGGGGAGTCGAGAAGGAGATCTTGAGGATCGAAGGTTGCGTGTGGGTAGGTAGCTGGAAACCATGTCACAGATGTATGGAGGAGAAAGGTTGTGGATGACTTTGTATGTCATGGTTAGGGTTTTGAACTGAAGCCTCTGGGCAATAGGAAGCCAAGGAAGTATGGTACAATTTGAAGCAATCCTTCATACACAGGCCAGGATTTTCAGGGCAGGTGTCGCATTGGTAAGTAGTGTCCTTGCGTATTCCCCTTTTGTAACACACTTGGCACCTTTTTTGCAGCTTACCTTTTCTTCCAGTTGGCAGGACCACCCCTGGGAAATGCTGACCTGGTATGATACGAGCAACTTCAGTTCCGGAAGTACTGGGGCTTTAACCACTACCTCTTGGAACTGAAGGTATGACTTATCGGTGTGTCTTGGACATCGTGACAACAGGAAAGCGTTGAGCATTGCCATTTGTACGATGTGCACAGGCAACTTTTTGTACCACACCGGGACCTTTCTCAAAGCTCTGTACGGCTGGAGGAGTTGATCAGACAGATCAACACCCCCATGTTTTTGTTGTACCCCAGTACACAATCCAGTTTGCTGACCTGTGTAGAGGTACCTCGTACAGTGGTGAGGGCGCTGCAGTCGCCGTGTATGGTGGTCAAGAGAAGGACATCCCTATTGTCCTTGTACTTGACCACCAGGAGGTGGTCGCTACATTGGGCTCTGCTCTCACCCTTTCTGAGCATCTGCCCAAGTAGCGTCTTCGGGAGGCCTCTCTGATTATTGCGGACAGTACCTCTGGCTGCGGTACTTCGCGCATAGAGGGATTTGAAGAGTGGGATGCTGGAATAAGTTATCGGTGTAAAGGTGATAACCTTTATCCAGCAGTGGGTGCACCAAATCCCACACAATTTTCCCACTCTCTCCCGGGACAGGGGGACACTCGGGGGTTCAATCCTGGTGTCCTTTCCATTGTAAACTCTAAAGCTGTAGATGTACCCTGTCACACACCTTAAAGAGTTTGATTCCGTACCTGGCCCTCTTGCTGGGCAGGTACTGATGGAATCTGAGCCTTCCCTTAAAATGAACCAAGGACTCATCCACACAGATGTCCCTTTGGGTAACGTACACTTCAGCAAACTTTTTGCTGAAGTGTTTGATGACCGGCCGAACTTGGAACAGACGGTGAAAGTTGGGGTCATCTCATGGGGGACACTTTGCATTATCATTATAATGCAGGAATTTTTGGATGGCCTCAAAACGCGTCCGGGCCATGACCATTCGGAACACTGGAGTGTTGTATAAAATATCAACACTCCAATATTGCCGAAGTTCTGGCTTCTTCAGGATCCCCATATGGAGGTCCAGGCCCCAAAACTGCAACATTTCAACTGCGTCTACAGGAGACCAGTTAGAAAATGATGAAACGCGAGTTTTGCGCCAAAAATTGCCGAGCATATAAATTAGTTTGCTCCACCATGAGCTTAATAAAATCCTCAGAGAAAAAGACTTTGAAAAAGGACACAAGGAGGAAGATGAAGAAGAGGATGAAGAATCCGTAAAGTAAAGAAATGTGGGATCCTCTCCTTCGCTATCAGTGTCGGAGGCAAGGAAAGCATATGTCTCCTCCACTGAATAGCGCTGTAGGGATGAACGTGACGGGCGGGACTTTTTTTTGTGAATGTGGTGCTTTGTGTGTACTTTATTTATAACTGTGTGTGTGTGGGGGGGGTTAGTAACAGTCTGCTTAATCTATGTGATGCAGACTGAAGAGACAATGGAGGTAATACAAGGCATATCTATACTCACCTGACCAGCTGCCAGAAATAGTGAGTTCAGGATGCACAAAACCCAGCATCCTG
Organism: Oophaga sylvatica; assembly: GCA_033576555.1. Lineage (NCBI taxonomy): Eukaryota > Metazoa > Chordata > Amphibia > Anura > Dendrobatidae > Oophaga > Oophaga sylvatica. Next base: position 411,752,098 of record JARQOD010000005.1, read on the forward strand.
AACTCACTATTTCTGCAAAATGGCATGGTGAGTATAGATATGCCTTGTATTACCTCCATTGTCTCTTCAGTCTGCATCACATAGATTAAGCAGACTGAAGAGATTCTGGAGAAAATACAAGTAATATTAGTTTTTGACAACTCATAGCTCCTTACCAAACACAAGAAGCAAAGCTGCAGTGTTCTACTTGTATCGCTCCTGGAGCTATGAGGTGTCAAAAACACAAAGTGTACGTCGCTGTGTGTGTAGTTAGCGCACGGTGTATGTTGCCGGCGGCGAAATACACAAAGAACCAAACAGTATTGGGGCAAAAAAAAACTAAATTTATTTACACAAATAAAAAATTAACTGCGGTGGCTTGGGGTAGAGTGACGGAACTGGGGGGTGTTGAGCTGTGCCGCCTGGCTGGATAAAGAAGATAAATCACAATATATGCCCACAAAATGTAAATATATACCACATAATCTATATATCGCACATTAGTGGTGATCAGAAATTGAAAAGACCCCACACAGTGGTATAAAAATATACAAATGTTTTATTAATTGACAAGACAATGCAACTAGAATAACATGAATTACTAAAAGGTACACAAGCACAAAACCAAAGAGGGACATATAACCATGGTGGGATGAACCAACCACAGCAGATACCAGTACTTTATAAATTAATGAATTTCCCTGGAGGAAAAGCCCTACTAATGTATAATGGGTAGCTGACCGTTAGTAAACTTGACACTGTAAACCATTGGTTAAACTACCAATATGATAGTATTGTCATTACTGCGGTCATAGCGATGGCATCGTGCTGCTGTAAACAATCTGCACTGCCATATCCCCAAAATAGTCAGGTATATAGAGGGCAATCACAAAACCTGGGAGTGGTAAAATAAAGGTGGTCAGAATGAACCTACCGCTAGTTCTGCTGGGATCCACCTGGACCTCCCTCTGCCCCTTGGGACGTCCAGGTGGATCCCAGCAGAACTAGCGGTAGGTTCATTCTGACCACCTTTATTTTACCACTCCCAGGTTTTGTGATTGCCCTCTATATACCTGACTATTTTGGGGATATGGCAGTGCAGATTGTTTACAGCAGCACGATGCCATCGCTATGACCGCAGTAATGACAATACTATCATATTGGTAGTTTAACCAATGGTTTACAGTGTCAAGTTTACTAACGGTCAGCTACCCATTATACATTAGTAGGGCTTTTCCTCCAGGGAAATTCATTAATTTATAAAGTACTGGTATCTGCTGTGGTTGGTTCATCCCACCATGGTTATATGTCCCTCTTTGGTTTTGTGCTTGTGTACCTTTTAGTAATTCATGTTATTCTAGTTGCATTGTCTTGTCAATTAATAAAACATTTGTATATTTTTATACCACTGTGTGGGGTCTTTTCAATTTCTGATCACCACTAATGTGCGATATATGGATAAAGAAGATGCAAGGGTTGCAGGAGAAGGGGCTATTAAACTAGTGGGGTCAGGGATGTGATTGGAGGCATGGGACGGGAGAGACACACTTTGTGGGTGGGGAGTGGCTAATTAGTGTCTAGACAGGTTTACTCTGAAAAACACATGCATTCATAAACGCAAACAAACGCTTGTGCTTGTGAATGCATTCGTTCTCATAGACTGAAATGCATTGTTTCGACGCATTCCTTCCGCAAACAACCGCATGCATTTCTAGGCGGCAAATTGACGCCTCCAAAATTGCAACATGTTGCATTTACCGCGCCCAGCCGCAGACGACAAAACGACACATGCATAGTCAAACGCGGCAAAAAGCATCCAATCGCATGTACCTGCGTCCCCAATGTTAAAGATAGGAAAACACAACGCATGCAGAAGTATGTGGCATAAACGCTGCGGACAGAACCGCAAATGTGAAACCAGCCTAACGCCTGTGAATCTTTAATCCATTGATGTACTGGGTAATGTAGAATTTAACCTATTATAATAACTATGGTACCAATAGTTTGGATACTTGTATGTAGTAATTCACAGTGCAAAAATATTACATAGTTATATGAAAAACTTATGTATGTACATTGTACAAGTAATTATAATGTTTTACTTTAACCCCTTTACCCCCAAGGGTGGTTTGCATGTTAATGACGGGCCAATTTTTACAATTCTGACAGCTGTCCTTTTATGATGTAATAACTCGAACGCTTTCATGGATCCCGGTGATTTGATATTGTTTTCTCTTGACATTGTATGTCATGATAGTGGTACAATTTATTTGATATGATTTGCGTTTATTTGTGAAAAAAATGGAAATTTGGTTAAAATTTTGAAAATTTTGCAATTTTTCAGCTTTGAATTTTCATACCCTTAAATCACACAGATATGTCACACAAAAAACTTAGGTAACATTTCCCACGTTTACTTTACATCAGCAAATTTTTTTTTGTTAGGAAGTTATAAGGGTTAAAAGTTAAACGGTGATTTCTAATCTTTACACTTTTTTTTTTTTTTTTTTTTTTTTTTAGACCACATCACATTTCAAGTCATTGCGGGGTCTATATGATAGAAAATACCCAAATTTGACACCATTCTAAAAACTACCTCTCGAGGTAATTAAAACTATATTCAAGAAGTTTATTAACCCTTCTGGTGCTTCACAGGAATTTTTGGAATGTTAAAAAAAAAATTTACGGTCACTTTTTTTCACAAAAAAATTACTTCACATCCAAAATTTTTATTTTCCCAAGGGTAACAGGAGAAATTGGACCCCAAAAGTTGTTGTGCAATTTGTCCTGAGTACTCTGATACCCGATATGTGGGGGGAACCATTGTTTGGGAGCTCGGAAGGGAAGGAGCGCCGTTTGACCTTTTCAAACCAAAATTGGCTGTAATGGAGATCGGCCGCCATGTCGCATTTGGAGAGCCCATGATGTGCCTAAACATTGGAAACCCCGCAATGTTCCCCTTTTTGGAAACAAGACCCCCTAAGGAACTTATCTAGATGTGTGGTGAGAACTTTAAACCTCCAAATGTTTCACTAAAGTTTATAATGCCCGGCCATGGGAAAAAATTTTTTCCCCAGAAAAATGATTCTTTTAGCCCCCAATTTTTTATTTTATGATTGCTATATCCACCCCTCCTGAACCCCACACAGAATTTCTGTGTGGGATTTACAGGGTGGATGTAGCAAAGCCGTGTGTACGAGGTGTTTGGAGCGGAGCCGTGTGTGTACGAGGTGTGCGGAGTGGAGCCGTGTGTGTACGAGGTGTGCGGAGCGGAGCCGTGTGTGTACGAGATGTGCGGAGCCGAGTGTGTACAAGGTGTATAGTGGGGAAAATTAATACTTCCCAACCGTCCCGGATCCAGAGGGACAGTCCCGATTTTGAGTTTGCCCTGCTGTCCTGGATGGGAGCTTACTTTTCCCTTAGATACAGGAGTACACACCGGAGCCCTGAGGAGCACTTTAAAACTCGCACTTGACGTTCAATCGGAAGTTATGTATTAGAAGCTGACTGGAAATTAGTTAATTTCGGGAGGAGATGTGATGGAACCATGGAGGCACTTCAGGGAATGCTTCAGATCCATCACCATGTCCTCCTCCAACAGCGCGGACATTGGGATCGCCTTGGAATCGGGGATGCCGGCCATGTGAGTGGATCATGATATGTCCTGCATCGGGAGGCATAGGTGTGCATTACAATGGGAGCCAGGCTGCTATAGTATTTTTATAGAATCTTTCTCTGTTTCTTTCTCTCTTTCTCTCTCTGTTATTTCTTTTCCTCTCTCTGTTCTTTCTTTCCGTTTTTTCTCTCTGTTTCTTTCTCTCTGTTCTTTCTTTCCCCTATTTCTTTCTCTCTGTTTCCCTCTGTTCTTTCTTTCCCCTATTTCTTTCTATCTCTGTTCTTTCTCTGTTCTTTCTTTTTCTTTCTTTCTTTTTTTTCTTTCTTTCTTTCTTTCTTTGTTTTCTTTCTTTGTTTTCTTCCTTTGTTTTCTCTTTCTTTCTTTCTTTCTCCCTCTGTTCTTTCTTCCCCTTTCTTTCTCTCGCTGTCATGTGTGCATTGCCACGAAGATCGTCGCGGTTGCACATTTTGACTTCTCACAGCTGAGCTGCTGTTTCTTTGTGTTTGGCAGCTAGGGAGTTAATTCTGTCTGTGCTCGGTGCTGGGACTGGGTGCAGTTTCTCCCGGCTGCAAATGATTATTTGTTGATTGGTTTCCTTTAAATTCCTGGCTGTCTGCTTGGGGAGTTGCCAGTGAAACCTTCATGCAGACCACAGATAGGAATGAATCTGTATAGACTTTAGTTGTGAGCTCCTTAGTTGTTCTAAGCTCAACTTGGTTAGAGTTTATTTCCCAGACCATTTATGTTCCTTTGGTGTTCGAGTGTGTATGCAAGCATGTGTTATCCTGTCTGTCTTATATGTCTAATCTGTGTATTTAGCTAAGATCAGCCCATATCCCTTTGGTGGTAGTCAGGATCCTTCTTAGGACTGATTACAGGGTTCAGGGTCTGATAGGAGACAGGGTTAGGTTGGAGACTTGGACCTCTGAACCATTATCAGTACCTCCAAGGTGAGGGATTAGTTAGGACCCCAGTTTATGGTCAGGTTAGATCCCGGTCCACCTCTTTCCTGTTTCAGCTCATCAAGTCCTCAAGATTAACCCTGAGTTCAGCAGATATCGTGTCAGGTAAATCTATTCTATACTTACATGCTGATGTTGCTATACTACTTGTTGTATAGAGTGTTGTTCCTGTATTAATAGTTTACTGACATTGTATACATATCATTAGACAGTGTGACATTTTCACTGGCCACTAAAAATTATCTCCAGTTACCATGGATCCAGTAGCCCAGCTGGCTCTGCAGTTGCAGGGATTATCCATGGAGCTGACGGACATTAAGTCCAAAGTTTTGTCTCCCCTGGAGCAAACCAGAGTTGAACCTAAAGTAGCTCTCCCGGACAGGTTCACTGGTGGGCGAGACAAATTTTTCACCTTCCGGGAGGCATGTAAATTGTATTTTCGGCTTCGGCCTCGATCATCAGGGAGTGATGAGCAGAGAGTGGGAATTGTTATCTCACTTCTGCAAGGGGACCCTCAATCCTGGACATTTTCCCTTCCTCCGGGATCCCCGGCTCTACAGTCTGTAGATCAATTTTTTACTGCCCTGGGATTGGTATATGATGACCCAGATCGGGTCTCTCTTGCTGAGACAAAATTACGTAAGATACAGCAGGGAGATCGTCCGGCAGAGGAATTTGCTTCTGAGTTTCGTAGATGGGCCACAGATACTCAGTGGAATGACCCAGCTCTTAGGAGCCAGTTTTGTCATGGGCTTTCTGATAAATTAAAAGACGTTTTGGCTCAGTATGAGTCTCCTCATTCACTGGAGGCTGCTATGGCCTTAGCTATCCGTACTGATAGACGGCTTCGGGAGAGGGGTGAGGTAACCCCACTCCCTGTTGTTTCTCCACCTACCACTAAAGTCCCTTATGTTGAGGTTCCCCTTGTCTGTTCGGATGAGCCTATGCAGTTGGGAGGGACATCATTTCGTAGGAGGGGATTGGCGGTACGCCGCAGGATTAGAAGATGTTTTTTCTGCGGGAAAGAGGGACATTTTGTTGGAGAATGTCCATCCCGTGCCTTGCTGAGCCAAAAGTCGCCGGAAAACTGTTAATCCCAGGTTGTGTGGTGGACGACAACCTGGAGTATGTATTTCATCCGCCAGTTTTTCTCAGTTCCTTGTACCAGTGGAGGTGGTAGTTGGTACGAGAGTGGAGAGATTGTCTGTTCTTCTTGATATGTGTTCCGGGGCTAACCTGGTTGACGCTCAGTTTGCTCAGGCTCAAGGTATGCATCTGAGTGTATTGGTCAAACCGATCCCTATATTCTCCATTGACGCCAGGCCTCTCGGCCAAGGTAGCTTTGTTCATGAGGTTCATAACATTGACCTTCGGGTAGGGGCAATACATAGGGAACAATTATCTTGTTTTGTGTTGGAGGGTCTACCTACTCCCATTGTGTTGGGACTTCCTTGGTTGGTTAAACATAACCCTGTGATTAATTGGCAGTCCAGAGAAATAAGCCAATGGGGTGAGTTTTGCAAAAGCAACTGCATGAACACAGTCATCAGTGCTGTCGTGCCTAGTACATTGCCTCCTTTTTTGGAGGATTTTGGGGATGTTTTCTCTGAAGAGGGGTGTCAGGAGTTGCCTCCTCATCGCGTGTATGACTGCTCTATTAATCTCCTTCCTGATGCTAAGTTGCCTAAAGCTAGGTTGTATAATCTTTCTGGTCCTGAGAGGCAGGCTATGAAAGATTATATTTCTGAAAGTCTGGCCAAAGGGCATATTAGACCTTCATCTTCCCCAGTAGCCGCGGGGTTCTTCTTTGTGAAGAAGAAAGATGGAGGCCTACGCCCTTGCTTGGATTTCCGCGAACTTAATCGGATTACTGTTCGAGATCCGTATCCACTCCCTCTTATTCCTGATCTCTTCAATCAAATTGTTGGCGCCAAATGGTTCTCTAAATTGGATCTCAGGGGGCGTATAATCTGATTAGGATAAAAGAGGGGGATGAGTGGAAAACGGCGTTTAACACGCCGGAGGGACATTATGAGAACCTAGTCATGCCTTTTGGTCTGACTACTGCACCAGCAGTATTCCAACATTTTGTTAATGACATTTTTCGTCACCTTGTGGGGCTGTTTGTGGTTGTATATTTGGACGACATTTTAATTTACTCGCCAGATCTTGTGTCTCATCAGGAGCATGTGAGACAGGTGTTGCAGATCTTGCGAGACAATAAACTATACGCCAAACTGGAGAAGTGTGTATTTGCCATACAGGAACTTCAGTTTTTGGGTTTTTTGGTGTCAGCCTCCGGTTTCCGTATGGACCCTGAAAAGGTGAGAGCAGTGCTTGAATGGGATCAGCCAGGGGATCTTAAGGCTCTGCAGCGTTTTTTGGGGTTTGCTAACTACTACCGGAAATTTATTTGTAATTTCTCATCTGTCGTCAAACCTCTCACTGACATGACAAGAAAAGGGACGGATTTTTCTAAATGGTCGGACAAAGCTTGCCAAGCCTTTTCCTCTTTGAAGAAATGTTTTGCTTCGGCACCCGTTCTCATCCAACCAGATGCATCTCAGCCGTTCATTGTGGAGGTGGATGCGTCTGACGTAGGGGTGGGTGCTATATTGTCCCAGGGTCCGTCCCCTGGTAAATGGCATCCGTGCGCTTTCTTTTCTAAGAAATTGTCGTCCGCCGAAAGGAATTATGATATCAGCAATAGGGAACTTTTGGCCATTAAGTTAGCTTTTGAAGAATGGCGTCACTTTTTGGAGGGGGCAGTCCACCCGGTTACCGTTATTACTGATCACAAGAACCTGTTGTATTTGGAATCCGCTAAGCGTCTGAATTCCAGACAAGCTCGATGGTCGTTGTTTTTTACCAGGTTTAATTTTGTCGTCACTTATCGCCCGGGGTCTAAGAATATAAAGGCTGATGCCTTGTCTCGCAGTTTCCCAGGGGCCGGGAAAACGGATGACCCGAGTCCTATCCTTCAGGAGGGGGTGGTAGTGTCGGCTGTATTTTCTGAGCTTGAGGAGGAGGTGTTAGAGGCTCAGGGGGACGCCCCTGCAGGACCTCCAAGGAGACTGTTTGTCCCAAATCTGTTGAGACAAAAGGTTATTGAGGCACATCATAATTCTGCTCTAGCAGGACATCCAGGGAGTAAGGCTACTTTAGATCTCCTTTCTCGCCGGTTTTGGTGGCCTAATGCTAATAAAGATGTTATAACTTTTGTCTCGTCATGTGGGGTGTGTGCTCGCTCTAAAACCCCTCATACCCGTCCGTCTGGGACCCTTTTACACTTGAAACTTCCGGAGCGTCCATGGACTCATTTATCTATGGACTTCATTACGGACCTTCCTCCGTCGTCAGGGAATACTGTCATACTGGTGGTTGTTGACAGGTTCAGTAAGATGGCACATTTCGTTGCTCTTCCTGCACTCCCTAATGCTAAAACTCTGGCGCAGGTGTTCATTAGGGAGATCGTTAGACTTCATGGGTTGCCTTCTGATGTGGTGTCAGATAGGGGGTCTCAGTTTGTGTCCAAATTTTGGAGGGCATTTTGTTTACGTCGGGGGATGCAATTGTCATTTTCCTCGGCTTTTCATCCGCAGACCAATGGTCAGACAGAGCGTCTGAATCAGAGCTTAGAGACATATCTCCGGTGTTTTGTCTCAGAGAACCAAGAGGACTGGTCTTCTTTCTTGCCTCTGGCAGAGTTCGCTCTTAACAACAGGCGGAGCGAGTCCACTGGTAAGTCCCGTTTTTTGGGGCATATGGTTTCCATCCCCAGTTTTGTACTTTCAATGGGGGGGGCCCTTCTGGGGTTCCTGAGGAGGAGCGTTTCTCGTCGTCACTTGCTTCTGTGTGGAGAGGTGTATTGAATAATCTGAGTGCGATGGGGAACCGTTACAAACGTATGGCTGATAGGAGGAGAGTTTCTGGTCCAGATCTGAATGTGAACGATCTGGTATGGTTGTCTACCAGGAATATAAAACTTAAAATGCCCTCCTGGAAACTGGGTCCCAGATTCATCGGGCCGTACAGGATCAGTTCCATAATTAATCCTGTGGCATTTCGTCTGGACCTCCCTCCTACGTTTAAAATTCATAATGTGTTCCACAAGTCATTACTTAAAAGGTATGTGGCACCAGTCATACTGTCACCTCTACCTCCTCCTCCTGTGTTGGTCAATGGTAACTTGGAATTTCAAGTATCAAAGATCATTGACTCACGTCTGAATCGCCGGTCCCTTCAGTACTTGGTGCATTGGAAGGGGTATGGTCCGGAGGAGAGGACGTGGGTCCCTGCGTCTGATGTTAACGCAGATCGTTTGGTTCGGACCTTCCACAGAACTCACCCGGGCAGGCCTGGCCCTGAGGGTCCGGAGGCCCCTCGTAGAAGGGGGGGTACTGTCATGTGTGCATTGCCACGAAGATCGTCGCGGTTGCACATTTTGACTTCTCACAGCTGAGCTGCTGTTTCTTTGTGTTTGGCAGCTAGGGAGTTAATTATGTCTGTGCTCGGTGCTGGGACTGGGTGCAGTTTCTCCCGGCTGCAATTGATTATTTGTTGATTGGTTTCCTTTAAATTCCTGGCTGTCTGCTTGGGGAGTTGCCAGTGAAACCTTCATGCAGACCACAGATAGGAATGAATCTGTATAGACTTTAGTTGTGAGCTCCTTAGTTGTTCTAAGCTCAACTTGGTTAGAGTTTATTTCCCAGACCATTTATGTTCCTTTGGTGTTTGAGTGTGTATGCAAGCGTGTGTTATCCTGTCTGTCTTATATGTCTAATCTGTGTATTTAGCTGAGATCAGCCCATATCCCTTTGGTGGTAGTCAGGATCCTTCTTAGGACTGATTACAGGGTTCAGGGTCTGATAGGAGACAGGGTTAGGTTGGAGACTTGGACCTCTGAACTATTATCAGTACCTCCAAGGTGAGGGATTAGTTAGGACCCCAGTTTAGGGTCAGGTTAGATCCCGGTCCACCTCTTTCCTGTTTCAGCTCATCAAGTCCTCAAGATTAACCCTGAGTTCAGCAGATATCGTGTCAGGTAAATCTATTCTATACTTACATGCTGATGTTGCTATACTACTTGTTGTATAGAGTGTTGTTCCTGTATTAATAGTTTACTGACATTGTATACATATCATTAGACAGCGTGACACTCGCCCTCTGTTATTTCTTTCCCCTTTCTCTTTCTTTTTCTTTCTTCTCTTTCTGTATCCTCTTTTTCTGTTCTTTTCTTTTCCCTTTTTTTCCCATTTTTTTTCTTTTTCTCTGTTCTTTTTCTGTTATTTCTTTCTCTGTTCTTTCTCTGTTTCATTCTTTTTCCCCTATTTCTTTCTCTCTGTTCTTTCTTTCCCCTATTTCTTTCGATCGCTCTGTTCTTTCTATCTCTGTGTCATGAATGTGCTAGAGATGGTTTCTGAGCAGAGGCTCCCTCTGGTGGTTACAGACAGTACTGAACCTTTCAGTGAGGAGTGGCAATCTGGGATCACGGATTGGTCTGATATAAGGGAGGTTCCCTCCCATGATGGTTGCCGGTGATCAATTGTTCTTGTCTCAATTGTGGTTCCTGGTTCATTTGGAAGTTTGCTGGAGCCTTGCCTGCATCTCCTGCTTTCAGATAAGATATTTTTTGCTTTTCTTTTTGTGCTTGCTTTTTGCATTGTTTTCTGCACTTTTGTGGAGGTCAGCCAGGTCCCCTCCTGGGGTCTGAGCTCCTCACAGTATATCTGCAGCCACTGTTGTTTGCTCATTTGCTTTTTCCTGTTTTTTCAGCGGCTGCGGCTTGGTTTTTGTTCACACTGAGCTCTGATTTAGTGGGTTGCGAGATCGTGTGATCTCAGTATTTTTGTAATCAGAATTGTTGGATTTTTGTAGGGTTTTCTGGGTTGCAGCAAGTAATCTCTCCTGTCCTATCCTATTTAGTCAGCTTGTGGCCCCAGCGTTTGCTCAGTCTATTTTCTGCCTATGTTTGTATTTTCATCTTGTCTAACCGCCATTATATGTTTGGGGGCTTCCTATTTTCTTTGGGGATCTGCTCCGGGGCAGATAGCTTTCATCTTTCTGACTTTAGGTGTAGTTATCTCTCAGGCTGTGATGAGGCGTCTAGGATCAACGTAGGAACACTCCACGGCTACCTCTAGTTGTGTCGTTAGTTTAGGTATCTGCAACCCATAAGTTACCAACATCTCAGGTGTTCGGCTGCCCTGCTGTTGTTCCTGTCCTCCTCAGCTACCGAAACATAACAGCCTGTTCTTTCTCTCTCTGTTTTTTCTATCTCTCTGTTCTTTCTATCTCTGTTCTTTCTATCTCTCTGTTCTTTCTATCTCTCTGTTCTTTCTCTCTGTTCTTTCTTTCTCTCCATCTGTTCTTTCTTTCTCTCTCCTTTCTTTCTGTTCTTTCTCTCTCTGTTTCTTTCTCTGTTCTTTCTTTCTCTGTTCTTTTTCTCTGTTCTTTCTTTCTCTGTTCTTTTACTCTGTTCTTTCTTTCTCTCTGTTCTTTCTTTCTCTCTCTGTTCTTTCTTTCTCTCTCCTTTCTTTCTTTCTGTTCTTTCTCTCTGTTCTTTCTTTCTCTGTTTCTTTCTTTCTCTGTTCTTTTTTTCTCTGTTCTTTCTTTCTGTCACTATTCTTTCTTTCTCTCTCTCTCCTTTCTTTCGCTCTCCTTTCTTTCTGTTCTTTTTCTCTCTGTTCTTTCTCTGTTATTTTTCTTTCTCTATTCTTTCTTTCTCTATTTCTTTCTCTGTTCTTTCTTTCTCTGTTCTTTCTTTCTCTGTTCTTTTTCTTTCTGTTCTTTCTTTCTCTGTTCTTTCTCTTTCTGTTCTTTCTTTCTCTGTTCTTTCTTTCTCTCTGTTCTTTCTTTCTCTCTCTCTGTTCTTTCTTTCTTTCTCTCTCTGTTCTTTCTGTCTCTGTTCTTTCTTTCTTTCTCTGTTCTTTTTCTCTCTGTTCTTTCTTTCTCTCTCCTTTTTCTTTCTCTATTCTTTCTTTCTCTCCTTTTTTTTCTCTGTTCTTTCTTTCTCTCTGTTCTTTCTTTCTCTCTTCTTTCTTTCTCTCTGTTCTTTCTTTCTCTCTCTGTTCTTTCTTTCTCTCTTCTTTCTTTCTCTCTGTTCTTTCTTTCTCTCTCTGTTCTTTTTCTTTCTCTATGCTTTCTCTGTTCTTTCTTTCTTTTTCTCTCTCTGTTTTTTCTTTCTCTGTTCTTTCTTTCTCTCTCTGTTCTTTTTTCTGTTCTTTCTTTCTCTGTTCTTTTTTCTGTTCTTTCTTTCTCTTGGTTCTTTCTTTTTTTCTCTGTTCTTTCTCTCTGTTCGTTCTTTCTCTCTGTTCTTTCCTTCTCTCTCCGTTCTTTCCTTCTCTCTCTGTTCTTCCTCTGTTCTTTCTTCCCCCTCTTTTTCTCTTTCCGCTTTCTTTGTTTTTCTATCTCTCCGTTCTTTCTTGTTTTGTTCTTTCTTTCTAGATAGATTAGATAGATTAACTTGTCCAAGATAACTCAGTCCATGATGTATTCACAGTCCTTGTCCTGGTGGCTTTTTTTCTCCACCTCTCGAATAAAACAAAATTACTGTAGGTTTGTTGGTCCAATTTACTGTGCCCAGAATGACCTTTGAAAATTTTCTACTGTAGCAAACAAATATTTCTATTCTAGATGATAACTACTAATCAACATATATTTATAGCATATTTGTATGGACTTATAAGCTGAAATAAATCATAACTCCAGAATATCAAACACCAGTTAGCAAACACATCAAATTCATGTCAATAACATTTGCATAATAATGATGATCATAATTACCAGTGCAATCATGTCAATCAAGATTACAAAATAATGTTACTATTAATCAAAAGTCAAATACATGTTTCCACAGTTTTTAGGGAAACAGAACACAAAACCAATATGCTATTAACCCCTTTATCCCATCAGATGTACTATTCCATCCATATGATCCTGGACCTAATTCCCAAGGATGGAATAGTACGTCACATGCGATCAACTGCGCTCCTGGGGGGAGCGCAGCTGATTGCTGCCGGGTGTCAGCTGGTTATCACAGCTGACACCCGACACTATGTGCACAGTAACACCTGGCACACTGCGATCAAAGATGATTGCAGTGTTCCAGCGATACAGGGAAGCATAGCACAGGGAGGGGGCTCCCTGCGTGCTCCCCTGAGAACCTCAGAACAGCGCGATGTGTCGCGCTGTTCTGAGGGACCCTCCGCCCTGCAGGACCCCGGATCTAAGATGGCCGCGGGGTCCTTCCAGGTCTTGCAGGGAGGCGGCTTCCTCAGTGCCTGCTGAGAGCACTCGCTGAGAAAGCCTGCAGCAGTGCCAGTGAGATCGCTGGTCTCAGAGGGCTGTGCACACTGTCACACCAGCGATCTGATATAATACAGTGATGTCCCACCCTGGGACAAAGTAAAAAAGTCAAAAAAATAAAAATCACATGTGTAAAAAAAAAAAAAAAAAAAAAAAAAATTCATAAATAAAGAAAAAAAATATTCCCCAATAAATTCTTTTCTTCATGTAAATAATAAAAAAAAACAATAAAAGTACACATATTTAGCATCGCTGTGTCCGTAACGACCCGCCCTTTAAAACTGTCCCATCAGTTAACCCCTTTAGTGAACAATGATTTATCATACCGCCGAACAAAAAGTGGAATAACACGCGATCAGAAAGACGGACATAAATATCATTTTTGTGGGAAAAAAATAGGATTTTTTATTTTCATGCCCAGGCATTATAAACTTGTGTGAAGCACTTGGGGGTTCAAAGTGCTCACCACAGATCTAGATAAGTTCCTTAGGGGGTCTAGTTTCCAAAATGGGGTCACTTGTAGGGGGTATCCACTGTTTAAGCACATCAGGAACTCTACAAACTGAACATGACACCCATCAAAGTCTGTATTCCAAAACATCATTACTTCCTTTCCGAGCCCTGAAGTGCGCCCAAACAGTATTGCACCCCCACATATGGCGTACTCAGGACAAATTGGACAACAACTTTTGGGGTCCAATTTCCTTGGGAAAAATCAAAAATTGGGGACTAAAAAAATCATTTTTGTTGAAATTTTTTTTTTCACACCCAGGCATAAACTTTAGTGAAACACTTGGGGTTCAAAGTGCTCACAACAGATCTAGATAAGTTCCTTAGGGGGTCTAGTTTCCAAAATGGTGTCACTTGTGGAGGCTTTCCACTGTTTAGACACGTCAGGGGCTCTCCAAACGCGACATGGCGTACAATCTCAATTCCAGCCAATTTTGGCTTGAAAAAGTCGAAACGGCGCTCCTTCCCTTCCGAGCCCGGCCGTGCGCCAAGACAGTGGTTTTCCTCCACATATGGCGTACTCAGGAGAAATTGCACAACAACTTTTTCTGTCCATTTTCTCCTTTTACCCTTGTTAAAATAAAAAAATTGTTTATAAAAGATCATTTTTGTTACTAAAAAGTTAATGTTCATTTTTTCCTTCCAAGTTGCTTCAGCTCCTGTGAAGCACCTGAAGGGTTAATACACTTCTTGAATGTGGTTTTGAGTACCTGGAGGGGTGCAGTTTTTTTTAGAATGGTGTCACTTTTGGGTATTTTCTGCCATATAGACCCCTCAAAGTGACTTCAAATGTGAGGTGGTTCCTAAAAAAAATGGTTTTGTACAGTTTGTTGTAAAAATGAGAAATCGCTGGTCAACTTAATGTTATTTATTAACTATTTGTGTGACCTGTTTCTCTGTTTTAAGGGAATAAAAATTCAAAGTTTGAAAATTGCAAAATTTTTATAATTTTTGCCATATTTCCAGTTTCTTCATAAATAAACGCAAGTTATATCGAAGAAATTTTACCACTATCATGAAGTAAAATATGTCACGAGAAAACATTCTCAGAATTACGAAGATCCGTTGAAGCGTTTCAGAGTTATAACCTCATAAAGAGACAGTGGTCAGAATTGTAAAAATTGGCCTGGTCATTAACAAACAACCCTCGGGGGTAAAGGCGTTAACCCAACTTTAGCAAATTTTTTTTTTCTACATCCTACCGTACACATATCAACACACACTGTCCCTACCTTCACCTAATGCATTCATTCAGTAAGCGGGAACTTTTCTCATTTACATATAAACAAAATACACACTTTGGGTAACCAATCATTTGTATTGCATGCTAATACTGTACTCAGGTGTAGGTGAATAAAGCTATAACAATAACAAAAGACCGACATTAACCACAAACATTCAATAAAATCATTTCTTCATTGTATATGTTCTTTATAACCCAATATGCATGGGAGCTCCCAAAAAATAAAAATGTGAAAAACTCAAATAAGTCAAATAAAATATTAACAGTACTGCAAAAAATGAACTATTTACTGTGCACTGTAATTACATGTTAATCAAATGGCCAATGGTTTCTTCTTTCACTCTTGGAAACAAACAAACAAGGTTAATTGCGTACCCCACACCCAATGCAACATTTAGTTGACTGAAAGGGGAAAACTGTTCCTTTTTAAAACCAAAGTACAAACAAAATGGAAAGAATGAGCTGATGAAATTAAAAATACCACGTGGATTTTTCTTTGGCTGTGAACCAATGTAACAAAGGATATCCATGACAAATACAGGGGTTGCACAAACATGCAGTGACAAAGACAACATGTAGCACAAATAAGTCATCTATTTCTTTAGTCAACCCCCAGTATATCACCAGTCATCTCACACTAGTCTTAAATTCATTGTCTGTAATTTCATTCCCTCTTTTTCTTGTATGCTTCTATCATGGCACCCACATACCGTGATCTTTCGCCATTTGAAAACATCAAGGTCTAGCACCGAATGACAGTGTTCTGTCAGTTTGGAAGGTATTACAAACTCTCAAGTGAGAAATGCACATTTATGCATCACCAAACCCAAACTCAATTCATCATATCTAGTCAGCGCATACGTCATATTATGCTCACAGGAATTTCTCTTCTTAAAAGCCCTAGAACGAAAACAATCTTTAGACAATATCAAAAATGATAAACTGTTCAAACACAATTTCCAGGGGATGTTCCACAACTTTTATTTAAAATCTGCAATTAAATTAGTCCATGAAGGAATCGGGGCGGGAGTGTAGTATGCCTTGGTTTTGGAGGAGTGTAAGGGTTGGTTACAGTGGGGGCATTGTATGCCTCCATCAGGTGTCATACATACATACATACATACAGTGCCTACAAGTAGTATTCAACCCCCTGCAGATTTAGCTGGTTTGATAAGATGCAAATAAGTTAGAGCCTTCAAACTGCAAACGAGAGTAGGATTTATTAACAGAAGCATAAATCTTACAAAACAAAAAGTTATGTTGCTCAGTTGAATTTTAATAAATTTAATAAACATAAAAGTGTGGGTCAATTATTATACAACCCCTATGTTTAATATTTCGTGGAATAACCCTTGTTTGCAATTACAGCTAATAATCGTCTTTTATAAGACCTGATCAGGCCGGCACAGGTCTGTGGAGTTATCTTGGCCCACTCCTCCATGCAGATCTTCTCCAAGTTATCTAGGTTCTTTGGGTGTCTCATGTGGACTTTAATCTTGAGCTCCTTCCACAAGTTTTCAATTGGGTTAAGGTCAGGAGACTGACTAGGCCACTCCAACACCTTGACTTTTTCCCTCTTGAACCAGGCCTTGGTTTTCTTGGCTGTGTGCTTTGGGTCGTTGTCTTGTTGGAAGATGAAATTACGACCCATCTTAAGATCCTTGATGGAGGAGCGGAGGTTCTTGGCCAAAATCTCCAGGTAGGCCGTGCTATCCATCCTCCCATGGATGCGGACCAGATGGCCAGGCCCCTTGGCTGAGAAACAGCCCCACAGCATGATGCTGCCACCACCATGCTTGACTGTAGGGATGGTATTCTTGGGGTCGTATGCAGTGCCATCCAGTCTCCAAACGTCACATGTGTGGTTGGCACCAAAGATCTCGATCTTGGTCTCATCAGACCATAGAACCTTGAACCAGTCTGTCTCAGAGTCCTCCAAGTGATCATGAGCAAACTGTAGACGAGCCTTGACATGAAGCTTTGAAAGTAAAGGTACCTTACAGGCTCGTCTGGAACGGAGACCATTGCGGTGGAGTACGTTACTTATGGTATTGACTGAAACCAATGTCCCCACTGCCATGAGATCTTCCCGGAGCTCCTTCCTTGTTGTCCTTGGGTTAGCCTTGACTCTTCGGACAAGCCTGGCCTCGGCACGGGAGGAAACTTTCAAAGACTGTCCAGGCCGTGGAAGGCTAACAGTAGTTCCATAAGCCTTCCACTTACGGATGATGCTCCCAACAGTGGAGACAGGTAGGGCCAACTCCTTGGAAAGGGTTTTGTACCCCTTGCCAGCCTTGTGACCCTCCACGATCTTGTCTCTGATGGCCTTGGAATGCTCCTTTGTCTTTCCCATGTTGACCATTAATCCACACATGTGAAGCTCATTATTCTTGGTGCCTGAACTACTTCTTAATACTTTAGGGGGACTGTTGTGAATGGACTTGAAATGAGTTCTGAGCAGAGGCTCCCTCTGGTGGTTACAAGCGGTACTGGACTGTCCAGTGAAGATTGTGAGGATTGGGAATCAGGTGTTACTGACTGGTCTTATTTAAGGGAGTCGCCTTCCCATCAGGGTTGCCGGTGATCAATTGTTCTGGTCTCAATCCTTGATTCCTGTTTCCCTTGTAGCCTGCTGTGTTGTGTCTGCATCTCCTGCTATCAGATAAGACATTTTCTTCTTTTTGTTTTTGTGCTTGATTTTTGCATTTTGTCCTGCACTTCTGTGGGGGCCTTCTGGTTCCCCTCCGGGGCTTTTGCCCTCTCAGTTTAGTTCAGCCACTGTTGTTTTGTACATTTGCTTTTTCCAGTTTTTTCAGTGGCTACTGTTTTTATTTTGTTACACCAGAGAACTAATTTAGGTGGTAGAGGTCGTGTGATCTCAGGTGTTTTTGAAATTAGTAGAGTTGGTGCTTTTCAGGGTTTTTTGGGATTGCAGTAAGTGCCCTTCCTATCCTTTTCTATTTTGATAGTTTGGGCCCCAACGTTTGCTCTTACTATTTTCTGTCTGTGTCAGTATTTCTTCTTGTCTAACCGCCATTACATGTTTGGGGGCTTTCTATGTTCTTTGGGGATCTGCTCCGGGGCAGATAGCTTTCCTCTTTCTATCTTTAGGTATAGTTAGTTTCTCAGGCTGTGACGAGGCGTCTAGGACCAACGTAGGAACGCTCCACGGCTGCCTCTAGTTGTGGTGGTTAGTCAGGGTACTGCAATCTCATAGATTCCAACTGCTCTGGTGTATTGCCTTTTTACCTGCACTCCTCAGTTACCAAATCATAACAGTATCACCGGCCATAACTGAAAATTATATGGTACTCACAGAAGGGAAAAATATTGTGAAAGGAAAAAAAAAGGTTGTCAGAGTTGTCAGAGATATTTTTCTGTTTGTTGCATTTTTTTTTTTCCCTCTGTATCTCTGGGTGCTGGGGAGGATTTTTTCTCTCAATGGAGTTTGCACAGTTGTCTGGCCGTGTGGATCAGCTTGCCACTGAGGTTCAGAGTATTGCTACCTATCTTGCTAGGTTGCCTGTTGTGGAACCTAGGATTCCCATGCCAGATTTGTTTTTGGGGGATCGAGCCAAGTTTCTGAATTTCAAAAATAATTGTAAATTGTTTTTTGCCTTAAAATCTAAGTCCTCAGGGAACGCAGCGCAGCAGGTTCAAATTGTCATCTCTCTCCTGCGCGGCGATCCTCAGGATTGGGCTTTTTCCCTGACACCTGGGGATCCTGTTTTGAATGATGTTGATGCATTTTTTCAGGCCTTGGGGTTATTGTACGATGAGCCTAATGTCACTAATCAAGCTGAAAAAGCCTTGTTGGCATTAAATCAGGGGCTTGATGACGCTGAGTTATACTGTCAGAGATTCCGTAGGTGGGCAGTCCTGACCAAACGGAATGACGACGCTTTGGCAGCCCTTTTTCGGAAGGGTCTGTCAGATAATGTAAAGGATGTTATGGTGGGATTCCCTGTCCCCTCTGGTCTCAATGATTCTATGTCATTAGCGATTCAAATTGACAGACGTTTGCGTGAGCGGAGAAGTATGCGTGGAATAGTGTTGCCTTGTGAACCTGCTTCTGAACCCATGCAGTGTGATAGAGTGGTGTCTGGGGCACAGCGTCATGAGTTTCGAAAGCGCAATGGGTTATGTTTCTACTGTGGTGATGCCTCTCATGCTATTTCAGTCTGCCCTAAGCGGGGAAGACGTTTTGCACGCTCAGTTGTCTTGGGTAGTGTTCAGACTAAGTTTTTATTAACTGTTACTCTGATATGCTCTCTGTCCTCATTTTCTGCTCAGGCTTTCGTTGATTCGGGAGCAGCTATTAACCTGATGGATTTTGATTTTGCTAAACGTTGTGGGTTTCCCTTGATACCCCTACAGAAGTCTATTCCCCTACTGGGAATCGATTCTACCCCTTTGGCTGAGAATAAACCTCAGTTCTCTACTCAGGTGATAATGAGGGTTGAACCTGATCATCAGGAGAGCTGCAAATTTTTGGTTCTGTATAATCTGTATGACATTATCGTGCTGGGTTTCCCTTGGTTACAGTCTCATAATCCTGTTTTGGATTGGAAATCTGTGTCTGTAACCAGTTGGGGCTGCCAATGTGTTAATACCAACACTCCTGTTTT
This sequence comes from Oophaga sylvatica, assembly GCA_033576555.1. Classification (NCBI taxonomy): domain Eukaryota; kingdom Metazoa; phylum Chordata; class Amphibia; order Anura; family Dendrobatidae; genus Oophaga; species Oophaga sylvatica. Next base: position 411,771,343 of record JARQOD010000005.1, read on the forward strand.
TTCTGCCTCCCCCCAGGCTCAGGATGTTCCTGACTTTTTGATTGATTTTTCTGATGTGTTTAGCGAAAGTAAATCTGCATCCTTGCCTCCCCATAGGAGCTATGACTGCGCTATTGAATTAGTGCCTGGTAGTAAATTCCCTAAAGGTCGCCTTTTTAACTTGTCTGTACCTGAACATGACGCTATGCGGTCTTATATCAAGGAGTCATTGGAGAAGGGTCATATCAGACCATCCTCTTCACCCTTAGGTGCCGGTTTTTTCTTTGTGGCCAAAAAGGATGGTTCATTAAGGCCGTGTATTGATTATCGTCTTTTGAACAATATTACTGTGAAATATCAATATCCGTTACCCTTGATTTCTGACCTGTTTTCCAGGGTGAAAAACGCTACTTGGTTTACCAAGCTTGACCTCAGAGGGGCATATAACCTTATTCGCACTAAGCACGGGATGAATGGAAGACGGCATTTAACACCCCTGAGGGGCATTTTGAGTACCTTGTGATGCCCTTTGGGCTCACTAATGCTCCTTCTGTCTTCCAGTCCTTCATGAATGACATTTACATGGATTTTGTGGATAAATTTCTGATTGTTTATTTGGATGATATCTTGATTTTTTCTAATGACTGTGACTCTCATGTGAAACATGTTCGAACTGTATTCCAGCTTTTGAGAGAGAATGCTTTGTATGTGAAGGGATCAAAGTGTCTTTTTGGCGTACAGAGGATCTCATTTTTGGGATTCATTTTGTCCCCATCTGTTATTGAAATGGACCCGGTCAAGGTTCAGGCCATCTGTGATTGGGTCCAACCTACTTCATTAAAGGCTCTTCAAAGATTTTTGGGTTTTGCCAATTTTTATCGTAAATTTATTGGTAATTTCTCGGTTATTGTTAAACCATTAACTGATTTGACCAAAAAGGGTTCTGATGTGGTGAATTGGCCTCCAGAGGCAGTCTCTGCATTTCAGGAACTTAAGCAGAGATTCACTTCTGCTCCTGTTCTACGGCAGCCTGATGTTTCTCTGCCATTTCAGGTGGAGGTTGATGCCTCTGAAATTGGGGCAGGTGCCGTTTTGTCCCAAAGAGATCCAGAGACCTCTAAAAGTAACCCTTGTGCCTTTTTCTCTCGAAATTTTCTCCTACTGAACGTAATTATGACTTGGGTAATCGGGAGTTATTGGCCATGAAGTGGGCTTTTGAAGAGTGGAGACATTGGCTGGAGGGAGCCAAACATCAGGTGGTGGTCCTTACGGACCATAAGAATCTGGTTTATCTGGAATCTGCCAAGCGACTTAATCCTAGACAGGCCAGGTGGGCCTTGTTTTTCACACGTTTTAATTTTGTGGTTTCCTTTCTTCCTGGCACTAAGAATGTTAAGGCGGATGCCCTCTCGAGGAGTTTCCTTGCGGACTCTCCTGAGGTATCTGATCCTTCTGTTATTTTGAAAGAAGGTGTAGTTCTTTCCGCCATCTCGCCCAATTTGAGACTGGCTCTGGAGGGGTGTCTGGATGATAGGCCCGAGCGCTGTCCTGTTGGGAAATTGTTTGTCCCGGACCAGTGGAAAAAGAGTGTGATGTCTGAGATTCATTGTTCCGCGTTGGCCGGTCATCCCGGAATTTTTGGTACCAGAGACTTGGTTAGTCGGTCCTTTTGGTGGCCTACCTTGTCTCGTGATGTCAGGGAATTTGTGCAGTCCTGCGGGACTTGCTCTCGCTCCAAGCCTTGCTCTCGCTCTAGTGGTTTGTTGATGCCATTGCCTGTGCCCAAGAGACCATGGACCCATATCTCTATGGATTTCATTTCCGACCTCCCTGTTTCTCAGAGAATGACCGTTATCTGGGTGATTTGTGATAGGTTTTCCAAGATGATACATCTTGTGCCATTACCTAAGTTGCCTTCTTCCTCTGAATTGGTGCCTTTGTTCCTTCAGCACGTGGTTCGTTTACACGGCATTCCTGAGAACATTGTGTCTGACAGAGGAGTCCAGTTTGTTTCCAGATTTTGGAGGACCTTTTGTTCTAAGCTTGGTGTTCAGTTGTCTTTCTCCTCGGCATTTCATCCTCAGACCAATGGTCAAACTGAGAGAACAAACCAGACATTGGAGACTTATCTAAGATGCTTTGTGTCTGCTGATCAGGATGACTGGGTCTCTTTTTTTGCCTTTGGCTGAGTTTGCTCTTAATAAAAGGGCTAGCTCTGCCACTTTGATGTCTCCATTTTTCTGTAATTCTGGGTTTCACCCTCGATTTTCTTCAGGACAGACGGAGGCTTCTGCCTGTCCAGGTGTTGACTCTGTTGTGGAGCGTATGCAACAGATTTGGGACCAGGTAGTGGAGAGGTTGTCCCTCTCTCAGGAGAGGGCCCAGCGGTTTGCTAACCGGCATAGGACTGATGGTCCTCGGTTTAAAGTGGGGGACTTGGTCTGGTTGTCCTCAAAAAATATTCCTATGAGAGTGGCATCTCCTAAATTTAAGCCTAGGTTCATTGGACCTTATAAGATCATGGAGATTCTTAATCCTGTTTCTTTTCGTTTGCTTCTTCCAGGGACATTTAAGATCCATAACGTGTTCCACAAGTCCTTTGTTGAAGAGGTTTGTTGAGCCAGTGGTTCCTACTGCTTTGCCTCCTGACCCTGTTCTGGTTGAGGGCAATATGGAGTTTGTGGTTGAGAAAATATTGAATTCTCGTTTTTCTAGACAGAAACTCCAGTATTTGGTTAAGTGGAGAGGTTATGGTCAGGAAGACAATTCTTGGGTGTTTGCTTCGGACATCCATGCTTGGAGACTCATCCGTGCGTATCATAGAACTCATCCTGACCGACCTGGTTGCTCAAGTGAGGGTTCGGTGACCCCTCCTCAAGGGTGGGTACTGTTGTGAATGGACTTGAAATGAGTTCTGAGCAGAGGCTCCCTCTGGTGGTTACAAGCGGTACTGGACTGTCCAGTGAAGATTGTGAGGATTGGGAATCAGGTGTTACTGACTGGTCTTATTTAAGGGAGTCGCCTTCCCATCAGGGTTGCCGGTGATCAATTGTTCTGGTCTCAATCCTTGATTCCTGTTTCCCTTGTAGCCTGCTGTGTCGTGTCTGCATCTCCTGCTATCAGATAAGACATTTTCTTCTTTTTGTTTTTGTGCTTGATTTTTGCATTTTGTCCTGCACTTCTGTGGGGCCTTCTGGTTCCCCTCCGGGGCTTTTGCCCTCTCAGTTTAGTTCAGCCACTGTTGTTTTGTACATTTGCTTTTTCCAGTTTTTTCAGTGGCTGCTGTTTTTATTTTGTTACACCAGAGAACTAATTTAGGTGGTAGAGGTCGTGTGATCTCAGGTGTTTTTGAAATTAGTAGAGTTGGTGCTTTTCAGGGTTTTTTGGGATTGCAGTAAGTGCCCTTCCTATCCTTTTCTATTTAGATAGTTTGGGCCCCAACGTTTGCTCTTACTATTTTCTGTCTGTGTCAGTATTTCTTCTTGTCTAACCGCCATTACATGTTTGGGGGCTTTCTATGTTCTTTGGGGATCTGCTCCGGGGCAGATAGCTTTCCTCTTTCTATCTTTAGGTATAGTTAGTTTCTCAGGCTGTGACGAGGCGTCTAGGACCAACGTAGGAACGCTCCACGGCTGCCTCTAGTTGTGGTGGTTAGTCAGGGTACTGCAATCTCATAGATTCCAACTGCTCTGGTGTATTGCCTTTTTACCTGCACTCCTCAGTTACCAAATCATAACAGGGGACCAAACAGAATTCTTGTGGTTTGAGGGGTTGAATAATAAATGACACTCTGAATTAACTTTTAACGTTTTTAAAAAAAAAAAAAAAAAAAAAAAATTAAAACAAAAATTTTTGCTGCAGTGCATTTCCCACTTCCAGGCTGATCTACAGTACAAATGTCACAATGCCAAGTTAATTCCGCATGTGTCAACCAGCTAAATCTGCAGGGGGTTGAATACTACTTGTAGGCACTGTATAACAACATACATATAACATACAACACATAACATACATATAACATAACATACAGAACATGCATATGATATACAACACATAACATACATATAACATAACATACAGAACTTGCATATAATATACAACACATAACATACATATAACATACAACACAATACAGAACATACATATATGTATGTTCTGTATTGTGTTGTATGTTATATGCATGTTCTGTATGTTGTGTTGTATGTTATATGTATGTACTGTATGTTGTGTTGTATGTTATATGTATGTTCTGTATGTTATATGTATATTCTGTATGTTGTGGTGTATGTTATATGTATGTTATGTGTTGTATGTTATATGTATGTTCTGTATGTTGTATGTATGTTCTGTATGTTGTGTTGTATGTTATATGTATGTTATATGTTGTATGTTATATATACGTTCTTTATGTTATATGTATGTACTGTGTTATGTGTTGTATGTTATATGTATGTTCTGTATGTTGTGTTGTATGTTATATGTATGTTATGTGTTGTATGTTATATGTATTTTCTGTATGTTGTTATATGTATGTACTGTATGTTATGTGTTGTATGTTATATGTATGTACTGTGTTATGTGTTGTATGTTATATGTATGTACTGTGTTATGTGTTGTATGTTATATGTATATTCTGTATTTTATGTGTTGTACGTTATATGTATGGTCTGTATTGTGTTGTATGTTATATGTATGTTCTGTATTATGTGTTGTATGTTATATGTATATTCTGTATTGTGTTGTATGTTATATGTATGTTCTGTATTGTGTTGTATGCTATATGCATGTTCTGTATGTTATGTGTTGTATGTATGTTCTGTATGTTATATGTATGTACTGTATGTTGTGTTGTATGTTATATGTATGTTCTGTATGTTGTGTTGTATGTTATATGTATGTTGTGTTGTATGTTATATGTATGTTCTGTATGGTGTTGCATGTTATATGTATGTTATGTGTTGTATGTACTGTATGTTATGTGTAGTATGTTATATGTTGTGTTGCATGTTATATGTATGTTCTGTATGTTATGAGTTATATGTTGTAGGTATGTTCTGTATGTTGTGTATGTAATGTATGTTTTTTGTTTTTTTTTACATTCAACACATTAGCCGGATGATGGGACTACTACTGTCCCATCATTGACTAATGTGTCACTCACTGACAGTGTAGCAGGCATAGCCGGATGGTACTTGAAGTCCCATCGCACAATGCCTGCATACACACACACACACACACAGCCAGCAGCGCCCCGCACATACACAGGTCAAACACACCCGCAGACCCCCCACACAGCCCCGCACACACACACATACCAAAGCCGGGCGGCACCGCTCAGCCAATGGCGGGGGATTTGAATCCCACGCCTCTTATTGACTGAGCTGCAACCGGAAGTACGCCGACTGCCATATTGAAACACCTAAGTTATGGGTATTCCAATATGGCGGCCGGGATTCATATATCCCGCCAAAGCCGCGCGTGCACCGCTCATTGGCCGAGCCGATGAGCGGTGCCTTGCAGGATTCAAATCCCCCGCCAAAGCCGCGCGGCACCGCTCATTGGCAGAGCCGGCGGACGGCTCGGCCAATGAGCTGTGCACGCACGGCTTTGGCGGGATATATGAATCCCGGTCGCCATATTGGAATACCCATAACTTGGGTGTTCCAATATGGCAGTTGGCGTACTTCCAGTCACGGTGCATTGTGGAATCGACACAAGCGCCGGAAGTGTGTGACAGAATTTATTGGTAATAATGTAATATATATATATATTATGAACCCGTTCTACGCTCGGGTGGCAAGCATTTTTATAGGCATGGTCTCCCGTCCTGGTATGTGCTGCCCCCCTCCTATCCTGGTATGCATGGCATCCCTATCCTGGTATGCATGGCACCCCTCATCCCTATCCTGGTATGTATGATCCCCTCACCTCCACCCAAATCTGGTATGCTTGGCACCCCATTCCTCATCCTGGTATGCATGGTCCCCTCATCCCCCAATCCTGATATGCATGGTACCCCCTCATCCCTATCCTGGTATGCATGGCCCCCTCCCGCCCAATCCTGGAATGCATGGTGCATTCACCCCCCCCAATTCTGGTATGAATGGTCCCCTCACCCCCAATTCTGGTATGCATGGTCCCCCCTCATCCCTATCGTAGGATGTATGGTAGCCTTCACCCCTCAATCCTGGTATCCATGGTCCCCTCACCCCCCAATCCCGGTATGCATGGTCCCCTCACCCCCCAATCATGATATGCATGGTCCCTCCACCCCCAATCCTGATGTGCATGGTCCCCCACCCCCCATTCCTGATGTGCATGATCCCCTCACCCCCCCAATCCTGATATGCATGGTCCTCTCACCCCCCCAATCCTGATGTACATGGTCCCCTCACCGCCCAGTCATGATGTGCATGGTCCCCTCACCCCCCAATCCTGATATGCATGGTCCCCTCACCACCCCAATCCTGATATGCATGGTCCTCTCACCCCCCAATCCTGATGTGCATGGTCCCCTCACCCCCAATCCTGATGTGCATGGTCTCCTCACCCCCCCAATCCTGATGTGCATGGTCCCCTCACCCCCCAACCCTGATGTGCATGGTCCCCTCACCCCCCAACCCTGATGTGCATGGTCCCCTCACCCCCAACCCTGATGTGCATGGTCCCCTCAACCCCCAACCCTGATGTGCATAGTCCCCTCACCCCCCATCCTGATGTGCATGGTCTCCTCACCCCCCCCAATCCTGATGTGCATGGTCCTCTCAACCCCCAATCCTGATGTGCGTGGTCCCCTCACCCCCCAATCCTGATGTGCATGGTCTCCTCACCCCCCCAATCCTGATGTGCATGGTCCTCTCAACCCCCAATCCTGATGTGCATGGTCCCCTCACCCCCCAACCCTGATGTGCATGGTCCCCTCACCCCCCCTTCCTGATGTGCATGGTCTTCTCACCCCCCCAATCCTGATGTGCATGGTCCCCTCACCACCCAATCCTGATATGCATGGTCCCCTCAACCCCCAATCCTGATGTGCATGGTCTCCTCACCCCCCCCAATCCTGATGTGCATGGTCCCCTCAACCCCCAATCCTGATGTGCATGGTCCCCTCACCCCTTATCCTGATATGCATGGTCCCCTCACCGCTATTAAACTGCACACATACCCCACAAAAAACAAACATTTATACTCCCCTTTCTTCCCTGTGCTCCAGCGCTGTCCGGTCTGCTGGACACCGGGGAGGAGAGCGGCACCGGAGTACGCGCATGCCCATACTGCGCGGTACGGCGCCATATTGCTGAAAACACACTGTAAATGTGTCTTCAGCAAAATGGCGCCTGATAGCGCTATGCGCATGCGCTATTCCGATGCGCACTCCTGGTCTCCAGCCCCGGGAGAAGAGAAGCGCCGCGGCAACGCTCCTCCCGGTCAGGTAAGTATGTGAGTATGGCGCCGGAGATCGCGGTATGCATCCAGTACGCATACCGTGATCTCCGGCGCCATGCAGAGTACTCACCGCTGGATGCCTCTATCTGTCTTGAGCCAGACTGTGCAGGCGTGTCGCGCTTGCGCAGTCTCTAAAGGCTTCAGACAGAGTGACGCTCCTAGTGCTATATCGGATATATATATATATATATATATATATATATATATATATATATATATATATATTGTAAGCTTTTCAGGGATATAGCTCTGGGATCGCCGTCTTGGGGAGACGGAGTGGCATAAAGAGACCATTCACAGCAGTACTGGTGCAACTGGCCGCAACCAGTTTTATTTAAAGTCAAAAGCAAACAAGACATAAAATAAATCATAAACAGAAAGCCTGGGCTTGTCCAGCCACTAATTACACTTAGATAGAATTCCCTTTCTATCCGGGTACCGACTCTAATAGTCTGTGCCCAAAACAACACATATGTTCAGTAGTTACCAGCGTGCAGCACACATGAGGCTCCAATGGCGTCTGAAGTCAGATCCAGACTGAGAGAGAGCCTCCTCTGAACTTCCAAGCAGGTACTTATGGATGTCTAATTAAGCAGCTGTGTTCACTCTGGGCTGAATTGCAAACCTGTCCCAGATGGGAATGGAGTGAACACCGCACTGACAACCTACTTTTTATGCGCCCCAGCTAAGAAACCTGGGGGAGATATACACCCCGTCCAGTACGCACCCCTTCACTGTTTCACATATCACCCCCCTCTTCTCCAGACCGGAGGGCTGGTCCAAAACTCCAAAGAGACAGTGAACTCTGGACAAGGCATCAGCATTACCCTGTAACTTCCCAGGTCTATGCTCCACCGAGAAATTGAACTCTTGAAGTGAAAGGAACCACCTTGTCACCCTGGCATTCCTTTCCCTGTTCTGCTTCATCCATGCCAGAGGAGCATGGTCTGATTGTAATTTAAATTTTCTACCCAAGAGATAATAACGCAGGGAGTCCAGCGCCCACTTGATTGCGAGGCACTCTCGCTCCACCATGGCATAATTTTGTTCAGCCGGTGTCAATTTCCGACTTAGATACAGGACTGGGTGTTCTTCACCCTTCACGACCTGTGACAACACGGCCCCTAACCCCACATTAGAGGCATCAGTTTGAACCAAAAACTCTTCTCTAAAATTAGGGGTGACCAGAACTGGTCTTTGACACAAAGCTATTTTTAACGACAGGAATGCTTTTTCTGCCTCCGGATTCCAATTTATCATTTTTGACTTCCCCCCTTTTGTCAGGTCAGTCAATGGGGCAGCAATGGAGGCATAATTTGGTACGAATCTGCGATAGTATCCAGTGATGCCCAGAAATGCTTTGACCTGTCGTTTTGTGAGGGGTACAGGCCAGTTCCGAATTGCTTCTACCTTATCAATTTGTGACTTTATCAGCCCCCTGCCAATAACATAGCCCAGATATTTGGCCTCTTCGAGGCCAATTGCACATTTCTCTGGGTTTATCTTCAGTCCAGCTCCGGCAATCGAGTCTACGACGGCTTGCACCCTAGCGAGGTGGCTCTCCCAATCTGAACTGAAAATTACCACATCATCCAGGTAGGCAGCCGCATAGGCTCGATGCGGGCGCAGTATCTGGTCCATAAGCCGCTGAAAGGTAGCTGGGGCTCCATGCAACCCGAAGGGCATCACTAGATACTGAAACAAACCTTCCGGGGTTTACAAAGGCCGTTTTTTCTTTCGCTTCCTCCGACAGGGGTATCTGCCAGTACCCTTTTGTCAGATCGAGGGTTGTAATATAACGGGCACCCCCTAACCTCTCGATTAGCTCGTCTACCCGTGGCATTGGGTATGCGTCAAACTTTGACACCTCGTTCAACCTTCTGAAATCATTACAGAACCTCCAGGTTCCATTAGGTTTTGGGATGAGTACAATCGGGCTACACCACTCGCTTTGGGCCTCCTCAATGACCCCGAGGTCTAACATGCGTTTAATTTCAGTAGAGACTATCTTTCTGCGGGCTTCTGGAATTCTGTACGGTTTTATCTTTACCTTAGTACCGGGCTCGGTCTCGACATGGTTTTTTATTTCTGAAGTCCGACCGGGCAAGTCAGAAAATCTTTTCTGATTTTTCTGTAGAAACTCCCGCACTTCCTGTTTTTGGTGCACGGATAACGTCTCTCCCATGGTCACAGGAGGTAGAGATGGTTTTACCCTGTTCTCTACTTCACCCGAGGCCAACAATGCCTCTCTGTCCCTCCAGGGCTTGATCAGATTGATATGATACACCTGGTAGGGCTTCCGTCTCCCGGGTTGGTGTACTTTGTAAGTAACCTCGCTCAGTTTTTGTACGATCTCGTATGGACCATGCCACTTGGCCAAAAACTTACTTTCCACCGTGGGAATTAGAATTAGGACTCGATCCCCGGGGTTGAAAGACCTAATTTTTGCTGACCGATTATAAACTCTGCTTTGAGCCTCTTGGGCTCTCTGCAGATGATTCTTCACCAATGGCATAATTTTAGCCATCCTCTCTTGCATCTGGGCAATATGCTCTATAACACTCTTGTATGGAGTTGTCTCGGTTTCCCAAACCTCCTTGGCTATATCTAGCAAGCCCCGCGGATGCCGACCATACACCAACTCAAAGGGAGAAAATCCCGTAGAGGCCTGGGGAACCTCTCTGACCGAAAACAATAAGTAGGGTAACAGGTAGTCCCAGTCCCGCCCATCTTTCTCTACTGCTTTCTTTAACATATGTTTTAATGTTTTATTAAAACGTTCAACCAACCCATCCGTCTGGGGGTGATACACAGATGTCCGAATGTGCGAGATTTTAAGCAACTTACACAGTTCCTTCATCACTTTGGACATAAAAGGTGTGCCTTGGTCCGTGAGGATCTCTTTAGGAATTCCTGTCCTGGAAAACATATGAAAGAGTTCCCGTGCAATATTTTTAGAGGCCATATTTCTTAAAGGGACCGCCTCGGGGTACCGGGTTGCATAATCAAGTACAACTAAGATGTATTGGTGTCCCCTGGCTGATTTTACAATAGGACCTACCAAGTCCATTGTTACCCTTTCAAAGGGTATTTCTATAATTGGCAGCGGGATTAATGGACTCCGGAAGTGAGACACCGGAGCATTTATCTGACACGAGGGGCAGGTTTTGCAATAATCCTCCACATCTCGATAAACCCCGGGCCAGTAAAACCTCTGCAGAATTCTTTCCTGGGTTTTGTCCATCCCCAGGTGCCCACCCAGCACGTGGTTATGGGACAAACCTAACACCATACTTCTATATGGCTTAGGTACTAGAAGCTGACTCACGGCCTCTCCCTTTACTTTAGTGACCCTATATAGCAGGTCATTGTTCATGGCAAAATGGGGACATTTTTCATCAGAGCCGGACTCTTGTGGGATCTCATTCAGAACAGTTATATTCTCCCTGGCATGTTTAAGAGTGGGGTCTTGCAATTGCTCACTCCCAAAATTGCCACGGGACACCGGTAGGTCAGGGACATTCTGTTCTAGAGAAACATCCTCCCCCTCCCCCAACATCACCTGAAATGGAAATTCATTTTTTTTACAGTCATCATCATTATCAATATCATTATCGTGATTACGATCAGCATCAGCATCATTATCATGGTCATCATCATTATCATGATCATCATCATTATCATGGTCATCATCATTATTATCACATAAGTTTAACGGCCCACTAGCATTGTGTTCCGCCCCTCGGGACTGCGCACCCTCAGTAGGAGCTTCATCACACTGGAAAAAAAATGTTTCTGCTGGACAAAGACCCCAAAACAGGGGAAAGTCACGACCCAATATGGCGGGATGCATCAGGTTCTTCACTACCCCCACTTCATATGAGATCTCCCCAAGTTTTGTGACGAAGTCTGAGGAGGTTACTGGGTAGACTTTGATGTCTCCATGTATGCACACCACGCTTAGGTGCCTACCTGTGACGAAGTCCCTATCAGCCAGACTAGCATGTATCAGAGTCACTCGACTTCCTGAGTCGAGTAGGGCCTGTACTGGGCACCCATTTATCACGACCTGACACAGCTGTGGGCCAGTCTCTTCGACTAGGGTGGCCACGCACACGGGCTCGGCGAGGAACGAGAGAGACCGTCCAGCGTCACAGTCCATAGGTTCCCCCACTAGAGGACAATTGGCTGAAATATGACCTTGTTCACGGCATCTCCAACACTGTCTCAGGTCAGGGTGTTCAGACGGGGAGACCTTCCTAGGCCTGGGGTCTCCTGGTAGGTAAATATCACCCTTTCGCTCATACATGTCCCCTCGGGGCTGACCCGGACTATCAACAGCCCCCCTTGCCCCCACAGCTGGAACCCTCTTACCGGGAGATGACGGAGGCCGGGTATTCCGAACTGATGATCGCTCGGACGGCTGGTCACTTAGATAGTCTTTGGTGGCGAAATACCTTTCTATCAGGCTGACCAGTTGATCGGCATCTTTGGGGTCTCCCTGTCCGACCCAGAGCTGGACCTCAGGGGGAAGGGCCCAGATGTACCGGTCCAGCACCACCTTTTCAACCATTTGGGCAGGGGTGCTGACGTCAGGTTCCAACCACTTCTTTACCAAAGAAATCAAGTCATACATTTGTGAGCGAGCAGGCTTGTCGCGCCTGTATCTCCAGTTATGGACTCTCCTGGCACGGACTGCCCTCGTCACACCCAGGCGGGCAAGAATCTCCGCTTTCAACTTAGTATAGTTTTTGCTGTCCTGCTCGCTGAGGTCAAAATAGGCTTTTTGGGGTTCCCCAGTCAGATAGGGCGCGACCACCATAGCCCATTCAGATTGTGGCAGATTCTCCTTCTCTGCCAGTCTCTCAAATATACCCAGATATGCCTCCACATCGTCATGAGGCGTCATCTTCTGCAGAGTCTGTGTTACCGCCTTCTTTACAGCGGATAATGCCGGTAACCCGGCGTCTTCACTCGGGGACGAGGTGCTAGAAGTTTTTTTAGTGCTGCAACCTGCTCCAGTAGCAACCGGTTGGTTTCCTGCTGTTGCTGCTGGCTCCGCTGGGCCTCTAGGTGTTGTTGCTGCATGGCCTGCTGTTGCTGCTGCATGCTCTGCTGGGCCTCTAGGTGTTGTTGCTGCATGGCCTGCTGTTGCTGCTGCATGCTCTGCTGTTGTTGCTGCATGGCCTGCTGATGTTGCTGCTGCATGGCCTGCTGGTTCTGGGCCAGCTGCTTAACGAGCTCCTCCATACTGCCGGACATCTTGGGCTGGCTGACAGCCTTCACCCAAGACATATACACTCCACACACAGTCTTCTCCACAATAAGTTCAGTTCTGCGGTGCAGACACCTTTTTTTTTTTTTTCAAAGTCTTCAGCCACTGTGCTGCCCCAGCATTCAAGCACCAATTGTAAGCTTTTCAGGGGATATAGCTCTGGGATCGCCGTCTTGGGGAGACGGAGTGGCATAAAGAGACCATTCACAGCAGTACTGGTGCAACTGGCCGCAACCAGTTTTATTTAAAGTCAAAAGCAAACAAGACATAAAATAAATCATAAACAGAAAGCCTGGGCTTGTCCAGCCACTAATTACACTTAGATAGAATTCCCTTTCTATCCGGGTACCGACTCTAATAGTCTGTGCCCAAAACAACACATATGTTCAGTAGTTACCAGCGTGCAGCACACATGAGGCTCCAATGGCGTCTGAAGTCAGATCCAGACTGAGAGAGAGCCTCCTCTGAACTTCCAAGCAGGTACTTATGGATGTCTAATTAAGCAGCTGTGTTCACTCTGGGCTGAATTGCAAACCTGTCCCAGATGGGAATGGAGTGAACACCGCACTGACAACCTACTTTTTATGCGCCCCAGCTAAGAAACCTGGGGGAGATATACACCCCGTCCAGTACGCACCCCTTCACTGTTTCACTATATATTATATATATATATATATATATTAATAATAATTTTATTTCTATAGCGCCAACATATTCCGCAGCACTTTACATTATAGAGGGACTTGTACAGACAATGGACATTACAGCATAACAATAAACACAGATCAAAGTAGATACCAAGAGGAATGAGGACCCTGCTCGCAAGCTTACAATCTATGAGGAAAAAGGGTAGACACAAAAGGTGGATGTTAACAATTGCTTTCATTGTTCGGACCAGCCATAGTGTAAGAATCGGGTGTTCATGTAATTCTGCATGAACCAGTTAACAGCCAATGCATGTAACTGTACAGACACAGAGGGCTATTAAATGTATAAAGCGGGTGAAAACATAATAAGAGGTACCTGATTATGGTAGAAAATTTTTTTTGAATGGGCCAACAGGAATAGTTAGGTTAATGCGTTGAGGCGGTATGCCAGTCTGAACAAATGCATTTTTAGGGCACACTTAAAACTGTGGGGATTAATCGTATTAACCTGGGTAGTGCATTCCAAACAATTGACGCAGCACGTGAAAAGTCTTGGAGACTGGAGTGGGAGGTTCTGATTATTGAGGATGCTAACCTCAGGTCATTAACACAACGGATATATAGATATATATATAGAGAGAGAGAGAGATAGAGATCTATCTATCTATCTCTATCTATATCTATATATAGATATAGATAGAGATAGATAGATATATCTGTGTGTGCTGTTTAAAAGAAACTGAGCTGTGATTGGTTGCTATGAGCAACAGTTTTCTCACTCCACGACAACACCTCAGCTGACACTGACCAGGTGGGAGAAATCTAGCATGCGGGGAACATAAGCTCCAGTCATTGTCTGCCCCCCAGACAGAAACAGAGCACATTACAGAAATGAATCACCCGCTCCCATACCCATATCCCCATCACACATCATCCATCCCATAAGCACATCTTCCCTCTTAAAGGGATCTCCGATATAGAAGTCAGGGCAAATCCATCCCACTGTTTGGTTTTGGCTCCAGGACTCTCTTAAAGGGATCCCTGTACGGAAGTGAGGGCAAATCCACTCTGCGCTTTGGTACTGACCCCAGGCCTCTCTTAAAGGGATCCCCGGTATGGACGTTAGGGCCATTCCACTCAGCGCTCTGGTTCTGACCCCAGTGTCTCGTAAAGGGATCATTGATATGGTTGTTAGGGCAATTCCACTAAGCGCTCTGGTTCTGACTCCAGGCCTCTCTTAAAAGGGATCATTGGTATGGAAGTCAGGGCAAATCCATCCAGCGCTTTGGTTCTGACCCCAGGCTCTCTTATAGGGATCCCCGGTATGGAAGTCAGGGCAATTACCTTCAAATGCTCTGGTACTGACCCCAGGCCTCTCTTAAAGGGATCTCCTGTATGGAAGTTATTATTATTATTATTTATTTATATATATAGCGGTGATGTAATACCGCTCATTAAGGCCATGAATATGGAGGCCACGCCCATGGGAGTGGCGTTGCGTCCATATTACATGACCTTAATGAGCGGGTATTACGTCACCGCTCACTGGGCTCTGCATGCACCACATTGGATTTGAAATGAAACTCTACAACAGAATTCAAGTGCAGATTGTAACGTTTAATTTGAAGGGTTGAACAAAAATGTGTTAGAAAATGTAGGAATTGTACACATTTCTTTACAAACACTCCACATTTTAGGAGGTCAAAAGTAATTGGACAAATAAACATAACCCAAACAAAATATTTTTATTTTCAATATTTTGTGGCGAATCCTTTGGAGGCAATCACTGCCTTAAGTCTGGAACCCATGGACATCACCAAACGCTGGGTTTCCTCCTTAATGCTTTGCCAGGCCTTTACAGCCGCAGCCTTCAGGTCTTGCTTGTTTGTGGGTCTTTCCCTCTTAAGTCTGGATTTGAGCAAGTGAAATGCATGCTCAATTGGGTTAAGATCTGGTGATTGACTTGGCCATTGAAGAATGTTCCACTTTTTTGCACTCCTGAACTCCTGTGTAGCTTTGGCTGTATGCTTGGGGTCATTATCCATCTGTACTATGAAGCGCCGTCCAATCAAGTTTGCAGCATTTGGCTGAATCTGGGCTGAAAGTATATCCCAGTACACTTCAGAATTCATCCGGATACTCTTGTCTGCTGTTATGTCATCAATAAACACAAGTGACCCAGTGCCATTGAAAGCCATGCATGCCCATGCCATCACGTTGCCTCCACCATGTTTTACAGAGGATGTGGTGTGCCTTGGATCATGTGACGTTCCCTTTCTTCTCCAAACTTTTGGCTTCCCATCATTCTGGTACAGGTTCATCTTTGTCTCATCTGTCCATAGAATACTTTTCCAGAACTGAGCTGGCTTCTGGAGGTGTTTTTCAGCAAATTTAACTCTGGCCTGTCTATTTTTGGAATTGATGAATGGTTTGCATCTAGATGTGAACCCTTTGTATTTACTTTCATGGAGTCTTCTCTTTACTGTTGACTTAGAGACAGATACACCTACTTCACTGAGAGTGTTCTGGACTTCAGTTGATGTTGTGAACGGGTTCTTCTTCACCAAAGAAAGTATGCGGCGATCATCCACCACTGTTGTCTTCCATGGGCTCCCAGGTCTTTTTGGATTGATGAGTTCACCAGTGCTTTCTTTCTTTCTCAGGATGTACCAAATTGTAGATTTTGCCACTTCTAATGTTGTAGCAATTTCTTGGATGGGTTTTTTTCTGTTCTTGCAGCTTAAGGATGGCTTGTTTCACCTGCATGGAGAGCTCCTGTGACTGCATGTTTCCTTCACAGCAAAACCTTCCAAATGCAAACACCACACCTCAAATCAACTCCGGCCCTTTCATCTGCTTAATTGAGAATGACATAACAAAGGGATTGCCCACACCTGTCCATGAAATAGCCTTGGAGTCATTTGTCCAATTACTTTTGGCCCCTTTAAAAACAGGGTGGCACATGTTAAGGAGCTGAAACTCCTAAACCCTTCATCCAATTTTAATGTGGATACCCTCAAATGAAAGCTGAAAGTCTGGACTTCAACTGCATCTGAATTGTTTTGTTTAAAATTCATTGTGGTAATGTCTAGAACCAAAATTAGATAAATGTTGTCTGTCCAAATATTTATAGACCTAA
This sequence comes from Oophaga sylvatica, assembly GCA_033576555.1. Lineage (NCBI taxonomy): Eukaryota > Metazoa > Chordata > Amphibia > Anura > Dendrobatidae > Oophaga > Oophaga sylvatica. The sequence goes on from JARQOD010000005.1 coordinate 411,787,829, forward strand.
CTGTGTGTATATATATATATATATATAATATATATACATATATATATATATACTTACACGATGGTGACCACCGCGTCTCTCACGCCGATGACTCTGGGAGGCACTGCGAGGACCTCTGGGACGAGCACCAGATTCGGGAGACTAAAGCAAAAAAAAAAATTTTGTATATAGGCAATGTGTTGTGTGCAGTGTGATGTCTGTACTAAATGGTTTTCTATGTGTTATCTGTAGTTTGATGTTGTGTTTCTGCGATTGATGCAGGATACTTACGAATTGTGAGCCCAGTCCAGGTATCAGTCCACCCCGTCCTTCTTCTGGGAGCTCCTCTTCAGCTTGTGATTCCTGTTATCAAAAAAAGACAATGAATAGATATATCCCACAGATGGATTGTGAAAAAAAATATATATAATAATTTTTTACCGATAAATGCTGACGATGAGAGCGAAGGCTCCCAGAAGAAGATGTGTCGTCCTGACGCTGCAGGTCCCCGGACTCCAGGATTGCTGGTTGTTCTGATGCTGGTGGAGCTGCTGCTTGGGTTTGGCGTCGTCTGCTGTGGAATAAAGAGACCAAAAGGGCCAGTGAATATATGGATGTTCCATGGCCCTGGCTGAAAAAGAAAAAATTGGTTAAATTTTTTGTGAATGGGGGATGTGATATTTACCGTCTGGTGTCGGATGAGCTCTCCTCTTGGTGCTGCTCCCTTGCTGCTGCCTGGGTTTGGCGTCCTCTGCTGTGGAATAAAGAGACCAAAAGGGCCAGTGAATATATGGATATTCCATGGCCCTGGCTGAGAAAGAAAAAATTGGTTAATTTTTTTGTGAATGGGGGATGTGATATTTACAGTCTGGTGTCAGATGAGCTTTCCTCTTGGTGCTGCTGCTCCCTTGCTGCTGCTGCCTGGATTTGGCGTCGTTTGCTGTGGAATAAAGAGACCAAAAGGGACAGTGAATATATGGATATTCCATAGCCCTGGCTGAAAAGAAAAAATTGGTTACATTTTTTGTGAATGGGGGATGTGATATTTACTGTCTGGTGTCAGATGAGCTTTCCTCTTGGTGCTCCATTTCTGCTGGTACAGGTTCTCTTGATGGTGGTGCTGGTGGTCTTGGGCTGGCTCCTCTGCTCCTGGCTGGCTGCATGCTTATGGCTGAGGGTCCCACTGACCTGCTTTATATATGTTTGCTGTGGGCTGGGCAACAAAAACCCAGATCCGGCGCTCAGACTTTTATTGTGACAAAAAGCCGGAAGCGCCGGATCCGGCAAAAGCTTCCGGCTTTTTCGCCGGAGACAAAAAGTTACAGTTGCCGTTTTTTCTAGACGCTGGAATGAGACCAGACGCAGGATCCGGCAAAAACCGGACGAACCGCAAGGCCATGCGGCGCCATCCGACGCTAATACAAGTCAATGGGAAAAACGGATCCGGCATTACTTTTCGCCGGATACAGTTTTACAAAAAAAGGCTGCATCGCGCCGTCAGGCGCAAAACGGATGTGTAAAAAAGGCCTTAAAGGGATCCCCCGATATGGAAGTCAGGGCAATTGCCTTCAAATGCTCTGGCACTGACCCCAGGCCCCTCATAAAAGGGATCATTGGTATGGAAGGGAGGGCAAATCCACTCTGCACTTTGGTACTGACCCCAGGCCTCTCTTAAAGGGATCTACGGTGTGGAAGTTAGGGCAAATCCCTCAGCTCTCTGATTCTCACCCCAGGCTTCTATTAAAGGGATCATTGGTATGGAAGTCAGGGCAAATCCATCCAGCGATTTGGTTGTGACACCAGGCCTCTCTTAAAGGGATCCCCGGTATGGAAGTTGGGGCCATTCCACTCAGCACTCTGATTCTGACCCCAGGCTCTCTTAAAGGGATCCCCGGTATGGAAGTCAGGGCAATTGCCTTCAAAGCTCTGGTACTAACCCCAGGCCTCTATTAACCCCTTCCCGACCCATGACGCCACGTAGGCGTCATGAAAACCTGTGCCAATCCGACCCATGACGCCTATGTGGCGTCATGAAAGGATCTCTCCCTGCGGGCCGGGAGACCGGGGTCACTGAAAGGTCACCCGACCCGCAGTTACAGGACCCTTTGTGCTTCACCACAGGGGGGTTGGCTTAACCCCCCCGTGGCCACGATCGCTCTGATTGGCTGTTAAAAGTGAAACAGCCAATCAGAGCAATGTGTAATATTTCACCAATTTAATTGGTGAAATATTACAATCCAGCCATGGCCGATGCTGCAATAGCATCTGCCATGGCTGGAGACCGAGCCCTGACCCCCCCACACCGAGTCACGGCGGTGATCGGCCGCCGCCACCGAAAGATGGCAGCGATCGGTCACCGCCGTCACTTACAGCTCCCCTCCTCTTTTGGTCCACTGCCCCCACTTCCTATCCCCCCCCCAGCCTTCCGACCCCCCTACTCACCTCTCCCGATCCACCGATGTCCCACGATCGGGCCCGGCGTCCGCCCGGGCCTCTTCATGGGCGCCGCCATATTGGAAAATGGCGGGCGCATGCGCAGTGCGCCCGCCGGCCGGCGCATGCGCAGTGCGCCCCCCAGTGTTCAAAAATTTATTTTGATCACTGTGATAAACTGTCACAGTGATCAAAATAAAAAAAAGTAAATGAACCCCCCCTTTATCATAGGTAGGGACAAATAAAAAAAATAAAGAATTTTTTTTTTTTTTCCTAGCGGATTTTGCTGCTGATCCGCAGCTGATTTTGCTGCGGATCCGTGGCGGATATCGCTGCTGATCCGCGGCGGATTTCGCTGCTGATCCGCGGCGGATTTCGCTGCTGATCCGCGGCGGACTTCGCTGCTGATCCGCGGCGGACATCGCTGCTGATCCGCGGCGGATTTCTCTACGGATCCGCGGCGGATTTCGCTGCTGATCGGCGGCGGATTTCGCTGCTGATCGGCGGCGGATTTCGCTGCTGATCGGCGGCGGATTTCGCTGCTGATCCGCAGCGGATTTCGCTGCTGATCGGCGGCGGATTTCGCTGCTGATCCGCGGCGGATTTCGCTGCGGATCGGCAGCGGATTTCGCTGCGGATCAGCAGAGGATTTCGCTGCTGATCCGCTGCGGATTTCGCTGCTGATCGGCGGCGGATTTCGCTGCTGATCCGCGGCGGATTTCTCTACGGATCCGCGGCGGATTTCGCTGCTGATCGGCGGCGGATTTCGCTGCTGATCGGCGGCGGATTTCGCTGCTGATCGGCGGCGGATTTCGCTGCTGATCCGCAGGGATTTCGCTGCTGATCGGCGGCGGATTTCGCTGCTGATCCGCGGCGGATTTCGCTGCGGATCGGCAGCGGATTTCGCTGCGGATCAGCAGAGGATTTCGCTGCTGATCCGCTGCGGATTTCGCTGCTGATCGGCGGCGGATTTCGCTGCTGATCCGCGGCGGATTTCGCTGCTGATCGGCGGTGGATTTCGCTGCTGATCCGCAGCGGATTTCGCTGCTGATAGGCAGCGGATTTCGCTGCTGATCGGCGGCGGATTTCGCTGCTGATCGGCGGCGGATTTCGCTGCTGATCGGCGGCGGATTTCGCTGCGTATCCGCGACTGATTTCGCTGCGTATCCGCGACTGATTTCGCTGCGGATCCGCGACTGATTTCGCTGCGGATCCGCGACTGATTTCGCTGCGGATCCGCGACTGATTTCGTTGCTGATCCGCAGCGGATTTCGCTGCTGATCGGCGGCGGATTTCGCTGCTGATCCGCGGCGGATTTCGCTGCGCATCCGCGACTGATTTCGCTGCGGATCCGCGACTGATTTAGCTGCGGATCCGCGACTGATTTCGCTGCGGATCTGCGACTGATTTCGCTGCGGATTCGCGGCGGATTTCGCTGCTGATCCGCGGCGGATTTCGCTGCTGATCCGCGGCGGATTTCGCTGCTGATCCGCGGACGCGTGATTTTCGCTGCTGATCCGCGGCGGATTTCGCTGCTGATCCGCGGCGGATTTCGCTGCTGATCCGCGACTGATTTTGCTGCTGATCCGCAGGTGATTATCTGCTGATTCATCTGCGCTAGCGGGTATAGCATAACGCGATCGCGTTATGCTATACCGTTACCAGCCGGTCAACGCTACGTGTTGAACGGGCTGGTAAAACGCAATATGAACCCAGCCTTAGGGTTAGAACTAGGGTTAGGGTTAGCATATTAGGGCTAAGGTTAGAATTACGGTTAGGGTTGGAATTTGGGTTAGGGTTGGAATTAGGGTTAGGCTTGTAGTTAGGTTTATGGTTAGAGTTGGGATTAGGGGTGTGTTGGGGTTAGGGTTATGATTAGGGTTTGTATTAGGGTTAGGTGTGTGTAGGCGTTAGGGGTGTGTTGGGGTTAGGGTTGGAGTTAGAATTGAGGGGTTTCCACTATTTAGGCACATCAGGGGGTCTCCATACGCGACATGGCGCCACCATTGATTCCTGCAAATTTTGCGTTCAAAAAGTCAAACAGTGCTCCCTTTATTCCAAGCCCCGACGTATGCCCAAACAGTGGTTTATCCCACATATGAGGTATCAGCGTACTCGGGAAAAATTGCACAACAACTTTGGGGGTTCTAATTTCTCCTGTTAACATTGGGGAAAAAAATTGGGGACTAAAAATTATTTTTGTGGAAAAAAAATAATTTTATATTTTCACGGCTCTGCGTTATAAACTTCTGTGAAGGACTTGGAGATTCAAAGTGCTCACCACACATCTAGAGGAGTTCCTTGGGGGATCTAGTTTCCAAAATGGGGTCACTTGTGGGGAGTTTCTACTGTTTAGGCACATCAGTGACTCTGCAAACGTAACATGACGCCCGAAGACCATTCCATCAAGTGGGCATTTCAAAAGGTCACTACTTCCCATCCGAGCCCCGACGTGTGCCCATACAGTAGTTTTCTCCCACATATGGGATATCAGCATACTCAGGACAAATTGGACAACAACTTTTGGGGTCTAATTTCTCATGTTACCCTTGCGAAAATAAAAAAATTGGGGACTAAAAGATCCTGATTGTGGAAAAAATATGATTTTTTTATTTTCATGCCCGGGCGTTATAAACTTCTGTGTAGCCCTTGGGGGTTCAAAGTGCTCACCACACATCTAGATAAGTTCTTTGCGGTGTCTAGTTTCCAAAATGGGGTCACTTGTGGGGAGTTTCTACTTGTTTAGGCGCATCAGGGGCTCTGCAAACGTAACAAGATGCCCGCAGACCATTCCATCAAGTTGGCATTTCAAAGCGTCACTACATCCCTTCCGAGCCCTGACGTGTGCCCAAACAGTGGTTCCCCCCCACATATGGGGTACTAGCGTACTCAGGACAAACTGGACAACAACTTTCGGGGTCCAATTTCTCCTGTAACCATTGTGAAAATAAAAAATAGTGGGCTAAAAAAATCATTTTTTGAGAAAAAAAAATGATATTTTATTTTCACGGCTCTGCGTTATAAACTTCTGTAAAACACCTGGGGGGTTCAAAGTGCTCACTATGCATCTAGATAAGTTCCTTAGGGCGTCTAGTTTCCAAAATGGGGTCACTTGTGGGGGAGCTCCAATGTTTAGGCACACAGGAACTCTCCAAATGCGACATGGCAACCGCTAAATATTCCAGCATATTTTCTATTCAAAAAGTCAAATGGCGCTCCTTCCCTTCTGAGCCCTGCCGTGCGCCCAAACAGTGGTTTATGACCACATATGAGGTATCTGTTTACTCAGGAGAAATTGCCCAACAAATTTTAGGATCCAATTTATACTGTTGCCCATGTGAAAATGAAAAAAACTGAGGCTAAAAGAAAATTTTTGTGAAAAAAAAGTACTTTCTTTTTTTTACGGATCAATTTGTGAAGCACCTGGGGGTTCAAAGTGCTCACTATGCATCTAGATAAGTTCCTTAGGGGGTCTAGTTTCCAAAATGGGGTCACTTGTGGGGGAGCTCCAATGTTTAGGCACACAGGGACTCTCCAAATGCGACATGGCAACCGCTAAATATTCCAGCATATTTTCCATTCAAAAAGTCAAATGGCGCTGCTTCCCTTCTGAGCCCTGCCATGCGCCCAAACAGTGGTTTAT
>JARQOD010000005.1:411798883-411831293 GCA_033576555.1 Oophaga sylvatica
GTATCATTGTACTCTGGACACAATGCACAACAACGTTTGGGGTTCAATTTCTCCTGTTACCCTTGGTAAAATAAAAAAAATTGAATCTGAAGTAAATTTTTTATGAAAAAAAATTAAATGTTCATTTTTTTTTTTTTTTAAACACTCCAAAAATTCCTGTGAAGCAGCTGAATGGTGAATGGTTAATGACCTTCTTAAATGTGGTTTTGAGCACCTTTTGGGGTTCAGTTTTTAGAATGGTTTGACTTTTGGGTATTTTCTATCATATACACCCCTACCTAAAAAGTTACTTAAAATGTGATGTGCTCCCTGGAAAAATTGGTGTTGTAAAAATGAGAAATCACTGTTCAACTTTAAACCCTTACAACTTCCTAACAAAAATTTGATTCCAAAATTGTGCTGATGTAAAGTAGACATGTGGGAAATGTTACTTGTGTATTTTGTGTGACATCTCTGCGATATAAGAGCATGAAAATTCAAAGTTGGAAAATTGCGAAATTTTAAAAATTTTTGCCAAATTTCTGTTTTGTTTTTTTTCACAAACGCAAGTCTTATCAAAGACTTTTTACCACCATCATGAAGTACAATATGTCACGAGAAAACAGTGTCAGAATCACCGGGATCTATGGAAGCGTTCCAGAGTTAATACCTCATAAGGGAACCGTGGTCAGAATTGTAAAAATTGGCAGTCATTAACATGCAAACCACCTTTGTGGTGGTTAATCTTTGTAGTTTTCAGGTCATGAGATTCTCTGCTTTGTGGTGGCTTGCTTACATATTCATCTGTATGGCTTATGACTGACCGCTGATCTCTGACCTGCCCCCTGTTTTATTCTGCGATGTAGCATGATCGCATCTTCAGTGCCTTGCAAAAGTATTCGGCCCTGTGGAACCTTTCAACCTTTTCCCACATATCATGCTTCAAACATAAAGATACCAAATGTAAATTTTTGGTGAGTAATCAACAAGTGGGACACAATTGTGAAGTTGAACAAAATGTATTGGTTATTTTATGTTTTTGTGGAAATGCAAAAACTGAAAAGTTTGGTGTGCAATATTCGGCCCCTTTAACTTAATACTTTGTTGCGTCACCTTTTTTTGCGATTTCAGCTGCAAGTCGCTTCAGGTATGTCTCTATTAGTTTTGTACATCAAGAGACTGAAATTCTTGCCCATTCTTCCTTGGTAAACAGCTCAAGCTCAGTAAGGTTGGATGGAGATCGTTTATGAACAGCAGTTTTCCGCTCTTTCTACAGATTCTCGATTGTATTCAGGTCTGGACTTTGACTTGGCCATTCTAACACCTGGATACGTTTATTTGTGAACCATTCCATTGTAGATTTTGCATTATGTTTGGGATCATTGTGTTTTTTGGAAGACAAATCTCCGTCCCAGTCTCAGGTCTTTTGCAGACTCCAACAGGTTTTCTTCAAGAATGGTCCTGTATTGGCTTCATCTATCTTCCTATCAATTTTAACCATCTTCCCTGTCCCTGCTGAAGAAAAGCAGGCCCAAACCATGATGCTGCCACCACCATGTTTGACAGTGGGGATGGTGTGTGATGAGCTGTGTTGCCTTTACGCCAAACATCGTTTGGCATTTGTGGGGGAAACCCGGTTCCTCCCACGTCACCATTGAGACGTAACTACACAGTCACAGCTCTCCGGCGCCCCCTTTGTCTCTCTGGTCAGTAAGGGAACTGCACCTAGAGCAAATGGCCGCCGGGGAGCATGTCCTGTTACCCACTGGGTATTCTAAGATTCGTGATCAGAGTAAAAGCATCAGCCCAAAATTAATTTTATGGATTAATTGCCTTAAGGGCGCACTAGATAATTGCAGAAATATACAGTAAGCTATACAACGGAATTACAGTGGATTTGCAGTCAGAGTAAAATATAACAATAATGGTACAAGGCTTAGAGGTATTAGCTAGAGGTCAATGTTACCAGGCTGTAGGTTGCATGTGGACACCGGGAGCTCTGCGACCCACAGGTAAGAATCTTAGTTGATGGACAGTCCCCAAAACGTGTGCTGCTGCTCCCTTGGCAGATCTTTCCCTTGTTCCTTCTTAGATCTTCATTGTCTTGTTCTTGAGTGTGAATAGGCTGAGTCTGCCAGCCGCTAACAGTTCTTAAACCTGCTAGGTCCCTCCCCTCGGTGTCAGAGGGTGGGCTAATAATCTCCACCCTTAGCTCCCTGCAGACTTTATTCCCAATATCTAAGAAAGGGGTAAACTTTCTCCAGGACGATCGGATTAGGACACGAGATGTACCAGCGAATACAGTTTGTTTTGCCTGTCGCGTGGAGATCAAACATGGCCTGATTGGCACCCCACCGCTACCCAATCTCTATATCTCAGGTTCACGAGCCATCACCGACTCGGGAGTTGCACAGTCAGATACCCGAGGTCCGCAGGATCATGCAGATATTTTTTATGAGTCTGTACCTTGAAAGATGTGCTCATAATTATTAATCCTAGAACTGAGTCGTAGTGGCTGGGAGAGACAATGGATGTGTTTTCTGTGTCTAGCTGACAATAAACTTTTGGAGTGAGTTTGCTGCACTGAAAGTAAAGGGGCCGAATAATATTGCACGCTCCACTTTTTCAGTTTTTGTATTTCCAAAAAATTTAAAATAACCAATAAATTTTGTTCAACTTAACAATTGTGTCCCACTTGTTGATTCTTCACCAAAAATTTACATTTGGTATCTTTTTGTTTGAAGCATGATATGTGGGGAAAAGGTTTAAAATTTCCAGGGGGCCGAATACTTTCGTAAGCACTGTATAATACCGATTTAATTATTTTACTTTGATAGATTTTTTTCTTCTGAATAAATGTATTTATCAAAAGGGCGCCTGCTGTGCCTGCTCAATAGCATCTATTGGCGATCCGATAGATGCTACTGAGCAGTTGTGGCCCGCGTCATTTTGAGAGAGGCATTTTTTTTTCTAAATATTTATTACTACGGTAAATTAAATTAATATAGATGAGATCATGCTACAGCGCCAGCGCCTGCTGAATGAGTTTTTTTTTTTTTTTTTTTTTCAAAACATATATTCAGTATGTAAAATAGGGGCAGGTCAGTGAGGTATCAGTCACCTGTCATAAGCCATACTAATGAATATGTAAGCATAGCACCACATAAAGACACAAAGAACCCCCCACAGACCGCCCCGAAGCACGAGAATCTCATTAAGGCCGGGGTCAGTCATGCGAGAAACTCGCACGAATCTCGCATGTCAATACCCAGCGCTGCTTCCGGCACTCTGGACCAGAGCGTGTGTCTGCATAGAAATACATGAAGTGAAGTGATACATGAAGCGATTAATGAAGTGTCTGGGTGGGGTGTCATGTTTTATTCAATAAACAGTTATACACCTAAAAACCACTACTATATAATGTGTGTGGCTGTACATCTGTGTAATAGTTTTGTAAACTCAATCTATGGTCTTATAAAGTGTCGTTATTACAAAATAAATTTGTAAATGTCAAACATGAGTTCTATTTTGTAGGAGCTTCCCTTTATAAAATCTCATTTCTAGCGTATATATATATATATATGTTACATTTTAAAACAAAAAAACATTGTCATGTGATACTTTTCTGTGTGTTTGGAAGATCATGCTGTTTAATATAAGAATGCCTTTAAAGTGTTACTAGTTTGTTTTAACCCCTTCCCGACCCATGACGTCGGCGTCATGAAAACCTGTGTCATCCCGACCCATGACGCCGACGTCGGCGTCATGCTATAAATCATGTTCCTGCAGGCCGGGAGACCGGGGTCACTGAAAGGTCACCCGACCCGCAGTAACAGGACCCTTACTGCATCACCACAGGGGGGTTGGCTTAACCCCCAAATGGCCACGATCGCTCTGATTGGCTGTTAAAAGTGAAACAGCCAATCAGAGCGATTTGTAATATTTCACCAATGAAACTGGTGAAATATTACAATCCAGCCATGGCAGATGCTGCAATAGCATCTGCCATGGCTGGACACCAAGATCTGACCCCCCACACCAAGTCACGGCGGTGATCGGCCGCCGCCATCGAAAGATGGCAGCGATCGGTCACCGCCGTCACTGTCTGCTCACCTGCTCCTGCGATCCGCTGCCCCCACCTACCGATCCCCCCCCCTCACCTTCCGACGCCCCCTACTCACCTCTCCCGGTCCACCGATGTCCCTGGATCCGTCCCGGCGGCTGCCCGGGATTCTTCATGGGCGCAGCCATCTTGGAAAATGGCGGGCGCAGTGCGCCCGCCGGCCGGCGCATGCGCAGTGCGCCCTCCATTGTACAAAAATGTATTCTGATCACTGTGATAAACTGTCACAGTGATCAAAATAAAGAAAAAAAGTAAATGAACTCCCCTGTCATAGGTAGGGACAAATAATAAAATAAAGAATTTTTTTTTTTTTCCTAGCAGATTTTGCTGCTGACCCGCGGCGGATATCGCTGCTGATCCGCGGCGGATATCGCTGCTGATCCGCGGCGGATTTCGCTGCTGATCCGCGGCGGATTTCGCTGCTGATCCACGGCGGATTTCGCTGCGGATCCGCGGCGGATTTCGCTGCTGATGCGCGACTGATTTTGCTGCTGATCCGCGGCGGATTTTGCTGCTGATCCGCGGCGGATTTTTCTGCGGATCCGCGGCGGATTTTGCTGCGGATCCGCGGCGGATTTTGCTGCTGATCCGCGGCGGATTTTGCTGCTGATCCGCGGCGGATTTTGCTGCTGATCCGCGGCGGATTTTGCTGCTGATCCGCGACTGATTATCTGCTGATTCATCTGTGCTAGCGGGTATAGCATAACGCGATCGCGTTATGTTATACCGTTACCAGCCGATCAACGCTACGTGTTGAACGGGCTGGTAAAACGCAATATGAACCCAGCCTTAGGGTTAGAACTAGGGTTAGGGTTAGCATTAGGTTAAGGTTAGAATTACGGTTAGGGTTGGAATTTGGGTTAGGGTTGGAATTTGGGTTAGGGTTGGAATTAGGGTTAGGGTTGGAATTAGGGTTAGGCTTGTGGTTAGGTTTATGGTTAGAGTTGGGATTAGGGTTAGGGGTTTGTTGGGGTTAGGGTTATGATTAGGGTTTGTATTAGGGTTAGGTGTGTGTAGGGGTTAGGGTTGGGGTTAGGGTTGGAGTTAGAATTGAGGGGTTTCCACTATTTAGGCACATCAGGGGGTCTCCATACGCGACATGGCGCCACCATTGATTCCTGCAAATGTTGCGTTCAAAAAGTCAAACAGTGCTCCCTTTATTCCAAGCCCCGACGTATGCCCAAACAGTGGTTTATCCCCACATATGAGGTATCAGCGTACTCGGGAAAAATTGCACAACAACTTTGGGGGTTCTAATTTCTCCTGTTAACATTGGGAAAAAAAATTGGGGACTAAAAAATTATTTTTGTGGAAAAAAAATGATTTTATATTTTCACGGCTCTGCGTTATAAACTTCTGTGAAGGACTTGGAGATTCAAAGTGCTTATCACACATCTATAGGAGTTCTTGGGGGATCTAGTTTCCAAAATGGGGTCACTTGTGGGGAGTTTCTACTGTTTAGGCATGTCAGGGACTCTGCAAACATAGCATGACGCCCGAAGACCATTCCATCAAGTGGGCATTTCAAAACATCACTACTTCCCATCCGAGCCCCGACGTGCAGTAGTTTTCTCCCACATATGGGATATCAGCATACTCAGGACAAATTGGACAACAACTTTTGGGATCTAATTTCTCATGTTACCCTTGGGAAAATAAAAAAATTGGGGACTAAAAGATCCTGATTGTGGAAAAATATGATTTTTTTTATTTTCATGCCCAGGCGTTATAAACTTCTGTGTAGCCCTTGGGGGTTCAAAGTGCTCACCACACATCTAGATAAGTTCTTTGCGGGGTCTAGTTTCCAAAATGGGGTCACTTGTGGGGAGTTTCTACTGTTTAAAAAGACAAGAAAGAGTACATACCAGGACACCAGGGATGCCAAAAATAAATCATAACAATTAGAAAATATTTTTATTGAAAAAACTGCAAAACCACACTGTAGTCATTAAAACAATTAAAACAAGGCACAAAGCCCCATAACAGGAACAATAAACCCCTATAACCCCTATCTGTATAATAGAATACACTTAGATGAAATATATATGGAAACCTCAGCCAAACATGGTAGTATACTTAGAGCATAGTCACCCCCAAAGGCCAAAATGAAGACAGGACCAGAGAGGAACAATTAGTCCTCAAATTGCTGCATATAAAAAAAAAAAAAAAAAAAACAGGTAAGCAAGGACAATATGAGATGGTAAAGCAATACAAACAAATTGTTATAGACTAATACAGATCAGATGTGAATAGGTCTACTCATAAAGATTAATATATCAAGTAGATCTTAGCATAGCAGATAGTATAACAGTTGTCTAATACACAAAATAATGCAGCAAATAATATAACAGTTGTCCTTAATCTAGTGCACAAAGTGATGCAACCCTAGTCTAGTGCACAAAATAATGCAGCAAATGGTATAGCCACTGTCCTTAATCTAGTGCACAAAGTCACAAAGTAATGCAGCACATGATATAACAGTTGTCCTTAATCTAGTGCACAAAATGATGCAGCCCAAGTCTAGTGCACAAAGTAATGCAGCAAATGGTATAGATGGTGTTGCCCGGGAGGGAAGACGTCTTGTAAATCTTGGGCTCATGTCAGGGTGTTCATTCTCCTGTAATAAACCTAAAAGATCATTAAAGACCTGTCTATCATCCATGGAAAAGCTGTCCAATAGGGACGTTTGTTGATAAAGTAGCTTGAAGGCAATTTGTCGACAGAATAAATATAAGTCCTTAACCAAGACAAATTTGTTCAATGGGTTCATAGGTGCAAAAGACAACCCCTTAGATAGAACTTCTTTTTCAAGATCTGACAACATATATGTAGAGAGATTAACAATCTGTAAATTACCTTCATTGCTTTTCTCATTAGTATTTATTGTCGTTTCCTGTTGAACCGTGTCTCCCTCCTGTAAGTTGGTGACCAATTTTTGTAGTTTCTGCCTTTCTTTTTGTTGAGGTCTATTCTTCCTTCTCCTACCCCTCCGGCGGCGTCCTCCACATCGCTGGGGTCTGAGGACAAAAAATCACTAGACGACATCTCCTGTCTAGATGTAGTGTCTTCCATATTCTTAGGATCCATCACTTTAAACCGGCGTTTATTGCCATGGTGTGTCCATTTATATACTTTCCCATTGCTATAATCAGATTTGTCTCTATGAAACTTATTCCTTTTACGGGAAATAATCTCTTTTTCAAAAGTATCAATAAGATTCTTAAGTTTTAATTGGAATGGATTCACCAAAGTGGTTTTATCAAGGTCCACAAGTTTCATTTCACAGGCCTTAACATCCTCTTTAATATTCATAAGTAACAACTGGTCATGCTCTATGAGCATATCAATAAGTATGGTGGAACATTTGGCCAGCCCAGTTTCCCAGGTCTTTTGGAATTCTGATGAGGCCTCCCAAGCTGGAAATATTTGGATACGGAGACCGCGGGGTATTAAACCCGTTTTTTTGTATTCTTCCAGGCTCCTTATGTTCCACCATACCTTTGTAAGGGATTTGTGTAGGCTAGTGATTTTGGACGTAAGAGTCTGAAATTCAGACTCTTTACTATTATTAACCAGCTCGTCATCACATCAAACCATTGGGTATGATTAACTAATGAAATCGCGAGCATATAAGCTATTGGTAAACATAACCTCTATTCTAGATCATATAAGTTGCATGTGCTCTGTCGGCCATCTTACTACACCTGTAGTGAGGTGGGGAGGATACACCCTTTTGGCATCCAGCGCCATGTTATTTCATCACTTCCTGTTTTTGTCCTGTGTCTGGGGGGAACGCTCCATGCAGCTGCTGTGAGTTTTAATCAATATGTTATATATATAAATACCTTGAATCCTGCTTTATCACCATCTCTGCCCCTGATGAAGCCATTTCACATGGCGACACGCGTCGGGCTCTATCCCGCCTATTAACCCTGGTTTGGTAACCTGGTCATGCCTCTAACATGAGATCCCCCTATAGCTGTGTTACTTTGTTATTTTGTGCACTAGATTAAGGACAACTGTTATATCATGTGCTGCATTACTTTGTGACTTTGTGCACTAGATTAAGTACAGCGGCTATACCATTTGCTGCATTATTTTGTGCACTAGACTAGGGCTGCATCACTTTGTGCACTAGATTAAGGACAACTGTTATATTATTTGCTGCATTATTTTGTGTATTAGACAACTGTTATACTATCTGCTATGCTAAGATCTACTTGATATATTAATCTTTGAGTAGACCTATTCACATCTGATCTGTATTAGTCTATAGCAATTTGTTTGTATTGCTTTACCATCTCATATTGTCCTTGCTTACCTGTTTTTTTTTTTTTTTATATGCAGCAATTTGAGGACTAATGGTTCCTCTCTGGTCCTGTCTTCATTTTGGCCTTTGGGGGTGACTATGCTCTAAGTATACTACCATGTTTGGCTGAGGTTTCCATATATATTTCATCTAAGTGTATTGTATTATACAGATAGGGGTTATAGGGGTTTATTGTTCCTGTTATGGGGCTTTGTGCCTTGTTTTAATTGTTTTTAATGACTACAGTGTGGTTTTGCAGTTTTTTCAATAAAAATATTTTCTAATTGTTATGATTTATTTTTGGCATCCCTGGTGTCCTGGTATGTACTCTTTCTTGTCTTTCTAGCATTACTATTACATACCCCAGGTTGATGCCTTTCTATAAGTATTTCTTGAATGGTGCCCTCCACTGTTGTTTTGGTTTCTAGAGTTTCTACTGTTTAGGCACATCAGGGGCTCTGCAAACGTAACAAGATGCCCGCAGACCATTCCATCAAGTCGGCATTTCAAAGCGTCACTACATCCCTTCCGAGCCCTGACGTGTGCCCAAACAGTGGTTCCCTCCCCACATATGGGGTACTAGCGTACTCAGGACAAACTGGACAACAACTTTTGGGGTCCAATTTCTCCTGTAACCATTGTGAAAATAAAAAATAGTGGGCTAAAAAAATCATTTTTTGAGAAAAAAAAATGATTTTTTATTTTCACGGCTCTGCGTTATAAACTTCTGTGAAGCACCTGGGGGTTCAAAGTGCTCACTATGCATCTAGATAAGTTCCTTAGGGCGTCTAGTTTCCAAAATGGGGTCACTTGTGGGGGAGCTCCAATGTTTAGGCACACAGGAACTCTCCAAATGCGACATGGCAACCGCTAAATATTCCAGCATATTTTCTATTCAAAAAGTTAAATGGCGCTCCTTCCCTTCTGAGCCCTGCCGTGCGCCCAAACAGTGGTTTATGACCACATATGAGGTATCTGTGTACTCAGGAGAAATTGCCCAACAAATTTTAGGATCCAATTTATACTGTTGCCCCTGTGAAAATGAAAAAAACTGAGGCTAAAAGAAAATTTTTGTGAAAAAAAAGTACTTTCTTTTTTTTACGGATCAATTTGTGAAGCACTTGGGGGTTCAAAGTGCTCACTATGCATCTAGATAAGTTCCTTAGGGGGTCTAGTTTCCAAAATGGGGTCACTTGTGGGGGAGCTCCAATGTTTAGGCACACAGGGACTCTCCAAAGGCGACATGGCAACCGCTAAATATTCCAGCATATTTTCTATTCAAAAAGTCAAATGGCGCTCCTTCCCTTCTGAGCCCTGCCGTGCGCCCAAACAGTGGTTTATGACCACATATGAGGTATCTGTGTACTCAGGAGAAATTGCCCAACAAATTTTAGGATCCATTTTATCCTGATGCCTATGTAAAAATGAAAAAATTGATGCTAAAAGAAAATTTTTGTTGGAAAAATTAAAATGTCCATTTTTTCCTTCCACGTTGCTTTAGTTCCTGTGAAGCACCTGAAGGGTTAATAATCTTCTTGAATGTAGTTTTGAGTAGCTTGAAGGGTGCAGTTTTTATGAAGGTGTCACTTTTGGGTATTTTCTGCCATATAGACCCCTCAAAGTGACTTCAAATGTGAGGTGGTCCCTAAAAAAAAAATGGTTTTGTAAATTTTGTTGTAAAAATGAGAAATCGCTGGTCAACTTTTAACCCTTATAACTTCCTAACAAAAAAAAATGTTGTTCCCAAAATTGTGCTGATGTAAAGTAGACATGTGGGAGATGTTATTTATTAACTATTTTGTGCCACATAACTCTCTGGTTTAACAGAATAAAAATAAAAAATTTGAAAATTACAAAATTTTCAAAATTTTCGCCAAATTTCCATTTTTTTCACAAATAAACGCAAAAATTATCGACCTAAATTTACCACTAACATGAAGCCCAATATGTCACGAAAAAACAGTCTCAGAATCGCTAGGATCCGTTGAAGCGTTCCTGAGTTATTACCTCATAAAGGGACACTGGTCAGAATTGCAAAAAATGGCAAGGTCTTTAAGGTCAAAATAGGCTGGGTCATGAAGGGGTTAATTGATGCAATAAAAATCTAAATTAAATCAATGTTTGATGTGACCACTTTTTGCCTTCAATATAGCATCAATTCTACTAGGTACACTTGCACAAAGTCAAGAGTATTACGAACCAATTCTACCAAACAGGTGATAATGATCATCCTTTCATATGCAAGTTCAAACAGTCATAAACCGAATCGGTTGTGTAGGAAGCTTAAAAGTCAGAGAGGAACAGCCAGCCTATGCAAAAAGATGAGGTTATGAAAGACAGTCTTGCTTGTTAACTAAAACCGATCATAGCAACAAGACACAAGTTACTTATACTGCATCAGCAAGATTTTTCCAAGGCTGGGGTTTCAAGATTTGCTGTTCAAGCTCTTTTCAAGAATCTCCAAGAACTAGGCAATGTTGAAAATGGTAGATGTATTCGTTTCTATTGAAATTGGAAAATGTGCAGGAGGTAAATAAGCTAACAACTGGCAGCAACAAGTGGAACCCAGCTACCCCAATCTACAAATTTGGAATAATCTTGTAGTGGTTACATGAAATTGCTGAAAGCCATAACTTTGACATAGAAACAAAGCCAAATGACAGAACTATACAAAAAATAGGAACTGGGGAGCAGAAAAATGGCAGCAGGTGCTCTGGGCTGACTAGTTAAAATGTGAAATATTTTGCTGCAACAGAAAGCAGTTTGTTCCAGAAGGCCATACAATGAGTGTTTTCAAGCAACAGTAAGGGTATGTTTCCATGTAGCGAAAACACTCAGGATTAGCTGCGGATTGAACGCTGCGTCCTACCGCAGCGTTTAATCCGCAGCGGCCAGATGTTCCTGCATAGTGGTGGGGATTTTATGAAATCCCGTCTCCACTATGCGTCTGATTACGCGGGTGACACCTGCGAAAACGGACATGCGGCGCATTTTTTCTGAACGCAGCATGTCCATTTACCTTGCGGCGACGGAGCATTGCCGCAAGGTAAATAGCACAGTCCTGTGAAGCGGTGCGGCGATTCCGGATGTGTTCAATGAAGATATCCGGATTCACCATGCGTTCTGAAGCGGGCTGGGCTTTGGGCGGAGCAGGGTTTCCGCTCTGTCCAAAACTCCAGCTCTCCGCTATGTGGAAACATAGCCTAAGGGTATGTATCCACGGTCAGGATTGGCTCAGTATTTGCTCAGGAGTTTAGGTCAGTAAATTCTGCACAAAATATGCATCTGAGGTCACTGGGTGTGTTTCCACCATCCGGATTTCGTCAGTAATTGCTGCGTGTTTGACGCTGTGCGCTGGCGCAGCGTCAAACACGCAGCGTCCAGATGTTACAGCATAGTGGAGGGGATTTCAAGAAATCCCGTCTCCACTATGCATAAAAGCACGCAGGCGGCAGACCTGCGTTAACTGATATGCTGCCCGTCTTTTCAGATCGCAGCATGTCCTATTTCCTTGCGGCGACGCAGCGTCGCCGCAAGGGAAATAACGAAGGCCTATGCAGCGCTGCGGTGGTTCCGGATGTGTTCAATGAGCACATCCGGATTCACCGCACATTCACAAGGGGCGGGGCTTTGAGCGGAGCGGACGTTCCGCTCCGTCCAAAGCGCTGTTTCCTGATGGTGGAAACACAGCCACTGGCAGGTCACCTGCGTTTTTGATGCGTTTTTTTCAATGCTTTTTTGATGTGTTTTTTATGCATGCGTTTTTTATGTGTTTTTCCTGGCCAGCGTTTTTCATGTCACTTGAAATAAAGCTAATTGAAAGTTGCCTTATGGGAAGGAAAAAAAAAAACTTAACAATAACGAAATCTAGTTAGATTATACCCACCCGAGGGTCCGGTCCGTTGGGTGTTGCAGGTTTGGGATCGGTGCCTACCATCTTCATGCAATGACGTCCTCCTCTCTAACTGTTCCCGGTGCCTGGGAACTGCAGTAGTTTGCTGTGCCCTCAACAGGGCAGAGCAGTATGCCTCCCCAGGAGCCGCAACAGAAGCAAGGAGGAGGACGTCCTCGCAAGAAGATGGGAGGCGCGGGACCCAGACCTGCTACGCACATCGGACTGGACCACGCTGCCCCCCCGGTGAGTAAAATATAACTTTTCTCATCTTTCAGGTTACATCAGGGGCTTATGTACAGCATTATAGAATACTGTAGATAAGCGCGTAATGGCGGTGGCCATATCTTACATAGGAAAAGGAGGTGACAGATTCGCTTTAAATAAAGTGACGTGGGTTCCCCTGTATTTTTGTTAACCAGCCAGATGAAGCAGACTACTGGGACTGGTATTTAAGGCTGTTAAGGATCCAATATCCATGAACCTTGCAAGCCTGATAATACCAGGCCACAGCAGTCTGCTTATCTTGGTTGGTTAGCAAAAATAGAGGGATCCCCTCGAAAAAAATGGCGTGGGGTCCCCCGTATTTTTGTTAACCAGCCAGATGAAGCAGACTTCTGAGGCATGGTATTTAAGGCTGTTAAGGATCCAATATCCATGAACCTTGCAAGCCTGATAATACCAGGCCACAGCAGTCTGCTTATCTTGGTTGGTTAGCAAAAATAGGGGATCCCCTCGAAAAAAAAAATGTTTCTGAGGTCCTCCTATTTTTGTTAATCAGCCAAGTAAAAAGCTGACTGCTGCGGCCTGGTATTAAAAGACTGTCAAGGCCACTGGATTTTGGCCCTCAACAGCCTAAAAATACCAGCCTGCAACAGCCCCACAGTTGGCGTATCCAAAGATGCGCCAGTTGTGGCACTTTACCCGGCTCTTCCCACTGCCCTGTAGCGGTGGCATATGGGGTAATAAGGGGTTAATGTCACCTTTGATTGAACGGTGACTTTAAGCCCGGTTAATAATGGAGAGGCGTCAATAAGACACCGATCCATTATTAATCATAAAGTTTGTAAATGTTTAAAAAAAAAGACACAGCCAGAATAAAGTCTTTTAACTAAGTAATACACAACACAGTTTTACCTCTTTATTGTACTTTCATCCCTTCAAAGCCATCGATCTCCTGTAAAAAAAACAATAACAAACCAACACAAATACTCCCTGTCCGACGTCCAAAATAACGAGTGTCCCACGCCGAATCCATGTCTGCTACATCTGGATGTCACGCTCAGCCTGACATCCAGACACAGCAGAGCTGCTTACCGGAGGAGATTCCCCGGCGGTCACGTCGAATGTATTTCTCATGGCCAGCTGATCGCGAGAGTACAGCTGACCGGAGATTACCCTGTCCCCGGCAGTCACGTGCACGGCTATCGCGATAAGCTGGCCGTGAGAAATTCACTTCACGTTACCGCCAGGGAGAGGGTAATGACCGGTCACCTGTACGATCAGCTCGCTGCGAGAAATTCATTCCACCGGGGAATCTCTACTGGTAAGCAACCCTGACACTCTCTGGAAGTTCCTGTGTCACGTACTTCCTTTTGTGACATAGGAACTCCTCATATGCTAATTAGTTGACATGCGTAGTAAGCTTCCTTAACGCAGTTACTACGCATGTGACTAATCATTAGATGAAGTTTTACCGCATCTAATGATAGTCTATGTGAACTTTACGGTTCAGCGACGGAGCGTCGCCGCATTGTAAACAGACATGCTGCGTTCTGAAAAGACGCGCCGCATGTCCGTTTACGCAGGTCTGACGCCTGCGTCTTTTAAAGCATAGTGGAGACAGGATTTCATGAAATCCCCTCCACTATGCTGTAACATCTGGACGCTGCGTGTTTGACGCTGCGGCTGTACGCAGCGTCAAACACTCAGCGTTTCCTCACTGTGGAAACATACCCTAAAGCATGGTGAAGGTTCCTTGTAAGTTTGGGGCTGTATTTCAGCAAATACAGTTGGGGATTTGGTATGGACTAATGGTGTCCTCAATACTGAGACATACAGGCAGATGGTTATCCATCATGCAGTTTGATTTAGGGAGACTGACTGAAAATTTATTCTGCAGCAGGACCACAACCACAAATATACAGACAATATGATTAAGAACTAACTTCAGAGTAAAGAACAACGTGGAGTCTTGGATGTGATATGTCCCCCACTGAGCAATGAACTCAACATCATTGAGTCTGGGATTACATGAAGAGACAGAAGGATTTGCGCAAACCTGCGTCCTCAACATCCTCCCCAAGGTTGTGTAAAACTGTGCAAATGTACCTTCATGATTTGATGCTGTTTTCAAGGTAAAGGGTGGTCACATTAAATATTAATTTTTGATTTCTTTGTTAATTAATTTTACATTTTAATTTATAAAAATAAACTTCACTTTATTTTTTAAAGCATTCATACTTTGCAGCATTTATTCTCCTATACCTGCTTAACCCCTTAACAACTGCCGATATGCCTTTTAATGGCGGCAGTTAAGGTTTCTTATTCCTCAGCGCCGCTTTTTAATGGCGCTGAGAAAAAGTGTATTGCGCCCCCCAGCGTCGGAATTTCTCCGGGGTCTCCGCTATCGGTACCTCCAATGTCCCTGCATCCCCCCCCCGTGTTGCCCACCTGCTGCCGGCGTCTTCCGGAAAGAAAATGGTGGAGTGCGCCCGCCGACATCTGTCTGCCGGGATCCGGCACCAATAGGAAATTTTTCCTATTGGTTCATTTTGATCACTGTGATATGCCCTATCACAGTGATTAAAATAAAAAATATTTGTAAATCAAACCCCCTTTATCATCCCCTTAGGTAAAAATAATAAAATGAAAAAAAAAATGTATTTCCATTTTTCCGTTGGGGGTTGGGCTAAAGATGGGTTTGGGTTGGAGTCAGAATTGGGGGATTCCACTGTTTGAATACATCAGGGGGTCTTGAAACTCGACATGGCGACACCGTTGATTCCAGCCAATTTTGCGTTCAAAAAGTCAAACGGCCTCCCTTCTGAGCCCTGCCATGCGTCCAAATAGTGGCTTTCCCCCTCATACGGTGTATTGGCAAACTCAGGAGAAATTGCACAACAAATTTTGTGGTCCATTTTATCATGATACCCTTGTCAAAATAAAAAAAAAATTGGTTCCAAAGTAATTTTTTGGGGAAAAAAGTAAAATGTTCATTTTTTCCCTTCCATATTGCTTTAGTTCTCGTGACGCACCTGAAGGGTTAATAAGCTTGAATATGATTTTGCGCACCTTTAGGGGTGCAACTTTTAGAATGGTGTCACTTTTGGGTGTATTCTGTTATTTTGACCCCCCAAACTTACTTCAAATGTGAGGTGGTCCCTTAAAAAAAGTTTTGTATATTTTGATAGTAAAATGAGAAATCACTGGTCAAATTTAATCTACTGTAAGTGGTGAAAAAAAATTCCAAAGTTTTTAAAAAAAAAAATTGTGCCATTTTCCAAGAACGGTAGCGCCTCCATTTTTTGTGATCTTGCGTCAGGTGAGGGCTTATTTTTTGCATGCCGAGCTGATACCATTTTTGAGCAGCTACGATCTTTTGATCGCCTGTTATTGCATTTTAAAGCAATGTCGCAGCGACAAAAAAAAGTAATTCTCGTGTTTTTTTATTTTTTTTTGTCACTACGCAGTTTAGCGATCGGGTTAATCCTTTTTTTTTATTGATAGATCTGGCATTTCTGTATGTGGCGATACCGAATATGTCTGTTTGATTTTTTTTTTTTTTTTGAATGGGGCGAATAGGGGGTGATTTGAACTTTTGTGTTTATTTTTTTCATATTTTTAAAAACATTTTATTTTACTCTTGGCATGCTTCAATAGCCTCCATGGGAGGCTAGAAGCTGCCACAACTCGATCGCCTCTGCTACATAAAGATGCTCAGATTGCCTCTATGTAGCAGATTTACTGCATTGTTAAAAGCGCCAACCACTGGGTGGTGCTCACAGCAATCTGGCATCAACAACCATAGACGTCTCAAGGAGACCTCTGGTTGTCATGACGACACATCGGTGAACCGCGATCACGTGATGCGGGTCATCGGTGAGCATATTTCTGGCCGAATGGCCGGAAGCGCTTGTTAAATGCTGCTGTCATGGTTTTTTACAACAAAATTTACTAAACCATTTTTTTAGGGACCACCTCACATGTAAAGTTACTTTTGGGTACTTTGTCATATAGTCCCCCAAAGTGACACCATTCTAAAACTGCACTTCCCCACCCCCAAGGTACTCAAAACCACAGTCAAGAAGTTCATTAACCCTTCGGTGCATCACAGGAGCTAAAGCAATGTGGAAAGAAAAAATGAACATTTAACTGTTTTCACAAAAATTTTACTTCAGCTCAAATTAGATATTTTCACAAGGGTAACAGGAGAAAATGGACGCTAATATGTATTGTGCAATTTCCCCTGAGTATGCAAATACCTCATATCTAGGGAAATCCACTGTTTGGGTGTACGGCAGGGCTTAGAAGGGAAGGAGTGCCATTTGATTTTTTTTTAACGCAAAATGTCTGGAATTGAAAGCTGGCACCATGTCTCATTTGGTGAGCCCCTTATGTGCCTAACAGTGTAAACCCCCCACAAGTGACCCCATTTTGAGACTTGACCCCTCAAGGAACTTATCTAGATGTGTCTTGAGCACCTTGAATCCACAGGTGCTTCACAGAAGCTTATAAGGTAGAGCTGTGAAAATAAGAAAAAAAAAATCACATTTTACCCACAAAATTACTTTTAGCCCCAATTTTTTATATATATCTTTACAAGGGTATAGCACAACAATTTTTTTTGGTCTGTTCTTTCTCCTGAGTATGCAGATACCCCCATATGTGGAGGAAAACCACAGGTCTCAGAAGGAAGGAGTGACATTTTGGAACTCAGACTTTTA
This sequence comes from Oophaga sylvatica, assembly GCA_033576555.1. Taxonomy (NCBI): domain Eukaryota; kingdom Metazoa; phylum Chordata; class Amphibia; order Anura; family Dendrobatidae; genus Oophaga; species Oophaga sylvatica. The sequence goes on from JARQOD010000005.1 coordinate 411,816,133, forward strand.
TGGAATGGTCTGCGGGCTTTGTAACATTTGGAGAGCCCCTAATGTGCCTAAACAGTGAAAAAAAAAAACACAACTCCATTGTGGTAACCAACCCTCAAGGATTTTTTTCCAGGGGACACTAAGCATTTTGAACCCACAGGTACTATACAGATTTTGGTAACATTAGGTAGTCTTATTGAAAATGTAAATTCTTTTTTCTCCTTCGCCTCATTGGGGGACACACAAACCATGGGTATATGCTGCTGCCACTAGGAGGACACTAAGCAAATCATTAGAAAAAAGATTAGCTCCTCCTCCTGCAGTATATAGCCTCAGCTGGCTCCATCATGAACCAGTTCTTTGCTTAGTGTCTTAGGAGGCACTAGGGTCTGCTCTCAGACCCCACTTTTTTATTTTTACTTACTTCACGCATGGATGGGCGACGTGACTTGAACGAAAGGTCACGATCTCCCAAAAAACCAACAACAGGCGGCATCGTGCGAGTGTCGCCTCCACGAATCCCTCCTGCCACGCTACCATGGGGCGACAGTTCCCTTACATGGGCCGCTCTTCCCATGAGATATCCCACGATGTGGTTGATGGACTTACGTGGCACCTGGTGTGGATGTTCTGCTCAGCCCTGGAGTACTGGCGGTCGTATGGCCATTAATTCAGTAGTCCTCCGGTTTTTTATCTTCGCCCCCGCAGAAAGTATATTTGGGGGCGCAGCAAACCGTTTTGGGTGACCGCAGCGGTATTGCACCGCGCTATTAGCGCCGCGCCGCTAGCGCTAGATTCGCGCCGCGGCCACGGCTTTAAATTTAGCCCCCGGCTTCGGTTCCGGGGTAGGCCCGAAAAAATTTAGGCCCCGGCTTCAGGCCTGTGTAGGCCGCATTTTTTTTTAAATTTAGGTCCCGGCTTCAGGCCGGGATAGGCCTCAGAGGAAGGGGCGGGCCGAGTGACTCCGCCCATCTCTAACGCTATTGGCCAGCGTTAGATCACGTGGGCTCTCTCTGGATCCCGCCCCCTCTCCTCCCACTTCCTCTGACGCTCCTCGTGTATCACGAGAGCGCTTCTATAAAGATCTCGGGCGCCATCTTTTCTGTGGAGCGCTGGCAATCGTCAGTATCCTCCTGACTGGGGCACACAGGATCTGGGTGAGTGTTTGCTGTGACCGGGACGGCACAGCGATTAACCCCTTCTGCTGCAGCAGGCCCTTTAAAGTGCAATAAGATGTCGCAATCAAGGGAGGCAAAGAAGTCTAACAAGAGTTACACTGTAGTGTATACTGCTTGTATTACATGTAACACTTCACTGCCTTCAATGTGGGGGTCTCAATTATGTGCGTCATGTGCCCAAGAGCCCAGTGTCCCTCCCGCTCAGGAGCCCCCTACAATGGTTCAGGAGTCTTTGCCTATTCCTGATCCTATACAGCCTGGTCCTTCAGGGTGGCCAGATTTTCTGGCACACTTCATGGATTCTCTGACTAGGGCTTTGGATTCCTTCCGCGGTTCCACTTCTACTCAGGGCGTCCCTTTTCCTGAAAGGGAGCCGTTAGTATTTAGAGAGGATTTATCTGACAGGGGCCGACCTTTTGTTTTAAGAGGTAGGGGTCTTCGATCTTGTACACTCCAGCCACAGGATCGAATATTTATTCCTCCCCCCAATATATCTTTTTCAGTCACGTCCCCTCAGATCCAAGGATCTCATAATGCTTTTGTTTTGGGACAGGAGTCCCGCGTCTTTAAGTCTCCACTTCCGTCTGTTTCACACAGTCAGAAGCTCCTTAAAACAATGGACAAGAACTTTATCCCTGAGTCAAGGGAAGGGTTTTCTGCCAGTCCATTGGCTGGTGGTGGCCACTCTCCTCGGATGGGGAGCAGTGTTCCTCCATCGCACGGCTCAGAGCCGAGGGTCTCCTCCAGAGACTCTTCTTTTAAACAACAGACAGGTTGTGAATCTCATGGCATGCAGATTGAATGCCAGGGTTCAGATTTTTCTTTGAAATCGATTTCGCCTTCAATACATCTCTCCACTCCTTCCGTTAATCCCCAGGGTGATTCGGAGGATCAAGGTGGAGGGTGTTCCTCTCACGTTAGTCGCTCCGAATTAGTTTTGCCACCCGTGGTAGGCAGAACTGGTACGGCTAGTCGCAGACGTTCCCGGGAGATTACCCGGTCATCCGGATCTTCTGTCACAAGGTCCAATTTACCATCACAATTCGAGGGTTCTGAATTTGATGGTAGAGCCGATGAAGCCTGGATCCTAGGTCAGGCTGGTTTCTCTCACAAGGTTGTTTCAACAATGATTAATGCCAGAAAACCGGCTTCCGCCCGCATTTATCATCGGGTCTGGAAGACATTCTTTTCCTGGTGTAAGGACAAGGGTCGTTCCCCTTTGGTCTTTTATATCCCTGTCATTCTAGAGTTTCTTCAAACAGGAATGGACTCGGGATTAGCTCTTTCTTCCCTCAAGGGGCAGATTTCTGCTTTGTCCGTTCTTTTCCAACGGCGGATCGCAGTTAAGCCTCAGGTCAGGACTTTTATCCAAGGAGTGTCACATCTTGTTCCTCCTTACAAGAGGCCTTTAGAGCCTTGGGATCTTAATTTGGTCCTCAGTGCTTTACAGGAATCACCTTTCGAACCTCTGTCTGAAGTGTCTTTATCACTTCTCTCCTGGAAGGTTGTCTTCTTAGTGGCAATTACCTCTATCAGAAAGGTATCAGAGTTGGCAGCTTTATCTTGTAAAGCTCCTTTTCTCATTTTTCACCAGGACAAGGTAGTTCTTAGAACTTCTCCTTCCTTCACGCCTAAAGTCGTTTCGGATTTCCATATCAATGAGGAGATAGTTTTACCCTCATTTTGTCCGGCACCGGTTCACCGTATTGAAAAGGCTCTTCACACCTTGGATTTGGTGAGAGCTCTTCGAAGGTATATTTCAAAGACGGCATCTTTCCGAAAATCGGACGCTCTGTTTGTGCTTCCGGAAGGACGCAGACAGGGTCTTCCTGCTTCCAAGGCCACGTTAGCCAGATGGATTCGCTCTGCGATCCAAGAGGCGTATCGTGTTAAAGGTCATCCTATCCCGGCTGGGATTAAGGCACACTCCACTCGATCTGTGGGGGCCTCCTGGGCCATTCGGCACCAGGCTTCGGCACAGCAAGTGTGCAAGGCTGCGACTTGGTCCAGTCTTCATACTTTTGTCAAGCATTATCAAATTCATGCTCAAGTTTCTTCAGATGCGGCATTTGGCAGAAAGATTCTGCAATCAGCTGTTGCGCATCTGTAAGTAGTATATTGACTAGTTATGCATTTTTATTTTATGCATAAGTTTATACGAGGCTCCATCGGTTGATGGCTGCCCACCCAGGGATTGCTTTGGGACATCCCATGGTTTGTGTGTCCCCCAATGAGGCGAAGGAGAAAAGTAGATTTTTGTGTACTCACCGTAAAATCCTTTTCTCCGAGACACTCATTGGGGACACAGCTCCCACCCTTGTTGAAATTGAAGCCTCGTTGTTTATTTGAATTTTGTCTACTTTGATTTGTTGACATATTGCATTATTGTTATAAGCTCCTACTGCTTTGGTACCGAACTGGTTCATGATGGAGCCAGCTGAGGCTATATACTGCAGGAGGAGGAGCTAATCTTTTTTCTAATGATTTGCTTAGTGTCCTCCTAGTGGCAGCAGCATATACCCATGGTTTGTGTGTCCCCCAATGAGTGTCTCGGAGAAAAGGATTTTACGGTGAGTACACAAAAATCTACTTTTTTCACAAATTTTGCTTTAGACCCAAATTTGTAATTTTCACAATGAATAGTAGGCAAAAATGGAACCCATAATTTGTTGTGCAATTTGTCCCGAACACGACTATACCCCATATGTGGTAAAAAACTTCTGCTTTGGCACATGGCAGGGCTTGGAAAAAGAGCGCTATTTGCCTGGGATAGATTGTGATTGCCATGTCGCCTTTCAAGAGCCCCTGACATGTGAAAACAGCAGAAACCCACCACAAGTGACCCCATTTTGGTAACTAGATCCCTCAAGGAATTCGTGTAGGGGTTTAGTGAGTATTTTGAACCCATAGGTGTGTAAGGAGATAGACCGGACCATGGGTACCTGTATGCCTGGTCCGGAACTGAAAGGGCTGCATCCTCTGTTTTTGGGGGAAAACCTGAGAAAGGCAGACCTTCTGCTGCAGGAGGGAAGGAGGAGAGAGACGTGGCTTCCTACTGACAGGAGGGGGCGGGGAGAACCTAGAGAGAGCATGCTGACACTGGTATAAGAAGGAAAAGCGTGCGCTGCAGGAGGAGTTGGCGCCAAGTAAGTGCAGAGCAAAGAAGAGTGTGCTCTGCTTCCCCCACCAGAGAGTGCTGGCCCTGTGACAGGCCGTGCTGCTGTCAAGGATAGGAGCTGTAGTGCTGGGGGATCAGCTGTGCCAGCAGAGCTGTACAGAGGTGTGCCAGCAAAGCGGAGCCGTGTGGAGCTAAGCCAGGTGCCGTACACTATTGGGCAAAGCAGGTGTGGCACTCACTAAGTGACCGCAATATTGATAAACCCCTGCATTCAGGTCCACCGCTTGTGGATGACCGTCAGCTCCCCTCTACACTCCATGCTAGGAGGTGACCCCAGTTGAAGGCAGAGACTGCACTGAGTGTGCGATGCAGAGAGAGAAACTGATTGCTAAGCTAGAGCCTGAAGACTAAGGACTGGTGTACACCGTGGAGCGGAGTCTCGTTCCGGCGGTATCTAACATTGGACTCAGTACCGTGCCAGACATCGCTAGGTACGGGAGATTTGCCCGCCATACAGAGGCTGCGATGAGACGACTTGCGCCGCTGTTGTCGGTGCCACCGTTGGAACCCTGAACTTCCTCACAACAGAAGTCTACAGTCCGATAAGTTTTACCTCTTTATTACTGAACTCTAGTTCGCCCCTCACCTACCCTGCTATCCACCAAGTTCTGCTCCATTCCTTACCGCCACCCTACAATCCCTCACTCCCTGAGTGGAGTACATCCCCCTATAAATAAACCTGTTTAACTCTTGCTCTGCATCCCGCGTTTTCTGCAGGTTATTACAGGTGCCTCACAGAACTTTGAAATTGGAAATATGAGATTTTAGTGGTAAAAATTAATTTTTTTTTGTATTTGCTGCAAATTTGTCAGGTACACAAGAATTAATAGGTGAAACTAGACACTGCAATTTCTCCCGAATGCAGTGCTGCCCCATATATTGTCAAAAATTTGTTAGGCCAAACGTCATGGCTGAGAAGGAAGGAGCGCTGTTTGGCTTTTGAAGCACAGATTTTGTTAGAATAATTTGTGGCAACATTTGCAGCGCCCCGAAGGTGCCAGAACAGCAGAAAACCCCCATAAGTGACCCCATTGTAAAACTGCACCTCTCAAGTAATCTGCAATGACCATTTCGTTACATCCATGCCAGGCAAAATTCTGGAGAACTGCAAATCTGCCAGTCTAGTACCCATACATTGAACCCCATGCAGTGTAGCTCCACATTGTGCCTAGCTTGTGGGTCTGGCGATACACACCTGTAAAGTGCCTTCTCTCCACATTACAGTAATGCCAAACGTGGCTGCTTGCTGTGGTTTAGGCACAGTGATGCTCAGGAGGTGGTTATTTGGATTTGGGATCACAGCATTCACTGGATTTTGATGGGGCAGGAGTGTCATGTGTGCATTGCCACGAAGATCGTCGCGGTTGCACATTTTGACTTCTCACAGCTGAGCTGCTGTTTCTTTGTGTTTGGCAGCTAGGGAGTTAATTCTGTCTGTGCTCGGTGCTGGGACTGGGTGCAGTTTCTCCCGGCTGCAATTGATTATTTGTTGATTGGTTTCCTTTAAATTCCTGGCTGTCGGCTTGGGGAGTTGCCAGTGAAACCTTCATGCAGACCACAGATAGGAATGAATCTGTATAGACTTTAGTTGTGAGCTCCTTAGTTGTTCTAAGCTCAACTTGGTTAGAGTTTATTTCCCAGACCATTTATGTTCCTTTGGTGTTTGAGTGTGTATGCAAGCGTGTGTTATCCTGTCTGTCTTATATGTCTAATCTGTGTATTTAGCTGAGATCAGCCCATATCCCTTTGGTGGTAGTCAGGATCCTTCTTAGGACTGATTACAGGGTTCAGGGTCTGATAGGAGACAGGGTTAGGTTGGAGACTTGGACCTCTGAAACATTATCAGTACCTCCAAGGTGAGGGATTAGTTAGGACCCCAGTTTAGGGTCAGGTTAGATCCTGGTCCACCTCTTTCCTGTTTCAGCTCATCAAGTCCTCAAGATTAACCCTGAGTTCAGCAGATATCGTGTCAGGTAAATCTATTCTATACTTACATGCTGATGTTGCTATACTACTTGTTGTATAGAGTGTTGTTCCTGTATTAATAGTTTACTGACATTGTATACATATCATTAGACAGCGTGACATTTTCACTGGCCACTAAAAATTATCTCCAGTTACCATGGATCCAGTAGCCCAGCTGGCTCTGCAGTTGCAGGGATTATCCATGGAGCTGACGGACATTGTAAGTCCAAAGTTTTGTCTCCCCTGGAGCAAACCAGAGTTGAACTTAAAGTAGCTCTCCCGGACAGGTTCACTGGTGGGCGAGACAAATTTTTCACCTTCCGGGAGGCATGTAAATTGTATTTTCGGCTTCGGCCTCGATCATCAGGGAGTGATGAGCAGAGAGTGGGAATTGTTATCCCACTTCTGCAAGGGGACCCTCAATCCTGGGCATTTTCCCTTCCTCCGGGATCCCCGGCTCTACAGTCTGTAGATCAATTTTTTACTGCCCTGGGATTGGTATATGATGACCCAGATCGGGTCTCTCTTGCTGAGACAAAATTACGTAAGATACAGCAGGGAGATCGTCCGGCAGAGGAATTTGCTTCTGAGTTTCGTAGATGGGCCACAGATACTCAGTGGAATGACCCAGCTCTTAGGAGCCAGTTTTGTCATGGGCTTTCTGATAAATTAAAAGACGTTTTGGCTCAGTATGAGTCTCCTCATTCACTGGAGGCTGCTATGGCCTTAGCTATCCGTACTGATAGACGGCTTCGGAGAGGGGTGAGGTAACCCCACTCCCTGTTGTTTCTCCACCTACCACTAAAGTCCCTTATGTTGAGGTTCCCCTTGTCTGTTCGGATGAGCCTATGCAGTTGGGAGGGACATCATTTCGTAGGAGGGGATTGGCGGTACGCCGCAGGACTAGAAGATGTTTTTTCTGCGGAAAGAGGGACATTTTGTTGGAGAATGTCCATCCCGTGCCTTGTTGAGCCAAAAGTCGCCGGAAAACTGTTAATCCCAGGTTGTGTGGTGGACGACAACCTGGGAGTATGTATTTCATCCGCCAGTTCTTCTCAGTTCCTTGTACCAGTGGAGGTGGTAGTTGGTACGAGAGTGGAGAGATTGTCTGTTCTTCTTGATAGTGGTTCCGGGGCTAACCTGGTTGACGCTCAGTTTGCTCAGGCTCAAGGTATGCATCTGAGTGTATTGGTCAAACCGATCCCTATATTCTCCATTGACGCCAGGCCTCTCGGCCAAGGTAGCTTTGTTCATGAGGTTCATAACATTGACCTTCGGGTAGGGGCAATACATAGGGAACAATTATCTTGTTTTGTGTTGGAGGGTCTACCTACTCCCATTGTGTTGGGACTTCCTTGGTTGGTTAAACATAACCCTGTGATTAATTGGCAGTCCAGAGAAATAAGCCAATGGGGTGAGTTTTGCAAAAGCAACTGCATGAACACAGTCATCAGTGCGGTCGTGCCTAGTACATTGCCTCCTTTTTTGGAGGATTTTGGGATGTTTTCTCTGAGGAGGGGTGTCAGGAGTTGCCTCCTCATCGCGTGTATGACTGCTCTATTAATCTCCTTCCTGATGCTAAGTTGCCTAAAGCTAGGTTGTATAATCTTTCTGGTCCTGAGAGGCAGGCTATGAAAGATTATATTTCTGAAAGTCTGGCCAAAGGGCATATTAGACCTTCATCTTCCCCAGTAGCCGCGGGGTTCTTCTTTGTGAAGAAGAAAGATGGAGGCCTACGCCCTTGCTTGGATTTCCGCGAACTTAATCGGATTACTGTTCGAGATCCGTATCCACTCCCTCTTATTCCTGATCTCTTCAATCAAATTGTTGGCGCCAAATGGTTCTCTAAATTGGATCTCAGGGGGGCGTATAATCTGATTAGGATAAAAGAGGGGGATGAGTGGAAAACGGCGTTTAACACGCCGGAGGGACATTATGAGAACCTAGTCATGCCTTTTGGTCTGACTACTGCACCAGCAGTATTCCAACATTTTGTTAATGACATTTTTCGTCACCTTGTGGGGCTGTTTGTGGTTGTATATTTGGACGACATTTTAATTTACTCGCCAGATCTTGTGTCTCATCAGGAGCATGTGAGACAGGTGTTGCAGATCTTGCGAGACAATAAACTATACGCCAAACTGGAGAAGTGTGTATTTGCCATACAGGAACTTCAGTTTTTGGGTTTTTTGGTGTCAGCCTCCGGTTTCCGTATGGACCCTGAAAAGGTGAGAGCAGTGCTTGAATGGGATCAGCCAGGGGATCTTAAGGCTCTGCAGCGTTTTTTGGGTTTGCTAACTACTACCGGAAATTTATTTGTAATTTCTCATCTGTCGTCAAACCTCTCACTGACATGACAAGAAAAGGGACGGATTTTTCTAAATGGTCGGACAAAGCTTGCCAAGCCTTTTCCTCTTTGAAGAAATGTTTTGCTTCGGCACCCGTTCTCATCCAACCAGATGCATCTCAGCCGTTCATTGTGGAGGTGGATGCGTCTGACGTAGGGGTGGGTGCTATATTGTCCCAGGGTCCGTCCCCTGGTAAATGGCATCCGTGCGCTTTCTTTTCTAAGAAATTGTCGTCCGCCGAAAGGAATTATGATATCGGCAATAGGGAACTTTTGGCCATTAAGTTAGCTTTTGAAGAATGGCGTCACTTTTTGGAGGGGGCAGTCCACCCGGTTACCGTTATTACTGATCACAAGAACCTGTTGTATTTGGAATCCGCTAAGCGTCTGAATTCCAGACAAGCTCGATGGTCGTTTTTTACCAGGTTTAATTTTGTCTTCACGTATCGCCCGGGGTCTAAGAATATAAAGGCTGATGCCTTGTCTCGCAGTTTCCCAGGGGCCGGGAAAACGGATGACCCGAGTCCTATCCTTCAGGAGGGGGTGGTAGTGTCGGCTGTATTTTCTGAGCTTGAGGAGGAGGTGTTAGAGGCTCAGGGGGACGCCCCTGCAGGACCTCCAGGGAGACTGTTTGTCCCAAATCTGTTGAGACAAAAGGTTATTGAGGCACATCATAATTCTGCTCTAGCAGGACATCCAGGGAGTAAGGCTACTTTAAATCTCCTTTCTCGCCGGTTTTGGTGGCCTAATGCTAATAAAGATGTTATAACTTTTGTCGCGTCATGTGGGGTGTGTGCTCGCTCTAAAACCCCCCATACCCGTCCGTCTGGGACCCTTTTACCCTTGAAACTTCCAGAGCGTCCATGGACTCATTTATCTATGGACTTCATTACGGACCTTCCTCCGTCGTCAGGGAATACTGTCATACTGGTGGTTGTTGACAGGTTCAGTAAGATGGCACATTTCGTTGCTCTTCCTGCACTCCCTAATGCTAAAACTCTGGCGCAGGTGTTCATTAGGGAGATCGTTAGACTTCATGGGTTGCCTTCTGATGTGGTGTCAGATAGGGGGTCTCAGTTTGTGTCCAAATTTTGGAGGGCATTTTGTTTACGTCGGGGGATGCAATTGTCATTTTCCTCGGCTTTTCATCCGCAGACCAATGGTCAGACAGAGCGTCTGAATCAGAGCTTAGAGACATATCTCGGTGTTTTGTCTCAGAGAACCAAGAGGACTGGTCTTCTTTCTTGCCTCTGGCAGAGTTCGCTCTTAACAACAGGCGGAGCGAGTCCACTGGTAAGTCCCCGTTTTTTGGGGCATATGGTTTCCATCCCCAGTTTTGTACTTTCAATGGGGGGGGCCCTTCTGGGGTTCCTGAGGAGGAGCGTTTCTCGTCGTCACTTGCTTCTGTGTGGAGAGGTGTATTGAATAATCTGAGTGCGATGGGGAACCGTTACAAACGTATGGCTGATAGGAGGAGAGTTTCTGGTCCAGATCTGAATGTGAACGATCTGGTATGGTTGTCTACCAGGAATATAAAACTTAAAGTGCCCTCCTGGAAACTGGGTCCCAGATTCATCGGGCCGTACAGGATCAGTTCCATAATTAATCCTGTGGCATTTCGTCTGGACCTCCCTCCTACGTTTAAAATTCATAATGTGTTCCACAAGTCATTACTTAAAAGGTATGTGGCACCAGTCATACCGTCACCTCTACCTCCTCCTCCTGTGTTGGTCAATGGTAACTTGGAATTTCAAGTATCAAAGATCATTGACTCACGTCTGAATCGCCGGTCCCTTCAGTACTTGGTGCATTGGAAGGGGTATGGTCCGGAGGAGAGGACGTGGGTCCCTGCGTCTGATGTTAACGCAGATCGTTTGGTTCGGACCTTCCACAGAACTCACCCGGGCAGGCCTGGCCCTGAGGGTCCGGAGGCCCCTCGTAGAAGGGGGGTACTGTCATGTGTGCATTGCCACAAAGATCGTCGCGGTTGCACATTTTGACTTCTCACAGCTGAGCTGCTGTTTCTTTGTGTTTGGCAGCTAGGGAGTTAATTCTGTCTGTGCTCGGTGCTGGGACTGGGTGCAGTTTCTCCCGGCTGCAATTGATTATTTGTTGATTGGTTTCCTTTAAATTCCTGGCTGTCTGCTTGGGGAGTTGCCAGTGAAACCTTCATGCAGACCACAGATAGGAATGAATCTGTATAGACTTTAGTTGTGAGCTCCTTAGTTGTTCTAAGCTCAACTTGGTTAGAGTTTATTTCCCAGACCATTTATGTTCCTTTGGTGTTCGAGTGTGTATGCAAGCGTGTGTTATCCTGTCTGTCTTATATGTCTAATCTGTGTATTTAGCTGAGATCAGCCCATATCCCTTTGGTGGTAGTCAGGATCCTTCTTAGGACTGATTACAGGGTTCAGGGTCTGATAGGAGACAGGGTTAGGTTGGAGACTTGGACCTCTGAACCATTATCAGTACCTCCAAGGTGAGGGATTAGTTAGGACCCCAGTTTAGGGTCAGGTTAGATCCCGGTCCACCTCTTTCCTGTTTCAGCTCATCAAGTCCTCAAGATTAACCCTGAGTTCAGCAGATATCGTGTCAGGTAAATCTATTCTATACTTACATGCTGATGTTGCTATACTACTTGTTGTATAGAGTGTTGTTCCTGTATTAATAGTTTACTGACATTGTATACATATCATTAGACAGCGTGACAAGGAGCCATGTTTCTTTTCCAGCCATTGTTCTACTATTAACATGGGATCTCATTATAGTTCCAGTGACGGACCTGAGTGGGGGCTGTTTTTATCGGTAACACTTTGGGGTACATAATGTTTTATCGCTTCCAGAATAAGGCTGGATTACATTCTTGTGTTTTACACTGAGCACTTCCGTCAGGGTTTCCATTTAAATCAAATGCAGCAATTCAAAGAAAAAAATTTTTGTTTCCCAAAGTATTAATTTAAGTATAGCAGCAAAAAGGGAAAATTTAAAACTTAACATTTATTTCATCAAAAAAAAAAACATTACAGACACATGTATGACATCCTCAACCAAAAATAGTGTAAATGAGGATATTTGATATACCCTGAGAGATAGGTATAATCGATTATAGGGAGAATTAAATATGCATTAAATGTGCTAACCCTGTACCACTAGAGTCATGCACATTTTTCAAAAAATATATTTAGATACCTCTATATTTATCCAAATAGAAAGAACAATGTATGGGGAGAGAGCATATATGAACAGCCATACAAATAGACATAATGTCAATTCTGCACCGCTAGAACTGCCAATAAACAATTGTTTCTCAACCCTGCACCGCTAGAGTTGGCTTTTCATTGTATGGAATATATAGCATATTAAGAAAAAATGGAACGCTCTCACACATTTAAAGAGGCATTTTCAATTCATCTCCTATAACAGGTAATTCTCTGGTTATGACCAGACTGTATGAAGCCCTTTCCCAATGCGTTTCTTCCATCAGGATTCATCAGGGGATATGGCACAGACGAATCATACTTGCACAGCATGTATCTCTCATAGGGGAGTTTTTTTACAAATGCCCCCTTATATCAAATAAATGAACACACCCATCACCAAATCAACAAATCATCACAATGATCAATAGGAACCCACCAATAAGAAACTAAAAACATTTTATGTCTGTGAATAGGGAGCACAATTATGCTGAACCGCACGCCCAGGAGCATAGTCACGTTAATTTGCGATAGTATCGCTTGCAAGAAAGTGACTTCCGGTGCCGCCATGAATTGGCGCATGCGCAGACTCAATCATAGAGAGACTTCCTGTCTGTCGCATACGAAGACATCCTGTTTAGTCACGTATAAAGGAAAGTGACTTCCGGTAACACCATAGATGAGCGCATGCGCAGAATCAACCAGCAAAAGACTTTCTATCTATAGTGTATGCAAGCATCCTATGTAAGTCCAGCGCCAAAGCGCTGTTGTGACTCGGCGTCTGCGCAGTGTGCTGCCGGTTACATACCCAGCACTCATAAAGTGTATCCACCAAATCATGCTCATGAGTGCCGCACATCAATCCAAATCTCACAACAGCAAAAATTAGAGCCAAATATATTATAATTACTGCTTGAGAATCACGGACATATGAAATAAAACACATATTAATTGATACTAGTCAACCACTGGAAATTATTATGGGTATCATAGAAAAACATCCTTTTTAAGAAAAACAGAGCACATTGCACTAAGCGGTACTGATATACACATACCCACGATTAATTTAAAGGATGGCATCTTAATGCCTAGGACATAGCACATTAACATAGTGTAATGAACGGGACTGATATAAATATACCCACAATTAACTTTAAAGATTGGTATATTATTGCCTAGTATATTGATTAAATAATTGAATCAATCCTCATCATTTCAATAAAACTATGTCCAAAAAAAAGAAAAAAAATTTTTTTGGCTAGTATTTAACATGATTGATGATGGTACATTCAATTAGATGTGTCCCAAATCTCAATCCGTTATGGAAGAGAGATATATATAATTATGGAAACGTACATTCCAAAAATTAATTTCGTAGAGCTTAGGCTGGCCCTTAATACTCAGGGAAAGAGAAGGAGGTAGCATTTTAACTGAAAAAATAATTAAAAGAATGGCTAGAAGGTAAATAATATTAACCAAAAAGGGGGGAATTGTTAATCAAAAAAAGCGGATTAGAAACCCTATCAGCATCCAAAAGACCCCTTAGGGAGCAAGAAAGAAGGGAAAAATAGACAGTACTTAAAAAGCCTCAAAAATCCCTACATTAACCCTCACTAAATTTCACCCTTCCTAGCAGCGAAGGTTGGAGCCCTAAAATCCTACGCCAGTGGCCCCCCCGGTCCACGACGGCTGTCCCTAAATTCATCACCCTGCTAAACCCTAAACATATTATAGGAAGCAGGAATAAGAAAGCTGTTCATTTAGACCTCTGGGGGAGACCGACTTCAGTCGAAAGATCCATTTGGTTTCTCGTTGTAATATTTTTTTATCCCAATCACCGCCACGTTTCGGTTTCGGGATCTTTTCAATTCCCATGAATTTAATTGCATCTGTGTTACCTCCATGGCTTGAGTTAATATGTCTAGCAACTGGTGTATCCCTTTTTCTCACAATATCTCGCACGTGTTCACCGACTCGTCTTCTCAATTCTCTGGTGGTCTTGCCGACATAAGTCATGCCGCATGTACAAATAGCTCTATAGATTACACCTTCACTACGACAATTAATGAAAGACTTGATCTCAAACTTTTCTGATTTGTCCGATGAAAAAAAGAATTTACCCACTTCTATATTCTTACATGCTATGCAGCCGCTACATTTGTAACACCCGATAACATTAGATCTTAACCAAGTGCTTTTCTCAACATCCACAAAATGACTCTTAATGAGTCTGTCCTTTAAGGATCTCCCTTTTCGGAATGTGATTTGAGGATAAGGGGGTAAAAGATCACCAATGTCCTGATCCATTTTCAGGATAGGCCAGTGATCCTTGAGGATTTTACGCAATCCATTGCACCATTTTTAAAAGGTTTGTAATAAAACGTAGACCAGAAAATTCTTCTTCTTTCTTTGGGGATGGAGATAGCAAACCCATCTATTTTTTGATCTTAATGTCATTATAGGCCCCTTTTAAGATATGATCAGGATACCCCTATCCAGAAATCTATTACGCGATCATTTCCTGATATTTGAAATTGGCCCCATTAGAGCAGTTTCTGCGTCTCTAGTATATTGGCCCCTTTGGGGATACCTTTTTTTTTGGGGCCGGGGATGACTGCTCTCCCATCTTTAAGAGGGAATTAGTTTGCAGTCGATTTCCTATGGGTGCTGGTTTCTTAGGGGTCCATTTTTCCATTTTTTCAATCAAAACATTTAAAAAATGATAGTCTTAAGGGTTCCATTCAAAGTAAAACTTAAGCCAATGTCATTCGTGTTCAATTTTGTAACGAATTCAAAAAAAAATTCTCCAGTGCCTCTCCAAAATGATGAAAACGTCATCTATATATCTTTGCCAGAGAAGAGCATTTTCAGCCAACAACGTTACTATCACCAAAGACTACAGTTTCCTCAACCAGCCCAGGAGCAAATTTGCATAGGAGGGGACATGGGCTCCCCATTGCAGTGCCCTGAGCTGGTGGTAGAAACTTACGATCGAAGACAAAGAAATTGTGGGTCAGCAGGTAACGTAACAGTTACCTATGAACTCATTGTGTTCCCTCAGTTGTTAACCCCTGCTTTTCAAAAGTACTCGTGGGGTTTGTCCCTTCTTTGGGGGGTTTTATGAATAAAGCGCTTCAACATCAATGCTCGCGAAGAATAGTGTCAGATTCCATCATTACCCTTTATTTTCCAAAAAATCTGTTGTATCCCTTGATAAGAACTAAGGCTAGAACAAATGGATTTTAAAATTTTTTCAAAATAGGTACCAAATTTTGGTTAAACTCTCGACTACTTTCACTATTTGGGCCCCCTTTAAG
>JARQOD010000005.1:411831393-411861856 GCA_033576555.1 Oophaga sylvatica
TGCCTCCTCATCGCGTGTATGACTGCTCTATTAATCTCCTTCCTGATGCTAAGTTCCTAAAGCTAGGTTGTATAATCTTTCTGTCCTGAGAGGCAGGCTATGAAAGATATATTTCTGAAAGTCTGGCCAAAGGGCATATTAGACCTTCATCTTCCCCAGTAGCCGCGGGGTTCTTCTTTGTGAAGAAGAAAGATGGAGGCCTACGCCCTTGCTTGGATTTCCGCGAACTAATCGATTACTGTTCGAGATCCGTATCCACTCCCCTTATTCCTGATCTCTTCAATCAAATTGTTGCGCCAAATGGTTCTCTAAATGGATCTCAGGGGGGCGTATAATCTGATTAGGATAAAAGAGGGGATGAGTGGAAAACGGCGTTTAACACGCCGGAGGGACATTATGAGAACCTAGTCATGCCTTTTGGTCTGACTACTGCACCAGCAGTATTCCAACATTTTGTTAATGACATTTTTCGTCACCTTGTGGGGCTGTTTGTGGTTGTATATTTGGACGACATTTTAATTTACTCGCCAGATCTTGTGTCTCATCAGGAGCATGTGAGACAGGTGTTGCAGATCTTGCGAGACAATAAACTATACGCCAAACTGGAGAGTGTGTATTGCCATACAGGAACTTCAGTTTTTGGGTTTTTTGGTGTCAGCCTCCGTTTCCGTATGGACCCTGAAAAGGTGAGAGCAGTGCTTGAATGGATCAGCCAGGGGATCTTAAGGCTCTGCAGCGTTTTTGGGGTTTGCTAACTACTACCGGAAATTTATTTGTAATTTCTCATCTGTCGTCAAACCTCTCACTGACATGACAAGAAAAGGACGGATTTTTCTAAATGGTCGACAAAGCTTGCCAAGCCTTTTCCTCTTTGAAGAAATGTTTTGCTTCGGCACCCGTTCTCATCCAACCAGATGCATCTCAGCCGTTCATTGTGGAGGTGGATGCGTCTGACGTAGGGGTGGTGCTATATTGTCCCAGGGTCCGTCCCCTGGTAAATGGCATCCTTTGCGCTTTCTTTTCTAAGAAATTGTCGTCCGCCGAAAGGAATTATGATATCGGCAATAGGGAACTTTTGGCCATTAAGTTAGCTTTTGAAGAATGGCGTCACTTTTTGGAGGGGCAGTCCACCCGGTTACCGTTATTACTGATCACAAGAACCTGTTGTATTTGGAATCCGCTAAGCGTCTGAATTCCAGACAAGCTCGATGGTCGTTTTTTACCAGGTTTAATTTTGTCTTCACGTATCGCCCGGGGTCTAAGAATATAAAGGCTGATGCCTTGTCTCGCAGTTTCCCAGGGCCGGGAAAACGGATGACCCGAGTCCTATCCTTCAGGAGGGGGTGGTAGTGTCGGCTGTATTTTCTGAGCTTGAGGAGGAGGTGTTAGAGGCTCAGGGGGACGCCCCTGCAGGACCTCCAGGGAGACTGTTTGTCCCAAATCTGTTGAGACAAAAGGTTATTGAGGCACATCATAATTCTGCTCTAGCAGGACATCCAGGAGTAAGGCTACTTTAAATCTCCTTTCTCGCCGGTTTTTGGTGGCCTAATGCTAATAAAGATGTTATAACTTTTGTCGCGTCATGTGGGGTGTGTGCTCGCTCTAAAACCCCCCATAACCCGTCCGTCTGGGACCCTTTTACCCTTGAAACTTCCAGAGCGTCCATGGACTCATTTATCTATGGACTTCATTACGGACCTTCCTCCGTCGTCAGGGAATACTGTCATACTGGTGGTTGTTGACAGGTTCAGTAAGATGGCACATTTCGTTGCTCTTCCTGCACTCCCTAATGCTAAAACTCTGGCGCAGGTGTTCATTAGGGAGATCGTTAGACTTCATGGGTTGCCTTCTGATGTGGTGTCAGATAGGGGGTCTCAGTTTGTGTCCAAATTTTGGAGGGCATTTTGTTTACGTCGGGGGATGCAATTGTCATTTTCCTCGGCTTTTCATCCGCAGACCAATGGTCAGACAGAGCGTCTGAATCAGACTTAGAGACATATCTCCGGTGTTTTGTCTCAGAGAACCAAGAGGACTGGTCTTCTTTCTTGCCTCTGGCAGAGTTCGCTCTTAACAACAGGCGGAGCGAGTCCACTGGTAAGTCCCCGTTTTTTGGGGCATATGGTTTCCATCCCCAGTTTTGTACTTTCAATGGGGGGGGCCCTTCTGGGGTTCCTGAGGAGGAGCGTTTCTCGTCGTCACTTGCTTCTGTGTGGAGAGGTGTATTGAATAATCTGAGTGCGATGGGGAACCGTTACAAACGTATGGCTGATAGGAGGAGAGTTTCTGGTCCAGATCTGAATGTGAACGATCTGGTATGGTTGTCTACCAGGAATATAAAACTTAAAGTGCCCTCCTGGAAACTGGGTCCCAGATTCATCGGGCCGTACAGGATCAGTTCCATAATTAATCCTGTGGCATTTCGTCTGGACCTCCCTCCTACGTTTAAAATTCATAATGTGTTCCACAAGTCATTACTTAAAAGGTATGTGGCACCAGTCATACCGTCACCTCTACCTCCTCCTCCTGTGTTGGTCAATGGTAACTTGGAATTTCAAGTATCAAAGATCATTGACTCACGTCTGAATCGCCGGTCCCTTCAGTACTTGGTGCATTGGAAGGGGTATGGTCCGGAGGAGAGGACGTGGGTCCCTGCGTCTGATGTTAACGCAGATCGTTTGGTTCGGACCTTCCACAGAACTCACCCGGCAGGCCTGGCCCTGAGGGTCCGGAGGCCCCTCGTAGAAGGGGGGGTACTGTCATGTGTGCATTGCCACAAAGATCGTCGCGGTTGCACATTTTGACTTCTCACAGCTGAGCTGCTGTTTCTTTGTGTTTGGCAGCTAGGGAGTTAATTCTGTCTGTGCTCGGTGCTGGGACTGGGTGCAGTTTCTCCCGGCTGCAATTGATTATTTGTTGATTGGTTTCCTTTAAATTCCTGGCTGTCTGCTTGGGGAGTTGCCAGTGAAACCTTCATGCAGACCACAGATAGGAATGAATCTGTATAGACTTTAGTTGTGAGCTCCTTAGTTGTTCTAAGCTCAACTTGGTTAGAGTTTATTTCCCAGACCATTTATGTTCCTTTGGTGTTCGAGTGTGTATGCAAGCGTGTGTTATCCTGTCTGTCTTATATGTCTAATCTGTGTATTTAGCTGAGATCAGCCCATATCCCTTTGGTGGTAGTCAGGATCCTTCTTAGGACTGATTACAGGGTTCAGGGTCTGATAGGAGACAGGGTTAGGTTGGAGACTTGGACCTCTGAACCATTATCAGTACCTCCAAGGTGAGGGATTAGTTAGGACCCCAGTTTAGGGTCAGGTTAGATCCCGGTCCACCTCTTTCCTGTTTCAGCTCATCAAGTCCTCAAGATTAACCCTGAGTTCAGCAGATATCGTGTCAGGTAAATCTATTCTATACTTACATGCTGATGTTGCTATACTACTTGTTGTATAGAGTGTTGTTCCTGTATTAATAGTTTACTGACATTGTATACATATCATTAGACAGCGTGACAAGGAGCCATGTTTCTTTTCCAGCCATTGTTCTACTATTAACATGGGATCTCATTATAGTTCCAGTGACGGACCTGAGTGGGGGCTGTTTTTATCGGTAACACTTTGGGGTACATAATGTTTTATCGCTTCCAGAATAAGGCTGGATTACATTCTTGTGTTTTACACTGAGCACTTCCGTCAGGGTTTCCATTTAAATCAAATGCAGCAATTCAAAGAAAAAAATTTTTGTTTCCCAAAGTATTAATTTAAGTATAGCAGCAAAAAGGGAAATTTAAAACTTAACATTTATTTCATCAAAAAAAAAAACATTACAGACACATGTATGACATCCTCAACCAAAAAATAGTGTAAATGAGGATATTTGATATACCCTGAGAGATAGGTATAATCGATTATAGGGAGAATTAAATATGCATTAAATGTGCTAACCCTGTACCACTAGAGTCATGCACATTTTTCAAAAAATATATTTAGATACCTCTATATTTATCCAAATAGAAAGAACAATGTATGGGGAGAGAGCATATATGAACAGCCATACAAATAGACATAATGTCAATTCTGCACCGCTAGAACTGCCAATAAACAATTGTTTCTCAACCCTGCACCGCTAGAGTTGGCTTTTCATTGTATGGAATATATAGCATATTAAGAAAAAATGGAACGCTCTCACACATTTAAAGAGGCATTTTCAATTCATCTCCTATAACAGGTAATTCTCTGGTTATGACCAGACTGTATGAAGCCCTTTCCCAATGCGTTTCTTCCATCAGGATTCATCAGGGGATATGGCACAGACGAATCATACTTGCACAGCATGTATCTCTCATAGGGGAGTTTTTTTACAAATGCCCCCTTATATCAAATAAATGAACACACCCATCACCAAATCAACAAATCATCACAATGATCAATAGGAACCCACCAATAAGAAACTAAAAACATTTTATGTCTGTGAATAGGGAGCACAATTATGCTGAACCGCACGCCCAGGAGCATAGTCACGTTAATTTGCGATAGTATCGCTTGCAAGAAAGTGACTTCCGGTGCCGCCATGAATTGGCGCATGCGCAGACTCAATCATAGAGAGACTTCCTGTCTGTCGCATACGAAGACATCCTGTTTAGTCACGTATAAAGGAAAGTGACTTCCGGTAACACCATAGATGAGCGCATGCGCAGAATCAACCAGCAAAAGACTTTCTATCTATAGTGTATGCAAGCATCCTATGTAAGTCCAGCGCCAAAGCGCTGTTGTGACTCGGCGTCTGCGCAGTGTGCTGCCGGTTACATACCCAGCACTCATAAAGTGTATCCACCAAATCATGCTCATGAGTGCCGCACATCAATCCAAATCTCACAACAGCAAAAATTAGAGCCAAATATATTATAATTACTGCTTGAGAATCACGGACATATGAAATAAAACACATATTAATTGATACTAGTCAACCACTGGAAATTATTATGGGTATCATAGAAAAACATCCTTTTTAAGAAAAACAGAGCACATTGCACTAAGCGGTACTGATATACACATACCCACGATTAATTTAAAGGATGGCATCTTAATGCCTAGGACATAGCACATTAACATAGTGTAATGAACGGGACTGATATAAATATACCCACAATTAACTTTAAAGATTGGTATATTATTGCCTAGTATATTGATTAAATAATTGAATCAATCCTCATCATTTCAATAAAACTATGTCCAAAAAAAAGAAAAAAAATTTTTTTGGCTAGTATTTAACATGATTGATGATGGTACATTCAATTAGATGTGTCCCAAATCTCAATCCGTTATGGAAGAGAGATATATATAATTATGGAAACGTACATTCCAAAAATTAATTTCGTAGAGCTTAGGCTGGCCCCTTAATACTCAGGGAAAGAGAAGGAGGTAGCATTTTAACTGAAAAAATAATTAAAAGAATGGCTAGAAGGTAAATAATATTAACCAAAAAGGGGGGAATTGTTAATCAAAAAAAGCGGATTAGAAACCCTATCAGCATCCAAAAGACCCTTAGGGAGCAAGAAAGAAGGGAAAAATAGACAGTACTTAAAAAGCCTCAAAAATCCCTACATTAACCCTCACTAAATTTCACCCTTCCTAGCAGCGAAGGTTGGAGCCCTAAAATCCTACGCCAGTGGCCCCCCCGGTCCACGACGGCTGTCCCTAAATTCATCACCCTGCTAAACCCTAAACATATTATAGGAAGCAGGAATAAGAAAGCTGTTCATTTAGACCTCTGGGGAGACCGACTTCAGTCGAAAGATCCATTTGGTTTCTCGTTGTAATATTTTTTTATCCCAATCACCGCCACGTTTCGGTTTCGGGATCTTTTCAATTCCCATGAATTTAATTGCATCTGTGTTACCTCCATGGCTTGAGTTAATATGTCTAGCAACTGGTGTATCCCTTTTTCTCACAATATCTCGCACGTGTTCACCGACTCGTCTTCTCAATTCTCTGGTGGTCTTGCCGACATAAGTCATGCCGCATGTACAAATAGCTCTATAGATTACACCTTCACTACGACAATTAATGAAAGACTTGATCTCAAACTTTTCTGATTTGTCCGATGAAAAAAAGAATTTACCCACTTCTATATTCTTACATGCTATGCAGCCGCTACATTTGTAACACCCGATAACATTAGATCTTAACCAAGTGCTTTTCTCAACATCCACAAAATGACTCTTAATGAGTCTGTCCTTTAAGGATCTCCCTTTTCGGAATGTGATTTGAGGATAAGGGGGTAAAAGATCACCAATGTCCTGATCCATTTTCAGGATAGGCCAGTGATCCTTGAGGATTTTACGCAATCCATTCGCACCATTATTAAAGGTTGTAATAAAACGTAGACCAGAAAATTCATCTTCTTTCTTTGGGGATGGAGATAGCAAATCCATCCTATTTTTGATCTTAATGTCATTATAGGCCCCTTTTAAGATATGATCAGGATACCCCCTATCCAGAAATCTATTACGCAGATCATTTGCCTGATATTTGAAATTGGCCTCATTAGAGCAGTTTCTGCGTACTCTAGTATATTGGCCCTTGGGTATACCTTTTTTTGGGCCAGGGGATGACTGCTCTCCCATCTCAAGAGGGAATTAGTAGCAGTCGATTTCCTATGGATGCTGGTGCTTAGGGATCCATTCTCCATTTTTTCAATCAAAACATCAAGAAATGATAGTCTTAAGGGATTCCATTCAAAAGTAAAACTTAAGCCAATGTCATTCGTGTTCAATTTTGTAACGAATTCAGAAAAAAAAATTCTCCAGTGCCTCTCCAAATGATGAAAACGTCATCTATATATCTTAGCCAGAGAAGAGCATTTTCAGCTCCAACAACGTTACTATCACCAAAGACTACAGTTTCCTCACACCAGCCCAGGAGCAAATTTGCATAGGAGGGGGCACATGGGCTCCCCATTGCAGTGCCCCTGAGCTGGTGGTAGAACTTACGATCGAAGACAAAGAAATTGTGGGTCAGCAGGTAACGTAAACAGTTACCTATGAACTCATTGTGTTCCCTCAGTTGTAAACCCCTGCTTTTCAAAAAGTACTCCGTGGCTTCTAGTCCCTTCTCATGGGGGATTGATGAATAAAGCGCTTCAACATCAATGCTCGCGAGAATAGTGTCAGATTCCATCATTACCCCTTCTATTTTACTCAATAAATCTGTTGTATCCCTTGTATAAGAACTAAGGGCTAGAACAAATGGATTTAGAATTTTATCAAGATAGGTACCAAGATTTTTGGTTAAACTCTCGACTACTTACACTATTGGTCTTCCCTTCAAGGGAGTCAATCCTTTATGTACCTTAGGAAGGCAATGGAATGTAGCCATTACTGGAAATTTTGGTACAATAAATTCATATTAATTTTTATCTATGACTCCCTTTGCAAGACCATTCATTGCAATATCTTTTAATTCCTGAGTAGAACCTATTGTAGGATCAGAGGGTAAAATACAATAACTCTCTGTCGTTTAGAATGTTCAGACACATTTGTTTGTAATCACAGGTGTTCATAATCACAACATTTCCACCCTTGTCGGAACTCTTAATGGTGATGTCACGATCTTTCTCCAAACTTTGTATCGCTGTCATTTCAAAACGAGTCAAATTATATCGAGTATATGAAAGATTCTCACCAAATTTTTGTAGGTCATGTGATACTAGATTTAAAAAAATATCAATGGATATTCTGGTCTACGTTTTATTACAACCTTTAATAATGGTGCGATTGGATTGCATAAGATCCTCAAGGATCACTGGCCTATCATGAAAATGGATCAGGACATTGGTGATCTTTTACCCCCTTATCCTCAAATCACATTCCGAAAAGATAGATCCTTAAAGGACAGACTCGTTAAGAGTCATTTTGTGGATGTTGAGAAAAGCACTTGGTTAAGATCTAATGTTATCGGGTGTTACAAATGTAGCGGCTGCATAGCATGTAAGAATATAGAAGTGGGTAAATTCTTTTTTTCATCGGACAAATCAGAAAAGTTTGAGATCAAGTCTTTCATTAATTGTCGTAGTGAAGGTGTAATCTATAGAGCTATTTGTACATGCGGCATGATTTATGTCGGCAAGACCACCAGAGAATTGAGAAGACGAGTCGGTGAACACGTGCGAGATATTGTGAGGAAAAAGGGATACACCAGTTGCTAGACATATTAACTCAAGCCATGGAGGTAACACAGATGCAATTAAATTCATGGGAATTGAAAAGATCCCGAAACCGAAACGTGGCGGTGATTGGGATAAAAAAATATTACAACGAGAAACCAAATGGATCTTTCGACTGAAGTCGGTCTCCCCCAGAGGTCTAAATGAACAGCTTTCTTATTCCTGCTTCCTATAATATGTTTAGGGTTTAGCAGGGTGATGAATTTAGGGACAGCCGTCGTGGACCGGGGGGCCACTGGCGTAGGATTTTAGGGCTCCAACCTCCGCTGCTAGAAAGGGTGAAATTTAGTGAGGGTTAATGTAGGGATTTTTGAGGCTTTTTAAGTACTGTCTATTTTTCCCTTCTTTCTTGCTCCCTAAGGGGTCTTATGGATGCTGATAGGGTTTCTAATCCGCTTTTTTTGATTAACAATTCCCCCCTTTTTGGTTAATATTATTTACCTTCTAGCCATTCTTCTAATTATTTTTTCAGTTAAAATGCTACCTCCTTCTCTTTCCCTGAGAATTAAGGGGCCAGCCTAAGCTCTACGAAATTAATTTTTGGAATGTACGTTTCCATAATTATATATATATATCTCTCTTCCATAACGGATTGAGATTTGGGACACATCTAATTGAATGTACCATCATCAATCATGTTAAATACTAGCCAAAAAAAAATTTTTTTCTCTTTTTTTTGGACATAGTTTTATTGAAATGATGAGGATTGATTCAATTATTTAATCAATATACTAGGCAATAATATACCAATCTTTAAAGTTAATTGTGGGTATATTTATATCAGTCCCGTTCATTACACTATGTTAATGTGCTATGTCCTAGGCATTAAGATGCCATCCTTTAAATTAATCGTGGGTATGTGTATATCAGTACCGCTTAGTGCAATGTGCTCTGTTTTTCTTAAAAAGGATGTTTTTCTATGATACCCATAATAATTTCCAGTGGTTGACTAGTATCAATTAATATGTGTTTTATTTCATATGTCCGTGATTCTCAAGCAGTAATTATAATATATTTGGCTCTAATTTTTGCTGTTGTGAGATTTGGATTGATGTGCGGCACTCATGAGCATGATTTGGTGGATACACTTTATGAGTGCTGGGTATGTAACCGGCAGCACACTGCGCAGACGCCGAGTCACAACAGCGCTTTGGCGCTGGACTTAAATAGGATGCTTGCATACACTATAGATAGAAAGTCTTTTGCTGGTTGATTCTGCGCATGCGCTCATCTATGGTGTTACCGGAAGTCACTTTCCTTTATACGTGACTAAACAGGATGTCTTCGTATGCGACAGACAGGAAGTCTCTCTATGATTGAGTCTGCGCATGCGCCAATTCATGGCGGCACCGGAAGTCACTTTCTTGCAAGCGATACTATCGCAAATTAACGTGACTATGCTCCTGGGCGTGCGGTTCAGCATAATTGTGCTCCCTATTCACGGACATAAAATGTTTTTAGTTTCTTATTGGTGGGTTCGTATTGATCATTGTGGTGATTTGTTGATTTGGTGATGGGTGTGTTCATTTATTTGATATAAGGGGGCATTTGTAAAAAAACTCCCCTATGAGAGATACATGCTGTGCAAGTATGATTCGTCTGTGCCATATCCCCTGATGAATCCTGATGGAAGAAACGCGTTGGGAAAGGGCTTCATACAGTCTGGTCATAACCAGAGAATTACCTGTTATAGGAGATATAGGAAAGATGTGTATCTTCGTACCGTGTTAGCCAGTAGATAGAAAAATATTTAGACTTGAGAGTCCTCAGTGGTTGATACCTTTTAATGGCTAACTGAAAAGATGGTAACAAATTGCAAGCTTTCGAGACTACTCAGGTCTCTTCATCAGGCCTGATGAAGAGACCTGAGTAGTCTCGAAAGCTTGCAATTTGTTACCATCTTTTCAGTTAGCCATTAAAAGGTATCAACCACTGAGGACTCTCAAGTCTAAATATTTTTCTGTTATAGGAGATGAATTGAAAATGCCTCTTTAAATGGGTGAGAGCGTTCCATTTTTTCTTAATATGCTATATATTCCATACAATGAAAGGCCAACTCTAGCGGTGCAGGGTTGAGAAACAATTGTTTATTGGCAGTTCTAGCGGTGCAGAATTGACATTATGTCTATTTGTATGACTGTTCATATATGCTCTCTCCCCATACATTGTTCTTTCTATTTGGATAAATATAGAGGTATCTAAATATATTTTTTGAAAAATGTGCATGACTCTAGTGGTACAGGGTTAGCACATTTAATGCATATTTAATTCTCCCTATAATCGATTATACCTATCTCTCAGGGTATATCAAATATCCTCATTTACACTATTTTTTGGTTGAGGATGTCATATATGTGTCCGTAATGTTTTTTTTTTTTTTTATTAAATAAATGTTAAGTTTTAAATTTTCCCTTTTTGCTGCTATACTTTCCATTTAAATCCCACAAAAATGCGATTTTTGATGAAATCCTGAGGTAACCATCCAGCATGAGGCAGATGGAGACGCTTCGTACTCTGGCATCTTGTCCTGCGGTTTCTATCTTTAGATTTGCACATATCTGTGGTCACCCATAATGATAGGACACCGATGGAACTCAGACCAGTACAAAGTGACTCCATTTGCATAATAATTTAGTTGTTTCCATGGGGTTTTGTCTGAATTGCGGTTTTAGGGAATTTACAGTAAGCAATCAGCGGAGAGCGCAGCATAGATGTGAGCTGAGCCTTATTCCGATTTTTGGGAGGTAAAATCAACAAATAGACAGCAGTACAAGAATAGTTCTTATATTTATTTTTGTGCTGTTCACCATGTGATGTAAGTGAGTAGGATTTATTCTTCGGGTCGGTGCGACTATAAATCTGGTATTGCTGTATAGTTGTATATATATATATTTTTTTTTTTTTTTGTGTTTACACAATTAAAAATGCCTTTTTTTTTAAAATAAAAAGCTGTTTTTTGTCGCTATATAGGTATAGCTAGAGATAGATCTATATAGATTTTTATCTATATAGATCTATCGATCTATCTTTTTATTTATTTTTAATTGGCAAACCGCATATATAATGGCTTGTTTTTTGCGGACGAATTGCAGTTTTTTTTTTTTTTTCAGGGTACATGCCCACGGTCAGTAACTGCTGCGGGTTAGACGCTGCGTACATGCGCAGCAGCAAGATGCTACCGCATAGTGGATGGGATTTCAAGAAATCCCATGCCCACTATGCATGCATCGACACCCGCGGCTCACCTGCAGAGACGGAAATGCGGTGCGTCTTTCCAGACCGCAGCATGTCTATCTTGCGGAGAAGCTAGTGTATTGGACGCAGTGATTCCGCATGGTTCAATGAACACATGCGGATTCACCTGCGTTCAAAAGCCAGCAGCTCTTTGGACGCAGCGGACATGTGCTGCCGATTCCTGACCGTGGGGACGTAGGCTTAGACACCAAATAAAAACAATAACTGAACAAAAACCAGCAATTCTATTTTTTTTTTCTGTGTGCCGTTCACCATGCGGTTAAGTGATAATACCGATTTGTTTGTTGGGCTGGTACGATAGCAGTGATAATGGATTTATAGTTTTTTGTATGATTTGCTATTTTTACACACTAAAAACAATATTTTAGCAAAATTAATTTGGTTTTGCATCGTCCTATTCTGACAGCTGTAACTTTTTTTTGCCGAATAAACCATATTAGTGCTTGCTTTTTGCGGGACAGTTTGGCATTTTCATTTATATGATAGAAAATAAAGCCGCTCAAAAAGTCATATCAGATGTAAAAAAAATAAATAAATCACTTTCTGATCACTTTTTATTCACTTTGGTAAGTCACTATAATGATTAAGCGAATTTTTGGTATGTTTATTTTTTTTTTTACGGCGTTCTCTAAACAGGCTAAATAACTTGTCAGTTTTATAGAAACCTGCTGCTCTATAGAAACGTGGCGATACCAATTATGTTTCATTTTTTTGTTTTGTCTGAAAGGCTGCGTTTTGTGTGGCAAAATGGATGTTAGTGATTTGTGTTCGCATTTTTTTTTTTATTTTTACAATTTTATGTTAACTTTTTTTTTTTTTTACTTTTTTTACACTTTTTCACTGTGGGACTTGTATGATTTTTACTTTGATCACTGGTCTCTTGTACTGCTGTACTTGGGTTGCAAAACCGGTCAGGTCCGATACTGCAGGGTGTCAGCTGTCAAATACACATTAAAAAGCGGTACTTACGAATAAGTACCCTTAATGACCGCTGTTTAAAAGACGTATTGGCGGTCGTTAAGGGGTTATCCGACATTACCATTAATGGCATTTCCTTAAAATAGGTCATCAACTGTCTTATCTGCGGGTTTTGACACTCGGCTTTTCTTGGCATTGGCGGCTGGAACTGCTCAGTTGGGAACAGTTGGGTTTTACTCTTCAGCCACATATTCAAATAAATAGGGGGTGGATGTGCAGTACTCAACCACAGCCTCTATTCTGTCAACATATGTACAGTGTAGCTCATACTGAGCAGATCCAGCCACCACCGACACTAAGAAGAGCTGATCAGCCATTAAAAAACCTTAAAGGGAACCTGTCACCTGTTTTTGCTGCTATAAGATGCGGCCACTGCCTTTCAGGGCTTATCTACAGCATTCTATAATGCTGTAGATAAGCCCCCGGTCCTACCTGCAAGATAAGAAAAATAAATTTTATTATACTCACCCGGAGGGGTGGTCTGCTGCGGTCTGGTCTGATGGGTGTCATAGGTCCGGGTCCGGCGCCCTCAGCAGGGCCGAGAAGTATGCCTGCGCAAAAGCGCGATCTCTGGAGCGAGGAAGCAAGCAGGAGCGTGACGTCGCAAGAAGATGGGAGGCCCTGGACCTGCGACACCCATCGGACTGGACCGCAGCGGACTGCCCTCCTGGGGGAGTATAATAAAACTTATATTTCTTATCTTGCAGGTGGGACCGGGGCTTATTTACAACATTATAGAATGCTGTAGATAAGCCCTGAAAGGCGGTGGCCGCATCTTATAGCGGCCAAAACAGGTGACAGGTGCACTTTAATGAATCATTAAGAATCTAAGTAAAGTTAATGTTTGAGCATATGAAGATGGACTCAGAAGATTTGTGTACTTTTTAAAATGATTGTGCACATTTTTGTGATTCTATGTATTGCCTCATTCTACAAAATAAATGCAGTCCCTTGAAAAAAAAAAATGACCATTTTTATGGCCTCTCCAGGAATTTACAGACTAGCTGTCCTTGTGATGGCTATCACCAGTGACTGTTACCCGTAGCTCACATGGTAGTATAACTTACATGGAGTGAGTTAACTTTTTGTTAGTTTTTCTATAAATTGGCCTCAGCAAAATGAATGGATTGGCTTTTTCCATACCAGAGAAACTTTTGGAATCTGAGTGACCCTTATTGGCATGATTACACTAAACATAAAGAAAAAATGTGGTGTGTAAAGCCCAGTAGAGAAGCATATAACCGTGTCAAGGTAGAACATGTCTGCTTAATTATTTTGTGTTTACGTAATTTGAGCAAATAATTTGACCTCTCTGTTTCTCTGCAGTTGTCCTTATTTAGCTGTGAAAATTACTCCTGCAGTTCCTGTAATAGGCGGAATCCTTGTCGTCTTTGTGATGGGGACATTACTTAGAACAAGTTTTAGTGATCCAGGGGTTCTTCCACGTGCCACTCCAGATGAAGCAGCAGACTTGGAAAGACAAATAGGTAATAGAAGATTAGCATTGACTACAGAATTGGCTTTTTTAGATTTTAAATAGATTTAAAAATTATATAATATATTGTTGAATTTCTCGTTGCGGCGGCCATCTTTCCGGAGGTCCCTGGTGGCCATGTTTCTGGAAGCCACCGCATCACAGCAGCAAAGCTTCGGGGGCTTTTGGGCTACTACGAAATGCCGGCGGAGCCCCCCACACAGCACAGAGCCCCGCTGCAGCCACATGAGAGCCCCGATACCACCGCATCGGAGGCTGCATTGGGACCGCCGCCACGGGATTGGTGAGTACTGTATATTGCGACCATAAGACGCACCCCCATTTTCCCAAAAAAATTTTGGGGAAAAAAGTGTGTCTTATGGTCCGAAAAATACGGTACTCGCTCATCACTAATATTTATAAATTTTATATTTCCAATATATAAATTAAACTAAAGTTGAAAGTGACAGTTATAAGTGCTATAAAAATACACTTTAAATGTTGAAATGTCATTTACGTGCTTCCATGTGATTTTCAATGTCCGAATCAATTCTATGCCAAGGAGACCTAGGAATATGTGACTTATTGTTCAGTAAGCTCTGTAATCCGCCTAAAAAAGAATAGACACATGCATTGTAATGTAAAAACAGCTTGCTGTGTATATGTACAGTCTTCAGTGTTTGTGTGTACATATAAACACACACACTGCTTCAGGATTCCAAAAATGTGAAGCCGTTAAAATTACCGTACATGAACATTTAAGGAAAAGAAGGTGGGAAGTTTTCCCAAGCAAAATCAAAGTATAAGAAGGTGGCTTCAGCATCCAATAACTATCAACTTGCTTTATTATGGCATTGCAAATACAGAGTTGGTTACATTGTTTTGACACCCTGATAAAGAACTCGGTTTTTGTCAAGATAATTATTATTATTTCTATAGCGCAGACAAATTCCGCAGCACTCGTACATTTTAGAGGGGACTTATGCTGTAATGTATATTGTCTGTACAACAATAGACACATAGATAAAAACAGATACCAAGTTAAATGAGGGCCCTGCTCGCAATCTTACAATCTATAATGAAAAGGGGAGACACGGAAGGTAGTTGGTAACAATTGCTTTCGTTGTTTGGACCAGCCAAAGTGTAAGAATCGAAATAAAAAGAAAAAAATGCTGGAAGGAAAGAAAGCTCAATAGGGTCTTATCCGGATATTAAAAGATTAATCCAATTGGATTATACTCACCAGATCGAGCCCAAAATAAGACTCATAGAAATGTCAGCTGTTGCAGATCCACCGATCAGACTCGTGATCAAACAAAGATACAAAGATGAGAAGAAAAAGTGGATTCACAAGTGAATGTTATCCTTCAAGCAGCGCAGAGTTAATCCCCTTTTTTTTCCCTTCTTTGTATTAAAGTGTAAGGCTATGTGCACACAGTCGGGAATTTCCGCTGAAATTTCCGCGGCAATCCCGCTCCTCCCTGCCGCGGAAATACGCATTTTATAGGTATGTGTATTCCCGTTAAAAACTAGCGTTTTGCAAGCGTAATTACCGTATATACTCATGTATAAGCCGACCCGTGT
This sequence comes from Oophaga sylvatica, assembly GCA_033576555.1. Classification (NCBI taxonomy): domain Eukaryota; kingdom Metazoa; phylum Chordata; class Amphibia; order Anura; family Dendrobatidae; genus Oophaga; species Oophaga sylvatica. Next base: position 411,846,905 of record JARQOD010000005.1, read on the forward strand.
ATAAGCCAACCCCCCTAATTTTGCCACAAAAAACTGGGAAAACTTATTGACTTGCGTATAAGCCTAGGGTGAAAAATGATTATGCCCCCATATGATGCTCCACAGATTATGCCCCCATATGCTCCAGATTATGCCCCATATGCTCCAGATTATGCCCCATATGTTCCACAGATTATACCCCATATGCTCCATATTATGCCCCATATGTTCCACAGATTATGCCCCCATATGTTCCACAGATTATGCCCCATATTTTCCACAGATTATGCCCCCATATGTCCCATATTATGCCCCCATATGTTCCACAGATTATGCCCCCATATTCTCCAGATTATGCCCCCATATGTTCCACAGATTATGCCCCCATATGCTCCAGATTATGCCCCATATGTTCCACAGATTAGGCCCCCATATGCTTCAGATTATGTTCCACAGATTATGCCCCCATATGTTCCACAGATTATGCCCCATATGTTCCACAGATTAGGCCCCCATATGCTCCAGATTATGCCCCATATGTTCCACAGCTTATGCCCCCATATGCTCCAGATTATGCCCCACATGTTCCACAGTTAATTCCCCCATATGCTCCATATTATGCCCCCATATGCTCCAGGTTATGCCCCTATATGCTGCACAATTATGCCCCATAGTATAGGCCTCATATGCTGCTGCTGCAAAAAAAAAATGACATACTCACCTCTCGTCGCTGGGGGCCAGGTGCCGGTGTCCTGAGTAGGCGGGGACACCGGCGCGCTATGGGGGACAGGTGCCGGTGTCACCGCTCGCTCAGGACCCCGGCACCTGAGATATTTATCTGTCCTCGCTGTGCGCTGCTCCCTCGGTCTGACTCCTGGCTGTGAATGATCTGGCAGGGGGCGGGGCGTGCACTAACGACGTCATCGCGCCCTCTGCCTGATCATTCACAGCCAGAGGAGTCAGACCGAGGGAGCGACGCGCATCGGTGGCACGGGGACAGGTAAATATAGCTATACTCACCCCTCCGCCGCGCGTCCTTGCAGCCTTTCCTCTTTTCCCGGCGCTCTACGCAGCGCTTCAGTCCTGCAGCGGTCACGTGCTAACGCTCATTAAAGTCATGAATATGTGCATATTCATGACTTTAATGAGCGGTGCCATGTGACGCTGCAGGAAGGAGCGGGAGATCGTGGGAGAAGCAGGGGGACTGCAGAGACCGCGCCGGCGGAGGGGTGAGTATGATCCGACACCCCCGCTCCCCCTCCCTGCCGACCCCCGTATATGACCCGCATATAAGCCGAGAGGGGGACTTTCAGCCCTAAAAAATGGGCTGAAAATATCGGCTTATACATGGGTATATACGGTAGTTTGCAGAATGCTAGCGTTTTCCAAGCGATCTGTAGCATCGCTTGGAAAACTGATTGAGAGGTTGGTCACACGAGTCAAACACAGTGTTTGACAAGTGTGACCAACTTTTTACTATAGATGCTGCCTATACCGCATCAATAGTAAAAAGATCTAATGTTAAAAATAATAAAAAAAAATAAAAAAAATCGTGTTATTCTCACCTTCCGGCGGCCCCCGCAGCCTTCCTGGTCCTCGTGATGCTCCTGGCAACTCCCGTTCCCTGTGATGCCTAGCGACAATGACCTCCGATGACGTAGCATCACACGAGACCGCTACGTCATCTGGGGTGATTCTCACAATGCATCCCTGGGAACGGGAGTTGCCAGGAGCATCGCTGAGCGGGAAAGCTGCGGGGGCCGCCGGAAGGTGAGAATATCACTATTTTTTATTTTAGTTATTGTTTTACCAGGGATATGGTACCCAGGGCCTGGAGGAGAGTCTCCTCTCCTCCAGACCCTGGGTACCATCCACACATGAACCGCTTACTTTGCGCATGGTGGGCATAGCCAAATGCGGAAAGTAAGCGGTTCAATGCATTCCTGTGGCTGCGGAATCGCCGCGATTCTGTAAAAAGAATGAACATGCTGTGTTTTTTTCACGGAAAAAAATGCAGCATGTGCACAAAAATTGCGGAATGCATTCTAATGACAGGATGCTTAATGCATGAGTTTTTTTCAGCGGAAAACCGCCTCAAAAACGCTAAAAAAACCGCAAAAAATCCTCAACGTGTGCACATAGCCTAACGGGTGTTCATGTAATGCTGCATGAACCGGTTATCAGTTTAAGTATGTAACAATACAGACACAGAGGGCTACTAAATGCATAAAGCATGTGAGAACATGATGCGAGGAACCTGGTAAAAGATTTTGAATGGGCAACACAGGGATAGTTAGGTTAATGCGTTGAGACGGTAGGCCAATCTGAACAAATGCGTTTTTAGGGCACGCTTAAAACTGTGGAGATTGGGGATTAATCGTATTAACCTGGGTAGTGAATTCCAAAGAATTGACGCAGCATGTGAAAAGTCTTGGAGACGGGAGTGGGAAGTTCTGATTATTGAGGATGTTAACCTCAGGTCAATGGCAAAACGGAGGGCATCGGTAGGGTGGAAGACTGAGACAAGGGAGGAGATGTAGGGTGGTGCTGAACCATGGAGTGTTATGTGGGTGAGGGTAATAAGTTTGTACTGGATTCTGGATTGCATGAGTAACCAGTGTAATGACTGGCACAAGGTAGAGGCATCGATGTAATGACTGGTGAGCAATATGATCCTGGCTGCAGCATTCAAGACAGATTGAGAGGGGAGGGTTTTGTAAGAGGAAGACCGATTAGTAGAGCGTTATAATAGTCCAGACAAGAATGAATAAGAGAAACAGTAAGAGTTTTTGCAGAGCCAAAAGTAAGGTGCAGATAACAAGAGCGAGCCAGTGATCTGATGTGGGGGTGAATGAAAGCTCTGAATCAAGTATGACCCCAAGACAGTGGGCATGTTGCTGGGAAGTAATGGTCAAACCAGACACTGAAATGGCATTTTTGGGCATAGGTACATTAGAAGAGAGAGGAAACACAAGGAGTTCAGTTTTTGACAGGTTCAGTTTCAGATAAAGGGAGGACATGATGTTAGAGACAGCAGTAAGACAATCACTGGTGTTTTCTATAAAGGCAGGCGTGATATCAGGAGAAATGTACTGTGTAATTGGGTGTCATCAGCATAGAGATGGTACTGGAAACCAAATCTACTGATTTTTTAACCAATAGGGGCAGTATACAAAGAGAAGAGAAGGGGGCCTAGAACAGATCCTTGAGGATCGAAGGAGACCAAGAAGAGAACGGTGTCCTTGAGGCCGATGGAGCAGAGCATAGTGAGGAGGAGATGATTATCAAGTGTCGAATTCTGCAGAGAGATCCAAGAGAATTAGCATGGAGTAGTGACCATTAGATTTAGCTGTTAGTAGATCATTAGAGACTTTAGTGAGGGCAGTTTCAGTAGAGTGTAAAGAGCGGAAACCGGATTGTAGAGGGTCGAGAAGAGTTATCTGAGAGATGGCGGAGAAGACGGGAGTGGACCAGGCGTTCCAGGAGTTTAGAGATGAAGCGAAGATTAGAGACAGGTCTACAGTTAGCGGCACAGTTTTGGTCGAGGGATGGTTTTTTAAGTAATGGATGTATGATGGCAAAGGCCCATATCTAAACTAAAGGTCGAAACGTTGCTGTTTCTGCATTTGTGGTGCCATAATAAAGCAAGTTGATAGTTATTGGATACTGAAGCCACCACCTTTTGCTTATGGGGAAAAAATAATCCCACATTTTGTTCTTGTGCATCTAAATATTGACTTCTGATGTTGTCTCACCACCATTGTTGATATACGACCATTTGTCAGGTGCCTTATGCATAGAAGCCACTCACTAATTTATGTAAAATGGTAGTAAAAAAAATAGATACACTAAAAGCAGAAGCGGTCACCTAAAGATGATACTAAAGAGCAAAAGACACAGGCATGTCCTGAAACTTTTTCCTCTGCAAATCTTGGCGGGTTCGTCGGCCTCTAAAAGACAAAATGTGCACTAAACACTTTAAAGGTAAGCTGAACATGTCTCTGTTCTGTTCACGCACTGTGAGGCTTTCTTTACGTCTTTCTTAGATGTTGCAAATGGGTCAGCTTCAGGTGGATATCGACCTCCTCCAAGAACGAAAGAAGTTGTCATAAATGGACAAACTGTGAAGCTGAAATATTGTTTTACCTGCAAAATCTTCCGCCCACCGCGTGCCTCACATTGCAGTTTATGTGACAACTGTGTTGGTGAGTATAAGCTGAAACATGTGAAACCTTACTACAGCACTACATCTTTGTTTGTATTGTATATCTAGGAGGTTTACAGGTTGTGCTGGGAGACATGTAGAAAGCAGCCCTGTTCTAGATTTCATGGAGTACAGAAATAGCATGGCACTCGCCCAATTAGTCCAATTGGGCTGAGGAAGTAGAAGGGGCCAAGTAGGACTTTAACACATCCTGCATTAACAAACATGCTGTCCCTGTACATTAGGGTAATTGAAAGAAAAAAGGGATTTGGTACCGTGTTGGCCAGTTGAAAGAAAAAAAAAATGCTGTCCATGTGAAAATCAAGAAGATCTAGTAGTTATGATACCTTCTAATGGCTAGCAAAAATAAATTATAGCAAATCAGAAATATAAGGCCTAAAGAGATGGCACTTCAAAATAAGTCAAAAAATTCAGAAAATATACTAGAAGCTAAACGCCATAAAATGAACAAACTTTATTGAGACACATAGTGATTAAAAATTGTGTTAGAAGAACATACACTCCAGTAACTGCCAACCTGCTCTACAGTCAAGGACAAAAGTTTTGACACAAATATTAATTTTTACAAAGTCTACTGCTTCACTTTTTCTAATGGCAATTTGCATATACTCCAGAATGTTATAAAGAGTGATCAGCTTAACAGCAATTACTTGCAAAGTCAATATTTGGCTATAAAATTAACTTTATCCCCCAAAACACATTTCAACTTCATTGCAGCCCTGCCTTAAAAGGACCAGCTAACCTCTTTTCAGTGATTGCTCCATTAACACAGGTGTGGGTGTTGATGAGGACATGGCTGGAGATCAATCTGTCATGATTAAGTAAGAATGACACCACTGGACACTTTAAAAGGAGGCTGGTGCTTGGCATCATTGTTTCTCTTCTGTTAACCATGGTTATCTCTAAAGAAACACGTGCAGTCATCATTGCAATGCACAAAAATGGCCTAACAGGGAAGAGTATCGCAGCTAGAAAGATTGCACCTCAGTCAGCAATCTATATCGCATCATCAAGAACTTCAAGGAGAGAGGTTCCATTGATGCCAAAAAGGCTCCAGGGCGCCCAAGAAAGACCAGCAAGCGCCAGGACCGTCTCTTAAAAGTGTTTCAGCTGCGGGATCGGGCTACCAGCAGTGCAGAGCTTGCTCAGGAATGGCAGCAGGCAGGTGTGAGTGCATCTGCACGCACTGTGAGGCAGAGACTCTTGGAGCAAGGCCTGGTCTCAAGGAGGGCAGCAAAGAAGCCACTTCTCTCCAGAAAAAACATCATGGACAGACTGATATTCTGCAAAAGGTACAGGCAGTGGACTGCTGAGGACTGGGGTAAAGTTATTTTCTCTGATGAATCCCCTTTTCGATTGTTTGGGACATCAGGAAAACGCCTCATTCAGAGAAGACAAGGTGAGCGCTACCACCAGTCTTGTCTCATGCCAACTGTTAAGCATCCTGAAACCATTCATGTGTGGGGTTGCTTCTCAGCCGAGGGAATCGGCTCTCTCACAGTCTTGCCTAAAAACACAGCCATGAATAAAGAATGGTACCAGAATGTCCTCCAAGAGCAACTTCTCCCAACCCTCCAAGAGCAGTTTGGCGATCAACAATGCCTTTTCCAGCATGACGGAGCACCTTGCCATAAAGCAAAGGTGATAACTAAATGGCTCAGGGAACAAAACATAGAGATTTTGGGTCCATGGCCTGGAAACTCCCCAGATCTTAATCCCATTGAGAACTTGTGGTCAATCATCAAGAGACGGGTGGACAAACAAAAACCTAAAAATTCTGACAAAATGAAAGCATTGATTGTGCAAGAATGGACTGCTATCAGTCAGGATTTGGTCCAGAAGTTGATTGAGAGCATGCCAGGGAGAATTGCAGAGGTCCTGAAGAAGAAGGGTCAACACTGCAAATATTGACTTGCTGCAATAACTCATTCTAACAGTCAATATAAGCTTTTGTTACTCATATGTTTGCAATTATATTTCTGTCTGTGATAAAAACATCTGTCAAACACACATAAAAACCAGAGGGCAGCAGATCATGTGAAAATATAATATTTGTGTCATTCTCAAAACTTTGGCCATGACTGTATATGTCCAAGATAACCCACAATAATAGTCAGTAAGTAAATACAGCCTAAGAGTATATAAGTAATAGGTATGTACAGCATAAAGATGAACCATATAAATATGCTATAAAATATATGAACGTACTATTTCATATGTAGTCTGAAGACAAATATACCGTATATACTCGTGTATAAGCCGAGATTTTCAGCCCATTTTTTTAGGGCTGAAAGTCCCCCTCTCGGCTTATACGCGAGTCATATACGGGGGTCGGCGGGTAAGGGGGAGCGGGGATGTCGGATCATACTCACCCCTCCGCCGGCACGTCTCTGCATCCCGTCTGCTTCTCCCACGATCTCCGGCTCCTTCCTGCAGCGGTCACATGGTACCGCTCATTAAAGTCATGAATATGCACATATTCATGACTTTAATGAGCGGTACCACGTGACCGCTGTAGGACTGAAGCGCTGCGGAGAGCGCCGGGAGAAGAGGAGAGGCTGCAGAGACCGCACCGGTGGAGGGGGGAGTATAGCAATATTTACCTGTCCTCTCTCCACCGCTGCTACCTCGTCCGACTCCTGTGGCTGTGAATGTTCAGGCAGAGGGGGCGATGACGTCGTTAGTGTGCGTCGCGCCCCCTGCCTGATCATTCACTGCCGAGGACTCTGAAGAGGGAGCAGTGCGCAGCGGTGTAGAGAGGACAGGTAAATATCTCAGGTGCCGGGGTCCTGAGCGAGCGGTGACACAGGCACCTGTTTCCCATAGCGCGCCGGTGTCACCGCCTGCTCAGGACACCGGCACCTGGCCCCCAGCGACGAGAGGGGAGTATGTCATTTTTTTTGCAGCAGCGCGGCAGCATAAGGGACGTATACTACGGGGCATAATCTGTGGAGCATATGGGGCATAATCTGTGGAACATATGGGGCATAATCTTTGTATCATACGGGGGCATAATCTGTGCAGCATATGGGGCATAATCTGTGTAGAATATGGGGGCATAATTTGTGAAACATATGGGGGCATAATCTCTGGAGCATATGGGGCATAATCTCTGGAGCATATTGGCCATAATCTGGGGCATATGGGGGCATAATCTGTGGAGCATATGGGGGCATAATCTGTGCAGCATATGGGGGCATAATCTGTGGAGCATATGGGGGAATAATCTGTGGAGCATATGGGGGCATAATCTGTGGAGCATATGGGGGCATAATCTGTGGTGGAGCATATGGGGGCATAATCTGTGCAGTTTATGGGGGCCTAATCTGTGGAGCATCATATAGGGCCATAATCATTTTTCACCCTAGGCTTATACGCGAGTCAATAAGTTTTCCCAGTTTTTTGTGGCCAAATTAGGGGGGTCGGTTTATACACGGGTCGGCTTATACATGAGTATATACGGTATCCACAATGGAGGAACAAAAATTTCATTTGGAATCCAAAATGAGAGAGAAATTCTAAGATTGCAAAACAAAGTTGCTTGCGATCTAGGCGGGTAAAACACAGCCATGAATAAAGAATGGTACCAGAATGTCCTCCAAGAGCAACTTCTCCCAACCCTCCAAGAGCAGTTTGGCGATCAACAATGCCTTTTCCAGCATGACGGAGCACCTTGCCATAAAGCAAAGGTGATAACTAAATGGCTCAGGGAACAAAACATAGAGATTTTGGGTCCATGGCCTGGAAACTCCCCAGATCTTAATCCCATTGAGAACTTGTGGTCAATCATCAAGAGACGGGTGGACAAACAAAAACCTAAAAATTCTGACAAAATGAAAGCATTGATTGTGCAAGAATGGACTGCTATCAGTCAGGATTTGGTCCAGAAGTTGATTGAGAGCATGCCAGGGAGAATTGCAGAGGTCCTGAAGAAGAAGGGTCAACACTGCAAATATTGACTTGCTGCAATAACTCATTCTAACAGTCAATATAAGCTTTTGTTACTCATATGTTTGCAATTATATTTCTGTCTGTGATAAAAACATCTGTCAAACACACATAAAAACCAGAGGGCAGCAGATCATGTGAAAATATAATATTTGTGTCATTCTCAAAACTTTTGGCCATGACTGTATATGTCCAAGATAACCCACAATAATAGTCAGTAAGTAAATACAGCCTAAGAGTATATAAGTAATAGGTATGTACAGCATAAAGATGAACCATATAAATATGCTATAAAATATATGAACGTACTATTTCATATGTAGTCTGAAGACAAATATACCGTATATACTCGTGTATAAGCCGAGATTTTCAGCCCATTTTTTAGGGCTGAAAGTCCCCCTCTCGGCTTATACGCGAGTCATATACGGGGGTCGGCGGGTAAGGGGGAGCGGGGATGTCGGATCATACTCACCCCTCCGCCGGCACGTCTCTGCATCCCGTCTGCTTCTCCCACGATCTCCGGCTCCTTCCTGCAGCGGTCACATGGTACCGCTCATTAAAGTCATGAATATGCACATATTCATGACTTTAATGAGCGGTACCACGTGACCGCTGTAGGACTGAAGCGCTGCGGAGAGCGCCGGGAGAGAGGAGAGGCTGCAGAGACCGCACCGGTGGAGGGGTGAGTATAGCAATATTTACCTGTCCTCTCTCCACCGCTGCTACCTCGTCCGACTCCTGTGGCTGTGAATGTTCAGGCAGAGGGGGCGATGACGTCGTTAGTGTGCGTCGCGCCCCCTGCCTGATCATTCACTGCCGAGGACTCTGAAGAGGGAGCAGTGCGCAGCGGTGTAGAGAGGACAGGTAAATATCTCAGGTGCCGGGGTCCTGAGCGAGCGGTGACACAGGCACCTGTTTCCCATAGCGCGCCGGTGTCACCGCCTGCTCAGGACACCGGCACCTGGCCCCCAGCGACGAGAGGGGAGTATGTCATTTTTTTTGCAGCAGCGCGGCAGCATAAGGGACGTATACTACGGGGCATAATCTGTGGAGCATATGGGGCATAATCTGTGGAACATATGGGGCATAATCTTTGTATCATACGGGGGCATAATCTGTGCAGCATATGGGGCATAATCTGTGTAGAATATGGGGGGCATAATTTGTGAAACATATGGGGGCATAATCTCTGGAGCATATGGGGCATAATCTCTGGAGCATATTGGCCATAATCTGGGGCATATGGGGGCATAATCTGTGGAGCATATGGGGGCATAATCTGTGCAGCATATGGGGGCATAATCTGTGGAGCATATGGGGGAATAATCTGTGGAGCATATGGGGGCATAATCTGTGGAGCATATGGGGGCATAATCTGTGGTGGAGCATATGGGGGCATAATCTGTGCAGTTTATGGGGGCCTAATCTGTGGAGCATCATATAGGGCCATAATCATTTTTCACCCTAGGCTTATACGCGAGTCAATAAGTTTTCCCAGTTTTTTGTGGCCAAATTAGGGGGGTCGGCTTATACACGGGTCGGCTTATACATGAGTATATACGGTATCCACAATGGAGGAACAAAAATTTCATTTGGAATCCAAAATGAGAGAGAAATTCTAAGATTGCAAAACAAAGTTGCTTGCGATCTAGGCGGGTAAAACTATACCAAGACTGATATTTCCTAATACATGAATGATACTCTGACTCATGCCTAAGTTATATTGCCATGTCAACTGCAGAGAATAAAAGTAGAGTGCATGTGCAAATATCGGTAAACATTAATCCCTGCTAGTCTCTACTATGGCATAAATAAGACCAAACAGTGCAAAAAAGACTTAGTAAAAAAAAAGCACATATGACCTGAGTATGGCAGTGCAGATCGCCGACGCGCGTTTCGCGTTGGCTTTCTTCCAGGGGTTGTTCTGTGTGGCCGTATCAAACTTACTTTATTTTATATTCCCATAAATCATTAGTGGCCGTGATGAGTCATGGCACGCGTGCAGCAGAGCTCAGCGTGTGACGTCACCTCAGCAAGCGTCATGTGCTCCTTAGCCGTACCTCCTCCCGTCACGTCAGAGAGAAGGGGCAGCGTCGGCAGGCAGCGAGACATGTTTCCAGCCAGCACTGTGAACGTCACCCGCAGTTATAGATAGAGAAGGATAAAGTGAAAATGTGCATATGGCCCAAAAGGGCTCAAGGAAGAACAGACGCATGTATTATAAGAAAGAGATAACGTGCTACAAATATGTAAAGGGCATATAGTTATGTCAAGAGTGAAAAGTGCGCTATAATTGTATCATATATCTCAAAAGAGAGTTTCTATTTAAAAGGGTAGACATCCAGTATACTTAAATAAGATGCTAATACCAGTGCAAGACAAATTTACTATTTAACCGATTTATAAAAAGTGCAAAAAAAAAAAAAAAGGTGCCATATGCGTGCATTCACAGAAATGAGAAGACATATACAAATTACACAGGGGAATAATGGATCACTGTACTAGTATACAATGAAGTAAAGGGGAGTTTATTTCGCCTGGTAGAGGAGGAGGAGAGTAAGAGCTTAAAATGGTGAAAACGGGTTGCACCTCTACAGGATTAAAGTAGACCCACCCAATACCATCATAATAAATAAAGAATTTATTATTGAAAGGGCTATTCAAATGGTTTTTGGGCCAGAAAATGCAAATGAGCCTAATAGAACAGCGAATTAAATTTAAGTCACCATTAGTCTATACCAAATGAAATAGAAATAGAGGTGGACTGTTCAGAGACTTTAAATGAGGAGGGAAGGGCCTAGGATGGAGCAGGTATCCCACACCACTGTAAGTCTGTAGACAACCAAAAGTCTTAAAAAGACACATGTAGTATATAATTACACAAAATATATGGTCAACAATGAGATTATCCATAAATGACAGAAACATCATATATAGGGGTATGTCCATGGTTGAGGTAGCCCATGAGACAGCATGGTACAAAAAAAAAAGCACAGTTGTCCATAATAATTCTTGTTCCGTTAAACTTCATGTAGGTGTCTGTTAAGTTCACATGTTCGATCACAGTGGTATCCTTTTACAAAGCATTATTCCAAAGACCTCTGAACCACATCCACATATAGAATCATCACTAAAAAGAAATAAATATGCATTAAAAACAATAAAAAGACAAAAGAAAACACACACTTGAACCTATAAAAGGGGGCAAAGCTTAGGACCTCATTAAGTCCATTAGGCTGCATGGAACCAATCTTGTAAATCCATCAAGCCTCTAGTTGAGGTAGGCTCTTTTTCCAGTCACCGCTTCTGTTATCTGTGTAGCCCTTATCTGTACCAATGACTTTAAAGAGGCTAGGGTTACAATTATGAGCGGCCTTAGGGCCCCGTCACACATAGCGACTCACCAGCGATCCCGACAACGATATGAACTTGTCAGGGTCGCTGGTGTGTCGCTACATGATCGCTGGTGAGCTGCCAAACAGGCAGATCTCAGCAGTGATCAGGACAGCGACTATGCTGGTAACAAGCGATGCACGTCGCTTAGTTACCTGCAGTGTACGTTAGATACCAGCGCTCTGGTGCAGGGAGCTGGTAACCAAGGTAAGCAGCGGGTTTCTAAGCGCCGCCCGGAACTGCGATACGATCAGCGATACCCGGCAGGGGGGCCGGTTGCTGATAAGTGTCGCACACAGTGTTATCGCTGGGGAGATCGCTGTTGCGTCCCAAAACTTGTGACTCAGCAGCGATCTCGCTATGTGAGGTGGGGGCTTTAAAGTGTCTCTGTATAGGTTTAAGATCTTCCATCTCTCGTGCATTTTTAATGTGTCTGTAGTGCTCCCTGACCCTGACTTTCAACGGTCTAGAGGTAAGACCCACATAGATTCTCTTGCATGGGCATGTGGCGTAGTATACCACCCCAGCAGTATGACAGGTGATATGCTGGGTGATATTAAATGTCCTATCGTTACTGCTGAAAACAAAAGTGGATGCCTTATACATATTCGGACACAAAATGCAGTTCTACAGGGAAAAAAAACATTTTTGACCTTGTGATCCACATATTCTATTTGGATTAGGTCCTGCATAAAAACTGTGAAAAATTTATGTTATGGAGGGCCTCTGGAAGATATGCTTGCCAAACATTTAATCAGTTAGTAGAAGAGGCCAGTATTTCTCCAGGGCACATTGACCACTTATCATTATAGGTGGATATAGATATCACCTTTTTGGTTCTTCTGTTGTAATTCTAGGCGTAGATAGGTCCATCCATTTAGCTCTAGTGGCTTTCTGTAGGCCTCTCTTAATGCTTCTCTTGGAGTATCCTCTATCCAGGAATCTGGAGGTGAGATCATTCGCTTGCTCAAGAAATGTCTCTACACTTGAGCAGATTCTTCTTGCCCTGAGAAATTGTCCGGTAGGAATTTCTTCAATCAGTGGCTTAGGATGTGATGAGGTCACATGCAATAAAGAGGTGACTGCAGTCTTTCCGATGAACATTTGTTTCTAAAACACCTTTGGCTCCCCTCGATAACTTGATGTCTAAGAAATCAATACAGGTTTGACTATATTTGCACGTTCGTTTTTCATTTATAGAGTTATCGTTCAAAATACTAAGGAAACTGAGAAGGTCCTGTTCTGTCCCCTGCCAAATCGTCAAAATATCGTCAATATAGCGGACCCAGAACAGGACCTTCTCAATAAAGGCTATGGGATGTACAAAAAAGATATTCCTCTAAAAATAGAATTGCATATGAGGGGTAAATGCCGCCCCCCATTGCCGTTCCCTGTCTCTGTAGATAAAAAGTCTCCTTAAAAATGAAATAATTGTTTGTCAGTACATATTCGAGGAGAGTCAAGAGAAAGCATTTAAGTCCTCTACATAATCCGTCATCAGCAAGTGCATTTTGGTGGCCTGAATGCCATCTTTATGTTGTATAGACGTATATAGTGATTCTACGTCAAAACTGACGAGCCACATATCGTCGTCTAATGGGATACCTTCAATTTTGTTGAGGACTACACTCGTGTCCCTCACGTATGAGGACAAATCAGCCAACATAGGTTTAAGATATGAATCAAGGTATTTAGATATAATCTCACATAGGCTCCCCTTACCCGAAACAATGGGGCATCCAGGTGGCGTTGTGGAATCCTTGTGTATCTTCAGTACAAAATATATACAAGCAACTTTGGGATGTTTGAGTATAAGATAAGTGGACTCAGATATACTCAGTAATGTGGCCACATCTATTATATGATCTGCATCATCTGTTGGATATACCATAAATCCTAACGTTCCTATGGAAACTGGACTTTCAGCAGTTGTATTAACATATCCCTTTGATTTATTGACACCAGCGTATGACTTGTGCAAATGAATTTTTCGAACAGATCTAAATAAATCAATTTTAAAGTAGGTTAGATCAAATGGCTCAGGCATACAAAAATTAAGACCCTTAGAAAGAAGTGAAATATGATCCGCTGTTAGAGTTCTTTTTGACAAATTCACAATTATTAAATCATCAGTTGTCATTATTTCTTCCACGAGACTTGTTTGCGTTTTTTCGTTGGATTTGTGTGTTCTTCCCCCTCATCTCGTTTTCTTTCTAAAGGGAAAGCAGATCCTGCGTTTTCTGGCGGCCCATCTAAGTTTTCTTCTACGGCACTAGAGTCTGAATCTGTAATCCATCCATCCATATTAGACTTATTCTTTTTTGATCTAGGAGTGCGATTTTTGTTAAGACATGCGTTTTTTATTAGTATTCCACGAGAAGATATTCCCCATATCATAATCATTCTTATCTCTCAAGTTTTTTTTTCTTTTATTTCGTTTCATTCTGAATCAAGATTAATTTTCTTTCAAGTTTTTTCAGAAAATTTTTATTCTGGTTTTCTTTTTTCGGTCAGACGTGTGGATAATTCAGTTTTTGCCTTTTCCAATTGTTCACATAATTGGTCATATTATTTCTCATTCTTTAAGGTTACCAGTGGAATAAAAGGAAAGCGCCACCCAGCGGTGGCAATTCCCGCGGGTGACAGCTGACAGCCTGCAGTATTGAACACAGACGGTTTTGTCAATCGTTGCCTATTAACCCTGTAAATACTGCTTTCAATCGCGACAGCGGTATTTTGTTGCAAGGTGGTCACACAGCCCCCTTAGTACTAATCGGACCTCTGCAATGAAAATCGTGGGTCGCGATGGTTACCATAGTACCCCGTGGTCATGTGATGACCCCAGGATACGGTGGCCTGTGAGATCCAGCAATAAGCTGAATCCTTAGGATAGGTCATCAATGTCTGATCAGTCCGAGTTCAGCAGCCCCCAGACCGCTCTCCAGGGCCTCCGGTGTTACAATGACTTAAGGTATCCTTCCGCAGTGTATCACTCCACCATCAGAGGTCACCGGAGTTCGTCCTGTCACTTGCGGCCCCGCTGCGTGGAAAAATTCTCAAGCAGCAGTGCTGTAAGGTGAGAGCATGAACTCCAGTGAACCCTCAGTGATAATGCTGCAGGAGCTGTTATCTACTGTCCGTGTGTCACTGGAGGCCCTGTAGAGTGGTCACATCTGCCAATATGACAGCTCTACACAGGAGATCGTCGTCGGACACTCATTAAATGGATTACATCAGTACAGGGAGTATTTTGTGTTGGTTTATTTTTAATTTTTTTTGCAGATCGATGGCTTCGGTGAATTAAACGTATAATAAATATGGGAAACTGTTGTTTAATTTAATTAAGACTTTATTCTTGCTGTGTCTTTATTTAACCCATTAACAACTATAGGATTAGTAATGGAGGG
>JARQOD010000005.1:411861956-411864456 GCA_033576555.1 Oophaga sylvatica
AAAATTGCACAATAACTCTTGGGGTCCAATTTCTTCTGTTACCCTTGGGAAAATAAAAAATTGGGGGCGAAAATGTCATTTTTGTGGAAAAAAAAATGATTTTTTTATTTTTATGGCTCTACTTTATAAACTTCTGTGAAGCGCTTGGGTGTTCAAAGTTCTCACCACACATCTAGATAAGTTCTTTTGGGGGTCTAGGTTCCAAAATGGGGTCACTTGTGGGGGGTTTCCACTGTTTAGGCACATAAGGGGCTCTCCAAACGCGACATGACGCCCGCAGACTATTCCATCAAAGTCTGCAATGCAAAACGTCACTACTATGTGTGCCCATTCAGTAGTTTTCCCCACATATAGGGTATCAACGTACCCTTTACAAATTGAAGAACAACTTTTGGGGCCAATTTCTCCCATTACCCTTAGGAAAATAAAAAAAATTGTGACTAAAAGATCATTTTTGTGGGAAAAAAATAGGCTTGTTTATTTTCATGCCCGGGCATTATAAATTTGTGTGAAGCACTTGGGGGTTCAAAGTGCTCACCACAGATCTAGATAAGTTCCTTGGGGGACTAGTTTCTGAAATGGGGTCACTTGTGGGGGGTTCCCACTGTTTAGGCACATCAGGGCTATCCAAATGTGACATGGCGTCCAATCTCGATTCCAGCCAATTTTGGTTTGAAAAAGTCAAATGGCGCTCCTTCCCTTCCGAGCTCTGCCGTGCACCCAAACAGTGGTTCCCCCCCCCACACGTGGGATATCAGCATACTTAGGACAAATTAGCCAACAACTTTTATGGTCCAATTTCTCCTGTTTCCCTTGGAAAAAATCTAAAATTGGTGACTTAAATATCATTTTTGTGGGAAAATATAGGATTTTTTATTTTCACGCCCAGGCATTATAAACTTTAGTGAAACACTTGGAGGTTCAAAGTGCTCACAACAGATCTAGTTAAGTTCCTTAGGGGGTCTAGTTTCCAAAATGGTGTCACTTGTGGAGGGTTCCACTGTTTAGGCACATCAGGGACTCTGCAAACTGAACATAACACCCATCAAAGTCTGCATTCCAAAACGTCATTACTTCATTTCCGAGCCCTGCCGTGCGCCCAAACAGTATTTTCCCTCCACATATGGGGTATCAGCGTACTCAGGACAAATTGGACAACAACTTTTGGGATCCAATTTCCTTGGGAAAAAATCAAAAATTGGGGACTAAAAAATCATTTTTGTGGATTTTTTTTTTTTTTTCACACCCAGGCATTATAAACTTTAGTGAAACACTTGGGGGTTCAAAGTGCTCACAACAGATCTAGTTAAGTTCCTTAGGGGGTCTAGTTTCCAAAATGGTGTCACTTGTGGGGGGTTTCCACTGTTTAGGCACATCAGGGGCTCTCCAAACGCGACATGGCGTCCAATCTCAATTCCATCCAATTTTTGTTTGAAAAAGTCAAATGGCGCTCCTTCCCTTCCAAGCCCTGCCGTGTACCCAGAAAGTGGTTTTCCCCCACATATGGGGTATCTGCGTACTCAGGAGAAATTGCCCAACTTTTTCTGTCCTTTTCTCCTTTTACCTTGTTAAAAAAAAAATTGTTTGTAAAAGATCATTTTTGTGGCTAAAAAGTTAAATGTTCAATTTTTCCTTCCAAGTTGCTTCAGCTCCTGTGAAACACCTGAAGGGTTAATAAACTTCTTGAATGTGGTTTTGAGTACCTTGAGGGGTGCAGTTTTTAGAATGGTGTCATTTTTGGGTATTTTCTTCCATATAGACCCCTCAAAGTGACTTCCCTAAAAACAAAATGATTTTGTATAATTTGTTGTAAAAATGAGAAATCGCTGGTCAACTTTTAACCCTTATAACTTTGTAACAAAAACAATTTTAGTTTCAAAATTGTGCCGATGTGAAGTAGACATGTGGGAAATGTTATTTAGTAACTATTTTGTGTGACATATTTCTCTGTTTTAAGGGAATACAAATTCAAAGTTTGAAAATTGCAAAATTTTCCAAATTTTCGCCATATTTCCATTTTTTTCAAAAATAACTGGAAGTTATGTCGAAGAAATTTTACCACTATCCTGAAGTACAATATGTCACGAGACTACAGACTCAGAATCGCTAAGATCCGTTGAAGCGTTCTAGAGTTATAGCCTCAGAAAGAAGCAGTGGTCAGAATTGTAAAAATTGGCCTGGTCATTAACATGCAAACCACCCTTGGGGTTTAAGGGGTTAATAGCGTTTTTCACGTGACAGGTTCCCTTAAAGCTCCATATACAGTACCTGTAGATTGTCTATATTTGTTAGTAAATGACATTTCTGGATGTAATGGGTTCCCTTAAAGGGAATCTGTCACCTCATTTTTGCCATATCAACTAAAGATATGACTGAATAGTGCGTCCCATAAGCAAGCTATCGGTAGGTATCATATATCCTGATACCCCCGTTTGATAGCAAAATACCTTAGTAAAGTTGGGATTCTTTTCTGTAAATCAGGGCGGTCCGGTCCGGAGGG
>JARQOD010000005.1:411869456-411920039 GCA_033576555.1 Oophaga sylvatica
AATTGCTACGCGTTATATTGGTTAAGGGCCTGGTCATGTGACTAGATGACGTGTGCATTGAGCGCCTCCCTGCTATGACGCAGTAACATGATAGACATAGAAAATCCAGCACCACAAGAATATGCAATATATCAAATATCACATAGCTGGGTGCAACGCTGCGCCAAAAAGAACGTGTGTGTATACAGTCATGGCCAAAAGTTTTGAGAATGACACAAATATTATATTTTCACATGATCTGCTGCCCTCTGGTTTTTATATGTGTTTGACAGATGTTTTTTCATCACAGACAGAAATATAATTGCAAACATATGAGTAACAAAAGCTTATATTGACAGTTAGAATGAGTTAATGCAGCAAGTCAATATTTGCAGTGTTGACCCTTCTTCTTCAGGACCTCTGCAATTCTCCCTGGCATGCTCTCAATCAACTTTTGGACCAAATCCTGACTGATAGCAGTCCATTATTGCACAATCAATGCTTTCATTTTGTCGGAATTTTTAGGTTTTTGTTTGTCCACCTGTCTCTTGATGATTGACCACAAGTTCTCAATGGGATTAAGATCTGGGGAGTTTCCAGGCCATGGACCCAAAATCTCTATGTTTTGTTCCTGAGCCATTTAGTTATCACCTTTGCTTTATGGCAAGGTGCTCCATCATGCTGGAAAAGGCATTGTTGATCGCCAAACTGCTCTTGGAGGGTTGGGAGAAGTTGCTCTTGGAGGACATTCTGGTACCATTCTTTATTCATGGCTGTGTTTTTAGGCAAGACTGTGAGAGAGCCGATTCCCTTGGCTGAGAAGCAACCCCACACCTGAATGGTTTCAGGATGCTTAACAGTTGGCATGAGACAAGACTGGTGGTAGCGCTCACCTTGTCTTCTCCGAATGAGGCGTTTTCGTGATGTCCCAAACAATCGAAAAGGGGATTCATCAGAGAAAATAACTTTACCCCAGTCCTCAGCAGTCCACTGCCTGCACCTTTTACAGAATATCAGTCTGTCCATGATGTTTTTTCTGGAGAGAAGTGGCTTCTTTGCTGCCCTCCTTGAGACCAGGCCTTGCTCCAAGAGTCTCCGCCTCACAGTGCGTGCAGATGCACTCACACCTGCCTGCTGCCATTCCTGAGCAAGCTCTGCACTGTTGGTAGCCCGATCCCGCAGCTGAAACACTTTTAAGAGACGGTCCTGGCGCTTGCTGGTCTTTCTTGGGCGCCCTGGAGCCTTTTTGGCAACAATTGAACCTCTCTCCTTGAAGTTCTTGATGATGCGATAGATTGTTGACTGAGGTGCAATCTTTCTAGCTGCGATACTCTTCCCTGTTAGGCCATTTTTGTGCATTGCAGTGTTGACTGCACGTGTTTCTTTAGAGATAACCATGGTTAACAGAAGAGAAACAATGATGCCAAGCACCAGCCTCCTTTTAAAGTGTCCAGTGGTGTCATTCTTACTTAATCATGACAGATTGATCTCCAGCCATGTCCTCATCAACACCCACACCTGTGTTAATGGAGCAATCACTGAAAAGAGGTTAGCTGGTCCTTTTAAGGCAGAGCTGCAATGATATTGAAATGTGTTTTGGGGGATAAAGTTCATTTTCTAGCCAAATATTGACTTTGCAAGTAATTGCTGTTAAGCTGATCACTCTTTATAACATTCTGGAGTATATGCAAATTGCCATTAGGAAAAGTGAAGCAGTAGACTTTGTAAAAATTAATATTTGTGTCATTCTCAAAACTTTTGGCCATGACTGTAGAAGAGAAAAAGAAGTGCAGACAAAGTGCACACTCTCAGCAAAATACCATGAATGGCTTTATTAACCCCTTAATGTCCACTGACGTGCACAGTCCGTCATAGCAAGGTGCCAGTTCCGGCACCAGGACGGACTGTGCACGTCATGCCTTTGATCTATCACTGCGTGTAAACACGCAGTGGTAGATCAGTGCCGACAGCTGTCATAGACAGCTGACAGGCACGGCAAGCGGTGCGGGGACCTTTGCCGTCGGTCCCCGCACCCACAGCGCTGTGATTGGTCAGTCAATCTGACTGACCAAACAGCAGCGATCGTGCAGGAGAAGCTGAAATTTCAGCTTCTCCAGCGCGATCAGTGCAGGAGCCGGCGCTGCAGTGGCCAGGCTTCCTGCACTGACAGCAAGGAGCGGAGCCCCCACCGCCCCTGGCTGTTAACCCCCTGACTGCTGCGATCGAGCGCGATCGTAGAGCTCAGGGGGGGAGGCAGAGGGTCGGGAGCTCCCTCTGCCTCAGATCGGCGCCCTGCAATGTATTTGCAGGGCCCGATCTCTGCCTTGATGACCCGGGGGTTGTCATGACAACCTCCGGGTCATTTAGCTATGGGAAGCTGCTGTGATCATGTCACATCAGCTTTCCCCATAGGTACAATGCATTGCAATGCTGGAGCATTGCAATGCATTGTAACTGCAATAAAAAGTAAAAAAAAGTGAAAGTCCCATAAAGGGACAAGTTTAAAAAATCATTTTTTTAAAAAAATGGTAAAAAAATATTAAAAAATAATTTAAAAAAAATCCCCTAAAAAATACACATTTTTATGTAATAAAAAAAATAAAAAACAAAAAAAAATACACATGTTAGGTATCGCCACGTCCGTAAAAATCCCATCTATAAAAGCGTAACCCTAGTTAACCCCTTCAGTGAAAGCCGTAAAAAAAAAAACACAAAAAAGTAGTAAATTATACTTTTTCCAAGCGGTATCATCATACCGCTTGGAAAAAGTGCAATAACACGCGATCAAAAAGTCAGATATAAATAATCATGGTACCACTGAAAACGTCATCTTATCCCGCAAAAAACAAGCCGCTATACAGCATCATCAGCGAAAAAAGAAAAAAGTTATAGCTCGCGGAATAAACTGATGCAAAAATAATTATTTTTTCTATAAAATTTTTTATTGTGTAAAAAACGCCAAAACATAAAAAAATATATATATAAATGAGGTATCGCTGTAATCGTAGTGATCCGAAGAATAAAGCTGCTTTATCAATTTTACCACACGCGGAACGGAGGAAAAAAAAACAAAAAAAAAACAATTCCTAAATTGCTGGTTTGTTCATTCTGCTTCCACAAAAATCGGAATAGGAAGCGATCAAAAAACGTTATGTGCCCGAATATGGTACCAATAAATACGTCAGCTCGTCCCGCAAAAAATAAGCCCACAGTAACTCTGTCGGCCGAAATATGGAAAAATTATAGCTCTCAAAATACGGCGATGCAAAATTTTCTTACAAAAAATTATTCCAAAAAAAAGCATCTTTTAGAGTGTGACAGAAGCTAAACATGAAAAAAGGGTATAAATCTGGTATTGCTGTAATCGCACCGATCCGAGGAATAAAGTCGCCTAATCACTAATACCGCACGAGGAACGGCGTAAAAAAGAAAACCAATTCTTCACCTTTTGTAGATTTGTTCATTGTGCCTCCCAAAGATCGCAGTAAGGCGATCACAGTGGTTCCCCCCACATATGGGGTATCAGCGTACTCAGGACAAAATGCACAATAGCTTTTGGGGTCCTATTTCTCCTGTTACCCTTAGAAAAATAAAAATTTGGGGGCAAAAAGGTCATTTTTGTGGAAAAAAAATGATTTTTTTATTTTCACGGCTCTACGTTATAAACTTCTGTGAAGCCCTTGGGGGTTCAAAGTGCTGACCACACATCTAGATAAGTTCCTTGGGGGGTCTAGTTTGCAAAATGGGGTCATTTGTGGGGGGTTTCTACTGTTTAGGCACATCAGGGGCTCTCCAAGCGCGACATGACACCCGCAGACCATTCCATCAAAGTCTGCATTTAAAAACGGTGCTCCTTCCCTTCCGATCTCTGCCATGCGTCAAAATAGTGGTTCCCCCCCACATATGGGAAATCAGCGTACTCAGGACAAATTGCACAATAGCTTTTGGGGTCCTATTTCTCCTGTTACCCTTAGAAAAATAAAAATTTGGGGGCTAAAAGATTATTTTTGTGGAAAAAAATATGATTTTTTTATTTTCACGGCTCTACGTTATAAACTTCTGTGAAGCACTTGGGGGTTCAAAGTGCTCACCACACATCTAGATAAGTTCCTTGGGGGTCTAGTTTCCAAAATGGGGTCATTTTTGGGGGGTTTCTACTGTTTAGGCACATCAGGGGCTCTCCAAATGTGACATGACACCCGCAGACCATTCCATCAAAGTCTGCATTTGAAAAAGGCGCGCCTTCCCTTTCGAGCTCTGCCATGCTTCAAAATAGTGGTTTACCCCCACATATGGGGTATCAGCATACTCAGGACAAATTGCACAATAACTTTTGGGGTCCTGTTACCCTTTGGAAAATAACAATTGGGGGTGGAAAGATCATTTTTGTGGAAAAGATATGATTTTTTTAATTTTACTGCTCTACGTTATAACCTTCTGTGAAGCACTTGGGGGTTCAAAGCTCTCACCACACATCTAGATAAGTTCCTTGGGGGGTCTAGTTTCCAAAATGGGGTCACTTGTGGGGGTTTCCACTGTTTAGGCACACAGGGGCTCTCCAAATACGACATGGCGTCCAATCTCAATTCCAGCCAAAAAAGTCAAATGGCGCTGCTTCCCTTCCGAGTCTCTGCCATGCGCCCAAATAGTGGTTTACCCCCACATATGGGGTATCAGCGTACTCAGGACTAATTGCACAATAACTTTTGGGGTCCTTTTATCCTTTGGAAAATAAAAATTGGGATGAAAAGATCATTTTTGTGGAAAAAATGATTTTTTAATTTACGGCTCTACGTTATAACCTTCTGTGAAGCGCTTGGGGGTTAAAAGCTCTCACAACACATTTAGGTAAGTTCCTTGGGGGGTCTAGTTTCCAAAATGGGGTCACTTGGGGGGGGTTTCCACTGTTTAGGCACACAGGGACTCTCCAAATGCGACATGGCGTCCAATCTCAATTCCAGCCAAAAAAGTCAAATGGCGCTGCTTCCCTTCCGAGCTCTGCCATGCGCCCAAATAGTGGTTTACCCCCACATATGGGGTATCAGCGTACTCAGGACTAATTGCACAATAACTTTTGGGGTCCTTTTATCCTTTGGAAAATAAAAATTGGGATGAAAAGATCATTTTTGTGGAAAAAATATGATTTTTTAATTTTACGGCTCTACGTTATAACCTTCTGTGAAGCCCTTGGGGGTTAAAATCTCTCACAACACATTTAGATAAGTTCCTTTGGGGGTCCAGTTTCCAAAATGGAGTCACTTGTGGGGGGTTTCCACTGTTTAGGCACACAGGTACTCTCCAAATGCGACATGGCGTCCAATCTCAATTCCAGCCAAAAAAGTCAAATGGCGCTGCTTCCCTTCCGAGCTCTGCCATGCGCCCAAATAGTGGTTTACCCCCACATATGGGGTATCAGCGTACTCAGGACTAATTGCACAATAACTTTTGGGGTCCTTTTATCCTTTGGAAAATAAAAATTGGGATGAAAAGATCATTTTTGTGGAAAAAATATGATTTTTTAATTTTACGGCTCTACGTTATAACCTTCTGTGAAGCCCTTGGGGGTTAAAAGCTCTCACAACACATTTAGATAAGTTCCTTTGGGGGTCCAGTTTCCAAAATGGAGTCACTTGTGGGGGGGTTTCCACTGTTTAGGCACACAGGTACTCTCCAAATGCGACATGGCGTCCAATCTCAATTCCAGCCAAAAAGTCAAATGGCGCTGCTTCCCTTCCGAGCTCTGCCATGCGCCCAAATAGTGGTTTACCCCCACACATGGGGTATCGGTGTACTCTGGAGAAATTGTACAACCAATATTGTGGTTCATTTTCTCCTGATACCCTTGACAAAATTTAAAAAAATTGTGTCGAAAGAAAAATTTTGGGAAAAAAAGTTAAATGTTCATTTTTTCCTTCCACATTGCTTCAATTCTTGTGAAGTACCTAAAGGATTAATAAACTTTTTGAATGTGGCTTTGAACACGTTGAGGGGTGCAGTTTTTAGAATGGTGTCACTTTTGGGTATTTTCTGTCATATTGACCCCTCAAATTCACTTCAAATGTGAGGTGGTCCCTAAAAAAAATGGTTTTGTAAATTTTGTTGGAAAAATGAGAAATCGCTGGTCAACTTTTAACACTTATAACTTCCTAACAAAAAAAAATGTTGGTTCCAAAATTGTGCTGATGTAAAGTAGACATGTGGGAAATGTTATTTATTAACTAATTTTTGTGACATATCTCTGATTTAATGGCATAAAAATTAAAAGTTTGAAAATTGCAAAATTTTCAAAATTTTTGCCATATTTCCGTTTTTTTCATAAATAAACGCAAGTTATATTGAATAAATTTTACCACTATCATGAAGTACAATATGTCACGAGAAAACAATCTCAGAATCGCCAAGATCCGTTGAAGCGTTCCAGAGTTATAACCTCATAAAGAGACAGTGGTCAGAATTGTAAAAATTGGGCTGGTCTTTAACCTACAAAATGGCTTGGTCATTAAGGGGTTAAACACAAATGCCAGACAGACCAAAGGGAAAATGAAAATACCATTAAAAACAAGTTAAGAGGAATGTGAGCAAGTGAATATATATAATTGTTGGCTACAAAAAAATGCATATTCCAACAATATTAAATATTTCTCAAAACGCAAAGGGTAGTACCATAACAATGCTATATTTATTATTATTATTATTATATAAAGTATCAAAGACCTGCAGGAATATATATCAATAATAATTTGGGGAGACCAAATGGCCTGCCCAAATAATAAGTAAAGAGAATAAATACATGTGCTAGATTAAATCACAAAAATAAATCTCTAAAAGATATATTTATCAGAGGTGAATCACATGTACCAATGATTTATAATAATAAATGAAAACAAAATCTCTCATGCAAGTCATAAGATAATTAATTCACATCATAATTATTCAAAGGGAATTCACTCTGCCCACAGTGCCCAACGTGTATCGCTGCCCACTGCAGCTTCGTCAGGGGAAGTAGCTCAGTGTAAGACAAGACCCTATTTATAGCGCAATTGCAATCACTCAGTGGGCCCTGACACCCGTGTGCGGAATCCACCGAGTGTTCTGAATAGTGTGGAGGCGAAATAAGCAGTGCAAAAACGCAACACGCCGCACTGCGTTCCAGGCAACCGGGAATGATGCGCCTGCGGTACAAGTATCAGGAGTTCTTCACTCCAGGCGGCAGGAAATAACCTATGTGCACTCCAGATACCGGAAATGATGTAATCCAGACTCTAGACACAGCGCAGCAAGATATCAACTACCTGTAATATAAGCTATTCTCCATCATATACCCATAATAGAATTACAATAACCGGCAAAATATGGTATAGCAAATATGCTCTAATAATAATTTTCATAGTACATGGTGTTCTTTGTATCTGTGATGGCGATTTATGAATGTGGCTAAAGTATGATTTTCTGCTTTTAGCATGGTCAATCTGTAAGATATTAGAGCATATTTGCTATACCATATGTTGCCCGATTATTGTAATTCTATTATGGGTATATGATGAAGAATAGCTTATATTCCTGGTAGTTGATATCTTGCTGCGCTGTGTCTAGAGTCTGGATTACATCATTTCTGGTTTCTGGAGTGCACATAGGTCATTTCCTGCCGCCTGGAACGCAGAACTCGTGATGCTTGGACCACAGGCGCGTCATTTCCTGTTGCCTGGAATGCAGAGCGGCGTGTTGCGCATGCGCACTGGCCTATTTCGCCTTCACACTATTCAGAACACTCGGTGAACGCCGCACACGGGTGTCAGCGCCCACTGAGTGATTGCAGTTGCGATATTAATAGGGTCTTGTTTTACACTGAGCTACTTCCCCTGACAAAGCTGCAGCGGGCAGCGATACATATTGGGCACTGTGGGCAGAGTGAATGCCTTTTGGGTAATTATGATGTGAATTACTTATCTTATGACTTGCATGAGAGATTTTGTTTTTGGTGACTATAGGATTGTTTTCACATGGCCCTTTGGTTGTTCTTTATTCATTTAATAATCATTTATTATAAACCATTGGTACATGTGATTCACCGCTGATAAATATATCTTTTAGAGATTTATTTTTGTGATTTAATCTAGCACATGTATTTATTATCTTTACTTATCATTTGGGCAGGCCATTTGGTCTCCCCAAATTATTACTGATATAAATTATCTCTCCTGCATGTCTTTGATATTTTATATAATTGCATTGTTATGGTACTACCCTTTGCGTTTTGGGAAATATTTAATATTGTTGGGATATGCAATTTTTTTTGTAACCAACATATAATTATATATATTCACTTGCTCACATTCCTCTTCACTTGTTTTAATGGTATTTTAATTTGCACTTTGGTCTGCCTGGCATTTGTGTTTAATAAAGCCATTTTTATTCATGATATTTTGCTGAGAGTGTGCACTTTGTCTGCGCTTCTTTTTCTCTTCTATACACACATGACGCGGTAACATGGCAACGCGCCGACACATGCTTGATTAATTGATCTACACACACAGGTGTATCTCACAAAATATCATCAAAAAGTTAATTTATTTCAGTTCAATACAAAAAGTGAAACTCGTATATTATATAGTCATTACAAACAGAGTGATGTATTTTAAGTGTTTAATTCTGTTAATGTTGATGATTATGGCTTACAGTCAAAGAAAACCCAAAAGTCATTCTCATTAAATTAGAATACTTTATAACACCAGCTTGAAAAAATGATTTTAAAATCCAAATTGTTGGCCTGCTGAAATGTATGTGCAGTAAATGCACTCAATACTTGATCAGGGCTCCTTTTGCATCAATTACTGCGTCAATGCGGTGTGGCATGGAACGATCCGTCTGTGGCACTGCTGAGGTATTATGGAAGCCCTGGTTGCTTTGATAGCAGCCTTCAGCTTGTTTGCATTGTTGGGTCTGGTGTCTATCATCTTCCTCTTAACAATACCAGATAGATTCTCTATGACATTAAGGTCAGCCGAGTTTACTGGCCGATCAAGCACAGTTATACTGTTGCTTTTAAACCTGGTATTGGTACTTTTGGCAGTGTGGACAGGTGCCAAGTTCTGCTGGAGAATTAAATTTCAATCTCCAAAAAGCTTCTCAGCAGAGGGAAGCATAAAGTGCTCTAAAATTTCCTGGTAGATGCCTGCGCTGACTTTGGTTTTGATAAAACACAGTGTACCTACACCAGCAGATGACATGGCTCCCGAAACCATCATTGATTGTGGATACTTCACACTAAAATTGAAGAAAAGTCACCGCACACACTATCCGTAACGTGATGCCAAAAAGAAATTTATTTATATGTTCACATATAATGTTCGTGGAGCAGAGAAAGAAAGAACGTAATAAAGCGACTCTGACGTTTCGACCGTTCATCGGTCTTTTTCAATATGTCGCCTTGTGATGTGTAATACCTGCGTGGTCTTAGAGAGTAGTTAATCTGGATAGCGCTCCCGCGCTTTGTCCCCTTTAAGTAGTATGCCACAGCTGCATCTGCTCACACTGGCAGATGCAGCTAGGCTCCTTCTTGTTGGCTTGATTTTCTGTGTTATGCACATATAGTCCTGAACAGTCCGCCTTCCATCATAGGCGTTAAAAATATGCTGCTATCCAGACACTATGCATTGCACTTTCCTGTGTGACTTATGTCCTAAGCAAGCCTATCTGTGTGCTTTTGTCCACTAGACAGTTAACATCTTCATCATCACTCTTTTTGTGATAGGGTGGCTGTTTTCATTAGTGGAAGGCACTTGTGTTTGCTCCAGCCTTTATCTATAGGAGCCTTCTGCATCCTGCTAGTGCTTTGTTCATCTAACAAGATTTGGTGAGGCTATTTTTCATGTACATCCTAAAGCAGTCCCTGGGTGGGAAATTGACTCAACGGTTTAAGCCAGAAGCACCTACTGTCTAAAGGTGCGCTACCGCTGCCTGGAGAATCCTTCTACCCAGGCTTGCATCTGCTGAAGCCTGAGCATGGATATTGGAGTGTTTGGAAAATGTGTGCAGACTGGACCACGTTGCCGCCTTGCAAACCTGTTCTGCTGATGCCTGGTGCCGAAGTGCCCAAGAGGGGCCCACCGCCCTAGTGGAGTGTGCCCTGATCCCCGCTGGAGCAGACGCGCCTCTGATGCGGTAAGACTCCTGAATAGTCAGAGGAACCCACCTGGCTATGGTCGATCTTGAGGCAGCGAGTCCCTTCCTGCGACCTTCGGGGAGCACAAAACAAGCGTGTCTGTCTGACGAAAGGATGCTGTCCGAGACACGTACCTCCTGAGAGCTCTTACCAGATCCAAACTATGAAGAGCCTTTTCCACACTGTGTACCGGAGCTGGGCAAAAAGAGGGCAAGACAATATCCTCATTTATGTGAAACGAGGAAACAAATTTTGGCAGAAAAGGAGGATCTGGTCTGAGAACCACCTTATCCTTGTGGAAAATCAAAAACGGGGATCAGCAGGATGGAGCCGCCAGCTCCAAGACCCGCCTGATTGATGTTATAGCCACAAGGAACACCACCTTCCAGGAAAGGTATGTCAATGAGACCTCCTGTAGCGGTTCGAATGGAGATTCTTGCAGAACACTTAGGACCAGGTTAAGGTCCCAGGCGTCCATGGGGGCCTTTTAGGGAGGTACCATGTGGGAAACTTCCTTGGATGAAGGTTTTTACCTGCAGATTGGTAGGGATCCTGCGCTGGAACAGGACGGATAAGGCAGAAATCGGTCTTTTGAGGGAGCTTGGAGCTAGACCAGAGTCTGAGCCGGTTTGGAGAAATGCTAAAATGTTGGGGATGGAGAATCTCAGCGGGGAATGAACGCGGTCCCTGCACAATGCTAAGAAAACCTTCCAGGTGTGGTGGTAAATACGTGCTGAGACGGGTTTCTGGGCGCTAACCATTGTAGCGACCACGTTCCGGCAGAACCCGGCCTGGGTCCGAATCCAAGATAGTAGGTCTGGGCGCTCTGACAGCCGCCAGGGGATGTCGGCGAGAAGCTGCACTAGATCTGTGTACC
This sequence comes from Oophaga sylvatica, assembly GCA_033576555.1. Taxonomy (NCBI): domain Eukaryota; kingdom Metazoa; phylum Chordata; class Amphibia; order Anura; family Dendrobatidae; genus Oophaga; species Oophaga sylvatica. The sequence continues at coordinate 411,880,475 of JARQOD010000005.1, forward strand.
ATGCCCGATGAGGCCAATTTGGGGCAACCAGAATTACTGGGACCCCCTCTGCTTTGACCTTCCTGATGACCTTCTGAAGCAATGGCAGCTGAGGAAACCATTACGGGAAGCGAAACTGGTTCCATGGCTGAACCAACGCATCCACTGCGATTGCCTGTGGGTCCCGGGACCGAGCAACAAACCTGAGCACCTTGGTGTTCAGCCTGGAGGCCATCAGATCCACATCCGAGTTCCCCAGCATTGGCCAATCTAACGGAAAACCTCGGGGTGGAGTGACCTCTCCCCGGACGCAAGACCCTGCCGGCTGAGGAAGTCTGCCTCCCAGTTCTCTGTGCCCGGAATGTGGACTGCCAAGATCACCGAGTGGTTTCTCTCAGCCCAGCAGAGGATATTCTCCACTTCGTGCATGGCCGCTCTGCTGCTGGTACTCCCCTGATGATTTATGTAAGCCACGGCCGTGACATTGTCTGATTAAATCCGGACGGGGCGGCCTGCTAGAAGATGATGAAAATCCTGTAAAGCCAGCCGGATCGCTCGTAATTCTAGAAGGTTGATCGGGAGGCGTGATTCCCGAGGCGACAAACATCCCTGGGCTGTATGGTGGCGAAAAACCGACCGCCAGCCGAGGAGACTGGCGTCGGTTGTGACCACCAGCCAATGGTTGGGGGGAAAAGGTTTCCCCTGAAGAAGAGAGGAACTCTTAGTTCACTACCTGAGTGCCTGCTTGACCTTCGCGGACAGCCGGCACCAGTGGTCGAGAGTAAGCGGGTTCTTGTCCCAAGATACCAAAAGGGCGTGCTGCAAGGGATGTAGATGGTAATGTAGGTAGTTGATAGCGAAGCGTAACAATCTTTGATGCAGGTGGGAAATTGGGAATGTATAAGGTAGTCTTTGATGTCGATAGAAGCCAGAATTCTCCCCTTTCTATGGTAGATATGACCGAGCAGAGAGACTCAATCCGGAAATGTATGACCTTGACAAATCTGTTCAGAAGCTTCAGGTCCAGAATGGGTCTGACAGCTCTGTTCTTTTTGGGGACCACAAACAAGTTGGAATAGAAACATTTGAAGAACAGAGGAACTCTTAGTTCACTACCTGAGTGCCTGCTTGACCTTCGCGGACAGCAGGCACCAGTGGTCGAGAGTAAGCGGGTTCTTGTCCCAAGATGCCAAGAGGGCGTGCTGTAAGGGACGTAGATGGAGTTGGACAAACAGAATTGCTTCTATTGCTGCCACCATTTTTCTTAAGACTCTGATGCAAAACCGAATGGTACGAGGGAGTGATTGGTGAAGTGCCTGGACTCCCTGCCGGAGGGATAGTGCCTTGTCCCGGTGGTCGAGAGTAAGCGGGTTCTTGTCCCAAAATGCCAAGAGGGCGTGCTGCAAGGCACGTAGATGGAGTTGGACAAACAGAATTGCTTCTATTGCTGCCACCATTTTCCTTAAGACTCAGATGCAAAACCGAATGATACAAGGGAGTGATTGGCGAAGTGCCTGGACTCCCTGCCGGAGGGCTAGGGCCTTGTCCCGAGGGAGAATTACCAACCCTCGGGAGGTGTCGAAGATCATCCCTAGAAAGGAAATCTTCTGAGAAGGAACAGGGGATGACTTTTTCAGATTGACTAGCCACTCTAAGTGGGAAAGTGTGCCTAGCATGATGCTGACGCTTTCCTTCCATGCTCAAAAGGATGGGCCCAGGTCGTCCAAATATGGCAAGACGATTATGCCTCAGGAATGTAGGATGGACATGACAGCTGCCATGACCTTTGTGAAAATTCTGGGTGCGGTGGCTAGCTCGAAAGGCAGGGCTGTGAACTGGTAATGTAGGTAGTTGATAGCGAAGCATAACAATCTTTGATGCGGGGGAAATTGGGAATGTACAAGGTAGTCTTTGATGTCGATAGAAGCCAGATATTCTCCCCTTTCTATGGTAGATATGACCGAGCAGAGAGACTCAATCTGGAAATGTATGACCTTGACAAATCTGTTCAGAAGCTTCAGGTCCAGAATGGGTCTGACAGCTCTGTTCTTTTTGGGGACCACAAACAAGTTGGAATAGAAACCTTGAAATTTCTCGTTTTCCAGTACGGGAATAATAACTCCGTTGTGCCGGAGTGACTCGATGGCTTTGAAGAAAGCCCGGTCACGGGTTTCCACCTTGGGAGGACGAGAGAAAAATCAACTTGGGGGGGGGTGTTTGATAAGCTCTAACTTGTACCCCGAGGACATCAGCTCAATTATCTTACCCACGAGTCGTGTACGACGGTGAGCCAGACGTGGCGAAACCAGAGCAGGCGACCACCTACTCTGCTGGTTTCGACCGGAAAATTCCTCGAGTCATTTGGCTGAAAATCTGTAGGACCTAGATCCCTTCGATTTTGGGCTGGTGGGACCGCAACTTCCCCAACAGGTTGGATCTGTATGAGATTTGACGATCCCTGTCTTGATTGAGTCGACCTGAACTGGCGCGGTTGGCCGTCGCGGCCCACCCAGGGTTGCGAAAGGATCAAAAACATGTTTGAAGCTGGCGACGAAAAGGCTGCTTAACCCTTTGTTGAGGGATAAAGTTGCTCTCCCCCCTGTGGTGCCAGGGATCTAGCTTCTCACCGAATAATCGGCTGTCCTGATAAGGCAAAGAAGTTAGGGATTTCTTGGAAGTTGAGTCTGCTCGCCATGTCCTCAACCACAGAGCTCTCCTAATGTAAATTGCATTCGCGGCAGCAAATACCGCGCAGTTAGCCGCATCCAAGGATGCATTAAGTAGTCTCCGGCCAAAGCGATCTGACTTGCGATCTCAACTACCTCTGATGGCAGGTCCATACCCTGCAGGGCTCTGTTTAATGACTTTGACCAGGAAATCATGGCCTTAGCTACCCAAGTTGCCGCGAAAGAGGGAGAGAGGGCTGATCCTGACGCTTCAAACACTGAGCGGGCCAGGCTCTCTATGAGATGGTCAGTGGGGTCTTTAATAGAAAAACCACTAGGCAAGGATAACAGTCTTAGAGGCCAAATTCGACACGGGTGGATCTACCATCTGGGATTCTTCTCACTTTTTATGGAGATCAGGAGCAAAAGGGTATCTTGCATCTAGCGCCTTCTGCCCTGAGAAACATTTGTCTGGCCGTTCCCTGTGTTGTTGCACTATGTCCTCAAACTCTGGGTGAGTGCAAAATACTCTGAGACCGTTTGTATGACACCTTATGACCTGAGGTCAAGATGGATTCATCATCAATCCCCAGGGTTTGGTTGACGGCATCAATGAGGCTGTCAACTGTTTCCTGGTAACCAGTTGTATACAGACTGAGGGGCCCATCAGACTCGTACTCCGAGTTTCAATCACTATCACACATTGGTGGAGAGTGGGAGAGGGAGCTCATGGATGCCGAGGCACCAGACAGGCTGGGCGACGCTGTGTAGGTTCGTTTACCCCGCGTCTGCTTAGTGTTAGCGCAGCCCCCGCAGGCTGGAGGCTCCTGTGAGGTGGAGGATCCCTCCAAGACAGGCGAGCCACTGTGAGGCCATAGAATGCTACAGAGACCGGGCCCAATCAGGGGGGGGGGCTTGGTACACTGGGCTCAGTTGCAGGGGAGGGCTCCTGAGCGCGTTTGGAATTGCAGGCGTCACATAATTTCTTGCTCTGTGCCTGTGGAAAAAAAGACAGACAAGGAGGTACATGAGGCAAATAATACCATATGTGTCTTGCTCCTTCTAGACATGATGAACCGGCTAGTTGAAATGGCTGCAGCAGCTGGAGTGTGTATAAGCGGAGTGGCTATTAATGCAGCGATAGGCAAAATGGCACTGCAAGAGATGGGGGGTGGGGGGTAAGCACTAACCTCAATCCTGTGCCCCTGAGCATCCCTGAACACGGCAGAAGAGTCTGTGGCTGCTCCTGGATTTCAAAAAAACCCGCCCTCGGCGAGTGGGCGGGCCCATCGGAGGAAGATATGTCAAGGGGGGCGGGAGTCCTGCCCGCAGCCTAGCACCGGCCGAAGCCGGGGACTAAATTTCTGGCACCCGTCCGAGGACACGGGGGCGGGCTCGCCGGAAGCAGACACATCAAGGGGACGGGACTTCCGCCCTCTGCCTAGCGCCGGCCAAAGCCCGGGACTACATTTCCGGCGCCTGCCCAGGAATACGGGGGAGGAGCCTGCCGGACACACAGGCCTAGGCCGGGGAGTAAGGCTCCGGCGTCACCGGACAGTACAGGGGCAGAGAGCGTGCCTGGGAGCGCTTATCTTAAGGAATATCTTACTTCAAGTCACTTTAAATGACCAACTACCAAGATTGGGACAGGCCACAGATAGATTGGCTCTTATCCTTGTGGAGGATGTACCATCTGCCCCTACATGATTGCCTCTGATCATATTACTCTTCCCATTCATCCTGGCCTGATTAAAACAAAATTTTACTCCAATTGCAGGACAAGAAATGTGGTTTATCTTTTAATCTGTTCTTGTCCAAAAATATATGTCGGACAGACGAGCCAAGAAATCCGACGTAGGGTCCAACAACATGTTTCTAATATTAGCAAGGCAAAAATTGACAGCGATAGGGGCAAGCCAATTATCATACGTTATATATCTTATATTGCGCAAGCACTGTTTTTTGTGTGGATGCATGGGTGTCTGCATCCAATGTTATCTCATATTTGACTTGGGTGTCAATATTCATGTGCGCAATTCCTGATTTAGGCGCAAGATTTCATGGCAAGTGTTCTACTGATGCGCATGCGCTCATATTGTGTTTTTTTTTTTTTGTCACATCTGAGACTTGGATATTTCAAGATATGGTTGGCTTTACTATGTTTTGTCCTCACTGGCTATTATCCATTTGCAGCACCATTTGATATTTGACTTCTTTTTCTTTGATTGTCTTTTGTGAACCGTTTGCAGCACCATGTGTTTTTTGGCCTTGATTATGGCATATTGAGCATTCGATCAGTTGATTGCCGCCCATGGAATCCGGCATATTTTCTATACTAAACAAAATAAATTTTGTTCTGTTTGTGCATTTATTTACACGACACGAGATTCCTCTACTTGATAAAATATGCCCATTATTTGCATGTGTATAGTTACCATATGTTCTCTGTAATAAAACATCTATGTGCATTTTTTCTAATTTTTTCTAATTATTATAAACTTAGTTGCATCATTTTGTACGCTATGTGTATGCTATTTTCCAGTTGAACATTTTCAGCCATGTGCCTTCAAATTATCATACGTTATGTATCTCATATTGCGCAAGCACTGGTTTTTGTGTGGATGCATAGGTGTCTGCACCCAATATTATCTCATATTTGACTTGGGTGTCAATATTCATGTGCGCAATTCCTGATTTAGGCGCAAGATTTCATGGCAAGTGCTCTACTGCTATACACTGATGCGCATGCGCTCATATTGTGTTTTTTTTTTTTTTGTACGTCTGTATCTTATGTTATTCTACATATTTTTTATTATTTTGACCAACTATCATTATGTATTCGCGCTGGTAAACAGACGCACGAGCAGTTCAATCCCTCATTATAACTTTATTCACACCATTGCATATTTATAACAACAACATGGTTGCTAACCATGTTTATTTTTTCCTTGGTCACATTTGTGGAATTGCTCAACCAAATGGCAAGTGTTAGACCGTTACATACCATATTTCATGATTTGCATGCGCTTATATTGTCTTTGTGATATTTGCATGTTTGTATTCTATGTCACTTTACATTTTTCATCATGTTTGTCCGACTATCATCTATGCACTTGCGCTGGGAAACTGACGCATGCGCGGTTCAATTCCTCAGTACAACTTTATTCATATCATTGCATCTTCACAATAACAACATGGCCGCTACCATGCCTGTTTCTCCTTCGGCTGCATTGGTGAGTCGTCTAATTAAATGAAATTATCTCACACATGTGATCTGTTATGTACCACATAAATAGGCGCCAGGGGCATGTCTGATTTAGCACTGCATTTTTGCCCTTGAGAAAGCCACAGCTTGTGGCGATACGCGTGGGGTCGTGCCCCCCTCCCTTCCCCGCTCCTCACAGCTCATTTGGCTGTTTCAATCTCCAACTTACAGGCCTGCCTGACTGCATTTTGCAGGCTGGTGATACATTTTCAGGCTGAACATTGCATTTGCATTCATTTCTTTTCATTTTCATGGTGCTGCAAATGGTCATGGTAACTTTTTTGTTATTATATAGATAGTTGTAAGTGTATATATTTATGCCTTATATATGAGCATTCGCTGTGCTGGAGTTGGCAACTATTTTGTTATCATATAGATAGTTGCAAGTGTGTGTGTGTGTATATATATATATATATATATATATATATATTTATGCCTTATATATAAGCATTTGCTGTGTGGGAGTTGGTTTTGGGAGTGTCATGGCACCATTACCATATGGCATGACAAACACTTTTGTTTGTTTTTAATTGTTTTTAATTTCTTGTGGTGTTTTTTTTGTACATGTTTTTTGTGTGCCTACAATAAAATTTGTTATACTTTTCTACATTATTGGTGGTGTTCCCATTTTTAGGCTTGTTCCTTTTCTCTCATTCAATAATATCGGCGCCAGGACCTTGCTGCGGAAGTTGCTCCCGCCCAGAGCGTGGCCAGAGAATGGGGACACCAGGCCTTCATATGGGCCTGCCAAGGGGAACGCTGCTAAATAGCCGTCCCAACCCACCCTCCTGTGCCTCCTGCAGTGACCCATGGCTGGAGCGCTTCAGCTGCCAGCTTCAGGTTAGAGGGGGGCTGCGTAAAGGACGGTGCAGGCACCCTAACTCCATCTTTCCCTACAAGGGATGAGGAGAGGGACCGTCCGCCTCCTTCCATCACCGCAGTCTTAGCATTGGTGATGCAGTGGGGGCCGCACGGACTGTACCTGTGCCCCTGTACAGCCTAGGGTTTCTATACCTTAGGGTGGTCAGGGCATCTTGTCCCACGTTGCAGGAGAGGATACATGGAGGCGACACTCCACGTGCTTGCCCGTTGTTGGTTTGGGGAGATCGGACCCTTTCAACAGGGTCCGTCGCCCCTGTCTCATCTTCATGGATAAAGAAAAGAGTCTGGAAAAAAAAATAGACGTGTCCTTCCTAAGGACACTAAGCATGAACTGGTTTTGCCTTCAGCCAGCGTGAGGGTGTATACTGCGGAGGAGGAGCTAACCTTTTTTTTTTTTGTGTTCACTTAGTGTCAGCCTCCTGGCGGCAGTAGCATACACCCACATTCCTGTTTCCCCCAATGAGGCGAAGGAGAAATGGATCACTCTGTTTGTATTGAGTCTATATAATGAGTTTCACTTTTTGTATTGAAGAACTGAAATAAAGTTTTTGATATTCTAATTTTGTGAGATGCACCTGTATTATGGCGTTATATTGTGTTACCCTCCATCCTGACGAAGCTGCAGAGGCAGTGAAACGTGTGTTGAAGTGCGGGCTTAGAGCACACACATACCTGGCAACATGGCTATAGGTAAAAAACACAAAAAATCAGCAACGTGTGCACATAGCCTTATTGATAAACGATAAATCCCAATTAGGAACAGTAATTAATATGCAAAACTCAATATGATAAAATAACACAAAAAACACCCCTTAAATGTATAGAAAAATGGTCCAGAGTTTTTTTTTAAATATATTAATTATAATTTATTAAACACCTAATACATAAAATAATACAGAGTAACAACACCAAGCAGACAGAGGATGGGGAACAATTTTTCTCCCAGAAGAACGGCGAAATGCGCGTTGAGGCGGCAGGCTGAGGTCGAGACTTTCTCTCTCATGTAAGTTATTGGCACCTGCACCTTACCTTATAGCCACAACTTGAATGCACATGTGGCTGTGTATTTATGCTGCTATTGGATTAAATTGCACATTAGCACTTGATTGTTGGAATTGGTTTTGGATGCATATTGTTTACAATTTGGGGTGGTTCTCTCTATTAATGGCACTAGCACTTTAATAATAATTTAAATACACCTGTTGTTTCCTATTCTGCTGCTATTAAGGGTTGCACAATAGCACTTTATGGTATGCAGTGAGATAAGAGACATATTGTTTACAATTTCCACAGCTATTTATATTAAGTTCAGTATGCACTGAAAGTACTTGTTTACCTAGTGGAGCACTATTGTTTCTGTGCTGCTATTATTAATTTTATAGATCAATTGCACATTAGCGTTTTCATTATGGATTTGAATAGCATGTATTGGGACTTTAAATTTGTTTTTGCATATTTATGAACTATTTCTTTATATTTTTATAACTCTGTATAAATAGCCTTGGTGCATTAATTACTTACATAGTGGGAGAAAAATTGCTCCCCATCCTCTATCTGCTTGGTGTTGTTACTCTGTATTATTTTATGTATTTGGTGTTTAATAAATTATAATTAATATATTTAAAAAAAACTCTGGACCCTTTTTCTATACATTTAAGGGGTGTTTTTTGTGCTATAGCCTTATTGATGTGTAGGGCATTTCCTTAAAGTGTATAATATGGGTCTTTAGTTACACTAGAAAAAATTGCAATAGCAAAACCTAAATATTATACATAGTTCTCATGAATACATTCATACAAATTGTAGCTAGACCATGCAGAATGTAAATCTTTGTACTGCCAGTTAAAATAAATCTATTCTGTTGCAGATTAAAGGTTCTTGGTCAAGTAAGCGAGGAAAAGAAAGCTATAATCCTTATAGCTATGGCAATATTTTTACGAATTGCTGTGCAGCTCTTTGTGGTCCAATGAACCCCAGGTAAGACTCCAGTAATGGCCCCCTGTGATATCCTGCTTTTTTACTCACTCCCAGAGTACTTCCATAGTGTTGCAAGGACTAAATAAATTAAAAAAAAAAAAGGGGGGGGGATTTGGTTTCCAGCTTTCATCTATAGAAATATGTATCTTTTCTTTTAAGCTTAATTGACCGCAGAGGAATTGTGGAAGCTGGTATGGCACAGTCAGTCACACCCTCCAATGGATTGACTATGTATGGTTCTACGCAGTCTCAGAGCAATATGGTAAGATGAGCCAAGTATTGTCATTAAGTAACTGAAACTTGGTTACTGTGCCTCATTTCAAAGGGTTTCAGTTGTTTAAAATTTATTTTAGCTAGAACCCTGCTACTGATTGCAACTCTAAGATGACCCTTGTGCTGTATACGATAAAGGTGTTGCATTGACTGACAGGCCATGGGATGCTGTTACATTTTACAACTGAAAAACACTTGTTAAGAATCCCAAATTGCTAAGTGTCAGACAACTGAGTATATACAGAAATAAAATGCTGACCGAATTGTGTTGCTCACAGATGTCATAGTCTTCACATTAGCTTGTGATGCCAGTAAAATAATTTTTTTTTTCACTTTTTTTTTCTTTCATTTATTTTCTCGGTTATCATGTATGTTTGTGTTCTTTAAGACTATTTTCAGTTATCTATAATTAATTCTCATAATGTACTGAGTAGTATTGCCATTTGGTAAATGCAGGATTCTTCATTGGAATGTCCGTTCTTGAGCAAAATGTAGAAAAGGCAACTATTTGAAAATGTCAAAATAAGTATTAAAACCCCTCCTGAAAGCCCCTGCCTTTTCAGGGCCATTACTATGCTGCTGCCCCTGCATTTCGTTCACGGGACTGCTGTAGTAAAGTCCTGTCTACAATCAATAACTGAACTCAGTAGTTACCGTATATACTCATGTATAATCCGAGATTTTCAGACCATTTTTAGAGCTGAAAGTCCCCCTCTCGGCTTATACGCGAGTCATATACGGGGGTCGCCGTGGGAAGGGGAGCGGGGGTGTCGGATCATACTCACCCCTCCGCCGGCACGTCTCTGCATCCCGTCTGCTTCTCCCACGATCTCCGGCTCCTTCCTGCAGCGGTCACATGGTACCGCTCATTAAAGTCATGAATATGCAAATATTCATGACTTTAATGAGCGGTACAACTTGACCGCTGTAGGACGGAAGCTCTGCGGAGACCGCAGGGAGAAGAGGAGAGGCTGCAGAGAGTGACACTGCACACTGCTCCGACCTCCTCGTCCGACTCCTCTGGCTGTGAATATTCAGGCAGAGGGTACGATGACGTCGTTGGTGCGCGCCGCACCCTCTGCCTGATCATTTACTGCTGAGGACCCAGAAGAGGGAGCAGCGTGCAGCGGTGGACCGGTCCGGTGACCGGTAAATATCTCAGGTGCCCGGGTCCTGAGCGAGCGGTGACACCGACACCTGTCCCCCATAGCGCACCGGTGTCACCGCCTGCTCAGGACACCAGCACCTGGCCCCCAGCGACGAGAGGTGAGTATGTAATTTTTTTTTTTGCAGCAGGAGCGCGGTAGCATAAGGGACCTATACTATGGGGCATAATCTGTGGAGCATATGGGGGCATAATCTGTGGAACATATGGAGGAATAATCTGTGGAGCATATAGGGGCATAATCTGGAGCATTTGGGGGCATAATCTGGATCATACGGGGGCATAATTTGTGCAGCATATGGGGGCATAATCTGCAGCATATGGGGCATAATCTGGAGCATATGGGGCATAATCTGTGCAGCATATGGGGGCATAATCTGCAGCATATGGGGGCATAATCTGTGCAGCATATGGGGGCATAATATGTGCAGCATATGGGGACATAATCTGTGGAGCATATGGGGGCATAAACTGTGGAGCATATGGGGGCATAATCTGCAGCATATGGGGGCATAATCTGTGGAGCATATGGGGGCATAATCTGTGGAGCATATGGGGGCATAATCTTTGGAGCATATGGGGGAATAATCTGTGGAGCATATGGGGGCATAATCTGGAGCATATGTGGGCATAATCTGTGGAACATATGGGGGCATAATCTGTGGAACATATGGGGGTATAATCTGTGCAGCATATGGGGGCATAATCTGTGCAGCATATGGGGGCATAATCTGTGGAACATATGGGGGCATAATCTGTGCATCATATGGGGGCATAATCTGTGCAGCATATGGGGCATAATCTGTGGAACATATGGGGGCATAATCTGTGGAACATATGGGGGCATAATCTGTGGAACATATGGGGGCATAATCTGTGGAACATATGGGGGCATAATCTGTGCAGCATATGGGGCATAATCTGTGGATCATACGGGGGCATAATCTGTGCTGCTTATGGGGGCCTAATCTGTGGAGCATCATATAGGGGCATAATCATTTTTCACCCTAGGCTTATACACGAGTCAATAAGTTTTCCCAGTTTTTTGTGGCAAAATTAGGGGGGTCTCCTTATACACGGGTCGGCTTATACATGAGTAAATACGGTACTTCTACCTTTTGTACACCATTGTATCCTAACCCTATGTAATCATCTGAGGAAAAATTGGTTGTTTTTGATTTCAAGCATTAACTGCTTTTGTCCAATATTTTTTTAAACAGTTTTTATTTCAGTTTAAGACTGGGCTATTTATACCTGTTACCATTTTGGCAAAATAATTTTTTTTTCTGTACATGCTTTTTAACCCCTTAACCTCCAAGGGTGGTTTGCACGTTAATGACCGGGCCAATTTTTACAATTCTGACCACTGTCTCTTTATGAGGTAATAACTGTGGAACGCTTCTATGAATCCTGGCGATTCTGACATTGTTTTCTCGTGAAATATTGTACTTCATGGTAGTGGTAAAATTTCTTTGATATGACTTGCGTTTATTTGTGAAAAAAATGGAAATTTGGTGAAAATTTTTCTATTTTCCAACTTTTAATTTTTATGCCCTTAAATCAGTTATATCGCACAAAATAGTTACTAAATAACATTTCCCACATGTCTACTTTACATCAGCACAATTTTGGAACCAAATGTTTTTTTGTTAGGAAGTTATAAGGGTTAAAAATTGACCAGCGATTTCTCATTTTTACAACACCATTTTTTTTTTAAAGACCACATCACATTTGAAGTCATTTTGAGTGGTCTACATGATAGAAAATACCCAAAAGTGACAACATTCTAGAGTCTGCACCCCTGAATGTGCTCAATACCACATTCAAGAAGTTTATTCACAGGAATTTTTGGAATATTTAAAAAAAAATGAACATTTAACTTTTTTTTTGACAAAAAATTTACTTCAGATCCAATTTTTTTATTTTTGTGACGGGGTATACGGCAGAGCAAGAAGAGACCACAGGGCTAAGAACAATCCAACGAGATTTATTGAGGCAGGCAGCATACCAAATCAAATATCCATGTTATTCCTGCTGTCCAAAATAAGTCTAAAATCACAGTCCAACGTGAGGTCTTGCCGCAGCTAAGAGCCCTCACTCTCTTCCTTTAGAGATCTTCCAACACAACACTGGTCACGCATAAGTCCCTTTGTCTTGGGCTACTGGGAACAGCCCAAGGGTAGGGGGGGAAGAAGTTCCCACCTCCTAGTCAATGGTTTGGTCCATTGCATGGCTCCGGTATGTCTGTAGGAATGTGTATTGCGAGTTCTCCCCTGGCTTAGGAGAACAATGGGGAATCCTCTAGCTGTGTTGACATAAGCCTAAGGTAAATGATGATGGAGGAACAAAGTTATACAGAAATGTAGGCCAGGGCAAACTATGTATCATGACAATTCCTTCCCCTCCAATTTTGTGTACATATGAGGGGCCTCTACAGGTCGCTTGTTAAGTACACACAGGCAGGGCTGACCGGACTCAGGGCTCATCCTGCCTGGACAGTCCATCTGCATTTTGGTGTTGGCTGCCTCTTCTATACTGTATGGTAAAGTTATAGGGCTGCAGAGCCAGGCTCCATCGTAGTAGGCGTCCATTGTCCCCAGAAGCTCTGTTCAGCCAGGTGAGGGGATTGTGATCAGTAACCACAGAGAATTCTCGTCCATACAGATACGGCTTGAGTTTGCTCAGGGCCCACACTATAGCCAGACATTCTTTTTCCACAGTTGCATAGGCCACTTCTCGGTCCAGCAGTTTCCTACTGAGGTAGGCGACGGGGTTCTCGTCCCCCGTTTCATTCACCTGGCTGAGTACAGCTCCCAATCCATAAGCAGAGGCGTCCGTCTACACAATGAATCGCCTCTTATAGTCTGGAGCAGCCAGAACAGGGTCACAGACCAGGGCATCCTTCAGCCGGTTAAAAGCCTCCTCACAGGCTGGAGTCCAGATTACCAGTCTGGGCATCGTTTTCTTGGTCAGGTCGGTAAGAGGCTTGGCCACAGTGCTAAAATGAGAAACAAATTTTTGGTAATAGCTGGCAGTGCCCAAAAAAACCATAACTTGTTTCTTAGTTTGGGGTACAGGCCAGTCTCTAATAGACTGGATTTTTGCAGGTTCCGGACGGAGCTTCCCGCCCCCTACTCTATGCCCTAGGTACTGAACTTTACCCATCCCCAATTGGCATTTATCAGGTCGAATGGTTAGGCCGGCTGCAAGAATCCGGTCAAGAATAACGGCTACTTGATTCAGATGTTCCTCACACGTCTGGCTGAAGATGGCGATATCATCTAAGTAGGCACAAGCAAAGTCCCCACATCCCCGGAGGATCTGGTCTACCATTCTCTGGAAAGTTGCCGGGGCATGTTTCATTCCAAAAGGCATGCGTAGAAATTCGTACAGACCAAAGGGGGTTATAAAAGCGGACCGTTCTCTCCCTTGCTCCGTCAGAGGAATTTGCCAGTATCCCTTACTGAGATCTAAGGTAGTGACATATCGGGACCCAGCCAGTCGGTCTAGAAGTTCGTCAATACGGGGCATTGGGTAAGGATCATTGACAGTATGGTCATTAAGTCGTCTGTAGTCCGCACAAAATCGAGTACTCCCATCCTTCTTGGGTACTAACACCACAGGAGAGGCCCAAAGGGCTATGAGAGGCTTGAATTACCCCAAGCTGTAACATCTCCTCTAGTTCGTACTGCATGGTGTTTCGAACTGATTCAGGTACCCGGTAAGGAGCCTGTTGTATGGGACGGATACCCTGAGTGTCCACATGATGTTGGGTGACGGTGGTTAGACCTGGTTGAGATGAGAAGGCAGCCCGTCTCTGTTGAAGCACTCCCAGTATCTGCTAATAAGAAAAATAAACACTGGCGCTAAACCTAAAAAATGTGTATATCTCAAGGTGAGCGTAAGAAACTATGAACACAAAAGGAAAAAAAAAAAAAAAAAAATGAAAATCTTAGTGGCTTAGAAGCTGCTGGCAATTAAAAGTAGGCTCTGTGCTAACCTACTAGGGTTAATAAACAAAAAATATAAAAATAAATGCCGCGCTAACTAGGAACACCTGATAGAAACTAACAATATTGGACAAAGAGAATAAAAAGAGGAGAACTCACTGTCAAAAGTAGGATTGCTCGAAAATTGTAGATTATCGACTTTGGGTAAATGCTAAAATAATAATAGAATAACCAGTGAATTATTAAATAAAGCAAAATGTTAAGTTATACCTCATATATTGTACTTACTAGTACTTATGAAATGGATACTCACAAGATGAAGCTAGATGTGTACATGGATGATAGAACACACTGAGTGACCAAATTCAGTGGTGCCACAGTAGGAGATTGTATATACTTGCGTAGATAGGATAAATGCCTATAACAGATGGAACTTTGCTAGTAATTAACTGCTTATTCGAAGTAGTGATTAGTCGCAGTGATGTTATACTCACTGCGGTGCCAGAGGGAGAAGTATATATCCCGACGTGGACTTTAAGAAGATGAGTGTCTGTACCAAGTAATTGCTAATCCTGGGAGCTTGCTATAATGAGCGTTAGAAAATGATTGTATGTTCATGCAGAGGGTTCATATGATAATGGCAAGTGCCATTGTACTCACTGAGTGAAGATTGGATCTGTGTGACTGCAGGAAAAGCCTCTGCATAGAGAGCGTTGGTGCGGTGGAGGTCGGCAAAACACTCGGCGCGCCCCGGCCGGAAGCAGCGCCGAGGTAGCTAGCTCTGATGAAGAGGGATAGCAGTCCCTAGAAACGCGTCAGCCGAACTTAGCCCCTGTAATCTTATGCAATCTTATGTGCGCAAGACAAATTGGTGACGTCACCCCATTGTCCCGCCCCTTTTTGTCGCTACCTCGGCGCTGCTTCCGGCCGGGGCGCGCCGAGTGTTTTGCCGACCTCCACCGCACCAACGCTCTCTATGCAGAGGCTTTTCCTGCAGTCACACAGATCCAATCTTCACTCAGTGAGTACAATGGCACTTGCCATTATCATATGAACCCTCTGCATGAACATACAATCATTTTCTAACGCTCATTATAGCAAGCTCCCAGGATTAGCAATTACTTGGTACAGACACTCATCTTCTTAAAGTCCACGTCGGGATATATACTTCTCCCTCTGGCACCGCAGTGAGTATAACATCACTGCGACTAATCACTACTTCGAATAAGCAGTTAATTACTAGCAAAGTTCCATCTGTTATAGGCATTTATCCTATCTACGCAAGTATATACAATCTCCTACTGTGGCACCACTGAATTTGGTCACTCAGTGTGTTCTATCATCCATGTACACATCTAGCTTAATCTTGTGAGTATCCATTTCATAAGTACTAGTAAGTACAATATATGAGGTATAACTTAACATTTTGCTTTATTTAATAATTCACTGGTTATTTTATTATTATTTTAGCATTTACCCAAAGTCGATAATCTACAATTTTCGAGCAATCCTACTTTTGACAGTGAGTTCTCCTCTTTTTATTCTCTTTGTCCAATATTGTTAGTTTCTATCAGGTGTTCCTAGTTAGCGCGGCATTTATTTTTATATTTTTTGTTTACTCCCAGTATCTGGTCTTTCTGTAAGGTGTCCAGGTTATCTCCCAGAGGAACCTGTTCCACAGTGGAAGGGGCTCTCGCGGCTTCCACAAGATCAGGTAGGAAGTCCTCTTCCTCGTGACCGTCTTCTGAAGCTAGCCGACAGCTTGCTATCATTGGAAGGTTCCGGTCGTGGTATTCCTTAATCATATTCACATGAACAGTCTTTTGTCTTAGTCCCTGATCATCTAAAGCAAGAAGGTAATTGGTATCATTTAGTTTCTTGAGAACCCGGAAGGGACCCTCCCACGTGGTCTGCAGTTTATTTTGGGGATGGGGAATAATCATTAAGACCTGTTGTCCTTCTACAAACTCCCGATAGCGTGCCTTACGGTCATACCAGGTCTTCTGGCGGGTTTGAGCCATACGCACATGACTCTGGACTAAACTAGCAAGTTGAGCCAGGGTTTCTCGCAGCTTTAGGACATAAGGGACAACAGGGGTTCCTGTATCTTCAACTTGCCCCGCCCAGTATTCATTGAGCAGAGTTAAGGGTCCTCAGACCTTTCTCCCATAGAGGAGTTCAAAGGGGGAAAACCCGGTGGACTCCTGAGGAACTTCCCGATAGGCAAACAAGAGATGGGGTAGGTACTTCTCCCAGTCTGAATCTCTGGCAGTGAAGGCCCTCAGCATATTCTTCAGAGTGCCGTTAAATCGTTCACAAAGTCCATTTGTTTGTGGATGATATGGTGTCGTTCGAATCGCTCGTACTCCACAGGTGCGCCACAGACACTGGACTAGTTCTGACATGAACTGGGAGCCTTGGTCCGACAAGATCTCACTGGGAAATCCTACTCTGGTGAAAATGGTAACCAGGGCCTCGGCCGCCTTGGCTGCACAAATACTTGACAAGGCCACAGCTTCCGGATATCGGGTGGCATAGTCCACAACAGTGAGAATGTACTACTTTCCTGATCTACTTGGTTTAGCCAGAGGCCCAACGATATCGACAGCTACTCTTTGAAATGGTTCTTCTATGATAGGGAGTGGTTGTAGAGGTGCCTTTGGGTGATCTACGGGTCGCCCTCTACGCTGACATATATCGCAAGTTCGGCAGAAATGCGCCACTGCCTGAGAAATCCCTGGCCAATAGAAGGTTTGAGTCAATCGTCTCTCGGTGCGGGTTTTGCCTTGATGGGTAGCAGTAGGAATATCATGAGCAAGGTGTAATAGGGGAACTCTGTATTTCTGAGGAACAATCATCTGTTTGTTACAAGTCCAGGGCTTATCTGGGGAGGCAGGATTGGTAACCCTATACAACAGTCCATTTTCTCGGATAATTCTTTCCCCGTTCTCCCCTAACTGCCCTATCTCAGCTCGTGCTCTAAAACTAGCTAGGGTGGGGTCAGTATCTACCTCTTGTCGAAACTGAACTCTATCCCAGGTATCACTCATATTGTCCCCACAAGAAGAATCACTCACCGGCTGTGTCGGCGGTTCTGGTGGCCTCATTTCCATGGATGAGTTGTAGGCGTCCCCATTTGCTGCTCTCTTGGCTTGACTTCTGGTTACCGCACCGACAAAGTGGCAATGCAGATGTCCCACATCATTTCCTAAAAGAACGTCTGCAGGGAGGCCGCTCATCACACCGACCACGCATTGTTTGGCCCCAAAGCCATAATCCAGGGTCACCCTCGCTCTTGGAATATATCTCTGGGTGCCTCCAGCCAATACAATGGCAATTCCTGGTCCCTTTTGAATTGCTTCTGGCTGAAGTACTTGGGGATCGGCTATGGTGAGAAAAGCCCCAGTGTCACGGAAGCCAGCAACTTTTTGGCCATCCAGCACGACCTCCTGTAGATGTTGGTGCTGAAGGTCAGAAGAACAGGTGGCTGGGGCTCGCACCCCATAGACTCCTGGTATGGGAGCCAGGGTATCGGAGTCACTTGGCAAGTCATCAGGGACTGAATCCAGCTCTTCTCCTGGTGAGAGTGTCTGTAGATAACGAACCGGCAAAGGCAGTCTGTAGCCGTCCTGTCTCCGAACACCTGGACATTGAAATTGCAGATGTCCAGGCTGCCCACATCTATAACATCTGCGCTCTGGGACTCTTCCCCCACGTCGTAGTCCCGAAGGTGGAGCAGGAGTAATGCGAGGCCCAGTCACACGAAGGTCACCATGAGTTGATGGTCTATTGGGATGGTGAATATGGGAGGCCGAAGGACCAGGGGCCGCCATCGTCAGGGGGCTGGTAGTTCTTTTCTCACTGAGTAGTAGTTTTTTCCATTGAGGCTTGATGGTGAGAGCTTCATCCGCTAGAGCTGCAGCTTCCTTTCACGCACCCATTCTCGGATCTTAGCGGGGCACTTGAAGTAAAACTGCTCTTTCAAGATGACCTGGAGGAAGGCCCCCCAAGTTAAGGCCTCCTCTCCCTCCAGCCAGCAATGACATATTTGTTTGAGTCTGTGGGCATACATCTTGAAGGACACCTCCTCATCACAGGCCAAAGTATGAAACTGGGTCCTATACGTGTCTGGGTCACAGCATAGTGTTCTAGAACAGTCCGTTTAATGTCTGCATACTCACAGTCCCCCCGAGGGTCCATAGCTCTATAGGCTGTGGCAGCTCCACCCTCTAAGAGCCCCACCAGATGTCGTACTCGCTCTCTTTCTGGGACTTCCATTAATCGACACTGATGCTCAAAGTCCTGGAAGAAGCCGTCAATGTCACCTGCAGCCTCCTGGAACGGCTTGAAATCTCTGCGGGACACTCTGGGAAGTTCCCTCATGGTGGGTGCTGGGGTTACAGTCTGTCTGGAGCTTCTAGCTGCTTCCAAAGCTATCTGCCTCTCCAGCAATGCCATCTCCTTAGCTCCTCGCATGACCTCCATCTTATAGTCTATGGAGACCTCCTCTCCCATCATTGCCATCTCCTCCTCGTACCACACAGCCCACTGACTTTTCTGGGTATTTACCTCTGCTTGTCGCCTTTCCTCCATTTGCCGTGGAGGTGCTTCCTCAGTGTCCTCTTGCAGGCGAACTCCTTCCAAAGCCTCAGTTAGCTGCTCCTTGGAGAGTCCCTTGTAGCTGATCCCCAGTTCACGGGCTTTTGTTTGTAAACTCCCCACAGTCCAGTTCTTGTACTATGAGGCTCTGGTTCCAGAAGTTGATGGGCCGATGTCCTCCATTCGTTCTGCTCTGATCCCACCGCTGCCAACCAGTTTGTGACGGGGTATACGGCAAAGCAAGAAGAGACCACAGGGCTAAGAACAATCCAATGAGATTTTTTGAGGCAGGCAGCATACCAAATCAAATATCCATGTTATTCCTGCTGTCCAAAATAAGTCTAAAATCACAGTCCAACGTGAGGTCTTGCCGCAGCTAAGAGCCCTCACTCTCTTCCTTTAGAGATCTTCCAACACAACACTGGTCACGCATAAGTCCCTTTGTCTTGGGCTACTGGGAACAGCCCAAGGGTAGGGGGGAAGAAGTTCCCACCTCCTAGTCAATGGTTTGGTCCATTGCATGGCTCCAGTTTGTCTGTAGGAATGTGTATTATCAGTTCTCCCCTGGCTTAGGAGAACAATGGGGAATCCTCTAGCTGTGTTGACATAAGCCTAAGGTAAATGATGATGGAGGAACAAAGTTATACAGAAATGTAGGCCAGGGCAAACTATGTATCATGACAATTTTATCAAGGATTAGCCCAGCGTCACACTGGCGAGTGTGATGCAAGTAAAGGGCCCGTCTCACATAGCGATATCGCTACCGAGATCGCTGCTGAGTCACTAGTTTTGTGACGCAGCAGCGAGCTCACCAGCGATATCGCTGTGTGTGACATTCAGCGACGATCAGCCCCCCTGCCGGGTATCGCTGATCGTCGCTGAAATGTCAGGACCTTTTTTTGATCGCTGGTTTCCCGCTGACAGGCACGCATCGCTGCGTGTGACAGGCGGGAGACCAGCGATCCGCTGGTAACCAAGGTACACAGCGGGTTTCCAGGCGCGGGGCTGTGCCTAGAAACCCGCTGTGTACCTTGGATACCAGCGCGCTGCTGCAGGGAGCTGGTAACCAAGGTACACAGCGGGTTTCCAGGCACCGCGCAGCGCTTGGAAACCCGCTGTGTACCTTGGATACCAGCTCCCTGCATCAGGGCGCTGGTATCCAAGGTACACTGCGGGTAACTAAGCGATGTTACCCGCAGTGTCGCTGTCCCAGATCGCTGCCTGAGCTGCCTGTTTGGCAGCTCAGCAGCGATCATGTAGCGATACACCAGCGATCCTGACAAGTGCATATCGTTGTCGGGATCGCTGGTGTATCGTTATGTGAGACCCAGCCTTTAGTCGTACGACTTTCTCGCATCAACACCCAGCACGGCCGCCCGCTCTCGGACCCGAGTGTGCGGCTGCGTAGAAATACATGCAGCCGCACACTCCGGTCCGAGAGCGGGCGGCCGTGCCGGGTGTTGATGCGAGAAAGTTGTGCGACTTACTCGCATCACACTCGCCAGTGTGACGCCGGCCTAACAGGTATAATTGGACTCCAAAAGTTGTTGTGCAATTTCTCCTGAATACGCTGATACCCCATATGTGGAGGTAAACCACTGTTTGGGCGGACCCCCAAAGGCTTCACAGAAGTTTATAATCAAAAAAATGTCCAACAACATATTATGCACATACCAAAGGGACCTTCACCATATAGGGAAATCCAAAGGGTGCATGAGTAGATGGGGGTGTGTAATTATACAATTACTACAACAAGGATACAAAGTATCCAAAAGCACACCACTCACAAAGAGATGTATATAATAAAATATCAAATTTATTAAAGTTACAATAACAAAGTATTAAATATGAACATACAAGGGAAAGGAATAACCCAAAATGTTGTGCACAGAAAGTGACTGAAGGAGATAGATATCGGCATATGGCATATATAATGTACATATAATAGTTTATACAGCACAACTGGTAAACAATAACCATTTCACAAGACATATGCGGCTGCAAGCCATAAGAGTTTTAAGGTAAAAACCTAATAGTAACACATACCCATATTAAATCAACCGATCCAAACAGTCACAGCAGCCGCTATCACAGGGGCTGCTGTGACTGTTTGGATCGGTTGATTTAATATGGGTATGTGTTACTATTAGGTTTTTACCTTAAAACTCTTATGGCTTGCAGCCGCATATGTCTTGTCAAATGGTTATTGTTTACCAGTTGTGCTGTATAAACTATTATATGTACATTATATATGCCATATGCCGATATCTATCTCCTTCAGTCACTTTCTGTGCACAACATTTTGGGTTATTCCTTTCCTTGTATGTTCATATTTAATACTTTGTTATTGTAACTTTAATAAATTTGATATTTTATTATATACATCTCTTTGTGAGTGGTGTGCTTTTGGATACTTTGTATCCTTGTTGTAGTAACAGAAGTTTATAATGTAGAGCCGTAAAATTAAAAATAATTTTTTCCACAAATATGATCTTTTCACCCCCAATTTTTATTTCCCAAGGGTAACAGTACCGCAAAAGTTATTGTACAATTTGTCCTGACTACACTGATACCTCATATGTGGGGGTAAACCACTGTTTGGATGCATGGCAGAGCTCGGAAGGGAAGGAACGCCGTTTGACTTTTTCAACGCAAAATTGGCTGGAATTGAGATCGGACGCCAAGTCGCATTTGGAAAGCACCTGATGTGCCTAAACAGTGGAAATCCCCCACAAGTGACCCCGTTTTGGAAACTAGACCCACAAGGAACCTATGTAGATGTGTGGTGAGAACCTTGAACCCCCAGGTGTTTCACTAAAGTTTATAATGCCCGGGCGTGAAAATAAAAAATCATATTTTTTCCACAAACATGATCTTTTAGTCCCCAATTTTTTTATTTTCCCAAGGGTAACACGAGAAATTGGACCCCAAAAGTTGTTGTCTAATTTGTCCTGAGTACGCTGATACCCCATACGTGGGAGAAAACTACTGTATGGGCAACCGTCGGGGCTCGGAAGGGAAGTAGTGACGTTTTGGAATGCAGACTTTGATGGAATGGTCTGCGGGCATCATGTCTCTTTTGGAGAGCGCCTGATGTGCCTAAACAGTGGAAACCCCCTAATTCTAACTCCAACCCTAACCCCAACACACCCATAACCCTAATCCCAGCATAACCCTCACCACAAACCTAACCCTATTCCCAACCCTATCCCTAATTCCAACCCTAACTTTAACCTCAACCCTAACTTTAGCTCAAACCGTAACCCTAACTTTAGCCCTTACCCTGATTGGAAAATAGAAATAAATACCTTTCTTTTATTTTATTATTTTCCCTAACTAAGTGGGTGATAAAGGGGGGTTTGATTTACTATTTATAGTGGGTTTTTGTAGCGGGTTTTTGTTTGGAAGCTGTCACACTAAAAGACGCTTTTCATTGCAAAAAATAGTTTTTGCATCACCACATTTTGAGAGCTATAATTTTTCCATATTTTGGCCCACAGAGTCATGTGAGGTCTTGTTTTTGCGGGAAGAGTTGACGTTTTTATTGGTACTATTTTCGGGCACATGACATTTTTTGATAGCTTTTTATTCCAATTTTTGTGAGGCAGAATGAACAAAAACCAGCAATTCATGAATTACTTTTGGGGAGGGCGTTTATACCGTTCCGCGTGTGGTAAAATTGATAAAGCAGTTTAATTCTTTGGGTCAGTACGATTACAGCGATACTTCATTGATATAATTTTTATATGTTTTGTAGCTTTTATACAATAGAAACTATTTTATATAAAAAATAATTATTTTTGCATCGCTTTATTCTAAGAGCTATAACTTTTTTTATTGTTTTGCTGTTGACGCTGTACGGGGGTTCTTGTTTTTTGTGGGACTAGATGACGTTTTCAAAGGTACCATGTTTATTTATATCCGTCTTTTTGATCGCGTGTTATTCCACTTTTTGTTCGGCGGTATGATAAAGCATTGTATTTTTGCCTTGTTTTTTTTTTTTTTTTTTAATGGTGTTCACTAAAGGGGTTAACTAGTGGGACAGTTTTATAGGGTGAGTCGTTACGGATGCAGCGATACTAAATGTGTACTTTTATTGTTTAGATTTTTTTAAATTAATTTATTAATGGAATAAATATTGAATTTTTTTATTCATTTTCTTAAATATTTTTACAATTATTAAAAAAAAAAATTTTAATTCTTTTACACTTTGTCCCACTATGGGACACTCATTTTGTACAGGCTAATCACTTACATCAGTGGTCCCCAACCTTTTTTGCACCAGGGACCGGCTTCAAGAAAGACCATTCTTCCATGGCCCGGCAGGCCGGGGATGGAGGTGTGGCGGGGCTGGGGCTTTGGTCATAAGGGGGCGGGGCTATGGACGGGGTTGTAGTTTAGTAGTAGTGCATACTCCTCATTTAATTATAACATTTATAATGTGAATGCGACTCCCTTGTATACAAGGCTCCGATCCCACCCTTGTATACAAGGCTCCGCTCCCACTCTTGTATGCATGGCTCCGCTCCCACCCTTGTATGCATGGCTCCGCTCCCACCCTTGTATGCATGGCTCCGCTCCCACCCTTGTATGCATGGCTCCGCTCCCACCCTTGTATACATGGCTCCGCTCCACCCTCCCATCCTGTATACATGGCTCCGCTCCCACCCTCCCATCCTGTATACATGGCTCCGCTCCACCCTCCCATCCTTGTATGCATGGGTCCGCTCCACCCTCCCATCCTGTATACATGGCTCCGCTCCCACCCTCCCATCCTTGTATATATGGCTCCGCTCCCACCCTCCCATCCTTGTATATATGGCTCCGCTCCCCCCTCCCATCCTGTATACATGGCTCCTCTCCACCCTCCCATCCTTGTATGTATGGCTCCGCTCCCACCCTCCTATCCTTGTATACATGGCTCCCATCGACCCTCTTATCCTTGTATGCATGGCTCCGCTCCAACCCTCCTATTCTTGTATGCATGGCTCCCCTCCACCCTCCTATCCTTATATGCATGGCTCCGCTTCCCCCTCCCACCCTTGTATGCATGGCTGGGCTCCCCCCCCCATCATACTTACCCTCCTCGCTCAGTCGCTGCAGGTCCCTTGCATCCCTGTCGGCCGCGGCAGCTTCCTCCTGGCAGTGCGGTGACGTAGTACCGCTCATCAAGGGCATGAATATGGATGCCACGCCTATGGGAGTGGCGTCGCGTCAATATTCATGAACTTAATGAGCGGTATACGTCACCGCTCAGCGCTGGATGAAGCTGCCGCAGCCGACAGGGATGCAGCTACGGAAGGTGAGTATCGATGTCTTCTTGAAGCCGGCAGCTGTAGCTGTCACTACAGTGCTGCAGCCGCCGGCTCCATGTGTGTACAGCGTTCTACAGGGCCGCCATCAGGGCATGACAACCCTTACCGATGCATGGGCCCGGTGATTAGGAGGGCCCGCCGCCCGAGCACGCAAGTCTGCGCTCTGGGCCGGGGGCCCCCAACATTTTGAGGCTCCCCCTGCTCCCCAAGGGGCCCCCAGCTAGCGGCACATCATGCAGCCGCTATGGGGGCCCCTGTGTGCCTGCCCCCAGCGCTGACTCCCCCCGCCTCGGCATTGAACTATACCGGCGTCCGCCGGTACAGTTCAAAGCAATGATGGAGGAGAGAGCGTCAGCTGACGCTCCCTCTCCCATCATTCCCTGCTCTGTCTCTGACACAGCGCGCGCACTCACTGTGTGCCGGGCAGAGCAGGAGACAGGAGCCGGGAGCAGCGCTGGCACAAGGAGAAGGTGAGGAGTATCTTTTTTTTTTTTTTTTTATAAATCTGTCAATGCGTCCTGCTGTGGGGCCATTCCAGGGGGGGGGAAGAGAGATGATGGCTGTACAATGTGGGCCCTGCTGTATACTATGTGGGCCCTGCCGTATACAATGTGGGCCCTGCTGTATACTATGGAGGCCCTGCTATATAATATGTAGGCACTGCCATATACAATGTGGGCCCTGCTGTATACTATGTGGGCCCTGCCATATACAATGTGGGCCCTGCCGTATACTATGTGGGCCCTGCCGTATACAATGTGGGCCCTGCCGTATACTATGGGGGTCCTGCTATATACAATGTTGGCCCTGCCGTATACTATGTGGGCCCTGCTGTATACTTTGTGGGCCCTGCCGTATGCTATGTGGGCCCTGCTGTATACTATGTGGGCCCTGCTGTATACTATGTGGGCCCTGCTGTATACTATGTGGGCCCTGCTGTATACTATGTGGGCCCTGCTGTATGCTATGTGGGCCCTGCTGTATGCTATGTGGGCCCTGCTGTATGCTATGTGGGCCCTGCTGTATACTTTGTGGGCCCTGCTGTATGCTATGTGGGCCCTGCTGTATGCTATGTGGGCCCTGCTGTATACTATGTGGGCCCTGCTGAATACTATGTGGGCCCTGCTGTATACAATGTGGGCCCTGCTGTATACAATGTGGGCCCTGCTGTATACAATGTGGGCCCTGCTGTATACAATGTGGGCCCTGCTGTATACAATGTGGGCCCTGCTGTATACAATGTGGGCCCTGCTGTATACAATGTGGGCCCTGCTGTATACAATGTGGGCCCTGCTGTATACAATGTGGGCCCTGCTGTATACAATTGTGGCCCTGCTGTTACAATGCCTCTGTAACAATGTGGGCCCTGCTGTATACAATGTGGGCCCTGCTGTATACAATGTGGGCCCTGCTGTATACAATGTGGGCCCTGCTGTATACAATGTGGGCCCTGCTGTATACAATGTGGGCCCTGCTGTATACAATGTGGGCCCTGCTGTATACAATGTGGGCCCTGCTGTATACAATGTGGGCCCTGCTGTATACAATGTGGGCCCTGCTGTATACAATGTGGGCCCTGCTGTATACAATGTGGGCCCTGCTGTATACAATGTGGGCCCTGCTGTATACAATGTGGGCCCTGCTGTATACAATGTGGGCCCTGCTGTATACAATGTGGGCCCTGCTGTATACAATGTGGGCCCTGCTGTATACAATGTGGGCCCTGCTGTATACAATGTGGGCCCTGCTGTATACAATGTGGGCCCTGCTGTATACAATGTGGGCCCTGCTGTATACAATGTGGGCCCTGCTGTATACAATGTGGGCCCTGCTGTATACAATGTGGGCCCTGCTGTATACAATGTGGGCCCTGCTGTATACAATGTGGGCCCTGCTGTATACAATGTGGGCCCTGCTGTATACAATGTGGGCCCTGCTGTATACAATGTGGGCCCTGCTGTATACAATGTGGGCCCTGCTGTATACAATGTGGGCCCTGCTGTTATGTGGACAATGTGGGCCCTGCTGTATACAATGTGGGCCCTGCTGTATACAATGTGGGCCCTGCTGTATACAATGTGGGCCCTGCTGTATACAATGTGGGCCCTGCTGTATACAATGTGGGCCCTGCTGTATACAATGTGGGCCCTGCTGTATACAATGTGGGCCCTGCTGTATACAATGTGGGCCCTGCTGTATACAATGTGGGCCCTGCTGTATACAATGTGGGCCCTGCTGTATACAATGTGGGCCCTGCTGTATACAATGTGGGCCCTGCTGTATACAATGTGGGCCCTGCTGTATACAATGTGGGCCCTGCTGTATACAATGTGGGCCCTGCTGTATACAATGTGGGCCCTGCTGTATACAATGTGGGCCCTGCTGTATACAATGTGGGCCCTGCTGTATACAATGTGGGCCCTGCTGTATACAATGTGGGCCCTGCTGTATACAATGTGGGCCCTGCTGTATACAATGTGGGCCCTGCTGTATACAATGTGGGCCCTGCTGTATACAATGTGGGCCCTGCTGTATACAATGTGGGCCCTGCTGTATACAATGTGGGCCCTGCTGTATACAATGTGGGCCCTGCTGTATACAATGTGGCCTGCTGTATACAATGTGGGCCCTGCTGTATACAATGTGGGCCCTGCTGTATACACTATTGGGGATATATTATATTTTATGGGGTGGCTGTGTTATATAAAATGTGGCTGTGTTATATACTATGGGGGCTACGTTATATTCCATTGGAGAGGCTGGCTGTATGATATTCTATTCGAGGATACATTATATTCTATGGGGGCTGTATTATATTTATTATATTCTATGAGGGGTGATTGCATCATACTCTGAGGGGGCTACATTGTATTCTATGGGGAGATAGATTATATTGTATGGGGGCTTCATTATACTTTGAGGGGCTACATTATATTCTATGGGGGCTGCATTATACTATATGAGGAGGGCTACATTGTATTTTATGGAGGGGCTACATTATACTATATAAGGGGTCTCAATTATATTCTATGGGGGTTTGCATTATACTCTGTGGGGTGGTTGCATTATACTCTGGGGTGGCTGCATTTTGCTCTGTAGGGTGGCTGCATTATGCTCTATAGGGTGACTGCATTATACTATATGTGGACTGCATTATACTGTATTGAGGACTATGGGGAATACATTATACCATATGAAGAACTATGGGGTGCATTATACTATGGGAAGTGAATTGTACTACATGGATGACTATGGCGGTGCATTATACTATATGGAGCACTATGAGGAGTGTATTATACTATATGGATGACTGAGTGTATTTTAATATATGGAGGGCTATTAGGAGTGTATTATACTATATGGAGGACTATGGATACATTCTATTATATGGAGGACTATGGGGTGTGCAGTTTACAATATGGAGGACTGTGGTGCACATTATAATGTATGGAGGACTATGGGGTGTATTATACTAAACAAGCAAAATGCTGCATATTCATCGAGTGATTGGTGTTAATGTGTCATTGGTGAGGGCATGGTGCAGAAGTGAAGTTTTTCCATGAAAGGGCGGAGGGATTTTTGAAGGTTTGCGTGGTGAAGGAGGAGCTAGGGTGGATGCGGAACTGGGGGGTGGAGCCTGGGCGGAGTCTCAAGGGGGGCCCCATAAATTTTGCCAGTATGGGGCCCCGAAATTCCTAGTGGCAGCCCTGGCGTTCTGTGCCGTGGCTCCGCGGCCCAGCAACAGAACTGCAACGGCCCGGTCATGGGCCGCGGACCGGCGGTTGGGGACCCCTGACTTATATGGCTTGCAGATCTGCATACCATATAAGCTGTCAGCTCTGCAGCTTCTGTGCACTAACCTCAGAGACTTCCTGACATGCACTGCGCATGACAGGAAGTCTCTCAGCTCTGGTAACCATGGGAGCGATCGGGACCTCCGATCCAAAGGCAGACGGGCTGTCAGCCCCTCTGCTGGCTCCGGAGCACTGCGATCATGCTTGATCGCAGTGTGCCGGGGCTTAAAGTGACGGGAGCGGTTCGTGACTGCTCCTGGCACTTAGTGCCGGGTGTCAGCTGTGATAATCAGCTGACACCCGGCCGCAATCAGCCGCGTTTCCCTCCCCCCCATGAGCGCGCCTGATCGCCCATGACGTACTATTCTGTCCATGGGAATTAAGTCCCAGGTCACATGGACGGAATAGTACGTCCAATGTCAGAGAGGTATTAAAGAGATGTTGTGAAAAAAAATTCTCGTTCGGATATTCCAGTAATGTTTTTTACTTCCTATTTTTATTCATTTATTCATTTTTTTACACATTGTGCCCCCTTACAAAGTTAATAGAGCTTGGGAGGGATGCTTTTTCAATTTCTTAAAAATTATTTTCATCTGTTTGTAGCTGGAGATGGTATGTTAGGTTCAATTAGAAAAGAAATGCAATCTCCTGGCTTTATAAGAGCAATCTGGATCTCTTATGACCTGGCAGATCTGGTTCCCTCCATATACACCTTGATCACATGATTGCTGTGTATGGAGGAGGAAGCACCTTCAGCTTTCTATTTCAGCACCCACAGCGCTTGTTTAGCCCTATATACACAGCGATAGAGAAGGCCCATACAATAATAAATAATAAACCATCTGTGTTTTCTCTGAGAACTCCAGCTGTCTTTTCTGACAGCCAGATCTATTCTCGATACTGCACAATCGCATTTAACTGTGCTGCTATGCAGTGACAATTTGGAACGTCACCGCAGAGGAGAAACAGGACCACCGTGGTCCTGAAGCAGTTAAAGCACTTGGCAAAAAATTTTGTTTAAAATTTGCTTAACACAAGATCAATGAAAAGAAACTAGGGATTTTACTCTTCGCCACGACAGCACCCACATGAGAGAGGAATCCGCCCATAGGAACAGGAAACCTACAGAAATAAAAGGGGCGGTCCGCTTCTCCTCCTCAGTTGGTTTCCTGTTCCTATGGGAACCGAAGGGCAAGAACCTGTGGAGAAAGAAAAATACCTGGGCTAATGCATGCCGCCTGTGCAGTATCCGTTGAGAACGGCAGGGGCTGCGGTTCCAGAAGCGGGGGAGCACTGTCCATCAGTTTCCTCGTTCGTCTGATGCATATCCGGGAGGACTGGGTCCGGGGAGGGCCGCTCGGTCTCAGTGGTCGCTCAGTAAGTGCTTGTTGGCGTGAGGCCAGGGTCCGGGCAGTCCGCCCCGGCTCACTTGGGAGAATGCTGTGACCGGCATTTAATCAGGAGAAGCGAGGGTTCGGGCACCGGCCTCCCGGCTCCTCCGTAAGACGGTGTCTGAAAAGCCGGCCCGCGCATGCACAGTAGGCCAATGAGCGCTTTTGCCCCAGAAGTGACTTGGATAACTTCCGGGGGGGCGGAAGAGGTAATGCACAGCGCGCATGTGCAGGAAAAAAAAGGCGATTATAAATACCGACATTTACAGATCACCGGTGTGCTAAACATGTCATCCCCAGGTGGACATGAGGTGCACCCTCCACCAGTGGACTCGCAGGCGCACAGCGTGAGCAAAGGCAGTGGACGCTCCAGAGAAGGAGGTTCCACGGACAGGAGTCAGAGAGGTGGAACACTGAACCCACCCAGGACTCGGACTGCATCTCGACCTCCGGAACTGGTACCCTGTTGCAAGCTTCACTGGGTGAGTGTATTGGGCTCTACCTATTAAGCTGACTCCCCTTCTTTCTGTATACCTCACTATTTCAGACCAAGAAAACAAAAAAATTGAAACATATGGAATGTGCTCTATACAAGCAGCCCCTTCCTGACTCCTACCCCAAGAGGCTATGTCAGGGATATTAGCGAAACTTTATAAGGGGAGGCTGCGGTATCATCAAATGGACATTCGTATGTTGATAAGGGATGAGCTTCAGGCCTTAGGCCAGGCCAAACTACCTAAGGGCCATACGACTAAAAGGAAAAAAGTGTCCCTCATCTCCAGTTCAGAGTCTGATAGTGACCATGGGAAAGCTTCCAACTCCTCGCCGATATCTGTCTTGTCTTTCATCGGACGTAGAGGGGAGTGCGTGCTTTCCCATAGATAGTATAGACAATTTAGTCAAGTCTCAGGAACACCATGGGGTGCACGGATGCAAAAGTAGCCCGAACAACACAGGACATAAGAGGAAAGCTTTCCTTGTTATTCCGGCAGTTAAAAGACCTAGTTAAAAGATAATGGGACAAACAAAACCAGCGGCAGTTCCTTCCCTCGGCTTCCAAGAGGATATATCCATTTAGTGATGAGGAATTGTTAGCCTGGGCCAAAGTCCCTAAAGTGAACGCGGAGGTAGCCTCCACATCTAGACAAACGACTCTGCCAGTAGAAGATGCGGGCATGTTATCAGACCCACTTGATCGCAGAGCGAAGACCTCACTTAAAAGGGCGTGGGAAGCCTGTACCGGGACCTTTAAGCCAGCCATATCCAACACGTGCCCGGCAAGGTCGATGCTGGTATGAATAGACCAGCTAGAGCAACAGATCGAGCAGAAGGTGCCCAGGGACAAATTGTTATCCGCCATTCCATTAATCAGGGGAGCAGCAGCATTCCTGGCGGATGCAACGGCGGATTCATTGTGTTTAGCGGCTAGATCGGCTGGTCTAGTTAATGCCACCTGACGCGCTAAATGGCCTAAGAGCTGGAAGGGAGATACGCAGTCAAAAACAAAACTCTGCGCAATCCCGTGCCAGGGTGAGTTCCTCTTCGGAAGTATACTGGATGAGATCCTCATCAAAGCGGGGGAGAGAAAGAAAGGGTTCCGTAATCAATCTCTTCCATTCTATAGGAGAGCGTTCAAAAGACGTCCATTTAATAAAGAGATGTCGGGAAACCAAGGCCCTTGGGAGATGAAGGAGGTCAAACAAAGAGGTGCCATGTTTAAGGGGCCTTATTCCCAGAAGAGTAGCAGATTCCAATAGCCTAGATCCTCCGGTAGGAGGCAAACTAAAATTTTTTCACCAAAAATGGAAGGAAATAACAGCAAGTGCCCCGATCCTGAGCCTAGTGAAGTTCGGATTGGAATTCTATCAAATTCCCCATGAATCATTCATTATAACATCGCTTAAGTCACAAGTGCAGCAATTAGCTCTTGAATCAGAAGTTTATGTCTAAAGGTACTGTCACACTTAGCGATCGCACCAGCGATCACGACAACGACACGACTTGGCGAGATCGTTGGTGCGATCGCTATTAGAATGTTTGTTAGCTTCCAAACACAAAGATCTCAGCAGAGATCAGCGATCTGTATAACGACCTCTGCGGTCGTTTTGAAAACCCAGTCCCGACTGCGCCGCTGGTAAAGTCGTTCACAAAGGGTGTCATACTCGGCGATTCAGGCTCACCAGCGGGACACCAACGACCAAAAAACGGCTCAGAACGTTCATGAGCGATCAGCGACATCGCAGCAGGGGCCACATCGCCGCTACATGTCACACACAGCGGCGTCGCTAACGAGATCGCTACTGCGTCATAAAATAAAAACGCTGACGCTTTAGCGATCTCGTTAGCGATCTCGCTTAGTGTGACAGTACTTTAAGAACGTCCTGGTAGAAGTCCCAGGAGGGAGGGAGATTTTATTTCCCTTTATTCCTGGTCTCTAAACCGGATGGTTAATTTAGGGCCATTATAAATTGAATTAAGTTAAACACCTTTCTTTACAATCATAAATTCAAGATGGAAACAATCGGATCCACTATTAAACTTTGATTTCCTAGATGTATGATGGCCGGATTGGATATAAAAGACGTATATTATCATCTTCCTATATATGCCAAATACCAGCAACATCTCAGGGTGGCAGTGATCTTGGCAGGAAGAGTCCGCCATTTCCAGTTTGCAGCGATGCCCTTTGGTCTCTCTATGGTGCCTCGGGTATTCACAAAAGTGATGTCGGAGGTGATGGCCTTTTTACATCAGCGGATACTTTGCTCATACCATATCTAGATGATTTCCTGATAGTAGGAAACTCGACCTCCCAATGTAGTAACTGCCTTGCTGGCACAATTTCGTTCTTACAGGCGTTTAGATGGATTCTCAACTTCGAGGAGTCCAGGCAGGTGCCACAGACCCTTAAGTCTTTCCTAGGTCTTCACCTAGATTCTACAAGTCAAAGGTGTCTGCTTCAAGAGGTAAAGAAGTCAATCATAAAGGCGAAAGTTAGGACAGCAATGGACAGCCGTGGATGTCCTTAATAGAGGCTATGTCCTTTCTAGGATCCCTTACCTCCTACATTCCTGCGGTCCAATGGACCCAGTATCATACACAGGAGTTGCAGCATGGAGTCCTCCATGAGGAAAAGTGCTTGTGGGTCATCTTGGGGGAATAATAACCTTGTCAACAGAAGTGTTAACCTCCCTGGCCTGGTGGTTGGATGATACCCATCTTTCTAGAGGTGTTCCATGGGTAATAAGACCATCCAGTATAATCACCACTGATGCTAGCCCTGAAGGATGGATAGCCCATATGGGGGATAGCCTGGCTCAGGGACAGTGGAACATATGGAAGATACAAGACTCATCGAACTTGAAGGAGCTAAATGCGGTTAGTCATGCGCTGCATCATTTTCTTTCACAGCTTCGAGGTTCGCATGTAAGAGTCCTGTCAGACAACACCACGGCAGTCGCATATGTGAACCGACAAGGTGGAACAAGACTGATGTCCTCCGAGGTAAAAATTTTCGACTTAGCCGAGACCCATCTAATGTCTCTCTCAGCCCTTCATATCAAGGAGAAGGACAATTTAAAAGCAGACTTCCTGAGCCGTCATTTGTTACATCAAGGAGAATGGTGTCTCAGCCGCCAGATGTTCAGGAAGATCGTAGGATTATGGGGTCTTCCTCAAATAGGCCTCTTTGCCACCAGAGAAAACAGGTAGATGCAGAATTCACCTCCCTGAATACAGCAGATTATCTGGAGATAGTGGATGCCCTTCAAGCTCCATGGCAGTTCAGTCTGGCATATGCCTTTCCACCAATAATGCTGTTACCACTGTCATCAGAAAAATCAGGGAGTAGAAGGCAAGGATAATCCTCATCGCACCGTTCTGGCCCAAGAGACCTTGGTTCTCGTGGCTACAGGCCATGTCCATAACCGACCCATGGTCCTCCCATCAGTCCCGGATCTTCTCTCTCAAGGTTCATTCCTTCATCCTCGAGTGGAGTGTCTCCACTTGATGGCATGGAACTTAAGAGGCAGTTATTAAAGTTAAGGGGATTTTCGAGGGCCTGATTAATACGCTCCTGCAGAGTAGGAAATAATCTACAACAAGAATTTATAGCAAAGTATGGAGGAAATTCCTAGAATTCCATACGGGTACCTTCTCTAAGGAGGTTCCGATCACAGCTATTTTGGAATTTCTTCAGAGAGGTAGAGAATTGGGTCTGTCCATTAGTAGACTAAAGGTACAGGTATCTGCCTTAGGGGCCCTTTATGGTTATAATGTGGCAGGAGATAGATGGGTCTCTCGGTTAATCATAGCTTGTGAATGTAGTAACCCGGTTCACATTCCTCGGGTGCCTCCATGGATCTAAATTTAATCTTGGATGCCTTAACAGGTCCCCCATTTAAGCCATTAGTCTGTTCCCCTGAAATACATATCGCTAAAGAAAACCCTTTTGGTAGCATTGACATCAGCTAGAAGAGTTAGCAACATCCAGGCTCTTTCCATAGATTTACCCTTACTGTTAATATTTCAAGACAGGATAGTACTGAAGCCAGATCTGTCATACCTTCCTAAGGTGGCAGCAAAATTTCACATGACACAGGAGATCTTTCTTCCCTCCTTCTTTAGTAAGCCTTCCACTCCAGAAGAAGAGGTTTCACGCCCTAGACATGAGGAGGGCCGTCCTGAAGTATATAGATAGGTCCAGGACCTGGCGGCTTAGTAGGGCTCTGTTTGTATCCTTCCAGGGCCACAGGAAGGGGTACGGAGTCACGAAGAGCACCTTATCTCGTTGATCAGGGATGCAGTCCACCTGGCATACTCTGCGAAAATTCCCCAGAGGGTATAAGGGCACATTCAGCGCAAGCTGTGGCATCCTCTTGGGCTGAGAGGGCGGACATCCCAATTGAACTTGTATGTAAGGCTGCGACGTGGTCGGCATCATCTACCTTTTATAACCACTACAGGCTTGATCTTTCATCTTCTTCTGACCTAGCCTTTGGGATAGCTTTCAGCACAATGGTCCCTCCCAAGTGATGGTTCTCTAAAAATCTCATGTGGGTGCTATCGTGGCGAAGAGTAAAAAGCCGGATTACTTACCGGTAATGCTCTTTTATTGAGTCCACGACAGCACCCACTCACTACCCTTCCTAAGTTAAATATAGAGTAGAGCACGTAATGGTGGTTGTACAGTCATGGCCAAAAGTTTTGAGAATGACACAAATATTAATTTTTACAAAGTCTACTGCTTCACTTTTTCTAATGGCAATTTGCATATACTCCAGAATGTTATAAAGAGTGATCAACTTAACAGCAATTACTTGCAAAGTCAATATTTGGCTAGAAAATGAACTTTATCCCCCAAAACACATTTCAGCATCATTGCAGCCCTGCCTTAAAAGGACCAGCTAACCTCTTTTCAGTGATTGCTCCATTAACACAGGTGTGGGTGTTGATGAGGACATGGCTGGAGATCAATCTGTCATGATTACCGTATATACTCATGTATAAGCCGACCCATGTATAAGCCGACCCCCCCTAATTTTGCCACAAAAAACTTGGAAAACTTATTGACTCGCGTATAAGCCGGGTGTATAAGTTGCTCCCCCATCCAGCTCTGTGCGCCCCCATTCTCCTCTGTGCTCCCCTCCTCCTGCTCCATTATCCTGTCCTGCTCCGTGCTTTCCATCCTCCCCCGTCCTGCTCCGTGCTCCCCCATCCAGCTCTGCACTCCCCCATTCTCCTCTGTGCCCACCTCCGTGCTCTCCGTCCTCCCCCGTCCTGCTCCGTGCTCTCCGTCCTCCCCCCGTTCTGCTCCGTGCTCTCCGTCCTCCCCCCGTTCTGCTCCTTGCTCTCCGTCCTCCCCCCGTTCTGCTCCGTGCTCTCCGTCCTCCCCCCGTTCTGCTCCGTGCTCTCCGTCCTCCCCCCGTTCTGCTCCGTGCTCTCCGTCCTCCCCCCGTTCTGCTCCGTGCTCTCCGTCCCCCCCCACCGTTCTGCTCCGTGCTCTCCGTCCTCCCCCCCGTCCTGCTCCGTGCTCTCCGTCCTCCCCCCCGTCCTGCTCCGTGCTCTCCGTCCTCCCCCCCCCCCGTCCTGCTCCGTGCTCTCCGTCCTCTCCCGTTCTGCTCAGTGCTCTCCGTCCTCCCCCCGTCCTGCTCCGTGCTCTCCGTCCTCCCCCGTTCTGCTCCGTGCTCTCCGTCCTCCCCCCGTTCTGCTCCGTGCTCTCCGTCCTCCCCCCGTCCTGCTCCGTCCTCCCCGTTCTGCTCCGTGCTCTCCGTCTTCCCCCCGTCCTGCTCTGTGCTCTCCGTCCTCCCCCGTTCTGCTCCATGCTCTCCGTCCTCCCCACCCCCCCCCCCGTCCTGCTCCGTGCTCCTTGTCCTCCTCCATGCTCCCCCCATCCTCCTCCATCATACTCACCCTCCCCGTGCCATCGCTGAACGTCCCGGCGGGCAATCCTGCGTTCTCCCCGGCTTCCTGCAGCTCTCCAGCGCTGAGCGGTGACGTAATACCGCTCATTAAGGCCATGAATATGGAGGCCACGCCCATGGGAGTGGTGTCGCGTCCATATTACATGACCTTAATGAGCAGGTATTATGTCACCGCTCAGCGCTAGAGAGCTGCAGGAAGCCGGGAGAACGCAGGATTGCAGGGACGTTCAGCGATGGCACTGGGAGGGTGAGTATGATGTCCCAGCCACCGGCTCCTGCCGCCGCATCCCCTCCCCCGCTGGTTTCTGCCCTATGACTCGTGTATGAGCCGAGGGGGCATTTTCAGCACAAAAAAAGGTGCTGAAAATCTCGGCTTATACACGAGTATATACGGTAAGTAAGAATGACACTACTGGACACTTTAAAAGGAGGCTGCTGCTTGGCATCATTGTTTCTCTTCTGTTAACCATGGTTATCTCTAATGAAACATGTGCAGTCATCATTGCAATGCAATAAAGAATGGTACCAGAATGTCCTCCAAGAACAACTTCTCCCAACCATCCAAGAGCAGTTTGGCGATCAACAATGCCTTTTCCAGCATGATGGAGCACCTTGCCATAAAGCAAAGGTGATAACTAAATGGCTCAGAGAACAAAACATAGAGATATTGGGTCCATGGCCTGGAAACTCCCCAGATCTTAATCCCATTGAGCACTTGTGGTCAATCATCAAGAGACGGGTGGACAAACAAAAACCTAAAAATTCTGACAAAATTAAATCATTGATTGTGCAAGAATGGACTGCTATCAGTCAGGATTTGGTCCAGAAGTTGATTGAGAGCATGCCAGGGAAAATTGCAGAGGTCCTGAAGAAGAAGGGTCAACACTGCAAATATTGACTTGCTGCATTAACTCATTCTAACTGTCAATATAAGCTTTTGTTACTCATATGCAGGGCCGGCTCCAGGTTTTTATGGGCCCCGGGCGAAGGAGCCTCAGTGGGCCCCTTTAACACAGACCACGATTCATGATGCACAGATACAGCAGAGAAATATGGGTACAGTACAATGCCAAATACTTCACTTCTTACATTACATGACTGATATCTATTGTAAATTGTACAATAGCTCAAAAACCGCCAAATCCTCACAGCGCACAGAACAGACTGGACAGTACAGTCCTCCATACAATATTATGGGCACCACAGTCTCCCCCTCATCACCCATATAATACCCCATGCAGGATGTCACCCCCCATATAATGCTCCACACAGAATACTGGACCCAATATAATGCTCCATACAGGATACTGGTCCCCATATAATGCTCCATACAGGATACTGGTCCCCATATAATGCTCCATACAGGATACTGGTCCCCATATAATGCTCCATACAAAATATGGAGCTCTCCTCTGCGCTGTACTGCGTTCTGCACTGTTACGGCTCAGGAAAGGGCGCTGTGGAAAGACTCCCCATTATCATCATGATTGTCTCCCCATCATCATCATTGCCTCCTTATCATCATCATTGCCTCCCCATCATCATCATGGCCTCCCCATTATCATCAATGCCTGTCCATCATCATCATCTCCTCCCCATCATCATCAATGCCTGCCCATCATCATCTTCTCCCCATCATCAATGCCTGCCCATTATCATCAATGCCTGCCCATTATCATCATCTTCTCCCCATCATCAATGCCTGCCCATTATCATCATCTTCTCCCCATCATCATCAATGCCTCCCCATTATCAGCAATGCCTGCCCATCATCATCTTCTCCCCATCATCAATGCCTGACCATTATCATCATCTTCTCCCCATCATCATCATCAATGCCTCCCCATTATCAGCAATGCCTGCCCATCATCACACACAGACAGCACACAAGCACTCTCTCACATACTTATACACACACATACACACACACACACAAAGCACCGCACTACAGACACACAGAGACACACACACACACACACGTCTTACCCGTCCGACGTCCGCGCGCTTTCTGCCACAGCCGGCCACTGAATGATGACGTCATTCAGCGGCGCTGCTGTGAGAGGAAGCGCCGGTGCCCCCTGTAAACCCGGAGCTGCGGCAGCGGAGGCACGGGGGAGGTAAGTATTGTGCCAGCTGATGCCGGGGCCCTGAGTAAGCGGGGGGGGGCCCAGTGGCAGCGCTGACACCGCTCTCCTCCGCTAACGGGCGCGGGGGTGCCATACGGCGAGTGAGCCCCCCCGCCTGCTCAGGGCCCCGGCACTTGCCCAGGTGTGCCGGGTGCTGACGCCGGCCCTGCTCATATGTTTGCAATTATATTTCTGTCTGTGATAAAAAACATCTGTCAAACACACATAAAAACCAGAGGGCAGCAGATCATGTGAAAATATAATATTTGTGTCATTCTCAAAACTTTTGGCCATGACTGTATATTTTGTATATAAGTATGTGTGTTGTGTGTTGTATATATATACACACACACACATACTTATATACAAAATATATGTATATATATATATATATATACACACACACACACACACACACATATATAAAAAAAAAAAATATATATATATATATATGTGTGTGTGTGTATGTATATACAGCACAGACCAAAAGTTTGGACACACCTTCTCATTCAACGATTTTTCTGTATTTTCATATATTCAAAATTGAAGGCATGTTGAATCAGCATGGCTACC
The DNA here is from genome assembly GCA_033576555.1 of Oophaga sylvatica. Classification (NCBI taxonomy): domain Eukaryota; kingdom Metazoa; phylum Chordata; class Amphibia; order Anura; family Dendrobatidae; genus Oophaga; species Oophaga sylvatica. The sequence continues at coordinate 411,918,852 of JARQOD010000005.1, forward strand.
ACATCATCTTGCAGCAGCATGCGATTCCATCCGGTTTGCGTTTAGTTGGACCATCATTTATTTTTCAACAGGACAATGACCCCAAACACACCTCCAGGCTGTGTAAGGGCTATTTGACCAAGAAGGAGAGTGTTGGGGTGCTACGCCAGATGACCTGGCCTCCACAGTCATCAGACCTGAACCCAATTGAGATGGTTTGGGGTGAGCTGGACCTCTCACCGCTTCAATTTTGAATAAATCCCCAACAGTGTCACCAGCAAAGCTCCCCCACATCATCACACCACCTCCTCCATGCTTCACGATGGGAACCAGGCATGTAGAGTCCATCCATTCACCTTTTCTGCGCACAAAGCAGTAATCAAAGCAAAAGGTGGCTACTTTGAAGAACCTAGAATATAAAACATATTTTCAGTTGTTTCACACTTTTTTGTAAAGTGTAATGTATAATTCCACATGTGTTAATTCATAGTTTTGATGCCTTCAGTGTGATTCTACAATTTTCATAGTCATGAAAATACAGAAAAATCTTTGAATGAGAAGGTGTGTCCAAACTTTTGGTCTATACTGTATATTTCTATATATCTATATCTATCTATATATCTATATGTATAATTTTACAGATAAGGTCCTTTATCATAAATGCCCATAACTGATAGGCCGCACTTACTTTTCATAACAATTTTTTTTACATATTTTTTTGCTAGGTTTACTTGCAAAAAGCAAAAAATGGTGTAGCTACACCAATAGTATATTCTTATAGATCTTACCAAGAGGTATGATATACAGCAAAAATGAGAATTAAAATTTAACCTTTAATAATAATTAAAATGATTTTTTTGAAAATGCCACACTAGTGAATGAAAATAATTAATAGGTACAGAAGGGCTTCAAAACCAAAATCATAGAATCATGCCCTATAGGCAATCCTTTATTGATAAAATACCTCAATGGGTAGCACCCAAAAACAACCGTGATATAAAAAACAAAAAACAAAGTGTATTCCTAACTTAAAAGCTATGGGGATAGCCTAGAGTCCCTGATGTAGGTCTGGGCTGTCACCTGCCTAACAGCGGAGGTTGGCACCCTAGGGGAAGCTTGTGGGCCCCCGCTCCACGATGCTGACCCTAGGGTCCCTGTTAGGCCCTTACACCTTAGGGGATACCTCTACCCAAATAGTAGGGAGACCCC
>JARQOD010000005.1:411920139-412012444 GCA_033576555.1 Oophaga sylvatica
GCCAGCTGATGCCGGGGCCCTGAGTAAGCGGGGGGGGGCCCAGTGGCAGCGCTGACACCGCTCTCCTCCGCTAACGGGCGCGGGGGTGCCATACGGCGAGTGAGCCCCCCCGCCTGCTCAGGGCCCCGGCACTTGCCCAGGTGTGCCGGGTGCTGACGCCGGCCCTGCTCATATGTTTGCAATTATATTTCTGTCTGTGATAAAAAACATCTGTCAAACACACATAAAAACCAGAGGGCAGCAGATCATGTGAAAATATAATATTTGTGTCATTCTCAAAACTTTTGGCCATGACTGTATATTTTGTATATAAGTATGTGTGTGTGTGTGTATGTATATATATACACACACACACATACTTATATACAAAATATATGTATATATATATATATATATACACACACACACACACACACACATATATAAAAAAAAAAATATATATATATATATATATGTGTGTGTGTGTATGTATATACAGCACAGACCAAAAGTTTGGACACACCTTCTCATTCAACGATTTTTCTGTATTTTCATATATTCAAAATTGAAGGCATGTTGAATCAGCATGGCTACCACATCATCTTGCAGCAGCATGCGATTCCATCCGGTTTGCGTTTAGTTGGACCATCATTTATTTTTCAACAGGACAATGACCCCAAACACACCTCCAGGCTGTGTAAGGGCTATTTGACCAAGAAGGAGAGTGTTGGGGTGCTACGCCAGATGACCTGGCCTCCACAGTCATCAGACCTGAACCCAATTGAGATGGTTTGGGGTGAGCTGGACCTCTCACCGCTTCAATTTTGAATAAATCCCCAACAGTGTCACCAGCAAAGCTCCCCCACATCATCACACCACCTCCTCCATGCTTCACGATGGGAACCAGGCATGTAGAGTCCATCCATTCACCTTTTCTGCGCACAAAGCAGTAATCAAAGCAAAAGGTGGCTACTTTGAAGAACCTAGAATATAAAACATATTTTCAGTTGTTTCACACTTTTTTGTAAAGTGTAATGTATAATTCCACATGTGTTAATTCATAGTTTTGATGCCTTCAGTGTGATTCTACAATTTTCATAGTCATGAAAATACAGAAAAATCTTTGAATGAGAAGGTGTGTCCAAACTTTTGGTCTATACTGTATATTTCTATATATCTATATCTATCTATATATCTATATGTATAATTTTACAGATAAGGTCCTTTATCATAAATGCCCATAACTGATAGGCCGCACTTACTTTTCATAACAATTTTTTTTACATATTTTTTTGCTAGGTTTACTTGCAAAAAGCAAAAAATGGTGTAGCTACACCAATAGTATATTCTTATAGATCTTACCAAGAGGTATGATATACAGCAAAAATGAGAATTAAAATTTAACCTTTAATAATAATTAAAATGATTTTTTTGAAAATGCCACACTAGTGAATGAAAATAATTAATAGGTACAGAAGGGCTTCAAAACCAAAATCATAGAATCATGCCCTATAGGCAATCCTTTATTGATAAAATACCTCAATGGGTAGCACCCAAAAACAACCGTGATATAAAAAACAAAAAACAAAGTGTATTCCTAACTTAAAAGCTATGGGGATAGCCTAGAGTCCCTGATGTAGGTCTGGGCTGTCACCTGCCTAACAGCGGAGGTTGGCACCCTAGGGGGAAGCGTTGTGGCGCCCCCGCTCCACGATGGCTGACCCTAGGGTCCCTGTTAGGCCCTTACACCTTAGGGGATACCTCTACCCAAATAGTAGGGAGACCCCTAACATTAATACAGAGACCAGCTAACATTAAAGGTGACCCTAAGTCCCCAAAGTATTAAAAACAGTTCACAACACACGGGGTGGTAGGAAGTATAATGGAGATTGGCACAGATCTGCTGTACAACACTGCTAGTATACAGCAGCCTCCTTTTATGAATAGGAGTTATGATAAAACTGCCTTCTTGTGCCACAGCTTAATGAAAGTGAATGTGAGCAGTCTCATAGTTGTTCACTCACTAGTCCAGGCTCCTCCAGTGTATAGGAAATCTAAATGTGTGTGCATACCAGACAGTCAAATATAAGCTAAGATGCAATCTATAATTGTCAGCTATTGGACCAAAAGTCTAGTCTGAACTTATAAACACACTAAAAAAATGACTAGAGCATATAATGACTGGAATAAATAAGACGCATCGGCGTCATGAGAAGGTCATTGACACTTGATTTCTTTGTCATGTTAGGGGATAGCAATATTTGAAGATAAATGTATAAGGCAGCAAGATATAATTGATGTATACCTTCCCTATACACTGAGAAACTCCTCAGGAGGCGCTACTATTGATGGTGGTGGGGTGACCATGAGAAATGATGAGTATCGTTACGCATTTCTTATTAATATCATTTTATAATGGAGTTTCTCAGTGTATCCACATCATGATGAGGGGTGATTAGTATTATACGTACAGGAAGGCAATATATATACCTATTCCCCATTGAGCACCATACCTGTAGGAATGTTATATCCGTACCTATCTCCTATTCGGTACATCGGGCATTGCTAGGGAAGGTAAACATCAATTATATCTTGCTGCCTTATACATTTATCTTCAAATATTGCTATCCCCTAACATGACAAAGAAATCAAGTGTCAATGACCTTCTCATGACGCCGATGCGTCTTATTTATTCCAGTCATTATATGCTCTAGTCATTTTTTAGTGTGTTTATAAGTTCAGACTAGACTTTTGGTCCAATAGCTGACAATTATAGATTGCATCTTAGCTTATATTTGACTGTCTGGTATGCACACACATTTAGATTTCCTATACACTGGAGGAGCCTGGACTAGTGAGTGAACAACTATGAGACTGCTCACATTCACTTTCATTAAGCTGTGGCACAAGAAGGCAGTTTTATCATAACTCCTATTCATAAAAGGAGGCTGCTGTATACTAGCAGTGTTGTACAGCAGATCTGTGCCAATCTCCATTATACTTCCTACCACCCCGTGTGTTGTGAACTGTTTTTAATACTTTGGGGACTTAGGGTCACCTTTAATGTTAGCTGGTCTCTGTATTAATGTTAGGGGTCTCCCTACTATTTGGGTAGAGGTATCCCCTAAGGTGTAAGGGCCTAACAGGGACCCTAGGGTCAGCCATCGTGGAGCGGGGGCGCCACAACGTGCCACCCTAGTGAAACCACAATTAAAGTAGTTGTATAATTATCCTAAAGCATAGGAAAGATGTGTATCTTCGTACCGTGTTAGCCAGTAGATAGAAAAATATTTAGACTTGAGAGTCCTCAGTGGTTGATACCTTTTAATGGCTAACTGAAAAGATGGTAACAAATTGCAAGCTTTCGAGACTACTCAGGTCTCTTCATCAGGCATAGACTAATACAACATCTGAAGAATCACATATTTATACACAAAATAGCACAGAAAAAATGCAATAGGTAGGACAAGTGACATGAAGCAGAACTGTCATTATGGCAGAGGGATTAACATAAATATGACTAGTTCATAGATAAGGAGTGAAGGTTTTATTACCCTCTGATTGGGGTCTGGTATTGTGTTGTGATGACCCTAAAAGGTCAGGGAGGCAGATTCCTTAATTGTTGTAGAACGACATAAAACTCTGGGATATATTCATCCCAGCACTAAGAGTGTCAAAGGTCATCATAAGTTTATATTCCCAGACTTTTCTATCCTTCTCAGATTTGAAGTTAGATTTTAATACAAGTAATTCCATATCTGTCATGCTATGACCGGGCATACAAAAGTGTTTGGCCACAGGTAAATCCATTCTTTTTTCTCTTATCGTGTGGCGATGAGAATTCATCCTTGTTCTCAGTTTTTGCCCGGTCTCCCCCACATACAGACCCCCAGTTGGACATTTAGTACATATAATTAGGTACACCACATTAGATGTGATGCAGCTGAAAGTACCTGGTATCTTGTAGTCCTGATGGGAGTTGAGGATCTTTATCCTGTCCGTGGTCATTATAGATGTACAGGTTTTGCATTTCTTTTGTCTGCAAGGAAAGGTTCCTGCAGCTGTTGGGGAGGACAGGGAGCTTCTGACAATGATGCTTCTTAGATTTGGGGGCTGCCTAAAACATAGTAGTGGGGGGTCTGGAAATATGGATTGTAATCGGGCATCTTTTTGTAGTAAAGGTTGTAGTTTCCGTGCAGCTCCCCTTAGCATCTCCAGACTTGGATTGTAGGTGACCACTAGAGGCACCCGGTTATTTTCTTCTTTAGCTTTGTAATGTAGCAGGTGATTCCTTGATATTCTGGTGGCTCTTGTAATTTGGTTTTCAATTGTTCTTGGATGGTAGCCCTGGTTCAAAAAAGTCTTTCTGAGGCGACCAAGGTGTTCATCTCTATCCATGGGGTTGGAACATATACGGTTGTATCTGATGGCTTGGCTGTAGACAATAGAGTTTTTTATGTGTTTAGGATGGAAACTGTCCCATTTAAGATATGTTGGACGGTCGATTGGCTTCTGATACAGGGATGTCTCTATTTCATTGTTCTTTAGCTTAATGGTGGTGTCTAAAAAGTTAATTTCAGTGCTGGAGTAGTTAAGTGTTAAGTTGATGGTGGGATGAAATTGATTGAACTGTTTATGGAACGTCTTTAGCTGTTGTTCAGACTCCGTCCAGATGATTAAAATGTCATCAATGTAGCGGTAGTAGGCCCGAGGCCTGATGGGGCAGGAGGACAAAAATTCGCTTTCAAGCTTGGCCATGAAAAGATTTGCATACTGTGGAGCCATTTTACTTCCCATAGCTGTGCCAGTCTCCTGAAGATAGATCTTGTTGTCAAATTCAAAGTAATTGTGGGTGAGGATGAATTTTGTGAGTTTCACCACAGAATCAGCATCATTCCCGGTGTTTCCCATGAAGACTTTGCAGGCATTTAATCCATCCTGGTGTGGGATATTAGAGTACAAAGATTCCACATCCATGGTGGCCAGGATGGTTCCTTCTGGTAGAGAACCTATTGCTGCTAGTTTATTCAGTAGGTCAGTTGTGTCCTGAATGTAGCTGGGTGTATCCTTTACCAGGGGTTTAAGAACACCCTCTACCCATCCAGATACTTGCTCAGTAAGGGTGTCCACACATGAAATAATCGGCCTCCCTGGATTTCCGGCTTTGTGGATTTTGGGAAGCATGTAGAATGTCCCTGTTCTTGGACTCTCTGGTATCAGGTCATCGGCTCTTATGGATTTGTCAGGCAGACAAGATACCAACTTGCTTAGTTCCTTGTAATAGTCCTGTGTAGGGTCCGACTCCAGTTTTCTGTAGTAGCGTGTGTCCGTAAGTTGTCTGTTTGCTTCCTTCATATAGTCTGATGTGTTCATCATGACTATTGCACCTCCCTTGTCAGCAGGTTTAATGATGATTTCTTTGTTGGTTTTCAGAGACTGTATGGCCTTTCTCTCCTGGGCACTGATGTTGGAGGCTTGTCTCTTGTTGGTGGCTATGATGGTGGATTTTATCAAATGTCTGAATGAGTCTATATATTTATCCAAATGAGGGTTACGTCCAGGTGGAGGTGTCCAGTCTGACCTCTTCTTGGTTATTGGGATCCCTCTTCCTTCAGTCCGAGTGACCTTTTAGGGTCATCACAACACAATACCAGACCCCAATCAGAGGGTAATAAAACCTTCACTCCTTATCTATGAACTAGTCATATTTATGTTAATCCCTCTGCCATAATGACAGTTCTGCTTCATGTCACTTGTCCTACCTATTGCATTTTTTCTGTGCTATTTTGTGTATAAATATGTGATTCTTCAGATGTTGTATTAGTCTATGCCTGATGAAGAGACCTGAGTAGTCTCGAAAGCTTGCAATTTGTTACCATCTTTTCAGTTAGCCATTAAAAGGTATCAACCACTGAGGACTCTCAAGTCTAAATATTTTTCTATCTACTGGCTAACACGGTACGAAGATACACATCTTTCCTATATCAAAATGGAGGATACCAGAATGTACCGCATCTTTATGGAACTGAAACCACTTCTGAAGAAACGTGCACAAATGGACAGCGACATTTTTTTCTTATCTAAATGCAAAAAGGAGAATCTAATTCCCAAAGGACTCTGGATTACAAACCCAATTCTTCACACCTACAATACCCATTATGCACAAAACCTTTGTCACAGGACTTCTGAAAGACTAAGGAACCATCTTTTGCATGTCTGCTACAGCATAAGGAGTAAAGTCCAAGGACAATTGGAAACTCTGAGGAAAACACTTACAGAAAGCACAGAGCAAAAATTACAACAATACTACAACAAACTACGGACCTTTCTGATTCAAAACAAGGAAAAGAAACTACACAGATTGCGCCTCCATTCCGGACTCTATACAAACAGATACAAAACAAAACCAAAACCTGACAACTCTGACAACCACTCCATTCCAGACACAAAAGCATCTAACTGTGTCATCAATCTCTCAGATTACAAACCCAACAAAGTGGAGCTTGCTGTGCTTTCTAGAGGACTCTCATTTTGTCCTACTAAGGCCCTGGATAAAACCGAACTCTGCAGTGATATGGAACATTTTTTCAGGAGACTGCGCCTGAGGGAATACTTCAATGATACAGAAGATTCAGAAAACACTCGGACTGAAGGAAGAGGGATCCCAATAACCAAGAAGAGGTCAGACTGGACACCTCCACCTGGACGTAACCCTCATTTGGATAAATATATAGACTCATTCAGACATTTGATAAAATCCACCATCATAGCCACCAACAAGAGACAAGCCTCCAACATCAGTGCCCAGGAGAGAAAGGCCATACAGTCTCTGAAAACCAACAAAGAAATCATCATTAAACCTGCTGACAAGGGAGGTGCAATAGTCATGATGAACACATCAGGCTATATGAAGGAAGCAAACAGACAACTTACGGACACACGCTACTACAGAAAACTGGAGTCGGACCCTACACAGGACTATTACAAGGAACTAAGCAAGTTGGTATCTTGTCTGTCTGACAAATCCATAAGAGCTGATGACCTGATACCAGAGAGTCCAAGAACAGGGACATTCTACATGCTTCCCAAAATCCACAAAGCCGGAAATCCAGGGAGGCCGATTATTTCATGTGTGGACACCCTTACTGAGCAAGTATCTGGATGGGTAGAGGGTGTTCTTAAACCCCTGGTAAAGGATACACCCAGCTACATTCAGGACACAACTGACCTACTGAATAAACTAGCAGCAATAGGTTCTCTACCAGAAGGAACCATCCTGGCCACCATGGATGTGGAATCTTTGTACTCTAATATCCCACACCAGGATGGATTAAATGCCTGCAAAGTCTTCATGGGAAACACCGGGAATGATGCTGATTCTGTGGTGAAACTCACAAAATTCATCCTCACCCACAATTACTTTGAATTTGACAACAAGATCTATCTTCAGGAGACTGGCACAGCTATGGGAAGTAAAATGGCTCCACAGTATGCAAATCTTTTCATGGCCAAGCTTGAAAGCGAATTTTTGTCCTCCTGCCCCATCAGGCCTCGGGCCTACTACCGCTACATTGATGACATTTTAATCATCTGGACGGAGTCTGAACAACAGCTAAAGACGTTCCATGAACAGTTCAATCAATTTCATCCCACCATCAACTTAACACTTAACTACTCCAGCACTGAAATTAACTTTTTAGACACCACCATTAAGCTAAAGAACAATGAAATAGAGACATCCCTGTATCAGAAGCCAATCGACCGTCCAACATATCTTAAATGGGACAGTTTCCATCCTAAACACATAAAAAACTCTATTGTCTACAGCCAAGCCATCAGATACAACCGTATATGTTCCAACCCCATGGATAGAGATGAACACCTTGGTCGCCTCAGAAAGACTTTTTTGAACCAGGGCTACCATCCAAGAACAATTGAAAACCAAATTACAAGAGCCACCAGAATATCAAGGAATCACCTGCTACATTACAAAGCTAAAGAAGAAAATAACCGGGTGCCTCTAGTGGTCACCTACAATCCAAGTCTGGAGATGCTAAGGGGAGCTGCACGGAAACTACAACCTTTACTACAAAAAGATGCCCGATTACAATCCATATTTCCAGACCCCCCACTACTATGTTTTAGGCAGCCCCCAAATCTAAGAAGCATCATTGTCAGAAGCTCCTTGTCCTCCCCAACAGCTGCAGGAACCTTTCCTTGCAGACAAAAGAAATGCAAAACCTGTACATCTATAATGACCACGGACAGGATAAAGATCCCCAACTCCCATCAGGACTACAAGATACCAGGTACTTTCAGCTGCATCACATCTAATGTGGTGTACCTAATTATATGTACTAAATGTCCAACTGGGGGTCTGTATGTGGGGGAGACCGGGCAAAAACTGAGAACAAGGATGAATTCTCATCGCCACACGATAAGAGAAAAAAGAATGGATTTACCTGTGGCCAAACACTTTTGTATGCCCGGTCATAGCATGACAGATATGGAATTACTTGTATTAAAATCTAACTTCAAATCTGAGAAGGATAGAAAAGTCTGGGAATATAAACTTATGATGACCTTTGACACTCTTAGTGCTGGGATGAATATATCCCAGAGTTTTATGTCGTTCTACAACAATTAAGGAATCTGCCTCCCTGACCTTTTAGGGTCATCACAACACAATACCAGACCCCAATCAGAGGGTAATAAAACCTTCACTCCTTATCTATGAACTAGTCATATTTATGTTAATCCCTCTGCCATAATGACAGTTCTGCTTCATGTCACTTGTCCTACCTATTGCATTTTTTCTGTGCTATTTTGTGTATAAATATGTGATTCTTCAGATGTTGTATTAGTCTATGCCTGATGAAGAGACCTGAGTAGTCTCGAAAGCTTGCAATTTGTTACCATCTTTTCAGTTAGCCATTAAAAGGTATCAACCACTGAGGACTCTCAAGTCTAAATATTTTTCTATCCTAAAGCAGTCAGATGCTGTCTGACTGAGAAAAACAGCCACCTAAGGATAAAATAAGATCTATTCTGCAGTAGTCAGAAAATCTATATACACAGAGAATAATGTTGCAATTATAATTGGTTGGTACACAGAAACGGAAAACCAACCATAAAAAAAGCAAACATCATAATGCTGGTAGCATATAAAATATCTATAACAGAATATCAATATTTAGACATAAAGATAGAAAAAGATTGGAACATTCTCACCAATTCCATTTAGCCAATTTCCATTATCAATGGCTATTTTGGGGGAAAATGGGGGTGCGTCTTATGGTCGCAATACACTCACAAATCCGGTGGCGGCGGTCCCAATGCAGCCTCCCTGTGCTCTGTGGTGCGGTGGTGTTGGGGCTTTGTAGTATGGCTGCAGCGGGGCTCTGTGCTGCGTGGGCTGCTCTGCCGGCATTTCGTCAAAGGCTGAAAGCCCCCCGCAGCTCCATTGCTGCAACGCGGTGGCCTCCAGAAAGATAGCCACCGGGGGCGGCGCATACTCCAGTTCAAATCTCGGCAACGAGATCTCGGGACAAGATCTCGTTGCGGAGATCTGAATCTGAGCATGCCCACCCCCAGCGGCTATCTTTCCGGAGGCCCCTGGCGGCTATCTTTCCGGAGGCCTCCCGTCGCAGCAAAAGAGCTGCGGGGGGCTTTCGGTCTTTGACAAAATGCCGACGGAGCCCTCCACGCAGCACAGAGCCCTGCTGCAGCCACACTACAAAGCCCCAACACCACCGCACCACAGAGCACAGGGAGGCTGCATTGGGACCACCATCACGGGACTGCCTCCACAGGATTTGTAAGTATATTGCCACCCCACAGAGCACGGACACAGAAACCCCACAGAGCAAAGCCGCCCCACGGACACAGCCACCCCACAGAGCACTACCACTGCACCAGCCTGGACCACCGAACGATCCCTGTGACCACTCCTCTACCAGTGCTGATCCCTTCGCTGGTAAGCTGAATTCGGACTGGTTTTCCCTATTTTCCGTCTGAAAATTTAAGGTGCGTCTTATGGTCCGGTGCGTCTTATAATCCGAAAAATATGGTAAAGATTTTCCTGTATTTTCATGACTATGAAAATTGTACATTCACACTGAAGGCATCAAAACTATGAATTAACACATGTGGAATTATATACTTAACTAAAAAGTGTGTAACAACTGAATATGTCTTATATTCTAGGTTCTTCAAAGTAGCCACCTTTTGCTTTGACTGCTTTGCACACTCTTGGCATTCTCTTGATAAGCTTCAAGAGGGTAGTCTTGAGCCTTGAGTGTGCAGTAGTTAAATTCCAAGAGACTGTGCTATACAGCCTATTTTATTTCTGTGTTGCAGTTAGCTGCTCACATCCCTCCGAGCTCCTGACAAGCTGCTGTTATAAATGTTGAAAAATCACCAGCCCCTAGCAATCTTCTTCCAAAACAGGTCTAATCATGCTCTCACTTTTAAGAGCTGTGTGCTTGCTCAAATTCCCTCTCATTTTTATATAATTACAGTGACAGCGTGTACATTCAGAACAAACCACTGATGGCTGAGCACTTTATGCTTTGTTTTACATGTGGGTTTTTTGCACCTTTTTATTTTTTACGTTTGCTGTAGTGGTGGATTTGGCTGTAGAAATTAAAACTGCAAGATTATGTTAACAGATGCCATTTTTCCAGAATTTTTTTGTTTTTTGCTGCTGTCAAACCCTGCATAAAACTGAGCAAATGGCTGTTTTGTATCTTGATGGATTTTTCAAGCAGACTACACACGTGATTTGTTTACAGTACATGAATAAAGCTAGTTTTATTCATCAAAATTGCAGTACAGATGTTATACTTATTGTTTTTCTATAGGTGAAAACGCTGTAAAAATGCTGAAAGAATTGACATGCGGCAGATTTTCAAAATCTCCGTAGTTCTCAAATTCGGTCAGGAATGAAAAGTACCAAGTGTCAAGTAACTCAAATATGCTTATTTATATAGTGCCATCATATTCCAGTCACCTTCAATTGACTATGGATGTTAACCCCTTAGTGAAAACCAATATGTCTTTTTACTAACCTCACATATGAGACAATAGCATCCCCCGACAGGTAAAAATACAGCAGCTGTTCACTGTACATTATAGCTGACTCCTTGCTGTATCAGCTTTGATTGGTTTTGACACCAACCATGGCTTTTTAACCTCTTAGATTCTTCTGTCAATGGTGATTACAGCACCCCATTGGCATCCTGAGATCTTGATAGTGTGATCCTGATGTTTGCGATGGCAAAACACGACCAAATAACAGTTTTCCGGCTATAGTAGCCTGTTGTGAATATGCTGGAGGCGGCTTCTGAGCTTGGACTCCCTCCGGTGGTTGCTGAGGGTAATGAACTGATTACCGAATGTTTGCTGTTTTTTTTCTCTGTTTGATTTTTTCTGCTGGTTTGCTGCCTGCAGTGTACTGCAGCCTGTCCCCTTTTGGGGGTCTGGCGCTGCAATTGTGCTCCGTTTGTGTCTGCACTTTTGCTTTGCTCCTTTGTTACTTTTTATTTGCTGAATAGCGTTTTGTTACACCAGAGATCTGATTTAGGTGGTTGAGATCAGAAGTGTTGGTATTTTTGTTAGGGTTTTTTTTGGATTGTAGTCAGAATTCTTTCCTGTACTTTTCTGTCTAGACAGATTGGGCCCCAGTGTTTGCTCATTCTTCTTGTCTAACCGCCATTACATGTTTTGGGGCTTCCTATTTTCTTTGGGGATCTGCTCCAGGGCAGATAGCTTTCATCTTTCTGCCTTTAGGTATAGTTATCTCTCAGGCTATGACGAGGCAGCTAGGATCACCGTAGGAACGCTCCACGGCTACTTCTAGTTGTGTGGTCAGTTCAGGTTACTGCAATCCAATAGGTTCCAGCCTCTCTGGTGTATTACCGCTTTTGCTATTTTTTGCTATTTCTCCTCAGTTACCGAAACATAACAGTATAACTGGCCCAAAAACTGAAAATTGTATGGTACTCACAGAACTGGAAAATAGTAATAAGGAAACTGTTTGTTGCATTTTTTTCCCTCTTTTCTCTGGGTGCTGAGGAGGAATTTTTATTTTTTTTTCTCTCAATGCAGTTTGCACAGTTGTCTGGCCGTGTGGATCAGCTTGCCACTGAGGTTCGGAGTATTGCTACCTATCTTGCTGGGTTACCGGTTGTGGAACCTAGGATCCCCAAGCCAGATTTGTTTTTGGGGGATCGATCTAATTTTTTGAATTTCAAAAATAACTGTAAGTTGTTTTTTGCCTTAAAGCCTAAGTCCTCAGGGAACGCGGCACAGCAGGTTCAAATTGTCATCTCCCTGCTGCGCGGCGACCCTCAGGATTGGGCCTTTTCCTTGACACCTGGGGATCCTGTTTTGAATGATATTGATGTATTTTTTCTGGCTTTGGGGTTATTGTACGATGAACCTAATGTCACTGATCAAGCTGAAAAGATCTTGTTGGCATTAAATCAGGGTCTTGAAGATGCTGAGTTGTACTGTCAGAAATTTCGAAAGTGGGCAGTCCTGACCAAATGGAATGATGATGCTTTGGCAGCCCTTTTTCGGAAGGGGCTGTCAGAGAATGTAAAGGATGTTATGGTGGGATTCCCTGTTCCCTCTGGTCTCAATGATTCTATGTCTTTGGCTATTCAAATTGACAGACGTTTGCGTGAGCGCAGAGGTATGCATGAGATAGTGTTGCCTTGTGAGCCAGCTCCTGAGCCCATGCAGTGTGATGGAGTGACTTCTGGGGCACAGCGTCATGAGTTTCGTAAGCGCAATGTGTTATGTTTCTACTGTGGTGACGCTTCCCATGCTATTTCTGTCTGCCCTAAGCGGGGAAGACATTTTGCACGCTCAGTTGTCTTGGGTAGTGTTCAGACTAAATTTCTGTTGACTGTTGCCCTAATTTGCTCCCTGTCCACATTTTCTGCTCAGGCTTTTGTTGATTCAGGAGCAGCTATTAACCTGATGGATTTTGACTTTGCCAAATGTTGTGGGTTTCCCATGATACCCCTGCGGAAGTCTATTCCCCTACTGGGCATTGATTCTACCCCTTTGGCGGAGAATAAACCCCAGTTTTCTACTCAGGTGATAATGTGGGTTGAACCAGATCATCAGGAGAGTTGCAAATTTCTGGTGCTGCATAATCTGCATGACATTATTGTACTAGGTTTCCTTTGGTTACAGTCTCATAATCCTGTTTTGGATTGGAAATCTGTGTCTGTGACCTGTTGGGGCTGCCAATGTGTTAATACTGACACTCCTGTTTTTTCTGCCTCTCCCCAGTCTCAGGATGTCCCTGACTTTTTGACTGATTTTTCTGATGTGTGTAGTAAAAGTAAATCTGCATCGTTGCCCTCTCACAGGAGCTATGATTGCGCTATTGAATTAGTGCCTGGTGGTAAATTTCCTAAAGGTCGCCTTTTTAATTTATCTGTGCCTGAACACGATGCTATGCGATCTTATATCAAGAAGTCCTTGGAGAAGGGTCATATCAGACCATCCTCTTCACCCTTGGACGCCGGTTTTTTCTTTGTGGCCAAAAAGGATGGTTCATTGAGGCCGTGTATTGATTATCACCTCCTGAATAAGATCACTGTTAAATATCAATATCCGTTACCTTTGAAGGGATCCAGAGACCTCTAAGAGTAACCCTTGTGCCTCTTTCTCTCAAAAATTTTCTCCAACTGAACGTAATTATGACGTGGGTAATTGGGAGTTATTTGCCATGAAGTGGGCCTTTGAAGAGTGGAGACATTGGCTGGAAGAAGCCAAACATCAGGTGGTGGTCCTCACAGACCATAAGAACCTGGTTTATCTCGAATCAGCCAAGCGACTTAATCCTAGACAGACCAGGTGGGCCTAGTTTTTCACACGTTTTAATTTTGTGGTTTCTTTTCTTCCTGGCACTAAGAATGTCAAGGCGGATGCCCTCTCGAGGAGTTTCTTTGCAGATTCTCCTGAGTTATTTGATCCTGCTGTTATTTTGAAAGAGTGTTTTGTTCTTTCCCCCATTTCACCCAATTTGAGACTGGCTCTGTAAGGTTGTCAGGAGGATAAACCTGAGCGCTGCCCTGTTGGGAAGTTGTTTGTTCCAGACCAGTGGAAAAAGAGTGTGATGTCTGAGATTCATTGTTCCGCGTTGGCTGGTCATTCCCGGGATTTTTGGTACCAGAACTAGGTGAGTCGCTCCTTTTGGTGGCCTACTTTGTCTCGTGACGTCAGGGACTTTGTGCAGTCCTGTGGGACTCTCGTTCCAAGCCTTGCTCTCGTTCTAGTGGTTTGTTAATGCCATTACCTGTACCCAAGAGGCCATGGACCCATATTTCTATGGATTTTATTTCTGACCTTCCTGTCTCTCAGAGAATGACCGTTATCTGGGTAATCTGTGATAGGTTTTCCAAGATGATACATCTTGTGCCATTACCTAAGTTGCCTTCCTCCTCCTAGTTGGTGCCTTTGTTCTTTGTTCTGCATGTGGTTCGGTTACTTGGCATTCCGGAGAACATTGTGTCTGACAGAGAAGTCCAGTTTGTTTCCAGATTTTGGAGGACATTTTGTTCTAAACTTGGTGTTCAGTTGTCTTTCTCCTCTGCATTTCACCCTCAGACCAATGGACAAACCGAGAAAACAAACCAGACCTTGGAGACTTATTTGAGATGTTTTGTGTCTGCTGATCAAGATGAATGGGTCTCTTTTTTGCCTTTGGCTGAGTTTGCTCTTAATAATAGAGCTAGCTCTGCCACCTTGATGTCTCCATTTTTCTGCAATTCCGATTTTCACCCTCGATTTTCTTCAGGACAGGCGGAGGCTTCTGTCTGTCCAGGGGTTGACTCTATTGTGCAGCGCATGCAGCAGATTTGGGACCAGGTGGTGGAGAGGTTGTCTCTCTCTCTCAGAAGAAGGCCCAACGGTTTGCCAACCGGCATAGGACTGATGGTCCTCATTTTAAAGTGGGGGACTTGGTTTGGTTGTCCTCAAGGAATATCCCTATGAAGGTTGCATCTCCAAAATTTAAGCCAAGGTTCATTGGACCTTATAAGATCATGGAAATTATTAATCCGGTTTCCTTCCGTTTGCTTCTTCCAGGGACATTTAAGATCCATAACGTGTTCCACAAGTCCTTATTGAAGAGGTTTGTCGAACCAGTGATTCCTATGGCTGCGCCTCCCGACCCTGTTTTGGTTGAGGGCAATTTGGAGTATGTGGTTGAGAAGATATTGGATTCTAGTTTTGCTAGACGGAAACTCCAGTATTTGGTTAAGTGGAGAGGTTATGGTCAGGAGGACAATTCTTGTGTGTTTGCTTCGGACATCCATGCTGGGAGACTGATCCGTGCCTATCATTGAGCTCATCCTGATCGGCCTGGTTGCGCAGGTGAGGGTTCGGTGACCCCTCCTCAAGGGGGGATACGGTTGTGAATATGCTTGAGGCGGTTTCTGAGCTGGGACTCTCTCCGGTGGTTGCTTAGGATAATGAACTGATTACCGAATGGCCTTCAGCTGGTGCTAAATGGTAGGACATAAGTGGCCTGAGTTCCCAGCAGCCTTGCCGGTTATCAATTTTATTATTATTATTATTTATTTATATAGCGCCATTAATTCCATGGTGCTGTACATGAGGGGTTACATACAAAGTTATAGATATCGTTTACAGTAAACAAATTTACAATGACAGACTGGTATAGAGGGGAGAGGACCCTGTCCTTGCGGACTTACATTCTACGGGATAATGGGGAAGAAACAGAAGGTCGGGGGTGCGGCAGCTCTGGTGGTGGCGGCAGCTCTGGTAGTGGTGGCGGCGAGGCGGCAGCTCTGGTGGTGGCAGCGAGGCGGCAGCTCGGGTGGTGGCGGCGAGGTGGCAGCGAGGCGGAAGCTCGGGTTGTGGCGGCGAGGCGGAATGGTTATTGCAGGCTGTAGGCTTTCCTGAAGAGATAGGTTTTCAGGTTCCGTTTGAAGGATCCAAGGGTGGTGGATAATCATACATGTTGAGGCGTGGAATTCCAGAGGATGGGGAATATTCGGGAGAAATCTTGGAGGCGGTTGTGTGAGGAACGATTAAGTGTGGAGGATAGTAGGAGGTCTTGGGAGGATCGAAGATTACGTGAAGGAAGATACTGGGAGATTAGTTCAGAGATATAGGGAGGAGACAGGTTGTGGATGGCTTTGTAAGTCAGTGTTAGTAGTTTGAACTGGATTCGTTGGGGAATTGGGAGCCAGTGGAGGGATTTGCAGAGGGGAGAAGCAGGAGAGTAGCGAGGGGAGAGGATTATTAGTCGGGCAGCAGAGTTGAGGACAGACTGGAGTGGTGCAAGAGAGTTGACGGGGAGGCCACAGAGGAGGATGTTGCAGTAATCGAGGCGGGAGATGATGAGGGCATGCACAAGAGTTTTAGTAGATTGAGGGCTGAGGAAGGGACGGATTCTGGAAATGTTTTTAAGTTGGAGGCGACAGGAGGTGGAAAGAGTTTGGATGTGTGGTTTGAAGGACAGGGCAGAGTCGAGAGTTACTCCGAGGCAGCGGATTTCAGGTGCAGGAGAGATCATGATGCCATTTACCATAATAGATAGATCGGGTAGGGAAGATAAATGAGATGGAGGAAAGATGATGAGTTCGGTTTTGTCAACATTGAGTTTTAGGAAGCGAGAGGTGAAGAAGGAGGATATGGCTGATAGACACTCCGGGATTCTGGACAGCAGAGAGGTGACATCTGGGCCAGAGAGGTAGATCTGAGTGTCGTCCGCATACAGGTGGTACTGGAAGCCATGGGACTTTGAGTTGTCCTAGGCCAATCAATTGTTCCTGCTGGTCTTGCTTGAAGCACTGCTAGTTTCCAACTCTCCTTCAGATAAGTGTTTGCTGTTTTTTTTTTCCTCTGTTTGATTTTCTCTGCTGGTTTGCTGCTTGCAGTGGACTGAAGCCTGTCCCCTTTTGAGGGTCTGGCGCTGCAATTGTGCTCCGTTTGTGTCTGCACTTTTGCTTTGCTCCTTTGTTACTTTTTATTTGCTGAATAGCGTTTGTTACACCATAGATCTGATTTATGTGGTTGAGATCGTGTGATCTCAGGTTTTTTGGCAATCAGAAGTGTTGGTATTTTTGTTAGGGTTTTTTTTTGGATTGCAGTCAGAATTCTTTCCTGTACTTTTCTGTCTAGACAGATTGGGCCCCAGTGTTTGCTCATTCTATTTTCTGTCTGTCCGTGCTTTCTTCTTGTCTAACCGCCATTAAATGTTTGGGGCTTCCTATTTTCTTTGGGGATCTGCTCCGGGGCAGATAGCTTTCATCTTTCTGCCTTTAGGTGAAGTTATCTCTCAGGCTGTGACGAGGCGTCTAGGATCACCGTAGGAACGCTCCACGGCTACTTCTAGTTGTGTAGTTACTTCAGGTTACTGCAATCCAATAGGTTCCAGCCTCTCTGGTGTATTACCGCTTTTGCTATTTTTTGCTATTTCTCCTCAGTTACCAAAACATAACAGTAGCCTGTTCAGAAGTTAACAACATTTAGGTGGTTAAAATATCATTTTTCCTTCCTGTCATGTCAATTTGTATTAATTCCTGAAAAGCACCCGAATGGTTAATAAACCTGGCAGCAGTTTTGAATATGTTGATGGGTGCTGTTTTTAAAATGGTCTTACTTTTGGGGATTTTACGACATATAGGCCAACCAAAGTCACTTCAAAACTGAATAGGTCCCTAAAAAAGTAAGTGTTGTAAATTTCCTTGAAAAAATGAAAAATTGCTTAACCCCTTCACCCCCAAGGGTGGTTTGCACGTTAATGACCAGGCCAATTTTTACAATTCTGACCACTGTCTCTTTATGAGGTTATAACTCTGGAACGCTTCAACGGATCTTCGCGATTCTGAGATTGTTTTCTCGTGACATATTGTACTTCATGTTAGTGGTAAAATTTCTTCGATATACCTTGCGTTTATTTTTGAAAAAAACGCAAATATGGCGAAAATGTTGAAAATTTTGCAATTTTCAAACTTTGAATTTTTTTTCCCTTAAAACAGAGAAATATGTCACACAAAATAGTTAAGAAATAACATTTCCCACATGTCTACTTTACATCAGCACAATTTTGGAACCAAAATTTTTCTTTGTTAGGAAATTATAAGGGTTAAAAGTTGACCAGTGATTTCTCATTTTTACAACAAAATTTACAAAGCCATTTTTTTAGGGACCACCTCACATTTGAAGTCACTTTGACGGGTCTATATAGCAGAAAATACCCAAAAGTGACACCATTATAAAAACTGCACCCCTCAAGCTACTCAAAACTACATTCAAGAAGTTTATTAACCCTTCAGGTGCTTCACAGGAGCTGAAGCAACGTGGATGGAAAAAATTAATATTTAACTTTTTAGCCACAAAAATGATCTTTTACAGACTTTTTTTTATTTTCACAAGGGTAAAAGGAGAAAATGGGCAGATAAAGTTGTTGTACAATTTCTCCTGAGTACGCCAATATTTAACTTTTTAGCCACAAAAATGATCTTTTACAGACTTTTTTTTATTTTCACAAGGGTAAAAGGAGAAAATGGGCAGATAAAGTTGTTGTACAATTTCTCCTGAGTACGCCAATACCCCATATGTGGGGGAAAACCACTGTTTGAGCACACGGCAGAGCTCGTAAGGGAAGGAGCGCCGTTTGACTTTTTCAAACTAAAATTGGCTAGAGTTGAGATTGGACGCCATGTCGTGTTTGGAGAGCCCCTGATACGCCTAAACAGTGGAAACCCCCCACAAGTGACACCATTTTGGAAGCTAGACCCCCTAAGGAACTTATCTAGATCTGTTGTGAGCACTTTGAACCCCAAAGTGTTTCACAAAAGTTTATAATGCCTGGGTGTGAAAAAAAAAAAACAATTTTCCACAAAAATGATTTTTTAGTCCCAAATTTTGATTTTTCCCAAGGAAATTGGACCCCAAAACTTGTTGTCCAATTTGTCCTGAGTACGCTGATACCCCATATGTGGGGGGGGGGGAAACTGTTTGGGCGCACGGCAGGGCTTGGAAAGGAAGCAGTAACGTTTTGGAATGCAAACATTGATGGGGGTCATGTTCCATTTGTAGTGCCCCAGATGAGCCTAAACAGTGGAAACCCCCCACAAGTGACCCCATTTTGGAAGCTAGACCCCTAAGGTACTTATCTAGATCTTTGGTGAGCACTTTGAACCCCCAAGTGCTTCACACAAGTTTATAATGCCCGGGCATGAAAATAAAAAATCCTATTTTTTTCCCACAAAAATTATCTCTTAGTCACTAATTTTTTATTTTCCCATAGGTAACAGGAGAAATTGGACCACAAAAGTTGTTGTCCAATTTGTCCTGAGTACGCTGATACCCGATATGTGAGGGGGAACCACTGTTTGGGCGCATGGCAGAGCTCGGAATGGAAGGAGCACCATTTGACTTTTTCCAACCAAAATTGGCTGGAATTGAGATTGGACGCTATGTTGCATTTGGAGAGCCCCTGATGTGCCTAAACAGTGGAAACCCCCCACAAGTGACCCCATTTGGGAAACTAGACCCCCTAAGGAACTTATCTAGATCTTTGGTGAGCAATTTGAACCCCCAAGTGTTTCACACAAGTTTATAACGTAGAGCCGTAAAATTAAAAAATCATATTTTTTCCACAAAATTGATCTTTTCACCCCAATTTTTATTTTCCCAAGGGTAACAAGACTCCAAAAGTTATTGTGCAATTTGTCCTGAGTGCGCTGATACCCCATATGTGGGGTAAACCACTGTTCGGGTGCATGGCAGAGTTTGGAAGGGAAGGAGCGCCGTTTGACTTTTTCAACGCAGAATTGGCTGGATGCCATGTCGTGTTTGGAGAGCTTCTGATCTGCCTAAACAGTGGAAACCCCCCACAAATGACACCATTTTGGAAACTAGACCCCTCAAGGAACTTATCCAGATGTGTGATGAGCACTTTGAACCCCAAAGTGCTTCACAGAAGTTTATAACGTACAGCCGTAAAATAAAAAATCTCTTTTTTTTTTTTTACAAAAATGATTTTTTCGCCCCCAATATTTTATTTTCACAAGGGTAACAGGAGAAATTGGACCCCAAAAGTTGTTGTCCAATTTGTCCTGAGTATTCTGATACCCAATATGTGGGAGTAAACTACTGTATGGGCGCACGTCGGGGCTCGGAAGGGAAGTAGTGACGTTTTGGATTGCAGACTTTGATGGAATGGTCTGGGGGAGTCATGTCGCATTTGGAGAGCCCCTGATGCGCCTAAACAGTGGAAACCCCCCACAAGTGACCCCATTTTGGAAAATAGACCCCACAAGGAACTTATCTAGATGTGTGGTGAGCACTTTGAACCCCGAAGTGCTTCACAGAAGTTTATAACGTACAGCCGTAAAAATAAAAAATCCTTTTTTTTTTTACAAAAATGATTTTTTAGCCCCCAATATTTTATTTTCACAAGGGTAACAGGAGAAATTGGACTCCAAAAGTTGTTGTCCAATTTGTCCTGAGTACGCTGATACCCAATATGTGGGAGTAAACTACTGTATGGGCGCACGTCGGGGCTCGGAAGGGAAGTAGTGACGTTTTGGATTGCAGACTTTGATGGAATGGTCTGGGGGCGTCATGTCGCATTTGGAGAGCCCCTGATGCGCCTAAACAGTGGAAACCCCCCACAAGTGACCCCATTTTGGAAAATAGACCCCACAAGGAACTTATCTAGATGTGTGGTGAGCACTTTGAACCCCGAAGTGCTTCACAGAAGTTTATAATGTACAGCCGTAAAAATAAAAAATCCTTTTTTTTTTACAAAAATGATTTTTTAGCCCCCAATATTTTATTTTCACAAGGGTAACAGGAGAAATTGGACCCCAAAATTTGTTGTCCAATTTGTCCTGAGTACGCTGATACCCAATATGTGGGAGAAAACGACTGTATGGGTGCACGTCTGGGCTCGGAAGGGAAGTAGTGATGTTTTGGATTGCAGACTTTGATGGAATGGTCTGGGGGCGTCATGTCGCGTTTGGAAAGCCCCTGATGCACCTAAACAGTGGAAACCCCCCACAAGTGACCCCATTTTGGAAAATAGACCCCACAAGGAACTTATCTAGAAGTGTGGTGAGCGCTATGAAGCCCCAAGTACTTCACAGAAGTTTTATAACATACAGCCGTAAAAACAAAAAAATCATTTTTTTTTTTACAAAAATGATTTTGTCGCCCCCAGTTTTTCATTTTCCCAAGGGTAACAGGATAAATAGGCCAAATTGCACAATAACTCTTGTGGTCCAGAGTACGCTGATACCCCATATGCGGGGGTAAGCTACTGTTTGGGCGCATGGCAGAGCTCAGAAGTGAAGGAGCACCATTTGACATTTTCAACGCAGAATTGGCTGGAATTGAGATCAGACGCCATGTCACATTTGTAAAGCCCCTGATGTGCCTAAACAGCAGAAACCCCCCAATTCTAACTCCAACCCTAACCCCAACACACCCCTAACCCTAGTCCCAACCCTAACCACAAACCTAACCCTAACACACCCCTAACCGTAATCCTAACCCTAATCCTAACGTTAGCGCCAACCCTAACCCTAACGGGAAAATGGAAATAAATACATTTTTTTAATTTTATTATTTTTCCCTAACTAAGGGGGTGATAAAGGGGGGTTTGATTTACTATTTATAACGGGTTTTTATGATTGGCAGCTGTCACGCTAAAAGACGCTTTTTATTGCAAAAAATAGTTTTTTGCATCACCACATTTTGAGAGCTATAATTTTTGCATATTTTGGCCCACAGAGTCATGTGAGGTCTTATTTTTTGCGGTACGAGTTGACGTTTTTATTGGTACCATTTTTGAGCACGTGACATTTTTTGATTGCTTTTTATTTCGATTTTTGGGAGGTTAGAATGAACAAAAATCAGCAATTCATGAATTTCTTTTGGGGGAGGCGTTTATACTGTTCCGCGTGTGGTAAAATTGATAAAGCAGTTTTATTCTTCGGGTCAGTACGATTACGGTGATACCTCATTTATATCATTTTTTTTATGTTTTGGCGCTTTTATAGAATAAAAGCAATTTTATATAAAAAATTATTATTTTTGCATCGCTTTATTCTGCGAGCTATAACTTTTTTATTTTTTCACTGATGATGCTGTATGACGGCTCGTTTTTTGCGGGACAAGATGACGTTTTCAGCGGTACCATGTTTATTTATATCGGTCTTTTTGATCGCGTGTTATTCCACTTTTTGTTCCGCGGTATGATGATAAACCATTGAGTTTTTGCTTCGTTTTTTTTTTTTTTTTTAAGGGGTTCACTAAAGGGGTTAACTAGTGGGACAGTTTTATAGGGGGGGGTCGTTATGGACGCGGCGATACTAAATATGTGTACTTTTATTGTTTTGTTTTTTTTATTTACAGGAAAAAATGAATTTATTGGGGAATATTTTTTTTTTTTTTTATGATTTTTTTTACCACTTTTTATTTTTATTTTTTTTACTTTTTTACTTTGTCCCAGGGTGGGACATCACAGTATTTTAGCAGATCGCTGGTGTGACAGTGTGCACAGCACTCTGTCACACCAGCGATCGCACAGGCATAGCTGCAGTCTTCTCAGTGCCTGCTCTCAGCAGGCACTGAGGAAGCCGCCTCCCTGCAGGACCCCGGCGCCATCTTGAATCCGGGGACCTGGAGGGAGGACGGACCCTCGGAACAGCGCGACACATCGCGCTGCTCTGAGCGTCTCAGGGGAGCGCGCAGGGAGCCCCCTGCCTGCGCGATCCTCCCCTGTGCCCCGGGTACACCGCGATCATGTTTGATCGCGGTGTGCTAGGGGTTAATGTGCCGGGAGCGGTCCGTGACCGCTCCTGACACACAGTCACGGGTGTCAGCTGTGATAATCAGCTGACACCCGGCGGCGATCAGCTGCACTCCCCCCGGGAGCACAGCTGATCGCCCATGACGTACTATTCCGTCCATGGGGATTAGGTCCAGGGTCACATGGACGGAATAGTACGTCTGATGGAATAAAGGGGTTAAACAATTTTGAACCTTCTAACGTCCTAACAAAATAAAAGGATATTTTACAAATGGTGCTTATGTAAAGTAGACATGAGGGAAATATTATTTAATGACTATTTTATGTAGTGTGACTGGATTAAATGGATAATCATTCAAAGTTTGAAAATTGCTAATTTTTAGAATTGTTTGACAAATTTATTATATTTTTATAAATAAACAAAGAAATTATTGGCATAAATTTACCATTAACAAAGTACCATGTGTCATGAAAAAACAATCTCAAAATCAATGAGATCTGTTAAAGCGTTCTAGAGTTATTACCAATTAAAGTGACTCTGGTCAGATTTGAAAAATTTGGCCCGGTCACTAAGGGATTAAAGACATTGTGTTTGTGAGCTAAAGACTGTAGTTATTTAACTGACCTTCACTGTACTTGATAAATATCTTGAGATACTTGTCAGATTATTCTTTGTATACAGTGGGTATGGAAAGTATTCAGACCCCTTTAAACTTTTCACTGTTTCATTGCAGCCATTTGTTAAATTTAAAAATTTTCTTTTTTTCTCATTAATGTACACTCTGCACCCCATCTTGACTGAAAAAAAACAGAAATGTAGACATTTTTGCAAATTTATTAAAAAAAGAAAAACTGAAATATCACATGGTCATATTCAGACCCTTAGCTCAGACACTCATATTTAAGTCACATGCTGTCCATTCCCTTGTGATCCACCTTGAGATGGTTCTACTCCTTCACTGGAGTCCAGCTGTGTTTAATTAAACTGATAGGACTTGATTTGTAAAGGCACACACCTGTCTATATAAGACCTCACAGCTCACAGTGCATGTCAAACCAAATGAGAATCATGAGGTCAAATGAACTGGCCAAGGAGCTCAGAGACATACTTGTGGCAAGGCACAGATCTGGCCAAGGTTACAAAAGAATTTCTGCAGTACTTAATGTTCCTAAGAGCACAGTGGCCTCCGTGATCCTTAAATGGAAGAAATTTGGGACCACCAGAAGTCTTCCTAGACCTGGCCGCCCCAGCCAAACTGAGCAATCGTGGGAGAAGAGCCTTGTTGAGAGAGGTGATTAACAACCCCTAGATCACTGTGGCTGAGCTCCACAGATGCAGTAGGGAGATGGGAGAAAGTTCCACAAAGTCAACCATCACTGCAGCCCTCCACCAGTCGGCAGAGTGGCCCGACGGAAGCCTCTCCTCAGTGCCAAACATATGAAAGCCTAGATAGTTTTCTAAAAAAAAAAAACACATGAAAGGCTCCCAGACTACGAGAAAAAAGATTCTCTATTCTGATGAGAGGGAGATAGAACTTTTTGGTGGTAATTCTAAGCAGTATGTGTGGAGCAAACCAGGCACTGCTCATCACCTGCCCAATACAATCCCAACAGGGAAACATGGTGGTGGCAGCATCATGCTGTGGGGGTGTTTTTCAGCTGCAATGTCAGGATGACTAGTTGCAATTGAAGGAATCATTAATGTGGCAAAGTAGAGATATCCTGAATGAAAACCTCTTTCAGAGTGCTTTGGACCTCTGACTTGGCCGAAGGTTCACCTTTCAACAAGACAATGACCCTAAGTACACAGCTAAAATAACAAAGGAGTGGCTTCAAAACAACTTTTTTTTTTTTTTTTTAAATCAGATAAATTTTTATTGAACATGTTTTTCTATACAACATTATTCAAAACAACTGAACAATCTGAACATTATAGCAGTCTCTTCAGAACAACTCTATGACCATTCTTGCCTGTCCCAGCCAGAGCCCTGACCTAAACCCAATTGAGCATCTCTGGAGAGACTTGAAAATGGCTGTTCACCACCATTCACCATCCAACCTGACGGAACTGGAGAGGTTCTGCAAGGAAGAATGGCAGAGGATCCCCAAATCCAGATGTGAAAAACTTGTATCATTCCCAAGAAGATTCATGGCTGTATTAGCTCAAAAGGGTGCTTTTACTCAATACTGATTGAAGGGTCTGAATACTTATGACCAAGTGATATTTCAGTTTTTCTTTAATAAACTTGCAAAAAATTCTACACTTCTGTTTTTTTTCAGTCAAGATGGGGTGCAGAGTGTACATTATTGAGAAAAAAAATAACTTTTTTTGATTTTACCAAATGGCTGCAATGAAACAGAGTGAAAAATTTAAAGGGGTCTGAATACTTTCCGTACCCACTGAATCGGTTAGGTCTTAGGGTTGTACATCCCTTACATGAGCTTTGGTAAATGTAGACCAACCTAGTCACCTTTACAATTTTTGGTTTGTGCTGGTCTTCTCTGGTACCTAACAGTGTTCTATTATGATTGTTGCTGAACATCAGTAAATTTAATTTATGTAGCCACTTACTAGACATTGGAAATCTGAAAAAACATGCATTGCATAAACCGGTCATGCAGCTAGATGAGGCTAAAAATATATTGCCTTTTAAACATGATAAATTATGTATATTTAATTTGATAGTGAAATGCATTGCATTCGGATGGCTGTAGTACAGATACATTTTATAGTATCTAGTATCCTCTATACCCCAAATCCCCACAATTAACGTTAACCAAGCACCAGAAGACCCTATTGGGGAACAGAGTTAAGTTCACATGAATTATAGAAAGGGTGGCATCTTGAGTTTTATACTTAAAAAGTGACCACATCACAGAATCTCAATGGAGCCATTATTCTAGTTCACACATTGCAAATTTGATCAGGATATTAAATCAGTATTTAATGTCTAAACCAACTATAGACGCAAACGATTAGCTATGAAAATGTTTCAATTACATTTCCCCATTGTTCAGGATTTTGCCAGTATTTTTTTTATTTACATGCAGCATTTGGTGTGGTTGCCACCAAAATAATCCCATTCAGAAGAGTGAAACTGATTTCAGAGGCAGAATTTTAGCAACACATGTCAATATCCCTTTTGGCTTATAAATAATATGACAATGTGATAATAAGGCCATATTGTTTGATTTTTTTTTTTTGTGTGGTTCTTAAATCCGTATGTTGGAACTGGTGTGCAGCTTTGCAGTTGTAATTGAATCCATTAGGTTTAACACTGTTGATTGGTCTCATTATGGGTCCTTGTGGCTAAGTTCACACGTTGCGGAATTGCCGCGGAAATTTCCGCGGCAATCCCGCACTTCTCCCGCGGGAAATACGCATTTTTTTTTGTATGCGTATTCCCGCCAGAAACTAGCGTTTTGCAAGCGTAATTAGCTTGCAGAATGCTAGCGTTTTCCTAGCGATCTGTAGCATCGCTTGGAAAACTGATTGACAGGTTGGTCACACGAGTCAAACAACGTGTTTGACACATGTGACCAACTTTTTACTATTGATGCCACCTATGCCGCGTCAATAGTAAAAAGATCTAATGTAAAAATAATAAAAAAATAATAAATAATGATATTCTCACCTTCCGGCGGCCCCCGCAGCTTTCCCGCCTTCAGCGACGCTCCCGGCAACTCCCGGTCCCAGGAGTCCTTTTGCGACAAATCACCCCGATGACGTAGCATCACGCGAGACCGCTACGCCATCTGGGTGATTCTCGCAATGCATTACTGGGACCGGGAGTTGCCGGGAGCGTCGCTGAAGGCGGGAAGGCTGCGGGGGCCACCGGAAGGTGAGAATATCATTATTTTTTATTTTAATTATTGTTTTACCAGGGATATGGTACCCAGGGCCTGGAGGAAAGTCTCCTCTCCTCCAGACCCTGGGTACCACCGCACATGAACCGCTTACATTCCGCAAAATTAATGAACATGTTGCTATTTTTTCCGCTAAGCGATTTTTTCGTGGAAAAAAACGCAACATGTGGCCAAAACATGCGGAATTAATTAACATGTATAGGATGCTTAATGCTTGCGGAAAATCGCGAAAAAAACGCAAAAATTCCTGAACGTGTGCACTTAGCCTGTAGGTTCCCTGGTCTGACTTAAAAAACATTATTGTATATGTTTTGAAAACTAATTTTAACTATTCTGTATTTTCTCTTCATACCTTTTTTATCCTCCTTTTTGATTTAACAACTTTTACATCTGCCTGTATTTTTATTTATTTTCTTGGATTTCCTTCTATTTTCATATTTGTATTCCTCTTCACCCTTCCGTTCTGCAGTGTGACCAAGACCAGTGCATTCAGAGCACAAAATTCGTTTTACAGGCTGCAGCCACACCACTTCTTCAGACTGAGCCAACAGTAACTACTGATGAGCCATCATTATCTGGGAACACCAACATAAGTGCACCATGTGCTTCTTTAGCTCTTGGTCAGCCAACACCTCCATCTTCAATGCCAAACTTGAACTCAGAAACTATTTTAACAGATATGATACCCTTAAAAGAGGATATGGGAAACCATCAGTTCCTAACACCTGATGAAGCTCCATCACCACCAGGAATGTTGCCAGCAAACAGCCCTGTGACTCATAGCCATACCATGCATGTTCTCAACCTTGTCAGCCAAGACTCTCTGCATGAAGACTCCATGCGTGGACTTGTAAAACTCAGCTCTGTCTGACCACCTGCGACTCTGCTCGTCTAACATAGGGCACAAAAAGGTCAAACCCTGTGATAAGATTGCACTGTGTGATAATTAAAATTCCCACTGTACAGTGACACAACTCTGCCCAATTTGTTGCCCTTTGCAATTTATCTCTTAACCAAATAGATCTATTTTTCCTTAAGAATTACATCTTCCACAATGCAAGTGAATATATTTTAAGCAGTTATTTGGCTGCTTTTGGAAAAATTGCTGAAGTAGCTTGTAAAGCAGGAAATCTATTTCTGGATACTGTGTCGATCTCATAGTCTCGTCCTACTTGTACATAAAGAAAATGTGTTTTTTTTTTTTGGCCCTTTCCAACCGGTGGATACAATAGATTTCAAGATGCTTTTTTTTTTTTTTGAGCTGTAACTTTCTCAATATAAATTACAACCTTCCTTGTATTCTGAAAAAGTAGCGTTCTCTTTTATGATCCTAATGATGTCCACATACTAAGGTTTCACTGCTGCGTTTTCTGTTGAATAAGTGCTGCGTTTTTATGTCTGTTGGAATATAGGGAATTTTTTTTTTTTAAATACCTTCCTTGTTTTTTTTCTCATTGAAAAGGGCTTACGCTGCTGAATGACAGTGCTTTAAGTTAATCACTTACGTGTTTAGATATGGTATGTACCATGACTCTTTATTCTCAATTATGTGCAAAGACATTAAATACAGTAACATTTTGTTTTCATGCCAGTCTGAATTCTGTGAATATCAGTAATCTCTTTTTTTGCATATTCAATTTCATAAATATTTGAGTCACATTTGTACTTAATGGTTTCTTGTAAATGATTGAGAAAAAGTAATGTAACTTTTTGACAGAATATAGTGTTTTGAATAAAGGATTTCTAAAACTGTATATCTCTGAATCCTCTGTGAATATGCATAAAGAAAGTAGGCAGCAATTCAAAAAGCCATCCAGATACTGCATTCAAATATCTGATGCCACAATAGCAATTAATAATGCTATATGGAGTTAGTAAACCCTGTAAATTAGCCATCATATACAGTACTTTAATGTTTTGTGTGGCTTTGTTTAGATAGTTTGCTTATCAGTCTCATGCAATACAGTACAGTAAATCTTAGCTTCCGTATTTTTTGGAAGGCTGCATTTAGACAGGCCCACTGTAGTTGGTAAACAGTCAATGGGCTGCATGTAAGCCGATCAGCGGATGTTTAATGGCCTAAGACCATTTTCGCCCACACTTAAAAAAAATTAAAAAAATCTGATTTCGGACCAGTAAAGTAGGACAAGTGTCATGTGACTTTTCTTGCGAATAGATTGCGATTCAATTGCAATGCAATAAATATATATATATATATATATATATATATATATATATATATATATATATATAATATATATATACTGTATATACTGCTCAAAAAATAAAGGGAACACTCAACACATCCTAGAGCTGTATACTTTATTCTGTACAAACTTCAATGTGCTGACAACAAAATCACACAAAAATCATCAATGGAAATCAACTTTATTAACCAATGGAGGCCTGGATTTGGAGTCACACACAAAATTAAAGTGGAATGTAGTGTCCTTAAAACAAGTCAAAATGATGCTCAGTAGTGTCGCCTCCACGTGCCTGTAGGACCTCCCTGAGCCTGTATGACCTCCCTACAACGCCTGGGCATGCTCCTGATGAGGCAGCGGATGGTCTCCTGAGGGGCACTCCTCCCAGAACTGGACTGAAGCATCCACCAACTCTTGGACAGTCTGTGGTGGATGGAGCGAGACATGATGTCCCAGATGCGCTCAATCAGATTCAGGTCTGGGGAACGGGTGGGCCAGTCCATGGCTTCAATGCCTTCATCTTGCAGGAACTGCTGACACACTCCAGCCACATGAGGTCTGGCATTGTCCTGCATTAGGTGGAACCCAGGGCCAACTGCACCAGTATATGGTCTCACAAGGGGCCTGAGGATCTCATCTCGGTACCTAATGGCAGTCAGTCTACCTCTGGCGAGCACATGGAGCGCTATACGTCCCTCCAAAGAAATGCCACCCCACACCATTACTGACCCACTGCCAAACCGGTCATGTTGAAGGATGTTGCAGGCAGCAGGTCACTCTCCACAGCATGTCCAGACTGTCACGTCTGTCACATGTGCTCAGTGTGAACCTGCTTTCATCTGTGAAGAGC
Organism: Oophaga sylvatica; assembly: GCA_033576555.1. NCBI lineage: Eukaryota > Metazoa > Chordata > Amphibia > Anura > Dendrobatidae > Oophaga > Oophaga sylvatica. The sequence continues at coordinate 411,949,856 of JARQOD010000005.1, forward strand.
ACAGGGCGCCAGTGGCGAATTTGCCAATCCTGGTGTTCTGTAGCTAATGCCAAGCGTCCTGCATGGTTTTGGGCTGTGAGCACAACCCCCATCTGTGGACATCGGGCACTCAGACCATCCTCATGGAGTTGGTATCTAACCGTTTGTGCAGACACATGCACATTTGTAGCCTGCTGGAGGTCATTTTGCAGGGCTCTGGCAGTGCTCCTCCTGTTCCTCCTTGCACAAAGGCGGAGGTAGCTGTCCAGCTGCTGGGTTGTTGCCCTCTTACGGTCCCCTCCACGTCTCCTGGTGTACTGGCCTGTCTCCTGGTAGCGCCTCCAGCCTCTGGACACTACGCTGACAGAAACAGCAAACCACCTTTCCACAGCTCGCATTGATGTACCATCCTGGATGAGCTGCACTACCTGAGCCGCTTGTGTGGGTTGTAGAGCCCGTCTCATGCTACCACGAGTGTGAAAGCACAACCAACTTTCAAAAGTGACCAAAACATCAGCCAGAAAGCATTGGTACTGAGATGTGGTCTGTGGTCCCCACCTGCAGAACCACTCCTTTATTGAGTCCTGATAATTGACAATAATTTCCATCTGTTGTCTATTCCATTTGCAAAACAGCATATGAAATTGTCACTCAGTGTTGCTTCCTAAGTGGACAGTTTGATTTCACAGAAGTTTGATTTACTTGGAGTTATATTCTGTTGTTTAAGTGTACCCTTTATTTTTTTTAAGCAGTATGTATAATATATATATATATATATATATATATATATATATTGTATTTTCCGGCATATAAGACGACTTTTTAACCCCTGAAAATCGTCTTCAAAGTCGGTGATCGTCTTATACGCCGGGTACGGAACATATGGTGGGGGGAGTGGGCGTCTCAGAGGCAAGGCGTTAACCTCATCATATCAGCGAGGGTCTAGGCGCTGGGGGCGGCATTGGCAGCTCCTTTTTGTGCAGCCTGGGGAGGCTCTGTGCTGGGGACTGCAGCGGCTCCTCTTGTGCAGCCCCCCCCAGGCTCTGTGCTGGGGGACGGTGGCGGCTCCTCTTGTGCAGCCCCCCCAGGCTCTGTGCTGGGGGACAGCGGTGGTGATTCTTACGGCAGAGTCTTGGCTCTGCAGGCATTTTCTCAATCCCCGGAGCCCCCGGCAGCTTCATTACTGCGATGCGGTGGTCTCCGGGAAAATGGCCGCTGCATGCTCAGCTTCAGAGCTCGTCTCAAGATCTCGGGAGACGAGATCTGAAACTGAGCATGCGCCGCCCTCAGCGGCCATTTTCCCGGAGGCCACCGCATCGCAGCAATGAAGCTGCCGGGGCCTCCGGGGATTGAGAAAACGCCTGCAGAGCCTAGACTCTGCCGAAAGAACCACTGCTGCTCTCCCCCAGCACAGAGCCTGGGGGCTGCACAAAGAGGAGCCGCCGCTGTCCCCCAGCAGAGAGCCCCCCCAGGCTGCACAAAGAGGAGCCGCCGCCGTCCCCCAGCACAGAGCCCCCCCAGGCTGCACAAAAAGGAGCCGCCGACGGCGCCCCCAGCGCCTAGACCCATGCTGATATGATGAGGTAAACGTCTTGCCTCTGAGACGCCCACTCCCCCCACCATATGTTCCGTACCCGGCGTATAAGATGACATCCGGCGTATAAGACGACCCCCCCACACTTTTAAGACGATTTCATATTTTGACTGTAAAAGTTGGGGGGTCGTCTTATACGCCCAGTTGTCTTTTACGCCGGAAAATACGGTGTGTATATATATATATATATATATATATGTGTGTGTGTGAAGGAAATAATTATTTGAGTCTGTGGACAGAGGAGTCTTTTATGGAGGTGATTATGTAAGGCAGCTGTCTGTGGGAGCCAGAACTCTTAATGGTTGATAGGAGATCAAATACTTATTTCGGACTGCAAAATGCAAATTAATTTATATAATTTATACAATGTGATTTTCTGAATTTTATTTGTGATATTCTATCTCTCAATGTTAAAATTTTGATATTCTCTCTCTCAATCTTAAAATTAACCTACCCTTAAAATTATAGAGTGTACATGTCTGTCAGTGTGCAAACTTATATATATGTGTATATATACATACACAGAGAGAAAATCAGTGTATTGCATGTAGCTTACTGTACATGTAGTTTATTACTAAATACACTTTTATTAAATGCCATGGGATCCCGCGACACTTCATTAACCAGCAGAGGGAAAGCGGTCAGCTGGGGGCAGGTGTTTGTAGCCTGGGATAGTGGTAATACCCATGGAGTTTCCCAGGCTATTAATATCAGCTCACAGCTGTATACTAAGCATTTAAAGGTTATTAAAATGGAGGACCCCGGATCTTCCCATAATAACCAGCAAAGGCTAGTCAGACAGCTGTGGGCTGATATTAATAGCCTAGGAAGGGGCCATGGATATTGACCCCCTCCTAGACTAAAAACCTCAGTGTAAAGAAGAAAACACACATGAGAGAGAGCCAAGGGGATGCGGATATCCTCCCGCCATCACCAATCTGTGACGGAGCTTACATAGTCGCAGCTCTCTGGTGCCCCCCTTACCATCATGTCAGTCATGGAACTGCACCTAGGATAAGTAGTAGCCGGAGAAGCCGCACTGTCATGTACTGGTTATCGAGGCACTCTGCAGTGAGGGCGGTATAAACAGCTCTGGCAAAAATTAAGATACCACTGTGCAGTTTTATAAAAATCAGCTTCTCTACATGTCTGACAGCCTTTCTATTCCAGTGTCAGTTGAATTCCAACCAGAATACACCTCATTCTACTTAATGTGCTTCTGATTAGGTAATCACCTGAACCAAATCTCGTTTAACGAAAGAAAGTATAAAAACACTGCTGTGTTGTTGACAATCCTCTTGCAATAGGACAAGCTGGATAGCAAAACAAGTGCTAGTAATATCCCAAAAGTAATAGGAATGAAAAAATAACTTTTAACCAGGCCAAAAGAGTTGAAAAGAAAAGTCTTGAGTGAGAAAAAGAAGGGTTCAATTCTTGCCTCCATCCTTAAAATTTCTAAGATGGCAGTCCATTACAACAAAGTCAAGCAGCAGACATTGGGGACAACAAACCTACAGACCGGCAGAGGGTGAAAACAACTCTCCAGTGACCAGGATGACAGTCATCTTATTTTAATGTCACTCAGATACTGCAGGATGACATCAAGTGACCTACAAAAGGAATGGCAAATGGCAGCTGGGGTGAAGTGCACAATAACAACTGTTCATAACAGGCTCCTAGAGGCAGGGCTCAAGTCATGTAAAGCTAGAAAAAAGCTTTTCATCATTGAGAAGCAAAGGAGAGCCAGACTGAAGTTTGCCAAAGACCGCAAGGATTGGACCATAGAGGATTAAATCTTCTCTGGTGAGTCTAATTTTCAGCTTTGCCCAACACCTGGTCGCCTAATGGTTAGACAGAGACCTGAAGAGGCGTACAAGCCACAGTGTTTTGAACCCACTGTGAAATTTCGTGGAGTATCGGTGATAATCTGGGAATGCTTCAGCAAGGCTGGAATTGGGCAGGTTAATCTTTGCGAAGGACGTATGAATCAAGCCTCATACAAGGTTATCCTGGAAAAAAAACAGTTGATTCCGTCTGCTCAGGCAATGTTCCCCAACTCTGAGGACTGTTTTTTTCCAGCAGGACAATGCTCCATGCCACAAAGCAAGGTCAATCAATGTGCAGATGAAGGACCACCACATGAAATCTCTGTCATGGCCAGCCCAATCTCCATACCTGAACCCCATTGAAAACCTCTGGAATGTAATCAAGAGGAAGATGGATAGTCACAAGCCATAAAATAAGAACTGCTTAAATTTTTGTACCAGGAGTGGCATAAGTTCACGCAAAAGCAGTATGAAAGACTGGTGGAAAGCATGCCAAGACGCATGAAAGCTGTGATTAAAAATCATTGTTATTCCACAAAATATTGATTTCTGAACTCTTCCGGAGTTAAAACATTATTTTCTAGGTAAAGAGAATGGGGCATTAGACTGCGCTGCTTGCCTGTCAGGATAATGTACCAGAGGAGTCCAAGCGGATGTAATAGAGAATAGACTTTATTTCTACGCATTTCGTGGTGATCATACCACTTCCTAACGACAGTCTATACAGTATAGACTATCCTGCGGAAGTGGTGTGATCACCACGAAACACATAGAAATAAAGTTTATTCTCTATCTCATCCACTTGGACTCCTCTGACAGACGAGCAGCGCAGTCTGATGCCCCATTCTCTTCACCTAGCAAAGGATCATCACATCGGGGCTTGCAGCAGCCGCCAATCCTAAGTGCAGTGGTTGTGTCTCACACAACCATAATAGGTGAGTGAATTTGATTATCTCTCACTAATATTTCTTTTATCTCGGATAAGACCCTATGTGCGCTCTGTATTCCTTCTAGCTACTGAGTTAAAACATTAGTATTGTTGTTTCTAAGTGATTATGAACTTGTTTTCTTAGCATTATTTGAGGTCTGCAAGCACTGCATTTTTTTGTTATTTTGACCTTTTCTCATTTTTTGAAAATACAAAATTTATTGCTTGGAAATTCAGAGACATGTTGTCAGTAGTCTAATATATACTTACCTTGTAATGTCTTCACATCCTGATGGATGTCTCAATATGGAAACTGCTGGTGGTACCAGCCTCTTGCGCGGTACCACCAGCGGAACACCGTCGCACCACACAAACACACACACTGTATACGCCGTACGCAACACACACACACCCATACTGTATACGCCATAAACATGCACAGTCTGTATGCCGTACGCACCACACACACAGACACACTTTATACGCCGTACGTACCACACACACACACTGAATACGCCATACACGCCACACACACTGTATACACCATATGCGCCACACACAATATATACTCCTTACGCACCACACACACACACTGTATATGCCGTATGCACCACACACACTGTATACGCCGTACTCACCACACACACACTGTATAGGCTGTAACGCACCACACACACTATACACGCTGTATGCAGCCTCTTGTGTGGTACCACCAGCGGAACACCATCGCGAACACGCCGCCGCCATCTTTGTACAAGAGGAGCGCATGCACAGTTTTAATGTGACCGTCACTGTCTGTCTGCACAAAGATGGCGGCGGTCTGATTTACTGCGCCTGCGCGAATTCCACGCAGGTGCAGTGAATCATTCGGCTGAGCCCGGCGGCAGATGCGTGATGTGTCTACGGGCAGAGGAAGCCGGTCACATTAAAGGGGTTCTCCCACGAATGAAAGTTCATTTTAAAAATTGTGTCTGACCGTGCACGGAGCATACCATATCTCCTGGGCAGGGGAGGAAGCAAAAGACAATACTGACATTACAGCAGAGTCATAGAATGGTAGAGTTGGAAGGGACCTCCTGGGCCATCTGGTCCAACCCCTGCTCAAAGCAGGATTCTCTAAATCATCCCAGACAGATGTCTGTCCAGCCTCTGTTTTGAAGACTTCCATTGAAGGAGAACTCACCACCTCTCGTGGCAGCCTGTTCCACTCATTGATCACCCTAACTGTCAAAAAGTTTTTTCTAATATCTAATCTGTGTCTCCTCCCTTCAGTTTCATCCCATTGCTTCTAGTCTTTCCTTGTGCAAATGAGAATAAAGATGATCCTTCTACGATGTGACAGCCCTTGAGATATTTGTAGACAGCTATTAAGTCTCCTCTCAGTCTTCTTTTTTGCAAGCTAAACATTCCCAAATCCTGCAACCGTTCCTCATAGGACATGGTTTGAAGACCGGTCACCATTCTGGTGGCTGTTCTCTGAACTTGCTCCAGTTATTATTATTATTATTAATATTTATTTCTATAGCACCATTGATTCCATGGTGCTGTACATGAGAAGGGGTTACATACAAATTATATCACTTATCACTTACAGTAAACAAACTAACAATGACAGACTGATACAGAGGGGAGAGGACCCTGCCCTTTCGGGCTTACATTCTACAGGATTGTGAGGCAGGAGACAGTAGGTCGGGGGGTTGCAGCAGTTCCGGTGTTGGTTGAGGCAATAACTCCGGTAGTGGTGAGGAGGCAGCAGGGTCATTGCAGGCTGTAGGCTTTCCTGAAGAGATGGGTTTTCAGGTTCCGTCTGAAGGATCCGAATGAGTTTGATAGTCGGATGTGTTGAGGCAAAGAATTCCAGAGGATGGGGGATATTCGGGAGAAGTCTTGGAGGCGGTTGGGTGATGAGCGAATAAGTGTGGAGGAGATAAGGATGTCTTGGGAGGATCGGAGATTACGTGAGGGAAGATATCGGGAGATTAGTTCAGAGATATAAGGAGGAGACAGATTATAGATGGCCTTGTAGGTCAGTATTAGTAATTTGAACTGGATACGCTGAGGGAATGGGAGCCAGTGAAGAGATTTGCAGAGGGGAGAAGCGGAGGAGTAGCGAGGAGAGAGGTGAATTAGTCGTGCAGCAGAGTTAAGGATGGACTGGAGAGGTGCGAGGGTGTTAGCAGGGAGGCCAGAGAAAAGGGTGTTGCAGTAGTCGAGGCGGGAGATGATGAGGGCGTGCACAATCATTTTAGTAGATTGAGGGTTGAGGAAAGGACGGATTCTTGAAATATTTTTGAGCTGAAGGCGACAGGAGGTAGAAAGAGCTTGGATGTGCGGTTTGAAGGACAGGGCAGAGTCAAGGGTTACTCCGAGGCAGCGGACTTCTGGTACGGGGGAAAGCGTGATGTCGTTAATTGTGGTAGATAGGTCAGGTAAGGAAGATCTGTGGGATGGGGGAAAGATTATGAGTTCAGATTTGTCCACATTGAGTTTGAGGAAGCGGGAGGAGAAGAAGGAGGATATGGCTGATAGACACTCCGGGATTCTGGATAGCAGAGAAGTGATGTCTGGGCCAGAGAGGTAGATCTGAGTGTCATCAGCGTAAAGGTGGTACTGGAATCCGTGGGACTTTATGAGTTGCCCAGGCCAAGTGTATAGATTGAGAAGAGTAGGGGTCCTAGAACAGAGCCTTGGGGAACTCCAACAGAGAGAGGGTGGGACGAGGAGGTAGTGTGGGAATGGGAGACGCTGAATGTGCGGTTGGAAAGGTATGAGGAGATCCAAGATAGGGCGAGGTCTTTGACGCCAAAGGAGGAAAGAATCTGTAGTAGAAGGCAGTGGTCAACTGTGTCAAAAGCAGAGGACAGGTCAAGAAGCAGGAGTATAGAGTATTGTCCGTTTGCTTTGGCTGTAAGTAGGTCATTAGTAATTTTGGTCAGGGCTGTCTCAGTGGAGTGATGGGGGCGGAAACCAGATTGTAGAGTGTCAAAGAGCAAGTTAGAAGAGAAGTGGTAGGAAAGCTCAGCGTGGACATGCAGCTCCAGGAGTTTGGAAGCGAATGGGAGCAGCGATATTGGGCGATAGCTGGACATAGCGGTTGGGTCGAGGGTTGGCTTTTTAAGGATAGGCGTGATTGTGGCATGCTTGAAAGCAGAAGGGAAGATACCGGAAGTTAGTGATAGGTTGAAGAGGTGGGTTAGGGATGGAATAATAGTGGTGGTGAGGTTGGGGAGGAGGTGGGTTGGGATGGGGTCAAGTGCACAGGTTGTGAGGTGCGATTTGGAGAGAAGACAATTAAGCTCCCCTTCGGTGATGTTGGAGAGGGAGGTTATGAGGTTTAGGCCTTGGTCTGGTATACAAAGTGGTTGAGGTGGTTGAACAATGAAGACTTGCCTTGTTTGGTCGATCTTATTTTTGAAGTGTGTGGCAAAGTCCTCAGCAGAGATGAGGGAGGTAGGAGGGGGCAGTGGTGGGCGGAGGAGGGAGTTAAAAGTTTTGAATAACTGTTTGGGGTTGTAGGATAGGAAAGATACGAGGGTTGTGAAGTAAGCCTGTTTAGCAGAGGTGAGGGCAGATTTGAAAGAGAGTGTTGCTTGTTTGAATGCAGTGAAGTCGTCTTGCAAATTTGTTTTTTTCCAGCGCCGCTCTGTAATCCTGGACACTTGCCGGAGCTTTTTAGTGGTGTTATTGTGCCAGGGTTGTCTGTTGGTACGTCGCACTCTGCCATGAACGAGAGGGGCGACCGTGTCAGTAGCCAATGTGAGAGTGGCATTGTAGAAAGCAGTGGCACTGTCTGTATCATGGAGTGAGGATATTGATGCCAGTGAAAGAATAGAGTCAGAGAGTGTGTGGATGTCTAGGTGTGCAAGGTGTCTGCGGGGGTGCACGTGTTGCTGGACATGGGTGACAGGAGAGGAGGACAGGGATGAGAAAGTGAGTAGATGGTGGTCGGATAGAGGGAGAGGGGAGGTGGTGAAGTTAGATAGAGAGCAGAGGCGGGTGAAGACCAAGTCTAATGTATGACCATCCGTGTGGGTGGCTGAGGAGGACCACTGAGTAAGTCCAAAGGATGAAGTAAGGGACAGAAGTTTGGAGGCTGCTGACTGAAGGGTATCAGTGGGGATGTTGAAGTCACCCATGATGATGGTGGGGATGTCAGTGGAGAGAAAGTGAAGAAGCCAGGTAGTGAATTGGTCGATGAAGGCAGTGGTCGGGCCTGGAGGTCGGTATATGACGGCCACTTGGAGGTTGGAGGGAGAGTAGATGCGGACAGAGTGGACTTCAAAGGAAGGGAGGATTAGGGAGGGAAGAGGTGGGATTGTGTTAAAGTTGCAGTTAGAGGAAAGGAGAACACCCACTCCTCCACCATGTCTGTTTCCAGGGCGAGGAGTGTGGGTGAATTGGAGGCCACCTTAACACAGCGCAGCAGGGGAGGCGGTGTCAGAGGGTGTCAGCCATGTTTCTGTGAGGGCGAGGAAAGCAAGATTGCGAGAGAGAAAGAGGTCATGAATCACATGAAGCTTATTGCAGATGGAGCGGGCATTCCAGAGTGCTCCAGAGAGAGGGAGCAGGGGGGTGGGTGTCAATGGCACAGGTTTTACGTTGGAAAGATTGCGGTAGTTCCTATTAGATAGGGAGCGGTAGGAAGGAGTACTAATGGTGGGTATGAACTGTGGAGGTCCAGGATTGGGAGATATGTCACCAGCAGTGAGGAGGAGCAGAGAAAGGGAGAGCAGGTGGGAGAAGGAGAGAGGGAAGCTTGTTTTGTGTTTTATTAGGACAGATTTGAGGTTGAGGAGCAGGTCAGCAGAGGAGGACAGGTGGGGAGGAAGGAGGTAAGGGGAGATGATTATTTGATTAGAGGGTGCTGGGGTTTGGGGATAGCGAAGGAGAGAGAGGATTAACGGAGCAAACACTGTGAAGGCATATGTAAACATGGTGAAAGAGTAAGATGGGTAATTAGAAAAGCCAGGTACAAGAAATTAGAAGTGCTTACTCAGCAGACATACCCAAAAAAGACATAGTGTGGGGTCCTGACTCCTGCCGTGACTAACTGCCGTTGAAATAACTGCAGCTTCTCTGTACTTTTGCTGCAGTGGTACTTCTGCTGCAGTTGCGTGCCTGACCCCACACGCGTGCCCCCCTTAAGGTACTGCCACACTAAACAATCCCGCTAGCGATCACGATAACGACGCATACTAATGCGATCGCTAGCGGGATTGTTTCTATATCGCTAAGTGCGGCCACATTTAGCGATATAGTTAACGACGCTATCGCCGTTAGCGATCTTCTTAACGACTTTAGCGGTACAAAAGTACCGCTAAATCGCTAAGAAAAGGTGCCACACTAGCGATATATACTTACCCAGCGGGAGCGCCGACGATAAAATAGGGTCCGGAGCGATTCCAGCGACGAGCGAGATCACAGCAGGAAGCTCGTCGCTGGAAGCTGCCGCACTGAACAACATCGCTAACGGGATCGCTAAATAGTGACGTTTTTTAGCGATCCCGTTAGCGATATTGTTCAGTGTGGCATACCCTTTAGACTGCTACTGAATATATAGGACTGAGTGGAGGATCAGGTGGGAGGAGTTATGGTAGCTGCTTTGGGATAAATTAGCAGCTCCCCAGCACACCAGGGGAGGATAGACAATCAAAGGCACAGGGCCTGGCTGTATCCATATGCTGGTAACACCTTGCACCTGATAGCATCTCTACTGGCCCCAGCATGGCTATACAGCAGTAAAGGTACTGCCACACTAAACAATCCCGCTAGCGATCACAATAACGACGCATACTAATGCGATCGCTAGCGGGATTGTTTCTATATCGCTAAATGCTGCCGCATTTAGCGATATAGTTAACGACGCTATCGCCGTTAGTGATCTTCTTAACGACTTTAGCGGTACAAAAGTACCGCTAAATCGCTAAGAAAAGGTGCCACACTAGCGATATATACTTACCCAGCGGGAGCGCCGACGAGAAAATAGGGTCCAGAACGATTCCAGCGACGAGCGAGATCACAGCAGGAAGCTCGTCGCTGGAAGCTGCCGCACTGAACAACATCGCTAACAGGATCGCTAAATAGTGACGTTTTTTAGCGATCCCGTTAGCGATATTGTTTAGTGTGACATACCCTTAAGTATTGAATACAATGCAACAAATTAATTTAGCAAACATTCAGCAGCCACTGTTATATACCATTTAAAGGAAAAGTTGAACAGTAGTAAGTCAGATCCCAGCAAGCAGAGGTTGTAGAGATTGTACCATTTAAAGGAAAAGTTGAACAGTAGTAAGTCAGATCCCAGCAAGCAGAGGTTGTAGAGATTGTACCATTTAAAGGAAAAGTTGAACAGTAGTAAGTCAGATCCCAGCAAGCAGAGGTTGTAGAGATTGTACCATTTAAAGGAAAAGTTGAACAGTAGTAAGTCAGATCCCAGCAAGCAGAGGTTGTAGAGATTGTACCATTTAAAGGAAAAGTTGAACAGTAGTAAGTCAGATCCCAGCAAGCAGAGGTTGTAGAGATTGTACCATTTAAAGGAAAAGTTGAACAGTAGTAAGTCAGATCCCAGCAAGCAGAGGTTGTAGAGATTGTACCATTTAAGGAAAAGTTGAACAGTAGTAAGTAGATCCCAGCAAGCAGAGGTTGTAGAGATTGTACCATTTAAAGGAAAAGTTGAACAGTATAAGTCAGATCCAGCAAGCAGAGGTTGTAGAGATTGTACCTTCATGGCTGGGCACTGCTCTATCTGGACTCTCAGCGTCGCATCTTCCAGCTCTCTGCACTGTGACTGTTCAGGCAGAGGTTGTAGAGATTGTACCATTTAAAGGAAAAGTTGAACAGTAGTAAGTCAGATCCAGCAAGCAGAGGTTGTAGAGATTGTACCATTTAAAGGAAAAGTTGAACAGTAGTAAGTCAGATCCCAGCAAGCAGAGGTTGTAGAGATTGTACCATTTAAAGGAAAAGTTGAACAGTAGTAAGTCAGATCCAGCAAGCAGAGTTGTAGAGATTGTACCATTTAAAGGAAAAGTTGAACAGTAGTAAGTCAGATCCCAGCAAGCAGAGGTTGTAGAGATTGTACCATTTAAAGGAAAGTTGAACAGTAGTAAGTCAGATCCAGCAAGCAGAGGTTGTAGAGATTGTACCATTTAAAGAAAAGTTGAACAGTAGTAAGTCAGATCCAGCAAGCAGAGTTGTAGAGATGTACCCTTTAAAGGAAAAGTTGAACAGTAGTAAGTCAGATCCCAGCAAGCAGAGGTTGTAGAGATTGTACCATTTAAAGGAAAAGTTGAACAGTAGTAAGTCAGATCCCAGCAAGCAGAGGTTGTGAGATTGTACCATTTAAAGGAAAAGTTGAACAGTAGTAAGTCAGATCCAGCAAGCAGAGGTTGTAGAGATTGTACCATTTAAAGGAAAGTTGAACAGTAGTAAGTCAGATCCCAGCAAGCAGAGGTTGTAGAGATTGTACCATTTAAAGGAAAAGTTGAACAGTAGTAAGTCAGATCCAGCAAGCAGAGGTTGTAGAGATTGTACCATTTAAAGGAAAGTTGAACAGTAGTAAGTCAGATCCAGCAAGCAGAGGTTGTAGAGATTGTACCATTTAAGGAAAGTTGAACAGTAGTAAGTCAGATCCAGCAAGCAGAGGTTGTAGAGATTGTAACCATTTAAGGAAAGTTGAACAGTAGTAAGTCAGATCCCAGCAAGCAGGGTTGTAGAGATTGTACATTTAAAGAAAAGTTGAACAGTAGTAAGTCAGATCCAGCAAGCAGAGGTTGTAGAGATTGTACCTGTGTGAAGAGAGGAGAGTTTGTTGATGTCTTTTTTAAAATGTGGTGCCAAAACTGGGCACAGTATTCCAGATGAGGTCTGACCAAAGAGGAGTAGAGGGCAATAATGACTCACGTGATCTAGACTGTATGCTTCTGTTGATACATCCTAGAATTGTTTTGCTGCTGCATCACATGTTGACTCATGTTCAGCTGTGAACAATTAGTTACCCAAGTCTTTTTCACATGTGCTGTTTCTTAGCCTATTCCTCCATTTTGTATACGTTTTTTTATTTTATTGCCCAGATGTGTACTTTGCATTTTTCCTGTTAAAAACCATTCTGTTAGTTGCTGCCCACTGCTCCAGTTAATTTATATTTTTGAATCCTCTCTCTTCTCTAGTATTAGCTACCCCTCCTAGCTTTGTGTCATCAGCAAATTTGATCAGTTTAGCCACAGTTCCTTCATCTAAATCATTGATAAAGATGTTGAACAATACAGGGCCCAAAACAGAGCATTGTGGCACCCCACTTGAGACATTCTTCCAACTGGATGTGCAGCCATTTACGACCACTCTTTGGGTCCGATCACTAAGCCAGTTATGAATCCACCTAACAGTTGCCTTGTCCATTCCATACTTAGTCATTTTTTCAATAAGGATTGTGTGAGATACTTTGTCAAATGCTTTGCTGAAGTCAAGATATACTATATCTACAGCATTTCCCTGATCCACCCAGTCAGTGATTCGGTCATAGAAGGAAATTAAGTTAGTCTGACATGACTTATTAGTTACAAACCCATGCTGACTCTGTTTAATCACTTTATTCTTATCCAGGTATTTGCATACATGCTCTTTAATAATTTGTTCAAAGATTTTTCCTGGTATAGAAGTCAGACTCACCGGCCTGTAGTTCCCTGGGTCCACCTTCTTCCCCTTTTTGAAGATAGGAACAACATTTGCTCTTCTCCAGTCTTCTGGGACTTCTCCTGTTCTCCAAGAATTTTCAAAGATTATGGACAGTGGTTCAAGAATTTCTTCTGCTATCTCCTTCAGTATTCTGGGGTGTAATTCATCTGGACCTGGAGACTTGAATTCATTTAGGTTAGCTAAGTGTTTCCTCATTGTCTTTCTGTTTATAGATATCCTGGATTCTTCTATTCCTTTAATAGGACAGTGAAGATCAGTTGATGTTACATTTCCTTTCTGAGAGAAAACAGATGCAAAATAGGAATTTAAAAGTTCAGCCTTCTCAATATCCTGTCTTACCATTTCATCATTTTCATCCTGTAAAAATCCAGAGGATCACAGAGGATTCATTTTGTGAGGTAAAATATTTCACTGTATCCTCTGCGATCTCCTGCTGTAATGTCAGTATTGTCTTTTGCTTCTTCCCCTGCCCAGGAGCTGTGGTATGTTCGGGAGAAGTCCGCACATTGGGGGGGGGAGATTCTTAACGCTACAAAGCCTGCCCCTATCGTGACATTACCGCCCTCCCGATGCGATAGCATCAGGCCTCCATCTAGTTTATAGAATAAAAAAACAATTTACTCAAAAATCTAATATATAATTACCAAAAAATTCTGTCACACACTTCCGGCACTTGTGTCGCATCCACAATGCACCGCGTCCGGAAGTACGCCGAACGCTATATTGGAACACCCAAGTTATGGGTATTCCGACATGGCGGCCGGGATTCAAATCCCCCGCCAAAGCAGTGCGGCACCGCTCATTGGCAGAGCCGACGGGCTGCTCAGCCAATGAGCGGCGCGGGATTCAAATCCCCCACCATTGGCTGAGCAGTGCCGTCTGGTTTTGGTATGTGTGTGCGGGGCTGTGTGGGGGTCTGCGGGTGTGTGTGTGTGTGTGTGATCTGTGTATGTGCGGGGCTCTGCTGGGTGTGTGTGTGTATGTATGCAGGCATCGTCCGATGGGACTACAATTCCCATCCGGCTATGCCTGCTACACTGTCAGTGAGTGACACATTAGCTAATGATGGGACAGTAGTAGTCCCATAATCCTGCTAATGTGTTGAGTGTAAAAAAAAAAACGTACATTACATACACATATAACATACAGAACATACAACATATAACACAGAACATACTTATAACATACAACACATAACATACATATAACATACAGCACATAACATACAGAACATACATATAACATACAACACAACATACAGAACATACATATAACATACAACACAACATACACTGTGTGCAGAATTATTAGGCAAGTTGTATTTGAGAGGTTTCTTTTTATTATTGAACAACAAGTATGTTCTCAACCCAAAAGACTCATAAATATCTAAGCTTAATATTTTTGGAAGTTGGAGTGTTTTTTTTTTAGATTTGGCTTTCTCAGGAGGATATCTGCTTGTGCAGGTAACTATTACTGTGCAGAATTATTAGGCAAATATATACCCAGCTCACTTGTTTATTTTCACCTGGTAAACCAGTATAACAACACAAAATTTAGAAACAAACATTTCTGACATTCTAAAACAAAAAAAAAAAAAAATCAGTGACCAATATAGCCACCTTTCTTAACGATGACACCCAAAAGCCTTCCATTCATAGATTCTGTCAGTTGCTTGATCTGTTTACGAACAACATTGCGTGCAGCAGCCACCACAGCCTCCCAGACACTGTTCGGAGAGGTGTACTGTTTTCCCTCCTGTAGATCTCACTTTTTATGAGGGACCACAGGTTCTCTATGGGGTTCAGATCAGGTGAACAAGGGGGCTTTGTCATTATTTTTTCTTCTTTTAGACCTTTACTGACCAGCCACGCTGTGGAGTATTTGGATGCATGTGATGGAGCATTGTCCTGCATGAAAATCATGTTTTTCTCTAGTCACCTTCCACGACAGACATACTGGAGGATGTCTCCCCGCCCTAATAGGGGACAGGAAACACACGAGGTTAAATAACACTCCCCTTCCTGCACCACCAGTGTTTTTCCTGTCCCTTATGGGGGCATGAAGAGGTCCAGGTATGGCGCTGCCTTGGCCGGCGACTGGGAGCACAGAATCGATACTTACATGCCGGGCAGCTGAGGTTGGGGCTTCGGTCTCCTCCTGCAGAGCTGCTCCCGTCTCCATTTCATATGGACTCGGGACCTTCTTCCCGCCCCGCCTGCGCCTCCTCGTGGGGTAAAGCGGGGCGGTGACGTGCTGCCGGGGTCCTCCTAGAGCTCCCCGGCGTCCTCCTCCCCATTGCGGCTGCTCCAGGACCGTGTGTACAGGCGCACCGGAAGTGACGTCGGGGTCGGCGTCGGACTTCCAGTTAGCATCATACTGCGTTCCAGGTGGAACGCACGTGGCCTGCAAATCGCCGAAAGCGGCGATAATCAAGCCCACACCGCCTCCTACAATCTGAGGGGGTGGGGGAGAAATGCCCGAGCAGAGGAAGCAGCCTTACCAAGAACGGCTGCAGGTGGAGGAGCTACAGGAGATCGCAGTTATCAGCAGATTGCCCCCACCTGTGGACCAGGGGAGGAGGAAGCACTGAACACTGAAGACCTTGACTATTTAATCCTGGTCTGGGTACGTCCAGGTAAGGCCATTGGCTGTATGTGACAGACTGACCATGGACGATGACAAACCCTTACTACCTGCATCTTCGGAGCACAGCGTTAACCCTTCTACAGTAAGTAGCGGGATGGGTCCCGATTATTACAGTCCAGACAACTCTGATAGGGTGACTTAGTATGCATCTCTCTCTACTACAGGTAGAGAAGGTCTCTGACATTAAAAGGAATAAACCCAGCCGCAAATGCGTATGTGGTGCCAGACTTCCCTCGGCATATAAAAACTCTGCACAGATGACGTGTTGCGTGCAGAGCAACCCTCACTAATGGACAGTATAAAAACGCTCATTAGACCGGAAGTACAAACGTATATGGCGACAATTTCCCAAAGCCACAGCCCCACCCCCTAAAAAGAGGAAAATGGCGCTGGTGGAATCTGAATCTGATTCGGGAGAAATTGATACCTCTGAGAGGATATGTGGGAAAATGAGGGTTCCACTTCCACCCCCAAACCCGACAACAAAAAATACTATTTCTCGTCTGAGGACATGAGGGAATTAGTTAGTATGGTAAAGGGCACTTTGGGTTTGGAGGAGGAGGAAGTGGAATACTCAGTCCAGGATGAGATGTTTGGGGGCCTGAAACCTAAGAACCAGAAAGGCTTCCCCATTCCCCTTTCGGTCCCACCAGAATTAAAAAATAGCTTCCCCTTGGATGGAGATTGCTCAATATGGGAGGTCCCGAAAGTGGATGTGCAGGTGTCCAGGGTGACGAAAAAGACAGCACTTTCCTTCGAAGATGCATCCCAGCTCAAAGATCCCATGGATCGCAAAACAGAAAGTTTGCTGAGGAAATCCTGGGACACCTCTACAACCATGCTTAAAGGCAATATAGCCGCGACATGTGTAGCAAGATCACTATTCTGCTGGCTGCGCACATTGGAGGACCATTTAACTCAGTGGACCTCCAGGGAGAAAATCCTGGATTCACTCCCGTTACTACAAAAATCAAATGGATTCTTTGCAGATGCTTCTGCCGAATCCGTACGAGTAGCAGCAAAATCTGCAGTACTCTCCAACTCAGCCAGGAGAACACTGTGGCTGAAGTCTTGGGGAGGGGACTTTACTTCAGAATCTAAACTCTGCGCAATTCCCTTTCAGGGTAACTATGTATTTAGTCCAGCCCTGGATGAGATACTAGAGAAGGCGACAGATAAAAAGAAGTTACTCCCAGAACAGAAAAAGCCTAAAAAACATTCAGGGGAAGGGGAAAACGGGCCGATGGAACTATGCGAAAGGGGGCAAAGGAAGAAATATCCTTACCCATCACCAACAAAATGCCACAGACAAACAATGATGCTACTCCGCTCGGGGGCCGACTCTCGAATTTCCTGGCCCAGTGGCAGTCCATATCCACGAAAAAATGGGTTCTTGACGCTATTCGCGATGGATTGAGGCAGGAATTCGAGAGTCCTCCCCCCCCCCAGTGCCGTAGGATCACCTCTCTACAGGCCCATCTACAACAATCCCTGCTAGCAGATATGCAGAGTCTATTACGGGCAAGAGTGATATCCCCGGTGCCACAACAAGAGGTGGGCAGAGGACGCTACTCTCGCCTGTTCGTGATAGTAAAACACTCGGGGAAACACAGGGTTATTATAAACTTGAAACCCTTGAATCGGGTAGTCAAATACAGGCGGTTCAAGATGGAGTCGGTCAAGTCAGCAATCCCTCTCATAGGACAGAACTGGGTAATGGCCACGATAGATCTGAGGGACGCCTGTTGTGTTTTGGTAGCTGAGGAGAATAAGCAAAAAACGGCAATACACCAGAAAGGCTGGAACCTATTGGATTGCAGTACCCTGAACTAACCACACAACTAGAGGTAGCCGTGGAGCGTTCCTACGTTGATCCTAGATGCCTCGTCACAGCCTGAGAGATAACTACACCTAAAGGCAGAAAGATGAAAGCTACCTGCCCCGGAGCAGATCCCCAAAGAAAATAGGAAGCCCCCAAGCATGTAATGGCGGTTAGACAAGAAGAAGCACGGACACAGACAGAAAATAGAATGAGCAAACGCTGGGGCCCAATCTGTCTAGACAGAAAAGTACAGAAAAGGATACTCACTGCAATCCAAAAAAAAACCCTAAAAAATACCAACTCTTCTGATTGCAAAAACACCTGAGATCACACGATCTCTACCACCTAAAATCAGATCTCTGGTGTAACAAAACTAAGCCGCAGCCACTGAAAAAACAGGAAAAATCAAATGAACAAATAACAGTGGCTTCAGATAAACTGAGAGGAGCACAAGCCCCCGGAGGGGACATGGCTGACCTCCACAGAAGTGCAGGGAACAATGCAAAAGGCAAGCACAAAAATAAAAGCAGAAAATATCTTATCTGATAGCAGAAGATGCAGGCAAGACTCGGCAAACTTCCAAATGAACCAGGAACCACAATTGAGACAAGAACAATTGATCACCGGCAACCATCATGGGAGGGAACCTCCCTTATATCAGACCAGTCAGCGATCCCAGATTGCCATTCCTCGCTGAAAGGCTCAGTACTGTCTGTAACCACCAGAGGGAGCATCTGCTCAGAATCCATCTCTAGCACATTCATAACAGTACCCCCCCTCACTTGTGCAACCAGGCCGATCAGGATGAGCTCGGTGATAGGCACGGATCAGTCTCCTAGCATGAATGTCCGAAGCAAACACCCAAGAATTGTCCTCCTGACCATAACCTCTCCACTTAACCAAATACTGGAGTTTCTGTCTAGAAAAACGAGAATCCAATATTTTATCAACCACATACTCCAGATTGCTCTCAACCAAAACAGGGTCAGGAGGCGCAGCCATAGGAACCACTGGCTCGACAAACCTCTTCAATAAGGACTTGTGGAACACGTTATGGATCTTAAATGTCCCTGGAAGAAGCAAACGGAAGGAAACAGGATTAAAAATCTCCATGATCTTATAAGGTCCAATGAACCTAGGCTTAAACTTTGGAGATGCAACCCTCACAGGGATATTTCTTGAGGACAACCAAACCAAGTCCCCCACTTTAAACCGAGGACCATCAGTCCTATGCCGGTTGGCAAACCGTTGGGCCATCTTCTGAGAGAGAGACAACCTCTCCACTACCTGGTCCCAAATCTGCTGCATTCGCTCCACAACAGAGTCAACACCCGGACAGACAGAAGCATCCGCCTGTCCCGAAGAAAATCGAGGGTGAAACCCAAAATTGCAGAAAAATGGAGAGCCCTATTTTTAAGAGCAAACTAAGCCAAAGGCAAAAAAGAGACCCAGTCATCTTGATCAGCAGACACAAAACATCTCAAATAAGTCTCCAAGGTCTGGTTTGTTCTCTCGGTTTGTCCATTGGTCTGAAGATGAAAAGCAGAGGAGAAAGATAATTGAACATCAAGTTTAGAACAAAATGTCCTCCAAAATCTGGAAACAAACTGGACTCCTCTGTCAGACACAATGTTCCCCGGAATGCCATGTAACCGAATCACGTGCTGAAGGAACAAAGGCACCAATTCGGAGGAGGAAGGTAACTTAGGTATTGGCACAAGATGTATCATCTTGGAAAACCTATCACAGATTACCCAGATAATGGTCATTCTCTGAGAAACAGGGAGGTCAGAAATAAAATCCATAGAGATATGGGTCCATGGCCTCTTGGGCACAGTTAATGGCATTAACAAACCACTAGAGCGAGAGCAAGGCTTGGAGCGAGAGCAAGTCCCGCAGGACTACACAAATTCCCTGACATCACGAGAGAAAGTAGGCCACCAAAAGGACAGACTCACCAAGTCTCTGGTACCAAAAATACCGAGATGACCAGCCAACGCGGAACAATGAATCTCAGACATCACACTCTTCTTCCACTGGTCTGGGACAAACAATTTCCCAATAGGGTAGCGCTCAGGTTTATCCTCCTGACACCCTTCCAGAGCCAGTCTCAAATTGGGAGAGATGGCGGAAAGAACTACACCCTCTTTCAAAATAACAGTAGGATCAGATAACTCAGGAGAGTCCGCAAAGAAACTACTCGAGAGGGTATCCGCCTTAACATTCTTAGTGCCAGGAAGAAAGAAACCACAAAATTTAAACATGTGAAAAACAAGGCCCACCTGGACTGTCTATGATTAAGTCGCTTGGCTGATTTGAGATAAACCAGATTCATATGGTCCGTGAGGACCACCACCTGATGTTTGGCTCCTTCCAGCCAATGTCTCCACTCTTCAAAGGCCCACTTCATGGCCAATAACTCCCGAATACCCACGTCATAATTACGTTCAGTTGGAGAAAATTTTCGAGAGAAAAAGGCACAAGGGTTACTTTTAGAGGTCTCTGGGTCTCTTTGGGACAAAACGGCACCTGCCCCAATTTCAGAGGCATCAACCTCCACCTGAAACGGTAGAGAAACATCAGGCTGCCGTAGAACAGGAGCAGAAGTGAATCTCTGCTTAAGTTTCTGAAACGCAGAGACTGCCTCAGGAGGCCAATTCACCACATCAGAACCCTTTTTGGTCAAATCAGTCAATGGTTTAACAATACGGGAGAAATTACCAATAAATTTACGATAAAAATTGGCAAAACCCAAAAATCTCTGAAGAGCCTTTAATGAAGTAGGTTGGACCCAATCACAGATGGCCTGAACCTTGACCGGGTCCATTTCAATAACAGACGGAGACAAAATGAATCCCAGACATGAGACCTTCTGTACGCCAAAAAGACACTTTGATCCCTTCACATGCAGTGCATTCTCTCTCAAAATCTGGAACACAGTCCGAACATGTTTCACATGAGAGTCCCAGTCATTGGAAAAAATGAAGATATCATCCAAATAAACAATCAGAAATGTATCCACAAAATCCCTGAAAATATCATTCATGAAGGATTGGAAGACGGAAGGAGCATTATTGAGCCCAAAGGGCAACACTAGGTACTCAAAATGCCCCTCTGGGGTATTAAACGCCGTCTTCCATTCATCTCCGTGCTTAATGCGAATAAGGTTATACGCCCCCCTGAGGTCAAGCTTGGTAAACCAACTAGCACATTTCACCCTGGAAAACAGGTCAGAAATCAAGGGTAACGGATATTGATACTTCACAGTGATCTTATTCAAGAAACGATAATACACGGCCTCAATAAACCATCCTTTTTGGCCACAAAGAAAAAAACGGCACCCAAGGGTGAAGAGGATGGTCTGATATGACCCTTCTCCAATGACTCCTTGATATAAGATCGCATAGCATCGTGTTCAGGTAAAGACTAGTTAAAAAGGCGACCTTTAGGAAATTTACCACCAGGCACTAATTCAATAGCGCAATCATAGCTCCTGTGAGGGGGTAAGGATGCAGATTTACTTTCACTAAATACATCAAAAAAATCAGTCAAAAAGTCAGGAACATCCTGAGACTGGGGAGAGGCAGAAAAACAGGAGTGTCGGCATTAACACATTGGCAGCCCCAACTGGTCACACACACAGATTTCCAATCCAAAACGGGATTATGAGACTGTAACCAAGGGAAACCTAGTACAATAATGTCATGCAGATTATATAGCACCAGAAATTTGCAACTCTCCTGATGATCTGGTTCAACCCTCATTATCACCTGAGTAGAAAACTGGGGTTTATTCTCCGCCAAAGGGGTAGAATCAATGCCCAGTAGGGGAGTAGACTTCCGCAGGGGTATCATGGGAAACCCACAACGTTTGGCAAAGTCAAAATCCATCAGGTTAATAGCTGCTCCTGAATCAACAAAAGCCTGAGCAGAAAATGTAGACAGGGAGCAAATCAGGGTGACAGTCAACAGAAATTTAGTCTGAACACTACCCAAGACAACTGAGCTTGCAAAACGTCTTCCCCCTTAGGGCAGACTGAAATAGCATGAGAGGCATCACCACAGTAGAAACATAACCCATTGCGCTTTCGAAACTCATGACGCTGTGCCCCAGAAGTCACTCCATCACACTGCATGGGCTCAGAAGCTGGCTTACATGGCAACACTATCTCACGCATACCTCTGCGCTCACGCAAACATCTGTCAATTTGAATAGCCAATGATATATAATCATTGAGACCAGAGAGAGCAGGGAATCCCACCATAACATCCTTTACATTCTCTGACAGCCCCTTCCGAAAAAGGGCTGCCAAAGCATCATCATTCCATTTGGTCAGGACTGCCCACTTTCGGAATTTCTGACAGTACAACTCAGCATCTTCAAGACCCTGATTTAATGCCAACAAGGTTTTTTCAGCTTGATCAGTGACATTAGGTTCATCGTACAATAACCCCAGAGCCAGAAAAAATGCATCAATATCATTCAAAACAGGATCCCCAGGTGTCAGGGAAAAAGCCCAATCCTGAGGGTCACCGCGCAGGAGAGAGATGACAATTTGAACCTGCTGTGCTGCGTACCCTGAAGACTTAGGCTTTAAGGCAAAAAACAACTTACAGTTATTTTTGAAATTCAGAAATTTAGCCCGATTCCCCAAAAACAAATCTGGTATGGGAATCCTAGGTTCCACAACCGGCAACCTAGCAAGATAGGTAGCAATACTCCGAACCTCAGTGGCAAGCTGATCCACACGGCCTGACAACTGTGCAAGCTCCATTGAGAGAAAAAAAATCCTCAGCACCCAGAGAAAAAGGGAAAAATGCAACAAACAGGAAAAATAAAATCTCTGACAACTCTGACAACTTTTTTTTTTTTTTCTTTCCTCACTATTTTTCCCTTCTGTGAGTACCATATAATTTTCAGTTCTGGCCGGTGATACTGTTGTGTTTTGGTAGCTGAGGAGAATAAGCAAAAACGGCAATACACCAGAGAGGCTGGAACCTATTGGATTGCAGTACCCTGAACAAACCACACAACTAGAGGTAGCGTGGAGCGTTCCTACGTTGATCCTAGACGCCTCGTCACAGCCTGAAAGATAACTACACCTATAGGCAGAAAGATGAAAGCTATCTGCCCCGGAGCAGATCCCCAAAGAAAATAGGAAGCCCCCAAACATGTAATGGCGATTAGACAAGAAGAAGCACAGACACAGACAGAAAATAGAATGAGCAAACGCTGGGGCCCAATCTGTCTAGACAGAAAAGTACAGAAAAGATTACTCACTGCAATCCAAAAAAAAACCCTAAAAAATACCAACTCTTCTGATTGCAAAAACACCTGAGATCACACGATCTCCACCACCTAAATCAGATCTCTGGTGTAACAAAACTAAGCCGCAGCCACTGAAAAAACAGGAAAAAGCAAATTAACAAATATCAGTGGCTTCAGATAAACTGAGAGGAGCACAAGCCCCCGGAGGGGACCTGGCTGACCTCCACAGAAGTGCAGGGAACAATGCAAAAAGCAAGCACAAAAATAAAAGCAGAAAATATCTTATCTGATAGCAGAAGATGCAGACAAGACTCAGCAAGCTTCCAAATGAACCAGGAACCACAATTGAGACAAGAACAATTGATCACCGGCAACCATCATGGGAGGGAACCTCCCTTATATCAGACCAGTCAGCGATCCCAGATTGCCATTCCTCGCTGAAAGGCTCAGTACTGTCTGTAACCACCAGAGGGAGCCTCTGCTCAGAAACCATCTCTAGCACATTCATAGTAGACGCCTACTACCATGTGCCGATTCATATGGACCACAGGAAGTTCCTCCGGTTTGCCGTGTCCCGGGGTCAAGGTATCAGACACTACCAGTTCAATGTTCTGCCATTCGGAGTGTTGTCAGCACCACGTGTCTTTACGAAGATTATGGCAGAAGCCATGATCTTCATTCGACGGCAAGGGATTTGCATAGTTCCATGCCTAGACGACCTGTTGATTGTGGCTCCATCCAAAACTCGCCTAGAACAAGATGTGGGTAAGACCCTAGAAACCCTACAGTCCCTGGGCTGGATCCCAAATTTAGAAAAGTCGGATCTGCATTCCTCATCAAAGAAAAAGTTTCTGGGTGTTCTTAATTCCGAGACAAGAACATCCTTCCTACCCAGGGAGCGATAACACGATCTTGTTCAAAAAGTTTCCAGATTCAGGTACCATACAGCACCAACCCTAAGAGAAGCCATGTCTATCCTAGGATCTTTTACGGTGTGCATTCAAGCAGTATCCTGGGCGCAAGCCCATACTCGGACTCATCAATCGCACGTTCTGCTGTGTCCAAAAAGATTTTGCAACAAGCTGAACAAGAGAACCCCCCCCCTTCCGGGTCATGTGAAAACCTCCCTCTCGTGGTGGCTAAACCGTCAAAACCTCTAAAGAGGGGTCAGCTGGGATCAGCTTCCCCTTAAAATACTGACCTCGGACGCCAGCCAGAGAGGCTGGGGTGCTACAATGGAGGGGTCCCACTTTCAGTGATTATGGTCCCTGAACATCAGGGCCAGCTCCTCAAATTTGAGGGAACCAAAAGTGGTGGAGGAAGCACTGAAAGCAGCATCAGCCCTTATTCAAAATCACCATGTACGGGTCTATTCAGACAATGTGACTACGGTGGCCTACCTTCGACATCAAGGAGGCACGAAATATATCAATCTAAAGGTAGTGGCTGCAAAAAAAAATTCCTGGGCAGAAAAACATGTACTGTCCATAACAGCAATCCACCTAAAAGGATCAGACAACATACACGTGGACTTCCTCAGTTGGAAGGACTGTTGTGAATACTCTGGAGGCGACTTCAGAGTTGGGGCTCCCTCCGGTGGTTTCTGAGGGTAATGAACCAATTGCTGAATGGCCTTCAGCTGGGTCTGAATGGTCTGATATAAGTGACCTGAACTCCCAGCTGCCTTGCCGGTAATCAATTGTTCTTCAGGTCTTGCTTGGAGCTCAGCTTGCATTCCTGCTTTGATTCAGATAAGTGATTTGCTGTTTTTTTTTCCCCTGGTTGGATTTTCCTTTCTTGTTTGCTGCCTTGCAGTGGATTTCAGCCTGGTCCCCTTTTGGGGCCTGGCACTGCAATTGTGCTCAGTTTGTGTTTGCATTTTTGCTCTGTTCCTATGTCACTTTTTATTTGCTGAATTGCTGTGTGTTACACCAGAGATCTGATTTAGGTGGTAGAGATCGTGTGATCTCAGGTTTTTTGTTAATCAGAAGTGTTGGTATTTTTGACACGGTTTTTTTTGGGTTGCAGTCAGAATTCTTTCCTATACTTTTCTATCTAGACAGATTGGGCCCCAGCGTTTGCTCATTCTATTTTCTGTCTGTGTTCGTATTTTCTTCTTGTCTAACCGCCATTACATGTTTGGGGGCTTCCTTTTTCTTTGGGGATTCTGCTACGGGGCAGATAGCTTTCATCTTTCTGCCTTTAGGTGTAGCTATCTCTCCGGGTGTGACGAGGCGTCTAGGATCACCGTAGGTACGCTCCACGGCTACTTTTAGTGTTGCGGTTAGTTTAGGGTCCTGCAGTCCAATAGTTTCCAGCCTCTCTGGTGTATTGCTTCTTTGGCTATTTTTGCAATTCCTCCTCAGCTATCGAAACATAACAGTATTACCGGCCTAACTGAAAATTATATGGTACTCAACAGAAGGGAAAAATAGTAAAAGAAAAAAGGGAGTTGTCAGAAATTATTTTTTTTTCTATTTGTTGCATTTTTTTCCCTCTTTTTCTCTATGTGCTGAGGAGGATTTTTTTTCTTCCTCAATGGAGTTTGCACAGTTGTCTGGCCGTGTGGAGAAGCTTGCCACTGAGGTTCAGAGTATTGCTACCTTTTTTGCTAGGTTGCCGATGGTGGAACCTAGGATCCCCATACCAGATTTATTTTTGGGGGATCGGTCTAAATTTCTGAATTTCAAAAATAACTAAGTTGTTTTTTGCCTTAAAGCCTAAGTCCTCAGGTAATGCAGCACAGCAGGTTCAAATTGTCATCTCTCTGCTTCGCGGTGACCCTCAGGATTGGGCTTTTTCCCTGACACCTGGGGATTCTGTTTTGAATGATGTTGATGTATTTTTTCAGGCTCTGGGGTTATTGTACAATGAACCTAATGTCACTGATCAAGCTGAAAAAACCTTGTTGGCATTAAATCAGGGTCGTGAAGACGCTGAGCTGTACTGTCAGAAATTTCGAAAGTGGGCAGTCCTGACCAAATGGATTGATGATGCTTTGGCAGCCCTTTTTCGGAAGGGTCTGTCAGAAAATGTAAAGGACGCTATGGTGGGATTCCCTGTTTCCTCTGGTCTCAATGATTTTATGTCTTTGGCTATTCAAATTGACAGACGTTTGCGTGAGCGCAGAGGTATGCATGAGATAGTGTTGCCTTGTGAGCCAGCTCCTGGGCCCATGCAGTGTGATGGAGTGACTTCTGGGGCTCAGCGTCATGAGTTTCGAGAGCACAATGGGTTATGTTTCTACTGTGGTGACGCTTCTCATGCTAATTCCGTCTGCCCTAAGCGGGGAAGACTTTTTATGCACTCAGTTGTCTTGGGTAGTGTTCAGACTAAATTTCTGTTGACTGTTACCCTGATTTGCTCCCTGTCCACATTTTCGGCTCAGGCTTTTGTTGATTCAGGAGCAGCTATTAACCTGATGGATTTTGACTTTGCCAAACGTTGTGGGTTTCCCATGATACCCCTGCGGAAGTCTATTCCTTTACTGGGCATTGATTCTATTGAATAAACCCCAGTTTTCTACTCAGGTGATAATGAGGGTTGAACCAGATCATCAGGTGAGTTGCAAATTTCTGGCGTTGCATAATCTGCATGACATTATTGTACTGGGTTTCCCTTGGTTACAGACTCATAATCCTGTTTTGGATTGGAAATCGGTGTCTGTGACCAGTTGGAGCTGCCAATGTGTTAATACTGACACTCCTGTTTTTTCTGCCTCTCCCCAGTCTCAGGATGTCCCTGACTTTTTGACAGATTTTTCGGATGTGTTTGGTGAGATTAAGTCTGCATCCTTACCTCCTCACAGGAGCTATGACTGCGCTATTGAGTTAGTGTCTGGTGGTAAATTTCCTTAAGGTTGCCTTTTTAACCCCTTCATGACCCAGCCTATTTTGACCTTAAAGACCTTGTCATTTTTTGCAATTCTGACCTGTGTCCCTTTATGAGGTAATAACTCAGGAACGCTTCAACGGATCCTAGTGATTCTGAGATTGTTTTTTCGTGACATATTGGGCTTCATGTTAGTGGTAAATTTAGGTTGATAATTTTTGCGTTTATTTGTTAAAAAAAAATGGAAATTTGGCCAAAATTTTGAAATTTTTGCAATTTTCAAATTTTGAATTTTTATTCTGTTAAACCAGATTATGTGACCCAAAATAGTTAATAAATAACATTTTCCACATGTCTACTTTATATCAGCACAATTTTGGGAACATTTTTTTTTTGTTAGGAAATTATAAGGATTAAAAGTTGACCAGCGATTTCTCATTTTTACAGCAAAATTTACAAAACCATTTTTTTTAGGGACCACCTCACACTTGAAGTCACTTTGAGGGGTCTATATGGCAGAAAACACCCAAAAATGACACCATTATAAAAACTGCACCCCTCAAGCTACTCAAAACTACATTCAAGAAGATTATTAACCCTTCAGGTGCTTCACAGGAACTAAAGCAACGTGGAAGGAAAAAATGGACATTTTAATTTTTCCAACAAAAATTTTATTTTAGCATCAATTTTTTCATTTTTGCATGGGCATCAGGATAAAATGGATCCAAAAATTTGTTGGGCAATTTATCCTGAGTACACTGATAACTCATATGTGGTCATAAACCACTGTTTGGGCGCATGGCAGGGCTCAGAAGGGAAGGAGCGCCATTTGACTTTTTCAATGGAAAATATGCTGGAATTTTTAGCGATTGCCATGTCGCATTTGGAGAGTCCCTGTGTGCCTAAACATTGGAGCTCCCCCACAAGTGACCCCATTTTGGAAACTAGACTCCCCAAAGAACTTATCTCGATGCACAGTGAGCACTTTGAAACCCCAGGTCCTTCACAAATTGATCTTTAAAAAAAAAGAAAGTACTTTTTTTTACAAAAATTTTCTTTTAGCCTCTGTTTTTTCATTTTTACATGGGCAACAGTATAAATTGGATCCTAAAATTTGTTGGGCAATTTCTCCTGAGTACACAGATACCTCATATGTGGTCATAAATCACTGTTTTGGCGCACGGCTGGGCCCAGAAGGGAAGGAGCGCCATTTGACTTTTTGAATGGAAAATTAGCTCCAATCCTTAGCGGACACCATGATGCTTTTGGACAGCCCCTGTATGCCTAAACAGTGAAAAAAAAACCACATGTGACACCATTTTGGAAACTAGACCCCTTATGGAACTTATCTAGATGTGTTGTGAGCACTCTGAACCCCCAAGTGCTTCACAGAAGTTTATAACGCAGAGCAGTGAAAAAAAAAAAATTTCCTCAGAAATGATTTTTAGCCCGCTATTTTTTATTTTTACAAGGGTAACAGGAGAAATTGGACCACAAAAGTTGTTGTGCAATTTGTCCTGAGTACACTGGTACCCCATATGTGGGGGGAACCACTGTTTTGGTGCATGGGAGAGCTCAGAAGGGAAGGAGCGCCATTTTGGAATGCAGACTTGATGGAATGTTCTGCGGGCGTCATGTTGCGTTTGCAGAGCTCCTGATGTGCCTAAACAGTAGAAACCCCCCACAAGTGACCCTATTTTGGAAACTAGACCCCCCCAAGGAGCTTATCTAGATGTGTAGTGAGCACTTTGAACCCCCAAGTGCTTCACAGAAGTTTTTAAACGCAGAGCAGTGAAAATAAAATAATCATTTTTGTTTCTCAAAAATCATTTTTTAGCCCACTATTTTTTATTTACCCAAGGGTAACAGGATAAATTGGACCCCAAAAGTTGTTGTCCAGTTTTTCCTTTGTACGCTGGTGCCCCATATGTGGGGGGGAACCACTGTTTTGGGCGCACGGCAGGGCTCAGAAGGGAAGGAGCGCCATTTGACTTTTTGAATGGAAAATTAGCTCCAATCGTTAGCGGACACCATGTCGTGTTTGGAGAGCCCTGTATACCTAGATTTTGGAGTTCCCCCACAAATGACCCCATTTTGGAAACTCGACCACCTAAGGAACTTATCTAGATGTGCAGTGAGCACTTTGAACCCCCAGGTGCTTCACAGAAGTTTATAACGCAGAGCCGTGAAAATAAAAAATCATTTTTTTTCTCAAAAAGTTATTTTTTAGCCCACTATTTTTTATTTTCACAATGGTTACAGGAGAAATTGGCCCCCAAAAGTTGTTGTCCAATTTGTCCTAAGTACGCTAGTACCCCACATGTGGGGGGGGAACCACTGTTTGGGCACACGTCAGTGCTCGGAAGGGATGTAGTGACGCTTTGAAATGCCGACTTGATGGAATGGTCTGCGGGCGGGCTGAGAACCTGATGTGCCTAAACAGTAGAAACCCCCCACAAATGACCACATTTTGTAAACTAGACCCCTCAAGGAACTTGTGTGGTGAGCACCTTGAGCCCCCACGTGCTGCACAGAAGTTTATAATGCAGGGCCGTGAAAATAAAAAATCATTTTTTTCCTCAAAAACTGGGTTTTTTAACCCGCAATTTTTTATTTTCACAAGGGTAACAGGAGAAATTGGACCACAAAAGTTGTTGTACAGTTTGTCCTGAGTACACTGGTACCCCATATGTGGGAGGAACCACTGTTTTGGCACATGGGAGAGCTCAGAAGGGAAGGAGCGCCATTTTGGAATGCAGACTTGATGGAATGTTCTGCGGGCATCATGTTACGTTTGCAGAGCCCCTGATGTGCCTAAACAGTAGAAACCCCCCACAAATGACCCCATTTTGGAAACTCGACCACCTAAGGAACTTATCTAGATGCACAGTGAGCACTTTGAACCCCAGGTGCTTCACAGAAGTTTATAACGCAGAGCCGTGAAAATAAAAAATCATTTTTTTTTCTCAAAAAATTATTTTTTAGCCCACTATTTTTTATTTTCACAATGGTTACAGGAGACATTGGACCCCAAAAGTTGTTGTCCAATTTGTCCTAAGTACGCTAGTACCCCACATGTGGGGGGGAACCACTGTTTGGGCACACGTCAGTGCTCGGAAGGGATGTAGTGACGCTTTGAAATGCCGACTTGATGGAATGGTCTGCGGGCGGGCTGAGAACCTGATGTGCCTAAACAGTAGAAACCCCCCACAAATGACCACATTTTGTAAACTAGACCCCTCAAGGAACTTGTGTGGTGAGCACCTTGAGCCCCCACGTGCTGCACAGAAGTTTATAATGCAGGGCCGTGAAAATAAAAAATCATTTTTTTCCTCAAAAACTGGGTTTTTTAACCCGCAATTTTTTATTTTCACAAGGGTAACAGGAGAAATTGGACCACAAAAGTTGTTGTACAGTTTGTCTTGAGTACACTGGTACCCCATATGTGGGAGGAACCACTGTTTTGGTGCATGGGAGAGCTCAGAAGGGAAGGAGCGCCATTTTGGAATGCAGACTTGATGGAATGTTCTGCGGGCGTCATGTTGCGTTTGCAGAGCCCCTGATGTGCCTAAACAGTAGAAACCCCCACAAGTGACCCTATTTTGGAAACTAGACCCCCCCCAAGGAGCTTATCTAGATGTGTAGTGAGCACTTTGAACCCCAAGTGCTTCACAGAAGTTTTTAAACGCAGAGCAGTGAAAATAAAATAATCATTTTTGTTTCTCAAAAATCATTTTTTAGCCCACTATTTTTTATTTACCCAAGGGTAACAGGATAAATTGGACCCCAAAAGTTGTTGTCCAGTTTTTCCTTTGTACGCTGGTGCCCCATATGTGGGGGGGAACCACTGTTTTGGGCGCACGGCAGGGCTCAGAAGGGAAGGAGCGCCATTTGACTTTTTGAATGGAAAATTAGCTCCAATCGTTAGCGGACACCATGTCGTGTTTGGAGAGCCCCTGTATACCTAGATTTTGGAGTTCCCCCACAAATGACCCCATTTTGGAAACTCGACCACCTAAGGAACTTATCTAGATGTGCAGTGAGCACTTTGAACCCCCAGGTGCTTCACAGAAGTTTATAACGCAGAGCCGTGAAAATAAAAAATCATTTTTTTTTCTCAAAAAGTTATTTTTTAGCCCACTATTTTTTATTTTCACAATGGTTACAGGAGAAATTGGCCCCCAAAAGTTGTTGTCCAATTTGTCCTAAGTATGCTAGTACCCCACATGTGGGGGGGGAACCACTGTTTGGGCACACGTCAGTGCTCGGAAGGGATGTAGTGACGCTTTGAAATGCCGACTTGATGGAATGGTCTGCGGGCGGGCTGAGAACCTGATGTGCCTAAACAGTAGAAACCCCCACAAATGACCACATTTTGTAAACTAGACCCCTCAAGGAACTTGTGTGGTGAGCACCTTGAGCCCCCACGTGCTGCACAGAAGTTTATAATGCAGGGCCGTGAAAATAAAAAATCATTTTTTTCCTCAAAAACTGGGTTTTTTAACCCGCAATTTTTTATTTTCACATGGGTAACTGGAGAAATTGGACCACAAAAGTTGTTGTACAGTTTGTCCTGAGTACACTGGTACCCCATATGTGGGAGGAACCACTGTTTTGGCACATGGGAGAGCTCAGAAGGGAAGGAGCGCCATTTTGGAATGCAGACTTGATGGAATGTTCTGCGGGCATCATGTTACGTTTGCAGAGCCCTGATGTGCCTAAACAGTAGAAACCCCCCACAAATGACCCCATTTTGGAAACTCGACCACCTAAGGAACTTATCTAGATGCACAGTGAGCACTTTGAACCCCAGGTGCTTCACAGAAGTTTATAACGCAGAGCCGTGAAAATAAAAATCATTTTTTTTTTCTAAAAAATTATTTTTTAGCCCACTATTTTTTATTTTCACAATGGTTACAGGAGACATTGGACCCCAAAAGTTGTTGTCCAATTTGTCCTAAGTACGCTAGTACCCCACATGTGGGGGGGAACCACTGTTTGGGCACACGTCAGTGCTCGGAAGGGATGTAGTGACGCTTTGAAATGCCGACTTGATGGAATGGTCTGCGGGCGGGCAGAGAACCTGATGTGCCTAAACAGTAGAAACCCCCCACAAATGACCACATTTTGTAAACTAGACCCCTCAAGGAACTTGTGTGGTGAGCACCTTGAGCCCCCACGTGCTGCACAGAAGTTTATAATGCAGGGCCGTGAAAATAAAAAATCATTTTTTTCCTCAAAAACTGATTTTTTTTAACCCGCAATTTTTTATTTTCACAAGGGTAACAGGAGAAATTGGACCACAAAAGTTGTTGTACAGTTTGTCCTGAGTACACTGGTACCCCATATGTGGGAGGAACCACTGTTTTAGCACATGGGAGAGCTCAGAAGGGAAGGAGCGCCATTTTGGAATGCAGACTTGATGGAATGTTCTGCGGGCATCATGTTGCGTTTGCAGAGCCCCTGATGTGCCTAAACAGTAGAAACCCCCCACAAGTGACCCTATTTTGGAAACTAGACCCCCCAAGGAGCTTATCTAGATGTGTAGTGAGCACTTTGAACCCCCAAGGGCTACACAGAAGTTTATAACGCCGGGGCATGAAATAAAAAAAATCATATTTTTTCCACAAACATAATCTTTTAGTCCCCAATTTTTTTATTTTCCCAAGGGTAGCATGAGAAATTAGACCTCAAAAGTTGTTGTCCAATTTGTCCTGAGTACGCTGATATCCCATATGTGGGAGAAAACTACTGTATGGGCACACGTCGGGCTCGGAAGGGAAGTAGTGAAGTTTTGAAATGCCGACTTGATGGAATGGCGTCATGTTACGTTTGCAGAGCCCCTGATGTGCCTAAACAGTAACGACTTGATGCAATGGTCTGCGGGCGTCATGTTAGGTTTGCAGAGCCCCTGATGTGCCTAAACAGTAGAAACTCCCCACAAGTGACCCCATTTTGTAAACTAGACCCCGCAAGGAACTTATCTAGATGTGTGGTGAGCACTTTGAACCCCCAAGGGCTACACAGAAGTTTATAACGCCCGGGCATGAAAATAAAAAAATCATATTTTTTCCACAAACATGATCTTTTAGTCCCAATTTTTTTTATTTTCCCAAGGGTAACAGGAGAAATTAGACCCCAAAAGTTGTTGTCCAATTTGTCCTGAGTACGCTGATATCCCGTATGTGGGAAAAAACTACTGTATGGGCACACGTCGAGGCTCGGAAGGGAAGTAGTGACTTTTTGAAATGCCGACTTGATGAAATGGTCTGCGTGTGTCATGTTACGTTTGCAGACCCCATGATGTGCCTAAACAGTAGAAACCCCCCCAAGTGACCCCATTTTGGAAACTAGATCCCCAAGGAACTCCTCTAGATGTGTGGTAAGCACTTTGAATCTCCAAGTTCTTCACAGAAGTTTATAACGCAGAGCCGAGAAAATAAAAAATCATTTTTTTTCCACAAAAATAACTTTTTTATTCCCCAATTTTTTTTTCCAAGGGTAACAGGAGAAATTAGAACCCTAAAGTTCTTATGCAATTATTTCCGAGTACCCTGATACCCCATATGTGGTGGTAAACCACTGTTTGGGCACACGTCGGGGCTTGGAATTAAGGGAGCACTATTTGACTTTTTGAACGCAAAATTTGCAGGAATCAATGGTGGCGCCATGTCGCGTATGAAGACCCCCTGATGTGCGTAAATAGTGGAAACCCCTCAATTCTAACTCCAACACTAACCCCAACACACCGCTAACCCCAACCCTAACCCCTACACACCCCTAACCCTAATACAAACTCTAACCCCAACACACCCTAACCCTAATCCCAACTCTAACCACAAGCCTAACCCTAATCCCAACCCTAACCCCAAAACACTCCTAACACTTATCCTAACTCTAACCCTAACCACAAACCTAACCCTAATCCCAACCCTAACCCTAATTCCAACCCTAACCCTAATTCCAACCCTAACCCTAATTCCAACCCTAGCCCTAATTCCAACCCTTACCCTAATTCTAATCCTAATGCTAACCCTAACCCTAGTTCTAACCCTAACCCTAAGGCTAGGTTCATATTACATTTTACCAGCCTGTTCAACACGTAGCGTTGACGGGCTGGTAACGGTATAGCATAACGTGATCGCATTATGCTATACCGCTAGCGCAGAGGAATCAGCGATGATTCATCTGTGCTAGCGGTGACAGAGCCCAGACGCTGCAGCCCGCGTCCAAGGCTCCGTCACTGAATGACGGCATGTCGCGAACGCATGCCGCTTTACGGCATGCATCGCGATGCGCCCGACAATGGGGGTGAAAGGCAGCGTTAACAGACTGCGTTACACTGCGTTATACCACGGTGAAACGCAGTCCATCTAGCGGACTGCCATAATGCAATATGAACCCAGCCTAACCCTAACCCTGAGACCCCGTGCACACGTTGCGGATTCACTTGCGGATTTTTCTAAAATACGCAGGTAAAATGACCTGCGTTTTACCTGCGTATTTAGCGCGGATTTACTGCGGTTTTTCCCTGCGATTTTACACCTATAATGGAATAGGTGTAAAATCGCTGCGGAATCCGCACAAAGAATTGACATGCTGCGGATTTAAAACCGCAGCAAATCTGCGCTGAAAAATCTGCAGCATGTGCACAGCGGTTTTTTTTACCATTTATTTGCATTGTACTGTACATGGTTTCTGGATCCGCTGTGGATCCGCAGCAAAATCCGCAGCGGATCCGCAGCAAAATCCACAACGTGTGCACAGGGCCTAATAGGAAAAAAAAAATTCTTTATTTTTTTATTTGTCCCTACCTATGACAGGGGGGTTCATTTACTTTTTTTTTATTTTGATCACTGTGACAGTTTATCACAGTGATCAAAATAAATTTCTGGACTGTGCAGGGCGCACTGCGCATGCGCCGGCCGGCTGGCGCACTGCGCATGCGCCCGCCATTTTCCAAGATGGCGGCGCCCATGAAGAATCCTGGGCAGCCTCCGGGACGGATCCAGGGACATCTGTGGACCGGGAGAGGTGAGTAGGGGGGTCGGAAGGTGAGGGGGGGATCGGAAGGTGGGGGCAGCGGAGGCCAGGAGGAGGGCGGTGACCAATCACCGCCATCTTTCGGTGGCGGCGGCCGATCGCCGCCGTGACTCGATATGGGGGGGTCAGATCACGGTATCCAGCCATGGCAGTTGCTATTGCAGCATCGGCCATGGCTGGATTGTAATATTTCACCAATTTCATTGGTGAAATATTACAGATTGCTCTGATTGGCTGTTTCACTTTTAACAGCCAATCAGAGCGATCGTAGCTACGTGGGGGTTAAGCCACCCCCACTGTGGTGATGCACTAAGGGTCCTGTGCCTGCGGGTTGGGTGACCTTTCAGTGACCCCGGTCACCCAACCCGCAGGAACATGATTTATAGCATGACGCCTACGTTGGCGTCATGGGTCGGGATGGCACTGGTTTTCATGACGCCAACGTAGGCGTCATGGGTCGGGAAAGGGTTAATTTATCTGTACCTGAACACGATGCTATGCGATCTTACATCAAGGAGTCTTTAGAGAAGGGTCATATCAGACCATCCTCTTCACCCTTGGGCGCCGTTTTTTTCTTTGTGGCCAAGAAGGATGGTTCATTGAGACCGTGTTTTTATGTTACGGTAGCTGAGGAGTGCAGGTAAAAAAGGAAATACACCAGAGCAGTTGGAATCTATGAGATTGCAGTACCCTGACTAACCACCGCAACTAGAGGCAGCCGTGGAGCGTTCCTACGTTGGTCCTAGACGCCTCGTCACAGCCTGAGAAACTAACTACACCTAAAGATAGAAATAGGAAAGCTATCTGCCCCGGAGCAGAACCCCAAAGATAATAGAAAGCCCCCAAACATGTAATGGCGGTTAGACAAGAGGAAATACTGACACAGAAAGAAAATAGTATGAGCAAACGCTGGGGCCCAAACTATCTAAATAGAAAAGGACAGGAAGGGTACTTACTGCAATCTCAGAAAACCCTGAAAAACACCAACTCTACTAATTTCAAAATCACCTGAGATCACACGACCTCTACCACCTAAATTAGTTCTCTGGTGTAACAAAATCAAAACAGCAGCCACTGAAAAAACTGGAAAAAGCAAAAGTACAAAACTCAGTGGCTGAACTAAACTGAGAGGGCAAAAGCCCCCGGAGGGGACCCTGAAGGCCCCCACAGAAGTGCAGGACAAAATGCAAAAATAAAGCACAAACACAAAAGAAGAAAATGTCTTATCTGATAGCAGGAGATGCAGACACGACACAGCAGGCTACAAGGGAAACTGGAAAGAAGGATTCAGACCAGAACAATTGATCACCGGCAACCCTGATGGGAAAATGACTCCCTTATATAAGACCAGTCAGTAACACCTGATTCCCAGTCCTCACAATCTTCACTAGTACCGCTTGTAACCACCAGAGGGAGCCTCTGCTCAGAACTCATCTCAAACCCATTCACAACACCGTGTATTGACTATCGCCTCCTGAATAAAATCACTGTTAAATATCGATATCCGTTTCCCTTGATTTCTTACCTATTTTCCAGAGTGAAAAGTGCTAGTTGGTTTACCAAGCTTGACCTCAGGGGGGCGTATAACCTTATTCACATTAAGCTGGGGGATGAATGGAAGACTGCGTTTAATACCCCAGAGGGGCATTTTGAGTACCTAGTGATGCCTTTTGGGTTTACTAATGTCCCTTCCGTCTTGCAATCCTTCATGAATGATATTTTCAGGGATTTTGTGGATAAATTTCTGATCGTTTATTTGGATGATATCTTGATTTTTTTCCAACGACTGGGACTCTCATGTAAAACATGTTCGGACTGTGTTCCAGATTTTGAGAGAGAATGCACTGTATGTGAAGGGATCAAAGTGTCTTTTTGGCGTACAGAAGGTCTCATTTCTGGGATTAATTTTGTCTCCGTCTGTTATTGAAATGGACCCGGTCAAGGTTCAGGCCATCTGTGATTGGGTTCAACCTACTACATTGAAGGCTCTTCAGAGATTTTTGGGTTTTTCCAATTTTTATCGTAAATTTATTGGTAATTTCTCCGGTATTGTTAAACCATTGACTGATTTGACCAAAAAGGGTTCTGATGTGGTGAATTGGCCTCCTGAGGCAGTTTCTGTGTTTCAGGAACTTAAGCAGAGAATCATTTCTGCTCCAGTTCTACGGCAGCCTGATGTTTCACTGCCGTTTCAGGTGGAGGTTGATACTTCTGAGATTGCGGCAGGTGCCGTTTTGTCCCAAAGGGATCCAGAGACCTCTAAGAGTAACCCTTGTGCCTTCTTCTCTCGAAAATTTTCTCCAACTGAAAGTAACTATGATGTGGGTAATCGGGAGTTATTGGCCATGAAGTGGGCCTTTGAAGAGTGGAGACATTGGCTGGAAGGAGCCAAACATCAGGTGGTGATCCTCACGGACCATAAGAACCTGGTTTATCTCGAATCAGCCAAGCGACTTAATCCTAGACAGGCCAGGTGGGCCTTGTTTTTCACACGTTTCAATTTTGTGGTTTCTTTTCTTCCGAGCACTAAGAATGTTAAGGCAGATGCCCTCTCGAGGAGTTT
The DNA here is from genome assembly GCA_033576555.1 of Oophaga sylvatica. Lineage (NCBI taxonomy): Eukaryota > Metazoa > Chordata > Amphibia > Anura > Dendrobatidae > Oophaga > Oophaga sylvatica. Next base: position 411,987,047 of record JARQOD010000005.1, read on the forward strand.
CTTTGCGGATTCTCCTGAGTTATCTGATCCTGCTTTTATTTTGAAAGAGGGTGTAGTTCTTTCCGCCATCTCGCCCAATTTGAGACTGGCTCTGGAGGGGTGTCAGGAGGATAAACCTGAATGCTGCCCTGTTGGGAAATTGTTTGTCTCAGACCAGTGAAAGAAGAGTGTGATGTCTGAGATTCATTGTTCCGCGTTGGCTGGTCATCCCGGGATTTTTGGTACCAGAGATTTGGTGAGTCTGTCCTTTTGGTGGCCTACTTTGTCTCGTGACGTCAGGGACTTTGTGCAGTCCTGTGGGACTTGCTCTCGTTCCAAGCCTTGCTCTCGCTCTAGTGGTTTGTTAATGCCATTACCTGTACCCAAGAGGCCATGGACCCATATTTCTATGGATTTTATTTCTGACCTCCCTGTCTCTCAGACAGAATGACCGTTATCTGGGAAACCTGTGATAGGTTTTCCAAGATGATACATGTTGTGCCATTACCTAAGTTGCCTTCCTCCTCCGAATTGGTGCCTTTGTTCTTTCAGCACGTGGTTCAGTTACATGGCATTCTGGAGAATATTGTGTCTGACAGAGGAGTCCAGTTTGTTTCCAGATTTTGGAGGACATTTTGTTCTAAACTTGGTGTTCAGTTATCTTTCTCCTCTGCATTTCACCCTCAGACCAATGGACAAACCGAAAGAACAAACCAGACCTTGGAGACTAATTTGAGATGTTTTGTGTCTGCTGATCAAGATGACTGGGTCTCTTTTTTTGCCTTTGGCTGAGTTTGCTCTTAATAATAGGGCTAGCTCTGCCACCTTGATGTCTCCATTTTTCTGCAATTCTGGGTTTCACCCTCGATTTTCTTCAGGACAGACGGAGGCTTCTGTCTGTCCGGGGGTTGACTCTATTGTGCAGCGTATGCAGCAGATTTGGGACCAGGTGGTGGAGAGGTTGTCTCTCTCTCAAGAGAAGGCACAGCAGTTTGCCAACCGGCATATGACTGATGGTCCTCGTTTTAAAGTGGGGGACTTGGTTTGGTTGTCCTCAAGAAATATCCTTATGAAGGTTGCATCTCCGAAATTTAAGCCAAGGTTCATTGACCTTATAAGATCATGGAAATTCTTAATCCGGTTTCCTTCCGTTTTTTTCTTCCAGGGACATTTAAGATCCATAACGTTTTCCACAAGTCATTATTGAAGAGGTTTGTCGAGCCAGTGGTTCCTATGGCTGCGCCTCCCGACCCTGTTTTGATTGAGGGCAATTTGGAGTATGTGGTTGAGAAAATATTGGATTCTCGTTTTGCTAGACGGAAACTCCAGTATTTGGTTAAGTGGAGAGGTTATGGTCAGGAAGACAATTCTTGGGTGTTTGCTTCGGACATCCATGCTAGGAGACATCCGTGCCTATCATCGAGCTCATCCTGATCGGCCTGGTTGTGCAGGTGAGGGTTCGGTGACCCTTCCTCAAGGGGGAGTACTGTTGTGAATACTGTGGAGTCGACTTCGGAGTTGGGGCTCCCTATGATGGTTGCTGAGGGTAATAAACTAATTGCTGAATGGCCTTCAGCTGGGTCTGAATGGTTTGATATAAGTGACCTGAACTCCCAGCAGCCTTGCCTGTAATCAATTGTTCTTCAGGTCTTGCTTGGAGCTCAGCTTTCATTCCTGCTTTGATTCAGATAAGTGATTTGCTGATTTTCTTCCCCTGGTTGGATTTTCCTTTCTGGTTCGCTGACTTGCAGTGGATTTCAGCCTGGTCCCCTTTTGGGGCCTGGCGCTGCAATTGTGCTCAGTTTGTGTTTGCATTTTTGCGCTGTTCCTATGTCACTTTTTATTTGCTGAATTGCTGTGTGTTACACCAGAGATCTGATTTAGGTGGTAGAGATCGTGTGATCTCAGGTTTTTTGTTAATCAGAAGTGCTGGTATTTTTGTCAGGGTTTTTTGGGGTTGCGGTCAGAATTCTTTCCTATACTTTTCTATCTAGACAGATTGGGCCCCAGCATTTGCTCATTCTATTTTGTGTCTGTGTTCATATTTTCTTCTTGTCTAACTGCCATTACATGTTTGGGGGCTTCCTATTTCTTTGGGGATTCTGCTACGGGGCAGATAGCTTTCACCTTTCTGCCTTTAGGTGTAGCTATCTCTCCGGCTGTGAAGAGGCGTCTAGGATCACCGTAGGTACGCTCCACGGCTACTTCTAGTGTTGCTGTTAGTTTAGGGACTTGCAATCCAATAGTTTCCAGCCTCTCTGATGTATTGCTTTTTTGGCTATCTTTTCAATTCCTCCTCAGCTACCAAAACATAACAAAGGATGTTCACCGGGAGATTGGTCCCTGGACCAAACAGTATTTTCGTCCCTAACATCGAGATGGGGGAGTCCAGACATGGATCTGTTTGCCAGTGGTCAGAACACGAAGGTGGAAACATTCTTCTCCCTCAGTCCCACCGATGGAGCGTGCGGGGTAGACGCCTTCTCCCATCCCTGGAAATTCAAGCTGAAATACGCTTTCCCACCAATCCCGATGATAGCAAGGACATTGCAGAAGGTACGATCGGAGCAGGTTACCACGATTCTGGTGGCTCTAGTAGCCCTAGGAGCCCTAGTAAACATGGCTCAGGATGGACCAGTATTTCTACCTCAGAAAGACGACCTCCTACACCAAGGTCCTCTACGACACCAAAATCTGCACACATTGAACCTTGTGACTTGGCTACTGAAGCCGAAATTCTAAGAGCTATAGGCCTTTCTGAAGAAATAATACGAACTTTGCAGGGAAATAGGAAACCGGTAACTAACACCATTTACGGGAAGATGTGGAAAAAATTTTCATCATGTTGCTTGCCAAGTACTCCGGATCCCTTCCATCCTAACATCACACAGATCTTAGATTTTCTTCAAAAGGGCCTAAATCTAGGTCTCACGCCCAGTACACTAAAAGTACAAGTGTCTGCCCTTAGTGCATATTTTGATCAAGACCTAGTGGGACATAGATGGAGCAAGCGATTCATGACCTCTGCATCCAGTATGCGTCCTAGACTTCGCAGTCAAGTTCCCCCCTGGGATCTAAATCTGGTGCTTAATGGCTTAACTAAGGCTCCATTCGAACCACTAGCATCCACAACGTTAAAAGACTTAACAATCAAAACGGTGCTCAGGTCGCAGTTACGTCAGCAAGACGTGTTGGAGAAATACAGGCCCTATCAATACAGTCAGGTGCCTTAACTAATGGGAGAAATGCCACAGCATATACTGAAGTAAATTTGAATAGTATGTGGAGCGGATAGTTAGTATTTATACTAATAAGCCTGTAAAAAACACAAACTTATCATATATTATGAACCCATCATCATATAATGATTAAATATCGAAGCAAATAAGGCAAGGTGCAAATACCCCTCAATAGTTAAACGAATTTGCTATATATGTCTACTATGTTACCAAAGTATACAATGAAACATTTAAATGTAAAGACAGACAAAGCAAAATGCAAATGCCTATCGGTGATCAGGTTTTAATATATTTGTCTGCTAAATCTAACAAAAAAGTGCATGTAGTGCTTACAGCAATATTTCCTAGTATAGCATGAGAGTATAGGGATTATCCCTTTAGCCAAATAGCCATGTCTATTATGTGAACATAATCAATTTATCCGCCTGTGCAAAGTTTCTATAGTGGCACAGATATGGCTATGTAAAAATAGCAACAAATAGATCAAACCATAATTACCTAAGTCACTTATAGTATGTCGGAAATTAACCGCTCCAAATGCTGTTGGCGTCTCCCCACCCCAACGCACGTTTCATTGCTACTTCCTCAGGGGCGTGTATGGGATGAACGATCATGTGATCCTAAATAGAGCCATGCAGCCAATCATGTATGCCCATAGTAACCAGCCTCTCCAGCCGTATGAGTCAGCTATCCTAGTGCTGTTGCGGCGCACTGATCACCAGGCATATGTCCATATATGGAGTCTCCGGCCTCCGGTAGGCGGGTTGCTGACAAGCAGTGCCGTCACTGATGAGGGCGGTGCGTGTCAGCGTACCATGTAACCAGAGAGCGTTGGACCCAGGACAGTGCCGAGTGTGCAGCGCGCACCATTAGGACGGAGACTGGAGAGCAGCTGTTTGATCCATAACATATATAGTACCAGCATGTATCGGGACATGTTATTGGACCTTGTGGAAAACCATTAAATATACAGTACAGACCAAAAGTTTGGACACACCTTCTCTTTCAAAGATTTTTCTGTATTTTCATGACTATGAAAATTGTAGAATCACACTGAAGGCATCAAAACTATGAATTAACACATGTGGAATTATACATTACACTTTACAAAAAAGTGTGAAACAACTGAAAATATGTCTTATATTCTAGGTTCTTCAAAGTAGCCACCTTTTGCTTTGATTACTGCTTTGCACGCAGAAAAGGTGAACGGATGGACTACATGCCTAGTTCCCACCGTGAAGCATGGAGGAGGTGGTGTGATCGTGTGGGGGTGCTTTGCTGGTGACACTGTTGGGGATTTATTCAAAATTGAAGCGGTGAGCGGTCCAGCTCACCCCAAACCATCTCAATTGGGTTCAGGTCTGGTGACTGTGGAGGCCAGGTCATCTGGTGTAGCACCCCAACACTCTCCTTCTTGGTCAAATAGCCCTTACACAGCCTGGAGGTGTGTTTGGGGTCATTGTCCTGTTGAAAAATAAATGATGGTCCAACTAAACGCAAACCGGATGGAATAGCATGCTGCTGCTAGATGCTGTGGTAGCCATGCTGGTTCAGTATGCCTTCAATTTTGAATAAATCCCCAACAGTGTCACCAGCAAAGCACCCCCACACCATCACACCTCCTCCTCCATGCTTCACGGTGGGAACCAGGCATGTAGAGTCCATCCGTTCACCTTTTCTGCGTGCAAAGCAGTAATCAAAGCAAAAGGTGGCTACTTTGAAGAACCTAGAATATAAGACATATTTTCAGTTGTTTCACACTTTTTTGTAAAGTGTAATGTATAATTCCACATGTGTTAATTCATAGTTTTGATGCCTTCAGTGTGATTCCACAATTTTCATAGTCCTGAAAATACAGAAAAATCATTGAATGAGAATGTGTGTCCAAACTTTTGGTCTGAACTGTATATATAGAAATAATGCTTTGATATGTATAGCAGCATAAATGATCAAATTTAGTGTAACCACCCGTATCAGTGCAGATGCTTGTAATAATGCATTATACTGGCCAAAATACATCTACAGTTCTTAATTGCCAGTATAGTACACAGCATGTATACAGACTCATCAGGGTGTGTTATAACATTAGGTACAATATGTAATTCAACATCCCAATATATATGCATATTAACTGTGTATCGACATTGTACAAAACATAATAAATAATAACATATTAACATCCTTTAGATAAGAGTGTATATGATTTTCACCATTAGTATTAACTGAAAACCTAAATAATGACAACAGATCAACATATGCAGCACTTAAACGATGATAGTAGTGGCATTTAGCCAACATAAACCATATATTGGTGACTGTATCTAACAAGAGGTCTATAAATGTAACAGATGCAAGCATTGTTAAATAGTCCTATTTATACATGCTAAGTCATAGTAACCAATAGTTACAGAAAATTACAGACTGAATAAGATGATACAATAGTACTTAGAAGACTGGTGTCCATTTGAGTTTCTATGAGGTCCAGATATAATTCTTTATAGGATCTTTATACTTGGCGCATGGAACTATATCAAGAACCAAAATTCGTATCCAGAATATAGTGTGAATCACCGATAGGCATTTGCATTTTGCTTTGTCTGTCTTTACATTTGTCTTTACATTAAAATGTTTCATTGTATACTTTGGTAACATAGCAGACATATATAGCAAATTCATTTAACTATTGACGGGTATTTGCACCTTGCCTTATTTGCCTCGATATTTAATCATATTATATGATGATGGGTTCATAGTATGTGATAAGTTTGTATTTTTACAGGCTTATTAGTATAAATAATACTAACTATCCGCTCCACATACTATTCAAATTTACTTCAGTATATGCTCTGGCATTTCTCCCATTAGTTAAGGCACCTGACTTATCACTTATTGTCAATTGGTTCTTGGATGTTTTAATGTTGTCTCAATAAAGATATTTTTAAACGTTTCCAATTGCATATCTGGTTCTTTAAGTGCACTAGACTGTTTTATTTCTGGTGCACTTATGTTGATTTGCTATGATTTATACGAACCTTTTATTTGGGATTTTCATGTTGATTTGTTTATGCTTATTTCTGTTTTATACAGCTTTTTTCCCTTCTGAATATAATACAATGGATTTCAAAGCCAGGGAAATGGCCTGGCATGCGAAAGCGACTGATATGTTTAAGAAAGGTGCCTCTAATGGTTTTAATGATACCACTGTGTCTAACAAGGAATTGATGTCACAATACAAAAATGCTGTTGAAAAAAACAAAATTTGGTTGACTAAGACCTCTCTGGATAATTACTATGAACGCCGTATTGTCCCTAGAGGGCTGCGTGTTCAGTTATATCCTTCATTTGACCTTGATAATGAGGTCTTGACCAAAAGATGGATAGAAGCAGCGACCACCTGTTCTCTTACTTTTATCCAAATTATCATTGAACATAACACTATCCCTAAAAATGTTGGATGATCAAATTTTAAGATTACAGGAACAGATTAATAAAGAGATTCAGTCTGATAACCTTGAAAAATTTCTTAAAGAAATCGATAGGGAGTTGGAAAAATGTGAGTCTGATATCATTAATGGAAAATATAAAAAATTCTCCAGGGACTTGAAAACTATGAAACTAACAAAATTTATCGCTGGCAATATGCAGAGACCTAGGAAAGTCTCTATTCCCAGAAGTGAGTCATCCAGTTAAGTAATATCAGTGACCGAGAGCAACATGGCTGGAAACAAAAATGAGAGTACCTTATCTACTGGCCCTGTTACCAGATTTTCCGAGAGAAGAAGGTTCTTTCAACAACCCCAACAACACAGGAGAGAGAGGAAATTCAACCATGATAAGAGTAAGATAATTTATCTCTCTACATACCCTCTTTCTGAATGTCAATTGCGGGTTCTTGAAAGGCGTTTAACCTTCTCTCCCTCTCACTCCTTAGATCTGTTTTTAGTCACTAAGTACATCCATCTCTTTGCGAGAAAGATTATACTTCGCAAATTACACTTTAAAACTGATGATCATGGATCTTTTTCTACCATTGAGGAACAGGAGGCACTTCAAATCTTGGAATCGCTATTAGAGGAAAATATGGTCTCTACTGAGGTCAGTAAATTTCCTAATCAATTATTTGGAAAATCCAAAAAATTTCCACCATTGAGTCTGTCCATCAGTAGACATTTTCACCAGGGTGATCACATCTGAAATTGATGAACTGTCTAAAAACAAGAGACAGTCCTTTAATATGAGTCGAGATGAAAGTAAGGCCTTGAAGGAGTTGCAACAACTCAATAATGTTATATTTAAACAAGCCGACAAAGGCAGAAACTTGGCTATCTGGCCCTCAACGGTATATGAAAAACAAGCCAACAAGCTTCTTAATTACACCAAATGCTATAAAAAAACTTACGGCTAACCCTATCTCCAAATTTCAGGCTGATCTCATATTGATTCTAGAAACAGCGTTTCAGGAGGGTATCATCCCCAAAAGAATGCTGGATTTCTTTAAAAATTTGTCTCCTAAAATGCCAACATTGTACTTGGTCCCCAAACTTCATAAGGATCCCCTTGATCCCCCGGGGAGACCCATAGTGTCGGGAAACGGGCGCCTATGTGAACTTATGTGTGATACTGTTGATTTTTTCTTAAAGCCCCTTGTGACCACTCTGCCCTCATATATAAGGGACACCACATTCGCCTTACAAAGACTTGACCATGTCAATCTGGCTGACAACATGACTATGGTCACGGGGGATGTGGAGTCCCTATATACTTCAATTACACATGAGGATGGCATAGCGGCTGTTTCCTTCTTCTTGTGTACCAGCAATTATGAACCTGGTGTCATAGAATTGGTATTGACACTATTGGAATTTATTTTGACGCATAATTGTTTTATATTTAATAAACAAATATTTTTGCAATTACAAGGCACCGCCATGGGCGCATCATGCGCCCTTCTTAAGCCAATCTTTTTATGGGGGCTTGGGAAAGAGATATTTTTACATGTAATCCAGTGAAGGGCATTGAGCAGGTTCACCAATGGATGAGATACATCGATGATGTATGGTTTGTGTGGTAGGGGAGCCTTGAGGGATTGCAAACATTGATGATGAATTTAAATATGAATGATAAAAACATCAAACTAACATACCAATATGGTTGTTCTCTTGAATATCAAGATTGATACCACACCAGAGGGGGACTTGATCACTGATATGTATCGCAAACCCACGGCTACCAACTCCCTATTGGATGCCTCATCCTCCTTCTACTATAAAGGGCATTCCAGTGGGGCAATACTTAAGAGCGAAACGCATTTGCTCCAATGAAGCCCTATTTGAAAGACAGACGTCGGATCTCCGGCGGCGCTTTCTAAATAGGGGATACTCTAACCGTACAATACAAAATGGATATCATTGAGCTAGGAACTCGTCACGTGGTGAACTTCTGTACAGTAATAAACCTAAAAATGACAAATCCAATGATATCAGATTAATAACTATTTAAAACAATCAATGGTCAGACTTGACCAAAATCATTCATAAACATTGGCCGATACTGATGTCTGATCCAATATTACAAAAATGTCTTCCAGAAAGGCCATCTATCATGGCCAGGCGGTCCAAGAATCTCAAGGACTTATTGGTGAAAAGCCACTATGAGCCATCAAAGAATAATGATGAATCAAATTTGGCTATTTACCAAAGGTTTCTTTCCATGTGGCCAATGTAAGGTCTGTAGTAACATGGTGAAAAGTAAAACCTTCACCAATGCCAGTAAAGACAGGGTCTATACGATCAGACATCATCTATCGTGTCATTCAAAGGGGGTCATATACTGTGCAGAATGCCCTTGCGGCAAAATATACGTAGGGTTAACCACCAGAGAGTTACGGATTAGGGAGCACATAAGGGATATTGAGAAGGGTGCAAGTGCTGAGGATCCAACAAGTCTCAAGACTCTCCCCAAACATTTTTATATGCATCATCGTAGTAATTCCAATTTAATAAAAATAAAGGGCATTGATCAAGTTAACTTGGGGGTTAGAGGTGGAGATTTAGGTAAGCTACTAGCCCAGATGGAAAGTAAATGGATCTTCAGACTTGGCACCCTGTCTCCCCATGGTCTCAATGAGAACTTTGGATTCAGTACATTTTTGTGAAATATCGATAGTGTATAATCCACAGTGGTATCTTGTTTTTATGGGATTGATTTTAGTTTGTGTATTAAGTATCTTCGAACCTAATTGTTTTTCTTTTGTTCAATCAGATATTTTCCGCACAATGATTCACGCTATATTCTGGATACGAATTTTGGTTCTTGATATAGTTCCATGCGCCAAGTATAAAGATCCTATAAAGAATTATATCTGGACCTCATAGAAACTCAAATGGACACCAGTCTTCTAAGTACTATTGTATCATCTTATTCAGTCTGTAATTTTCTGTAACTATTGGTTACTATGACTTAGCATGTATAAATAGGACTATTTAACAATGCTTGCATCTGTTACATTTATAGACCTCTTGTTAGATACAGCCACCAATATATGGTTTATGTTGGCTAAATGCCACTACTATCATCGTTTAAGTGCTGCATATTTTGATCTGTTGTCATTATTTAGGTTTCAGTTAATACTAATGGTGAAAATCATATACACTCTTATCTAAGGGATGTTAACATGTTATTATTTATTATGTTTTGTACAATGTTGGATACACAGTTAATATGCATATATATTAGGATGTTAAATTACATATTGTACCTAATGTTATAACACACCCTGATGAGTCTGTATACATGCTGTGTACTATGCTGGCAATTAAGAACTGTAGATGTATTTTGGCCAGTATAATGCATTATTACAAGCATCTGCACTGACACGGGTGGTTACACTAAATTTGATCATTTATGCTGCTATACATATCAACGCATTATTTCTATATATATTTAATGGTTTTCCACAAGTAAGGTCCAATAACATATCTCGATACATGCTGGTACTATATATGTTATGGATCAAACAGCTGCTCTCCAGTCTCTGTCCTAATGGTGCATGCTGCACACTCGGCACTGTCCTGGGTCCAACGCTCTCTGGTTACATGGTACGCTGACACGCACCGCCCTCATCAGTGACGGCGCTGCCTGTCAGCGCCCCACCTACCGGAGGCCGGAGACTCCATATATGGACATATGACTGGTGATCAGTGCGCCGCAACAGCACTAGGATAGCTGACTCATATGGCTGGAGAGGCTGGTTACTATGGGCATACATAATTGGCTGCATGGCTCTATTTAGGATCACATGATCGTTCATCCCATACACGCTCCCTGAGGAAGTAGCAACGAAACGTGCGTTGGGGTGGGGAGACGCCAACAGCATTTGGAGCGGTTCATTTCCCACATGCTATAAGTGACTTGGGTAATTATGGTTTAATCTATTTGTTGCTATTTTTACATAGCCATATCTGTGCCACTATAGAAACTTTGCACAGGCGGATAAATTGATTATGTTCACATAATAGACATGGCTATTTAGCTAAAGGGATAATCCCTATACTCTCATGCTATACTAGGAAATATTGCTGCTAGCACTACATGCACTTTTTTTGTTAGATTTAGCAGACAAATATATTAAAACCTGATCACCGATAGGCATTTGCATTTTGCTTTGTCTTTCTTTACATTTAAATGTTTCATTGTATACTTTGATAACATAGCAGACATATATAGCAAATTCGTTTAACTATTGAGGGGTATTTGCACCTTGCCTTATTTGCCTCGATATTTAATCATATATGATGATGGGTTCATAATATATGATAAGTTTTTATTTTTACAGGCTTATTAGTATAAATAATACTAACTATCCGCTCCACATACTATTCAAATTTACTTCAGTATATGCTCTGGCATTTCTCCCATTAGTTAAGGCACCTGACTTATCACTTATTGTCAATTGGTTCTTGGATGTTTTAATGTTGTCTCAATAAAGATATTTTTAAACGTTTCCAATTGCATATCTGGTTCTTTAAGTGCACTAGACTGTTTTATTTCTGGTGCATTTATGTTGATTTGCTATGATTTATACAAACCTGTTATTTGGGATTTTCATGTTGATTTGTTTATCACAGAAGATATCATCATCTTGAGACTAGACCCCTCCTTTATGCCAAAAGTGGTCTCGGACTTTCATAGACAACAAAACATTGCATTACCTTCCTTCTGCCCAAATCCGTCCCATGCAAAGGAAGAAAATTTCCACACCTTTGATGTACGAAGGGTGGTTCTTTTCTACCTCCAGCAAACTGAAAGTTGGAGAGTTGACCAAAATTTATTCATTCAATTTTCCGGAAAGAATAAAGGGAAAAAGGCGGCGAAAAATACCTTTGCTAGATGGATCAAGCAGGCTATTAATCTGGCATACACATCGCCTCCTACACATCTGAAAGCCCATTCCACTCGTTCAATATCAACATCGTGGGCAGAGAGAGGGGATGCATCCATTGAGCAGATATGCAGGGCTTCCACATGGTCTTCTGTCCATACATTCACTAGACATTATAGACTGAAATTCAGTAGTGATTTATCATTTGGCAGACAAGTTCTGCAGGCTGTAGTCCCTCCCTAAGAAATTAGTTGTTGGTACTAACAGTATGGCTGTCGTGGAAGATGACTAGAGAAAATAGAATTAGTCTTACCGGTAATTCGGTTTCTAGGAACCTTCCACGACAGCACTAATTTCCCTCCCTATCTGATGATTTCATTGGAAGATTCCTGCACATAGTGGTAATTATACACGCTACTAGGTACAGAAATAACACTGGTGGTGCAGGAAGGGGAGGGTTATTTAACCTCTTGTGTGTTTCCTGTCCCCTAATAGGGCTGGGAGACATCCTCCAGTATGGCTGTCGTGGAAGGTTCCTAGAAACCGAATTACCGGTAAGACTAATTCTATTTTCTTGAACGATACCGACTTCTTCCTGTACCACTGCTTGAAGAAAGTGTCTTCCAGAAACTGGCAATAGGTCTGGGAGTTGAGCTTCACTCCATCCTCAACCCGAAAAGGTCCCACAAGTTCATCTTTGATGATACCAGCCCATACCAATACCCCACCTCCACCTTGCTGGCGTCTGAGTTGGAGTGGAGTGCTCTGCCCTTTACTGATCCAGCCTTGGCCCATCCATCGGTCCCATCAAGAGTCACTCTCATTTCATCAGTCCATAAAACCTTAGAAAAATCAGTCTTAACATATTTCTTGGCCCAGTCTTGACGTTTTATATTATGTTTCTTATTCAGAGGTGGTCGTTTTTCAGCCTTCCTTACCTTCGCCATGTCCCCGAGTATGCCACACCTTGTGCTTTTTGACACTCCAGTAACGTTGCAGCTCTGAAATATGGCAAAACTGTTGGCAAATGGCATCTTGGCAGCTTCACGCTTGATTTTCCTCAATTCATGGGCAGTTTTTTAGCGCCCTTTTTTATCAACACGCTTCTTGCGACCCTGTTGGCTATTTGCCATGAAACGCTTGATTGTTCGGTGATCACGCTTCAAAAGTTTGGCAATTTCAAGACTGCTGCATCCCTCTGCAAGACATCTCACAATTTTTGACTTTTCAGAGTCCGTCAAATCTCTTTTCTGACCTATTTTGCCAAAGGAAAGGAAGTTGCCTAATTAAGCACACCTTATAAAGCAGTGATGGCTAACCTTGGCACTCCAACTGTTGTAAAACTACAACTCCCAGCATGCCCTTGCAACCTGCAGCAGTTGAGTCAGCAGTTGAGACATGCTGGGAGTTGTAGTTCTCCAACAGCTGGAGTGCCAAGGTTCGCCATCACTGTTCTATAGGGTGTTGATGTCATTAGACCACACCCCTCCTCATTAGAGATGCAAATCACCTGATTTACATAATTGGCAGTTGGTTTTCAAGCCTACACAGCTTGGAGTAGGACAACATGTATAAAAAGGATGATGTGATCAAAATACTAATTTGCCTAACAATTCTGCATGCAGTGTACAGAACATACATATAACATACAACACAACATACAGAACATACTGTACATATAACACATAACATACAGAACATATAACGTACAACAGAACATACATATAACATACAGCACAACATACAGAACATACATATAACATACAACACAACATACAGAACATACATATAACACAAAACATACAGCACATAGAGTATATATAACACAAAACATACAGAACATATATATAACACAACATACAGAACATACATATAACACAACATACAGAACATACATATAACACAGCATACAGAACATACATACAACACATAACATACAGAACATACATATAACATACAGAACATACATATACAATAGTCATGGCCAAAAGTTTTGAGAATGACACAAATATATTTTCACATGATCTGCTGCCCTCTGGTTTTTATGTGTGTTTGACAGATGTTTTTTATCACAGACAGAAATATAATTGCAAACATATGAGTAACAAAAGCTTATTTTGACAGTTAGAATGAGTTAATGCAGCAAGTCAATATTTGCAGTGTTGACCCTTCTTCTTCAGGACCTCTGAAATTCTCCCTGGCATGCTCTCAATCAACTTCTGGACCAAATCCTGACTGATAGCAGTCCATTCTTGCACAATCAATGCTTTCATTTTGTCCGAATTTTTAGGTTTTTGTTTGTCCACCCGTCTCTTGATGATTGACCACAAGTTCTCAATGTGATTAAGATCTGGGGAGTTTCCAGGCCATGGACCAAAAATCTCTATGTTTTATTCCCTGAGCCATTTAGTTATCACCTTTGCTTTATGGCAAGGTGCTCCATCATGCTGGAAAAGGCATTGTTGATCGCCAAACTGCTCTTGGAGGGTTGGGAGAAGTTGCTCTTGGAGGACATTCTGGTACCATTCTTTATTCATGGCTGTGTTTTTAGGCAAGACTGTGAGAGAGCCGATTCCCTTGGCTGAGAAGCAACCCCACACATGAATGGTTTCAGGATGCTTAACAGTTGGCATGAGACAAGAATGGTGGTAGCGCTCACCTTGTCTTCTCCGAATGAGGCGTTTTCCTGATGTCCCAAACAATCGAAAAGGGGATTCATCAGAGAAAATAACTTTACCCCAGTTCTCAGCAGTCCACTGCCTGTACCTTTTGCAGAATATCAGTCTGTCCATGATGTTTTTTCTGGAGAGAAGTGGCTTCTTTGCTGCCCTCCTTGAGACCAGGCCTTGCTCCTAGAGTCTCCGCCTCACAGTGCGTGCAGATGCACTCACACCTGCCTGCTGCCATTCCTGAGCAAGCTCTGCACTGCTGGTAGCCCGATCCCACAGCTGAAACACTTTTAAGAGATGGTCCTGGCGCTTGTTGGTCTTTCTTGGGCACCCTGGAGCCTTTTTGGCAACAATGGAACCTCTCTCCTTGAAGTTCTTGATGATGCGATAGATTGTTGACTGAGGTGCAATCTTTCTAGCTGCGATACTCTTCACTGTTAGGCCATTTTTGTGCATTGCATTGTTGACTGCACGTGTTTCTTTAGAGATAACCATGGTTAACAGAAGAGAAACAATGATGCCAAGCACCAGCCTCCTTTTAAAGTGTCCAGTGGTGTCATTCTTACTTAATCATGACAGATTGATCTCCAGCCATGTCCTCATCAACACCCACACCTGTGTTAATAGAGCAATCACTGAAAAGAGGTTAGCTGGTCCTTTTAAGGCAGGGCTGCAATGATGTTGAAATGTGTTTTGGGGGATAAAGTTCATTTTCTAGCCAAATATTGACTTTGCAAGTAATTGCTGTTAAGCTGATCACTCTTTATAACATTCTGGAGTATATGCAAATTGCCATTAGAAAAAGTGAAGCAGTAGACTTTGTAAAAATTAATATTTGTGTCATTCTCAAAACTTTTGTCCATGACTGTACAGAACATACATATAGTATACAACATACAGAACTGTTATGGAAATTTAATTAGGATAAATCTATCCTGCAGTGTTTGCTGTTGCTGTTCCCAATCTTATATTAAATGTCTTTTCCTTGAGCGCTCAGATGAAATGAGGACTGTCCACAACGGAAGTGTCAGTATAACAGTTCGTCAAGACCAACAGTTTATTATTCATTCAAGGTTTTATACGTTTACAAAAAGGGGCTGGTTAGTCAATTAACATACAATTAAAAGCTGCTAGGTTATTGGCTGTTTTAGTGTAAGTATGATAAGTATGATAATTATGATAAAAGGGCTGAAGTTGCAGATTTATTGTTTATTGTTCTTTGCCCCAGTTTTCCTGCGTGACTAGTAAAGAAAACAATAGATAACTATCAAGACTTTCTGTCCTTGTTTCCATTTTCTGTGTCCTTGTGTAAAAAAGTCCCTATGAGCTATAGCCTGACTTATGTAAGCCAGGGTCGTCTTAAACGACTGATTATAGCTAGCATCAGCTTTTTCATAGATATGTGTGAGCACAGGATTTTTAGCAAGTGAGATCTATCTAACTGTAAATGCATATATATATATATTGAATATGTGGAATACATATATATTTCCATGACAGTCCCCCCTTAGACACTACTTGCCCTAAAAACCTGCTCCTGTCCCAAAGCGCTGCAACTCTTTTGTGCTGCCGATGGGCTGGCACATGCCTAACACATGCACCCCTCATCGATGCAGGCTTTTCGCAAATGGGCGGTCAGGAGATCTGTCCCTAGCAGGGATTCATGTGTTTGCAATCATAGTCTCTTTATTCAACTGCATGTTCAGAAAAACGTGTGTATTCTTCGTCAGGTAGGTCATCTGTCTGGTCAGTCAGAGCATCCACGACATCCTTCATGGCTTAGGTGTCTCTCCTGGTACGGGAGCTTCCTTGCAATGCGATACGTGGATCCAAGCAGGCTTTCCCTCTAGTTTCACAGTGGTTGGTGTCATCTGGGGCTCTTGGACAGGACCATCAAATCTGGGATCGAGTGTTCTCATTTCCAACTTTTTTCAGCAACACCCATTCTCCTGGCTTTCAAGGAGTGCGTACCGGACACTGAGTCTGGATCTGGCAGTGAAGAGAAAAACTCGAGAATGGACATTAGTTTTTTGACCAATTCAATTACATAAGCAAACAAGACATCATTTTGCATATTCTGCTTTTAAGGGAAGAATGCACCTAACTTGGGACTAGACCCAAACAAAATTTTCGCATGGTGACAGTTTTTCTGGGTCTCTGGGAGTGTGCCTTACGCTAAACAGTGCAATTGGGAGTGTGTCTCATGCCATGGTTTGCGTGTCTCTTGGGCAATTTTCAGCATCCTATTCTTAAGTGTTCCGTTCAGTCTTTCTACCTTCCCGCTGCTCTGGGGGTGGTAAGGAGTGTGTAGGCCTAAATCTGATCCTACTGCTAAACAGATCTCTTGTGTCAGATTTGCTGTGAATGCGGGTCCCTGATCACTTTCTATCATTTCTGGAACACCGTATTTGCACACTATTTTCCGAAAGTAGCTGCTTTGCAGTAGTCTTTGCTGACTTGGAAGGCTTCTTGAAAACACTTCTTTGACCACAATGGCGTATTTGAATCCTTCACTTGGCGATATCTGGATGTGGTCTATCTGGATCCTCTGAAGCTAGTAGAGTGGTCTTGCCAGATGAGGTGAGGGGGACTTTCTTCCACACGTCCAGGCTTGCATTTGCTGCAGGTCAGACAGCTGCTGGTGAATTTGGCTGTTAGGGTGGAGATCCCTGAAGCGAACCAGTAAGCACCAATCAGATCATTCATCTGTGTCTTTGATATGTGGGTGGGTCCATGTGCCCATTGGACCACCATAGGGTGCATACTTTGTGTTAGGCAGGGTTTGGAGTCCATTGTTGATAGCCTTCCTTCTTCACGTGTTGCTTTTTTCGCATTCAGCTCTTCTTCTCCTTTTGGAGCTTGGTCTTGCAACTTCTTGAGCAGATCCCAGGACGTCTTTTTGTCAGGTTTCTTGTCTTCAGTCGTCATGTAGTTGCCGTCCGGCTCTACGACCTCTCCCACTTCTCCATGTTGTCTTCCTTTGGCCGCTTCTTTGGCTGCCATGTCCGCCATGTTATTGCCTCACGCCTCTTCTGTTCTCAGTTTTCCATGCACTTTGATTTTTCAAATTGCCACCATTTTGGAAATTGGAGTACACCCAGCAGGTCCCTGAAGGCTCCATGATGCTTCACGGTTGTCCCGTTTGCTGTGATGAAATCCCTTGCAGCCCAGATGGGCCCAAAGTCGTGTGCTATGCCATGCGAGCACCTGTAGTCGGTGTAGATGTTTGCAGTCCTGCCTTCTGCCATCTGGCAGGCCTTCATCAGCGCTATCAGTTCTGCTTCCTTTGCTGACAGGCTAGGTGACAGACTTCTGGACCACATGATTTCTTGATTGCTGGTCACTGCACTTCCTGTGTGGAAACTTTTTCATCATCTGCAAATCTGGAGCCATCCAAGTAGAGGATAAATTCTGTAAATTTTTGTTCTGAGAAGTCCACATTGTATCCCCCCTTGGGAGTGGGAGTAGAGTGGCCAGGATGAGGACTGTAGGTCTGGAACAAAGGCGATAGAGGCGAAGATGCCTGGTGGTGGGGAGATTTATTTGGTTGAGCTTGATTGAGGATTGCCAAGATGTCATGTGGAGTGAGAGTTTCCAGTGGCTGTCCAGTGATGTCAGCAGTCTTGTCCAGGAAGGTGTGTGCTGCAGATACTGCCATCAGGCAGGAGGGTGCTCCTCTTGCAACTGGATCCAAGCGGGCTGAGAGGCAACCTAAAAGTCTCTGTTTTCCCCCGTGAATCCGTGTCAGGACTCCAGTAGCATGACCTTCTTTCTTCCATCAGGTAGACGAAAAAGACTTCTCGTAGTCAGATAGGCCTGGTATTGGCGCTGAGACTGTGGAGTTCTTCCAATTTCCTGAATGAGTTGAAGGCTGCGTCCGATAGAAGGAGCGGGGTTGCGTTGATGCAAGCGCACAGAGGCTACATTAGGACTGAGGCATCAGGGATCCAGGTTCTGCAATACGACACTAGACCAAGGAAGGCCTGCAGCATTTTTGGAGTTGTTGAGGGAGCCATCTTCTCCACAGTGGTCTTCCAGTCATTTGACAAGTGTTTAGTCTGGTGGGCAATACAGTGTCCCAGGGATGTAACTTGCTTCTGACACCGCTGGACTTTGTTCTTCCAGACCTTGCGTTGCTGTTCCTCAAGGAACAGGGAATAGACTGTGCAGGTATCGATGTCAACCACGCAAAAGAGAAGGTCATCCACGTGTTGTAGAAGAGTGACTCCTGCATATTCTGCAATCCAGTTGACGAGGATGGAGGACATTATCTTGGTGAAACTTGAAGGGCTTGTTCTGAGCACCTTGAGGCAACACTGTCCATATGCACTGCACTGGTGCGTGAAGGCAGGCAGGTCATCCAGGTGGAGGGGAAACTGAAGAAGGCACTGGCCAGGTTGATCACCGTGAATACCGTTGCGGTGACTGGGACTTTTGAGAGCAGAGTGTGTGGGTTCAGCACTGTTGGGGTTTCAAAATACCGTAGCCTCTTTCACGGCACCATTCTGAACTCAGTGGGGTTTACAGTCTTTTTCTTCACTGTGGAAAGCTGGGATTGATTCCGATGGGCGAGGCAGCCCAGTTTGGCCTTGTCCTTCGCTATGCGGCAGGGGACTCCCATCTCCCGGCACAGAGCTGGCGGGAAAACAAGCTGTCTACTAGGATCCACATCATGAGAGATGACGACCAGCTGGCTTTCTTGTTCTCCACCAAGGCAGTCACTGTGTTAGCACCTGCTCTGGTCAGAGGGGGTCTTCTTATTGGGACGTCTCCTTCACCGACTGCTTTTTTCTCAGCACGGTCTCAGGTCCGTATTTGTGCACAAGTTTGAAGAGCTGAGTGGCCTTTTGCCGGTCTAGGGCCTGGGTGAGCTGGTTGATTGCAGGGGGCACCTCCTGGTGCTTGCAAAAGATGAACCTCTGGCATTGGAGCCGGATGTTGTGTTGCCATTCTATGAAGCGAGTAGGGTCCTTCTTGAGTTGAATATCCTGGCCAATGTCAAAGTTCTCAGGCCGTCTTCTTAGGTGAATTCACTTAGACCTTCAGTTGGTCAGAGACATCTTGACTCTGGGTGATGGAGTGGCAATTCTGGTACTATGTCCAGCACCTCCTGTGATAGGTCTGCAGTGTGGTTGTTTGAGGTTCCTGTTTCTTCTTGGGTCAGGGGTGAAGAAAGTGTCATAGTCCCATCTTCCTGGAACACTCTGGTCGCTTTCAGCTTCTGCAGTAGGTCCACTCCCAATAGGTTGAGGGTGCAGGTCTTTGACACAACAAACTGGAACAGGATGGAGTGTTCTGGCTGAGTCCACACGCTCAGGGGCTTCATAATCTGGAATTACCTGACTTGACCATCAATTCCCATGCAAGACGCAGAAGATTCTGATAGGTGAGGTTGCGGAGTTCCACAAGAAAAGATCTGACTATGCCATCCACTCTCAGGATATTGGTCCCACTGGTGGGGTTCCCTGTGGACTTGGCGTGCTCTTGTCCTATGGACGGGATTCTTCACTGCTTTCTGTGTTCCTTCTTCTTCTGGGCGAAGTCGGTGTTCTGCACCTGTTTCGGAAATGACCAAACTCGCCACAGTTGTAACACTGGACATACCTTCTGTCCCGGCGGGACTCAATCCTTTTTGCTACTGCGAGCAGGGTATCCATTGCTATTGACGTGTACTCAGGCCTGGCTACTACCAGTGGTTTCCTGATTGGTTCTTTCAGTTGTAGCCTTTCCGGGGGTTTTAGCTCTGAGATCGCTGTCTGGGTAGACAGAATGGCATGGAAACAGTTCATTCAGACAGCAATTATGGTAAAAACTGGCCGCAACCAGTTTTATTAAAGTCCACAGCACACAGATAAAACAAAGCATAAACAAAAGACCTAGGCTTGTCTAGCCACTAAATTACACTTATGTAATGTCCCTTTCTATCAGGAACCCAGACTCTATCAGTCTGTGCCCAAAACAACACATATGATATATGGTACCAGTATGGAGTTTCCCAGATCCTCCTCCTTATGTCTGAAGGTCCACCCGACGTCCAGACTTGAGAGAGATCCACTCCTATTCAGTAGTCATTATGCTGGAGGTTCACAGAGACACTCCTGTGTCCGGGGTCCTTCCTGCACCCAGACTGAGACGGCTCCCCTCCTCTTCAGTAATCATCAGCATGCATGCTCACAGAGACTGCTTCCTTGTGCCAGGACACCTCTCTGTGTCCAGGCTGAAGACAGCTCTAACACTCTTGGAGACTGTTTCTTGTGCCAGGACACCTCCCTGTGTCCAGGCTAAACTAGCTCTCAGATTGTGTTTGCAGACACCTACTTCTGGTCTCCTAATTAAGACCTGAGTAGTTTCAGGCTTGTGCTGCAAGTGTGTGCTGAATGTGAGGTGTAGTGACCTTTCTCTACCACTAGGTTTACAAAGCCACACATTTCCCTTATACCTAGGTGAAATGTACACCCCATTCATCACATATACCTTCACTGTCTCACATATCCCCTCCCTCTTCTCCAGACCGGAGGGCTGGTCATCCAGACCGAAGGACTGGTCAACAATCCAACAGAGACAGTGAACTCTGGACCAGTCATGGCCCTCATCAGCTTCATCCTCACCACTGTCATAGCCAACATCAGTTTTCTCTTCATCTGAAGCATCCGCACTACCTGTACCCTCCCAGGCCTATACTCTCTGCGGGCCTCGGGTATCCTGCACGGTTTCATCTTGACCTTAGGGCCGGGCTCAGATTCAATATAGTGCCTGGCCAAAGTAGTACGACCAGACACATCAGAACACTTCTGCTGACTCTTCCTCAGAAACTCATGTACCTCCTGTCCCTGGTGCACTGACCATGTGTCACCAACTATCACAGAAGGTATAGGGGGTTTTTCACTTTTCTCCAGTTCCCCACTTTCAGGCTCTTCTGGCAAGACATGCCCAGAAGCCCCACCGTCAGTCCTAGACTCTACCTCTTCAGCCACATCACTTTGGTCTCCAATATCTCCATTTATTCCAGCCCTCAAGTTCTCCTTGATAGCGGCATCTGTATACTCAGAACCCGCCGGATTCTTCTCTTCCACCACGTTCTGCATCCCATCTGGGCTCCCGTGTGTCTGCAGCGGCAACGGAGTGACACATCGCTTTTCCCATTTGTTGGGACGTGGCTCCGATGTAGCCTCCCTGAAAGTGCGCTTGAGCTCACCAATGCCAGCTTCTGATACGGACTGTAACCCGTCCACGCCGCTGTCTTCGGCAGAAACAGATTCCTGGACAGAGTCAGTCCCCATATCTTCAGTCTTGCTCCTCACAGCTTCACTTGAAACCTCAGCTTCTGATGAGGCATCTGGCTTGGTGACCACCACTTCCATGGCTTTTTCCACCTCTGCAGCATCACCTTCAGAGTCCTTGGCATGATGCAGATCCACACCACACACTGACAACTTCTCATCTTCAACAGCATCCACTTGTGCTGTGTTCAGTTTCAGAGTCCTGCCTTTAAAGCTCAGCTCTCCTCCTTTCACCTTAGTCTTCGCCAGGGAACCGGCCAACTGTAAAACATCTTCAGATGCCATCTTCTGTCTGGCTTTAAGGTCAGCATCAGCTTTCTTCTCAGGACTCTCAACCTCCTCTGCTACCATGCCTTCCTCATTTGCACTGGTTGCTTTATGGTCATCAGATAATTCACTATCACTATCTGACCCCTTTTTCTCAGCCACATCTGGCTCACTGTCAGGGCTATACACTTCATTTTCATTCACATCCTGCTCACTGTCAGGGTTATACAATTCATTTTCATTCATATCCTGCTCACTGTCAGGGTTATACAATTCATTTTCATTCACATCCTGCTCACTGTCAGGGTTATACAATTCATTTTCATTCACATCCTGATCTGGAACCTTAGTTAACATGTCATCCACAACATTAACTTCACCATCTGGTCCCTCAAGTATGTGACTATGTGACAACCCCAGCACTATACTTCTATATAGCTCAGGTACTAGGAGCTGACTCACGACCTCTCCCTGGACTTCAGTGTCCCTATACAATAGGCTATTGTCCATGGCAGCATGAGGAAACCTCTCCTCAGAACCAGGCTCCTGGGAAACCCCATTTAGAACAATCATATTCTCCTGTGTCGTCCCAAGAGTGGGGCCTCGCCACTGCTCACTCTCAAAACCGTCACAGGACACAGGCAGGTCAGGGACACTCGGTTCCCGAGAACCACCATCCTCGTCTCCCAACATCACCTGTAAAGAAATTTCATCACCATCACAGTCATCATTATTATCAACATCATTATCATGACTATGATCAGCATCATCACCACCACCATGATCATCATCACCATCAGCATCATTATCACATAAGTTTAACGTCCCACTAGCATTGTGTTCCGCCCCTCGGGACTGCGCACCCTCAATAGGAGCTTCATCACACTGTCCATCAGAAACATTTCTCCCCCAGAGATCCTTAGATCGGGGAAAGTCATTACCCAATATGAAGGGGTGCACCAGGCTCTTCACTACCCCCACTTCATATGAAACCTCCCCGAGTTTAGGGACCAAGTCCACGGCAGTCTCTGGGTAGACTTTGGTGTCTCCATGGATACACACCACACTCAGGTGCTTATCAGGGACGAAGTCCCCATCAATCAGGCTGTCACACACGGAAGTCACTGGACTCTCTGAGTCCAAGAGGGCCTGTGCTGGGCAGTCATTTACAACCACCGGGAACCCCTGTGGTCCAGTCTCTTCGGCTGAGGTGGACACACACACAGGCTCTGCGCAGGGAGAGAGGGACCTGCCAACATCACGGCACATAGGCTCCCCCTCTAGTGAACAGCCGGTTGCAATTTCACGACATCTCCAACACTGTCCACCACAATCACCCTCCCATATGTCCCCAACAGCTGGAACGCTCTTACCGCGAGAGTTCAGCGTCCGGGAACTCTGAAGCGACGACCTCTCAGACGGCTGGTCCTCAGGAGGACGTGCTCGGGTGTAGCGGTTCACCATCACCTTTCCAACTCCATAATCAGGCTCGCTGACTGCAGACTCCCAACTGTATCTCCAGTCACGAACTCCCCTGGCACGGGCTGTCACCGTAACACCCAGCCGGGTAAGAATCGCCGCTTTCAACTTGTCATAGTCTTCGCTGTCCTGCTTGCTCAGGTCAGCCCAGACTTTTTGGGGTTCCCCAGTCAGATAGGGTACGACCGCCATGGCCCATTCAGATAGTGGCAGATTCTCCTTCTCTGCCAGTCTCTCAAACCTAGTAAGATATACCTCCACATCATCACGAGGTGTCATTTTTCTCAAGGACCGTCTTACCGCCTTCTTTATAGCGGACAACGCCTGTGCCTTCACAACATTACTTCGGGACGCGGCACCGAAATCCTTTTTTGGTGCTGTCATCTGCTCAACAAATAACCGGTTATTCTCCTGCTGCTGCTGCAGGATTTGCTGCTGGTACTGCTGCATTTGCCGCTGGTACTGCAGGCGCTGCTGCTCCATGCTCTGCTGCATGCTTCGCTGGGCCTGTACCAGGTACTCAATGAGCTCCTTCACACGGCCGGACTTATCTGTCTCAACCACGGCAGTTTTATGTTGCACATTAACTTGCGCCATTTGTTCAAACCGCGACTCCATGCTGTCATCCATGCTGTCAGACTTCTCTGTCTTAACAACGGCAGTCTTCACTCAAGGCATACACACTACACAGCTTTTTTCCACAGAAAATTCAGCCTTGCTGTGCAACCACCCTTTTTTTTTTTTTGCAAAGTCTATTAGGGCTACTGTCTCTTTAAGACTGCTCCACAGACGTTTCTCTTGCTGCTGCACATTCCACAGTCATTTTCACAACAAGTTCAGCTTTGCTGTGTATACATTTTCTCTCTGCAGACCCTATCAGGGCCACTGTCTCTCCAAGACTGCTCCAAACAGACGTTTCTGCTGACACACACTTTTTTTTTCCTCTGTTGCTATTTCAATAGACTTCACCTTTAATGCTGTCTCTTGCCACTGTGCTGCATGCACACTCCAGCACTAACTGTACCAGGCCCTGCGCTGCCCCAGCATTCTCTACCAATTGTAGCCTTTCCGGGGTTTTAGCTCTGAGATCGCTGTCTGGGTAGACAGAATGGCATGGAAACAGTTCATTCAGACAGCAATTATGGTAAAAACTGGCCGCAACTAGTTTTATTAAAGTCCACAGCACACAGATAAAACAAAGCATAAACAAAAGACCTAGGCTTGTCTAGCCACTAAATTACACTTATGTAATGTCCCTTTCTATCAGGAACCCAGACTCTATCAGTCTGTGCCCAAAACAACACATATGATATATGGTACCAGTATGGAGTTTCCCAGATCCTCCTCCTTATGTCTGAAGGTCCACCCGACGTCCAGACTTGAGAGAGATCCACTCCTATTCAGTAGTCATTATGCTGGAGGTTCACAGAGACACTCCTGTGTCCGGGGTCCTTCCTGCACCCAGACTGAGACGGCTCCCCTCCTCTTCAGTAATCATCAGCATGCATGCTCACAGAGACTGCTTCCTTGTGCCAGGACACCTCTCTGTGTCCAGGCTGAAGACAGCTCTAACACTCTTGGAGACTGTTTCTTGTGCCAGGACACCTCCCTGTGTCCAGGCTAAACTAGCTCTCAGATTGTGTTTGCAGACACCTACTTCTGGTCTCCTAATTAAGACCTGAGTAGTTTCAGGCTTGTGCTGCAAGTGTGTGCTGAATGTGAGGTGTAGTGACCTTTCTCTACCACTAGGTTTACAAAGCCACACATTTCCCTTATACCTAGGTGAAATGTACACCCCATTCATCACATATACCTTCACTGTCTCACACAGTCCATGCACAAAAGCCTGTGCCAACATCCGTCTGTGTGTCTGATCATGGGTAATGAGGCCCAAATCTTGAAACACTTGTATCACTCTGTTATGGAACTCCTCTACAGACTCTGTCTGGTCCTGGCTCGTGACATGTAGGCTGATAGCTTGTCCTGTCAGTCTGCTTTTGGCCCATTCTCTGAGCTGCTCAATTAGTTTTGGTCCTGTCTCCCAGGCATACGCATCTAATTCTGGAAGCTTGAAGTGTTCTATCATTATTGGCCAGAATGCACCA
>JARQOD010000005.1:412012544-412128887 GCA_033576555.1 Oophaga sylvatica
TCCGTGGTCAGGAAGTCGTTTTCTCTCCCTGTTCTTGCGTTGAGGTCTCCAAAGATGAGAACTTTGCCCAGGGCCTGATAGTGGGCGGCTTCTCTTTGTAAGATCTCGAAGCTCTCTGGATTGAAGTAGGGGGACTCTGGCGGTGGTATATAGGTGGCGCAGAGGTGGACATCAGACTGAGAGGTGAGGATGGAGCTGCTGATCCTGATCCATATGTGGCTACCTCCTCTCTTCACCGGTTTGATGTATTGGTGGAGCTCGTCTTTATACCAGATCAGTATTCCTCCTGAGCTCCGGCCCTGTTTGATGTTTTTATTTTTCAGGGCAGGGACAGAGATTTCCCTGTATCCAATGGGCGCCAGGGATTCGTTTTCGGCTCTGGTCCATGTTTCCAGGAGGATCTGGATGTCTATATTTTTCAGTCTTTGTATAAAGTCCGGGTCATTTGTTTTACATCCAAAGGTCGAGGTGTTGAGACCCTGAATATTCCAGCTGCTGATTGTAAGTGAAGTCATTTTTTCTATTTATCTTGTGTGTATATACCTTGTAATGAGTATGGCTGTGTAGGACAAACTGGATTTCTGACTGTTTTGTAGGTGTGCTTGGTTCCATCCAGTCACATTAGTTTCCTGCATAGTGCGCTGAGCAGGGTCTTTACCTCATCCGTATCTCTGCTCTGCGTGTATCTGTGTGGGGTCGGTGGACCCCTCCATGGAGGTCTCCTCCTCTGATGGTCTGATTTTGGGTGAAGAGCTTTGTTTCCAGCTTCTGGAGATAGGATTGGGGTTTTCTGTCTTTTTATTGTTAGGGGTCTTTCGGTGTGATGTTGGTCACTGTTGAATCCAGGCCTGGGTCCTCTGTTTAGTACGATGTCTTTCAGCTCTTTGGCCAGGAGGCTGACCCCTTGTTTGTTGAGGTGCTTATTATCATATACACCACCGGTCAAAAGTTTAGGGTCACTTAGAAATTTCCTTATTTTTGAAAGAAAAGCATTTTTTTTCCAATGAAGCTAACATTAAATGATTCAGAAATACACTCTATACAGTGTTAATGTAGTAAATGACTATTCTAGCGGCAAACGTCTAGTTTGTAATGCAATATCTTCATAGGTGTATAGAGGCCCATTTCCAACAACCATCACTCCAGTGTACTTATGGTATTTTGTGTTCGCTAACTGTGTAAGAAGGCTAATAGATGGTTAAAATACCCTTTAAAACCCTTGTGCAAGTATGTTAACACAGCTGAAAACCGTTTGGTTGATTAGAGAAGCTATAAACCTGACCTTCCTTTGAGCTTGTTGAGAATCTGGAGCATTACATTTGTTGGTTCCATTAAACTCTCAAAATGGCCAAAAAAAAAGAACTTTCTTGTGAAACTCGACAGTCTATTCTTGTTCTTAGAAATGAAGGCTATTCCATGCGAAAAATTACCAAGAAACTGAAGAATTCATACAATGGTGTGTAGTACTCCCTTTAGAGGAGTGCACAAACAAGCTCTAACCAGAGAAGAAAGACAAGTGGGAGGCCCCGCTGCACAACTGAGCAACAAGACAAGTACATTAGAGTCTTTAGTTTGAAAAATTGACGCCTCACAGGTCCTCAACTGGCAGCTTCATTAAACAGTACACATTAAACGCCAGTGTCAACATCTACAGTGAAGAGGCGATTTGGGGATGCTGGCCTTCAGGGCAGATTGGCAAAACAAAAGCCAATATTCCTCTATCCAATGTCTGTGTTCTTTTGCCCATATTAATCTTTTCCTTTCATTTAAGCCAGTCTTAAATATGGCTTTTGTTTTGCCAATCTGCCCTGAAGGCCAGCATCCCCAAATCGCCTCTTCACTGTAGATGTTGACACTGGCGTTTAATGTGTACTGTTTAATGAAGCTGCCAGTTGAGGACCTGTGAGGCGTCAATTTTTTTTTTTGTGTGTCTTGACATGTTTTGTGAGAGAAGGCAACCCAAGGATTGACAGCAGTGTGTAAAAATACATTTTGTAAGAAAACATGTCTTGACATGTTTTGTGAGTAATAATAATAATGATGTAATAAAAAGCAAAGCGTGCCTCGCGGCGTTGTTTTAAAAAAATAAAATACATTTATTGTAGCTTCACGTAGAGGTATACACAAACAAAGAAATCAAAAAGGTGTAAATAGATCAAAAAAAAAGTCTATAGGTTACAATACGTTCATTTTAAAGCAGATATTTACAAAGTTAACCACGTGCTCGGCGAGAGCGGCGAGATTCTCTGTTTCGGCAGCAACCGCCCTCTAGTGTATGGAGTTGAGGTAGCAAGTGCTTGTGATATTTTTTTTTAAGGGGTTTGACGGGGTGCTCAACATAATTTTTAATTTGTTCAGAGCTGCTCTGGTCATATGGTGGCCGATCACGGACGAAGATGTGTTTAATTCGGCCATAGCCCTCATAAAAACGTCCCATCCGTGTGGAATGTTCTTTTTTGCTAGTCCGTGAGTTTGCAGGATGCTCCGTACAAGGTCCAACAAATGGGTGCCGAGAAACACAACGGAACCTTTGTAGACAAATTCACCGTTCTCAGTCCATGTAGCAATATCTTTGTGTTGCAAGAAGCTACTGAGTAGTATATCGTCATTTTTTCGGAAACGGGGGTTGATGTGTTCTACAAGCTCGGGGGCTGAGGGCCATATCTCTATTTCAGCCGCCGGTGAAGGCGTTTGTTCACTGTCAGGAGGGATCACAAGATTTAAACGTGTAAGTTCAGAAACTTCGCGCCTAGCATGCAGCAAACTTCTCTGTAGTATTTCGGTGTACCTTTAATCTTTACATTATCAGGCAAATCAGTACGTCGTAGAATGTCGCCGATTTCGGCGTCTAACCTTTGGAGGGTCGTTTGATGTACAGTAGGCGCCGACGCGCCAATGTTTTTTAGTTTGTTAATCTCATGCGCTGGAACCAAGTACATTTTCTCCCCATGTTCCATCATCTACCAGTTATTAAACTCGTTATTAGCGGTATAGCAATAGCTAGAAGCGGACCTATGAAACCTCAAGACTTATTCAGTAGATATTGTGTTGTGAATGTGCTAAAAATGGATTCTGAGCAGAGGCTCCCTCTGGTGGTTACTGACAGTACTGCACCTTTCAGCGAGGAGTGGCAATCTGGGATCACGGATTGGTCTGATATAAGGGAGGTTCTCTCCCATGATGGTTGCCGGTGATCAATTGTTCTTGTCTCAATTGTGGTTCCTGGTTCATTTGGAAGCTTGCTGAGTCTTGCCTGCATCTTCTGCTATCAGATAAGATATTTTCTGCTTTTATTTTTGTGCTTGCTTTTTGCATTGTTCCCTGCACTTCTGTGGAGGTCAGCCAGGTCCCCTCCGGGGGGCTTGTGCTCCTCTCAGTTTATCTGGAGCCACTGTTGTTTGTTCATTTGCTTTTTCCTGTTTTTTCAGTGGCTGCGGCTTAGTTTTGTTACACCAGAGAACTGATTTAGATGGTAGAGGTCGTGTGATCTCAGGTGTTTTTGCAATCAGTAGTGTTGGGTTTTTTTTAGGGTGTTTTTTGGATTGCAGTGAGTATCCTTTCCTGTACCTTTCGGTCTAGACAGATTGGGCCCCAGCGTTAGCTCATTCTATTTTCTGTCTGTGTCCGTGCTTCCTCTTGTCTAACCGCCATTACATGTTTGGGGGCTAACTATTTTCTTTGGGGATCTGCTCCGGGGCAGATAGCTTTCATCTTTCTGCCTTTAGGTGTAGTTATCTCTCAGGCTGTGACGAGGCGTCTAGGATCAACGTAGGAACGCTCCACGGCTACCTCTAGTTGTGTGGTTAGTTCAGGTTACTGCAATCCAATAGGTTCCAGCCTCTCTGGTGTATTGCCGTTTTTGCTTACTCTCCTCAGCTACCGAAACATAACAGTATCACCGGCCCAAAACTGAAAATTATATGGTACTCACAGAAGGCAAAAATAGTGTGGTGAAAAAAAAGTCAGAGTTGTCAGAGATTTTTTTTTGTTTCCTGTTTGTTGCATTTTTTCCCTCTTTCTCTCTGGGTGCTGAGGAGGATTTTTTTTCTCTCAATGGAGCTTGCACAGTTGTCTGGCCATGTGGATCAGGAGTATTGCTACCTATCTTGCTAGGTTGCCGGTTGTGGAACCTAGGATTCCCATGCCAGATTTGTTTTTGGGGGATCGGGCTAAATTTCTGAATTTCAAAAATAACTGTAAGTTGTTTTTTGCCTTAAAGCCTAAGTCCTCAGGGAACGCAGCACAGCAGGTTCAAATTGTCATCTCTCTCTCCTGCGCGGCGATCCTCAGGATTGGGCTTTTTCCCTGACACCTGGGGATCCTGTTTTGAATGATATTGATGCATTTTTTCTGGCTCTGGGGTTATTGTACGATGAACCTAATGTCACTGATCAAGCTGAAAAAACCTTGTTGGCATTAAATCAGGGTCTTGAAGACGCTGAGTTGTACTGTCAGAAATTCCGAAAGTGGGCAGTCCTGACCAAATGGAATGATGTTGCTTTGGCAGCCCTTTTTCGGAAGGGGCTGTCAGAGAATGTAAAGGATGTTATGGTGGGATTTCCTGCTCCCACTGGTCTCAATGATTCTATGTCATTGGCTATTCAAATTGACAGACGTTTGCATGAGCGCAGAGGTATGCGTGAGATAGTGTTGCCTTGTGAGCCAGCTTCTGAGCCCATGCAGTGTGATAGTGACTTCTGGGGCACAGCTTCATGAGTTTCAAAAGCGCAATGGGTTATGTTTCTACTGTGGTGACACCTCTCATGCTATTTCAGTCTGCCCTAAACGGGGAAGACGTTTTGCACGCTCAGTTGTCTTGGGTAGTGTTCAGACTAAATTTCTGTTGACTGTTACCCTGATTTGCTCCCTGTCCACATTTTCTGCTCAGGCTTTTGTTGATTCAGGAGCAGCTATTAACCTGATGGATTTTGACTTTGCCAAACGTTGTGGGTTTCCCATGATACCCCTGCGGAAGTCTATTCCCCTACTGGGCATTGATTCTACTCCTTTGGCGGAGAATAAACCCCAGTTTTCTACTCTGGTGATAATGTGGGTTGAACCTGATCATCAGGAGAGTTGCAAATTTTTGGTACTGTATAATCTGCATGACATTATTGTACTAGATTTCCCTTGGTTACAGTCTCATAATCCTGTTTTGGATTGGAAATCTGTTTCTGTGACCAGTTGGGGCTGCCAATGTGTTAATGCCGACACTCCTGTTTTTTCTGCCTCTCCCCAGTCTCAGGATGTTCCTGACTTTTTGACTGAGTTTTCGGATGTATTTAGTGAAAGTAAATCTGCATCCTTGCCCCCTCACAGGAGCTATGATTGTGCTATTGAATTAGTGCCTGGTGGTAAATTTCCTAAAGGTTGCCTTTTTAACTTGTCTGTACCTGAACACGATGCTATGCGATCTTATATCAAGGAGTCATTGGAGTCATATCAGACCATCCTCTTCACCCTTGGGTGCCGGTTTTTTCTTTGTGGCCAAAAAGGATGGTTCATTGAGGCCGTGTATTGATTATCGTCTCTTGAATAAGATTACTGTGAAGTATCAATATCCGTTACCCTTGATTTCTGACCTGTTTTCCAGGGTGAAAAGTGCTAGTTGGTTTACCAAGCTTGACCTCAGGGGGGCGTATAACCTTATTCGCATTAAGCACGGGGATGAATTGAAGACGGCGTTTAATACCCCAGAGGGGCATTTTGAGTACCTAGTGATGCCCTTTGGGCTCACTAATGCTCCTTCTGTCTTCCAATCCTTCATGAATGATATTTTCAGGTATTTTGTGGATAAATTTCTGATTGTTTATTTGGATGATATCTTGATTTTTTCCAATGACTGGGACTCTCATGTGAAACATGTTCGGACTGTGTTCCAGATTTTGAGAGAGAATGCACTGTATGTGAAGGGATCAAAGTGTCTTTTTGGCGTACAGAAGGTCTCATTTCTGGGATTCATTTTGTCTCCGTCTGTTATTGAAATGGACCCGGTCAAGGTTCAGGCCATCTGTGATTGGGTCCAACCTACTTCATTAAAGGCTCTTCCGAGATTTTTGGGTTTTTCCAATTTTTATCGTAAATTTATTGGTAATTTCTCCGGTATTGTTAAACCATTGATTGATTTGACCAAAAAGGGTTCTGATGTGGTGAATTGGCCTCCTGAGGCAGTCTCTGCGTTTCAGGAACTTAAGCAGAGATTCACTTCTGCTCCTGTTCTACGGCAGCCTGATGTTTCTCTACCGTTTCAGGTGGAGGTTGATGCCTCTGAAATTGAGGCAGGTGCTGTTTTGTCCCAAAGAGATCCAGAGACCTCTAAGAGTAACCCTTGTGCCTTTTTCTCTCGAAAATTTTCTCCAACTGAACGTAATTATGACGTCGGTAATCGGGAGTTATTGGCCATGAAGTGGGCCTTTGAAGAGTGGAGACATTGGCTGGAAGGAGCCAAACAATAGGTGTCTGGTCCTCACGGACCATAAGAATCTGGTTTATCTCGAATCAGCCAAGCGACTTAATCCTAGACAGGCCAGGTGGGCTTTCTTTTTCACACGTTTTAATTTTGTGGTTTCTTTTCTTAATGGCACTAAGAATGTTAATGCGGATGCCCTCTCGAGGAGTTTCTTTGCGGACTCTCTTGAGTTATCTGATCCTACTGTTATTTTGAAAGAGGGTGTAGTTCTTTCCGCCATCTCGCCCAATTTGAGACTGGCTCTGGAAGGGTGTCAGGAGGATAAACCTGAGCGCTGCCCTACTGGGAAATTGTTTGTCCCAGACCAGTGGAAGAAGAGTGTGATGTCTGAGATTCATTGTTCCGCGTTGGCTGGTCATCTCGGGATTTTTGGTACCAGAGACTTGGTGATTCGGTCCTTTTGGTGGCCTACTTTGTCTCATGACGTCAGGGAATTTGTGCAGTCCTATGGGACTTGCTCTCGCTCCAAGCCTTGTTCTCACTCTAGTGGTTTGTTGATGCCATTACCTGTGCCCAAGAGGCCATGGACCCATATCTCTATGGATTTTATTTCCGACCTCCCTGTTTCTCAGAGATTGACCGTTATCTGGGTAATCTGTTATGATTTGGTAGCTGAGGAGTGCAAGTAAAAAAGGCAATACACCAGAGCAGTTGGAATCTATGAGATTGCAGTACCCTGACTAACCACCACAACTAGAGGCAGCCGTGGAGCGTTCCTACGTTAGTCCTAGACGCCTCGTCACAGCCTGAGAAACTAACTATACCTAAAGATAGAAAGAGGAAAGCTATCTGCCCCGGAGCAGATCCCCAAAGAACATAGAAAGCCCCCAAACATGTAATGGCGGTTAGACAAGAAGAAATACTGACACAGACAGAAAATAGTATGAGCAAACGTTGGGGCCCAAACTATCTAAATAGAAAAGGATAGGAAGGGCACTTACTGCAATCCCAAAAAACCCTGAAAAGCACCAACTCTACTAATTTCAAAAACACCTGAGATCACACGACCTCTACCACCTAAATTAGTTCTCTGGTGTAACAAAATCAAAACAGCAGCCACTGAAAAAACTGGAAAAAGCAAATGTACAAAACATCAGTGGCTGAACTAAACTGAGAGGGCAAAAGCCCCCGGAGGGGACCTTGAAGGCCCCCACAGAAGTGCAGGGCAAAATGCAAAAATCAAGCACAAAAACAAAAGGAAGAAAAAGTCTTATCTGTTAGCAGGAGATGCAGACACGACACAGCAGGCTACAAAGGAAACAGGAATCAAGGATTGAGACCAGAACAATTGATCACCGGCAACCCTGATGGGAAGGCGACTCCCTTATATAAGACCAGTCAGTAACACCTGATTCCCAATCCTCACAATCTTCACTGGACAGTCCAGTACCGCTTGTACCCACCAGAGGGAGCCTCTGCTCAGAACTCATCTCAAGTCCATTCACAACAGTAATCTGTGATAGGTTTTCCAAGATGATACATCTTGTGCCATTACCTAAGTTACCTTCCTCCTCCGAATTGGTGCCTTTGTTCTTTCAGCACGTGGTTCGGTTACATGGCATTCCGGAGAACTTTGTGTCTTACAGAGGAGTCCAGTTTGTTTTCAGATTTTGGAGGACATTTTGTTCTAAACTTGGTGTTCAATTATCTTTCTCCTCTGCTTTTCATCCTCAGACCAATGGACAAACCGAGAGAACAAACCAGACCTTGAAGACTTATTTGAGATGTTTTGTGTCTACTGATCAAGATGACTGGGTCTCTTTTTTGCCTTTGGCTGAGTTTGCTCTTAATAATAGGGCTAGCTCTGCCACCTTAATGTCTCCATTTTTCTGCAATTTTGGGTTTCACCCTCGATTTTCTTTGGGACAGACGGAGGTTTCTGTCTGTCCGAGTATTGACTCTGTTGTTGGGCGAATGCAGCAGATTTGGGACCAGTTAGTGGAGAGGTTGTGTCTCTCTCAGGAGAAGGCCCAACGGTTTGCCAACCAGCATAGGACTGATGGTCCTCGGTTTAAAGTGGGGGACTTGGCTTGGTTGTCCTCAAGAAATATCCCTATGAGGGTTGCATCTCCAAAATTTAAGCCTAGGTTCATTGGACCTTATAAAGATCATGGAGATTCTTAATCCTGTTTCCTTCCGTTTGCTTCTTCCAGGGACATTTAAGATCCATAACGTGTTCCACAAGTCCTTATTGAAGAGGTTTGTCGAGCCAGTGGTTCCTGTGGCTGCGCCTTTTGACCCTGTTTTGGTTGAGGGCAATCTGGAGTATGTGGTTGAGAAAATATTGGATTCTCGGTTTTCTAGACGGAAACTTCAGTATTTGGTTGAGTGGAGAGGTTATGGTCAGGAGGACAATTCTTGGGTGTTTGATTTGGACATCCATGCTAGGAGACTGATCCGTGCCTATCACGGAGCTCATCCTGATTGACCTGGTTGCACAAGTGAGGGTTCGGTGACCCCTCCTCAAGGGGGGGTACTGTTGTGAATGTGTTAGAAATGAATTCTAAGCAGAAGCTCCCTCTGGTGGTTACTGACAGTACTGAACCTTTCAGCGAGGAGTGGCAATCTGGGATCACGGATTGGTCTGATATAAGGGAGGTTCTCTCCCATGATGGTTGCCGGTGATCAATTGTTCTTGTCTCAATTGTGGTTCCTGGTTCATTTGGAAGCTTGCGGAGTCTTGCCTGCATCTTCTGCTATCAGATAAGATATTTTCTGTTTTTATTTTTGTGCTTGCTTTTTGCATTGTTCCCTGCACTTCTGTGGAGGTCAGCGAGGTCCCCTCCGGGGGGCTTGTGCTCCTCTCAGTTTATCTGGAGCCACTGTTTGTTCATTAGCTTTTTCCTGTTTTTTCATTGGCTGCTGTTATGATCTGCTACAAGCACTAAGGAAAGATGGGAATTCTGTCCCTACAATAGAACTAAGCTGAATCCCTACGATGTAATGGGGAACCTGATCCTGCGACCAGACCCGCTAAAGTCCTCAGCTAGTCTGAACGAAGACCTATAGTTGCGAGGGAGGAATCCCTACAAGATCTAGGGACTGGGAGAAAAGGTGGACACCTCCTAACAGAAATTGTAGTAGGGGTAAATAAACAGAAAAAAATTACTTAGAGATCCTAAAGCCCCCGTCTCACACAACGATCTCGCTAGCAAGATCGCTGCTGAATCACTAGTTTTGTGACGCAGCAGCGATCTCCCCAGCGATATCGCTGTGTGTGACATTAAGCGACGATCAGCCCCCCTGCCGGGTATCGCTGATCGTCGCTGAATGTCCTGGACATTTTTTTGATCGCTGGTCTCCCGCTGACAGGCACGCATCGCTGCGTGTGACAGGCGGGAGACCAGCGATCCGCTGGTAACCAAGGTACACAGCGGGTTTCCAGGCGCGGGGCTGTGCCTAGAAACCCGCTGTGTACCTTGGATACCAGCGCCCTGATGCAGGGAGCTGGTAACCAAGGTACACAGCGGGTTTCCAGGCACCGCGCAGCGCCTGGAAACCCGATGTGTACCTTGGTTACCAGCTCCCTGCATCAGGGCGCTGGTATCCAAGGTACACTGCGGGTAACTAAGCGATGTTACCCGCAGTGTCGCTGTGCTGATGGCTTCCCTGAGCTGCCTGTTTGGCAGCTCAGCAGCGATCAAGTAGCGATACACCATCGATCCTGACAAGTGCATATCGTTGTCGGGATCGCTGGTGTATCGCTATGTGAGACCCAGGCTTAAGATCAAGCAAAACTGACTGAGAAAGGCACCTAAGCACCCAGCTAGATTAAGAGTAGATAATACAATGAAGTCCAGCAAAGCCAGAAGGGCGGAGCCAGACTAAATAGGGAAAAAAGGTCATGTGACCAACAAACTGAAAAAAAACCTAACGAGGGTTTTAACAGTACCCTCCCTTCTAAGAGGATCCTCCGGATCCCCTAGGACTTAGGCTTATCTGGAAACCTCTTGTGAAACGCTCTGACAAGTCTAGGCGCAGAAACATCATCCGTCCTCACCCATGAGTTATCCTCGGGTCCATAACCCTTCCAAGTGACGAGGTACTGCAAACTCCCTCTATACCGTCTAGAATTTAGGATGCGGGAAATCTCATATTGCCCCTCCTCCACCACCAGGGGAACAGTGGCCGAGACGTCTCCATCTTTTTTCAAGAGAGAAACATGAAACACCGGATTAATCTTCCAGGAAGTAGGAAGCTCCAACTTACCAGCGGATTGGTTAATAACCTGAAGCACCTTAAAGGTCCCTACAAACTTGGGACCCAATTTCTTGGATGGAATCCTCAAGCGCAGATTCTTAGAGGACAACCAAACCATGTCACCAATAGCAAACAAAACCTCTTGTCGTTTTCTATCAAAATACACTTTGGATCTTTTGTTAGCCTCCAGAAGATTACCACGCACATCAGTCCAAACTCTCTCCAAATCACCAGAAAAATTCTCCTCTTCAAGTACAGCCGATCCCAACTTGGAAAATGACCCAAACGAGGGATGTCTCCCTGTACAACAAAAAAAAAAATGCGAACAACTAGCAGAAGCGGATGTATGGTTGTTAAGAGCAAACTCAGCAAGTGGCAGAAACTCAGACCACCCCTCTTGATTATCAGTCACAAAACAACGCAAGAACTGCTCAACATCCTGGTTTTTCCTTAATGTCTGGCCATTAGACTCAGGATGATATCCGGACGAAAACGACAAATGAACTCCCAACCTGTCACAAAAAGCGCGCCAAAAACGAGCCACAAACTGGGGTCCCCTATCGGAAACAATGTCAGTAGGAACGCCATGTAGTCTGACTATTTCCTTGACAAAGGCCTTAGCGAGAGTCTTAGCGCAGGGCAGTTTGATGAAAGGAACCAAGTGACACATCTTGCTAAAACGGTCCACGACCACCCAGATGACAGTGAAACCCTCAGAGGGGGGAAGGTCAGTAATAAAGTCCATAGCCAAATGTGTCCAAGGAGCACTAGGGGACCTCCAGAGGACAAAGCAACCCCGCAGCAGGATTATGAGAAGACTTAGATCTAGCACACACAGTGCATTGACGCACCCACTTAATGAATTCCTTCTGCCATCCAGGCCACCAAAAGCTGCGACCCACAAGTCTCTTGGTCTCAGAGATTCCAGGATGACCTGCCAACCGAGAGTCATGACATTCAACAAACAAATCTCTCCTCAGGGTACCAGACACAAACAACCTCCCATGCGGCGTGTTAGATGGGGCATTCTCCTGTGCTTTAAGAATCTCATTTTCCAACACAGAGTCCAAAACAGCAATAACAACCCCCTCTTGCAAAATGTTTTCCTCCTCCTCAGTACCCACCATAGGAGAAAAGCTGCGAGACAAAGCATCAGGTTTAACATTTTTAGTACCTGGGATGTAAGTAACAGTAAAATTAAACCGCGAGAAAAACAGTGCCCACCTAGCCTGACGGGCATTCAAGCGCTTGGCAGCATCAAGGTAGACCAGATTTTTATGATCGGTGAAGACTTGAACGGGAAATTCTGCTCCCTCCAAAAAATTACGCCAGTGTTCAAATGCGAGTTTAATTGCCAACAATTCCCGATTACCGATATCATAATTTAGTTCAGACTCAGAAAATTTCTTTGAAAAAAAAAGCACAGGGATGTACTCCATCCGTCTTTTCCTGAGACAACACCGCACCGACCCCCACAGAAGAAGCATCAACCTCAACCAAAAATGGCTTAGTCACATCAGGCTGCGTAAGGATGGGAGCAGAGCTGAATTTCTCCTTTAGCAACACAAAAGCCTCAAGGGCCTCAGTAGTCCACTGAACCGCATCAGCACCTTTCCTGGTGAGATCGGTCAGAGGTTTGGCAATCACAGAAAAATTTTCAATGAATTTTCTATAATAATTGGCGAACCCCAAAAACCTCTGTATTGATTTCACACCAATAGGTCTAGGCCAATCCTGCACAGCTTGCACTTTCACCGGGTCCATCTCAAAACCTTCACTGGAGACAATGTAGCCCATAAAACGAAGTCTCTGTAAAGCAAACTCACATTTTTCTAGCTTGGCAAAAAGTGAGTTATCACTCAGTAACTGTAATACTTCACGCACACTCCTCCAATAAAACTCCAAATCCGGTGAATAAATCAAAATGTCATCCAAATACACAACCACACTTCTGCCGATCAAAGTTCTAAGGATGTCATTAATAAGATTCTGAAAAATGCCGGAGCACTGGAAAGCCCAAAAGGCATAACCATATTATCAAAATGACCCAGTGGAGTGTTAAACGCAGTCTTCCATTCATCCCCCTCCTTCATGCGCAACAAATTGTATGCCCCTCGAAGATCAATTTTCGAGAACCACTTGGCCCCCACTAACTGATTAACCCCTTAATGACCAAGCCATTTTGTAGGTTAATGACCGGGCCAATTTTTACAATTCTGACCACTGTCTCTTTATGAGGTTATAACTCTGGAACGCTTCTACGGATCTTGGCGATTCTGAGACTGTTTTCTCGTAACATATTGTACTTCATGATAGTGGTAAAATTTCTTCAATATAACTTGCGTTTATTTATGAAAAAAACGGAAATATGGCAAAAATTTTGAAAATTTTGCAATTTTCAAACTTTTAATTTTTATGCCATTAAATCAGAGAGATATGTCACAAAAATTAGTTAATAAATAACATTTCCCACATGTCTACTTTACATCAGCACAATTTTGGAACCAACATTTTTTTTTGTTAGGAAGTTATAAGTGTTAAAAGTTGACCAGCGATTTCTCATTCTTCCAACAAAATTTACAAAACCATTTTTTTTAGGGACCACCTCATATTTGAAGTGAATTTGAGGGGTCAATATGACAGAAAATACCCAAAAGTGACACCATTCTAAAAACTGCACCCCTCAACGTGTTCAAAGCCACATTCAAGAAGTTTATTAACCCTTTAGGTACTTCACAAGAATTGAAGCAATGTGGAAGGAAAAAATGAACATTTAACTTTTTTTCCCAAAATTTTTCTTTCGACACAATTTTTTTAAATTTTGTCAAGGGTATCAGGAGAAAATGAACCACAATATTTGTTGTACAATTTCTCCTCAGTACACCGATACCCATGTGTGGGGGTAAACCACTATTTGGGCGCATGGCAGAGCTCGGAAGGGAAGCAGCGCCATTTGACTTTTTTGGCTGGAATTGAGATTGGACGCCATGTCGCATTTGGAGAGTCCCTGTGTGCCTAAACAGTGGAAACCCCCCACAAGTGACCCCATTTTGGAAACTAGACCCCCAAGGAACTTGCCTAAATGTGTTGTGAGAGCTTTTAACCCCCAAGCGCTTCACAGAAGGTTATAACGTAGAGCCGTAAATTAAAAAATCATATTTTTTCCACAAAAGTGATCTTTTCATCCCAATTTTTATTTTCCAAAGGATAAAAGGACCCCAAAAGTTATTGTGCAATTAGTCCTGAGTACGCTGATACCCCATATGTGGGGGTAAACCACTATTTGGGCGCATGGCAGAGCTCGGAAGGGAAGCAGCGCCATTTGACTTTTTTGGCTGGAATTGAGATTGGACGCTATGTCGTATTTGGAGAGCCCCTGTGTGCCTAAACAGTGGAAACCCCACACAAGTGACCCCATTTTGGAAACTAGACCCCCCAAGGAACTTATCTAGATGTGTGGTGAGAGCTTTGAACCCCCAAGGGCTTCACAGAAGGTTATAACGTAGAGCAGTAAAATTAAAAAATCATATCTTTTCCACAAAAATGATCTTTCCACCCCCAATTGTTATTTTCCAAAGGCTAACAGGACCCCAAAAGTTATTGTGCAATTTGTCCTGAGTATGCTGATACCCCATATGTGGGGGGGAACCACTATTTTGACGCATGGCAGAGATCGGAAGGGAAGGAGCACCGTTTTTAAATGCAGACTTTGATGGAATGGTCTGCGGATGGCATGTCGCGCTTGGAGAGCCCCTGATGTGCCTAAACAGTAGAAACCCCCCACAAATGACCCCATTTTGCAAACTAGACCCCCCAAGGAACTTATCTAGATGTGTGGTCAGCACTTTGAACCCCCAAGGGCTTCACAGAAGTTTATAACGTAGAGCCGTGAAAATAAAAAAATCATATTTTTTTCCACAAAAATGACCTTTTTGCCCCCAAATTTTTATTTTTCTAAGGGTAACAGGAGAAATAGGACCCCAAAAGCTATTGTGCAATTTGTCCTGAGTACGCTGATATCCCATATGTGGGGGGGAACCACTATTTTGACGCATGGCAGAGATCGGAAGGGAAGGAGCACCGTTTTTAAATGCAGACTTTGATGGAATGGTCTGCGGATGGCATGTCGCGCTTGGAGAGCCCCTGATGTGCCTAAACAGTAGAAACCCCCCACAAATGACCCCATTTTGCAAACTAGACCCCCCAAGGAACTTATCTAGATGTGTGGTCAGCACTTTGAACCCCCAAGGGCTTCACAGAAGTTTATAACGTAGAGCCGTGAGAATAAAAAAATCATATTTTTTTCCACAAAAATGACCTTTTTGCCCCAAAATTTTTATTTTTCTAAGGGTAACAGGAGAAATAGGACCCCAAAAGCTATTGTGCATTTTGTCCTGAGTACGCTGATACCCCATATGTGGGGGGGAACCACTGTGATCGCCTTACTGCGATCTTTGGGAGGCACAATGAACAAATCTACAAAAGGTGAAGAATTGGTTTTCTTTTTTACGCCGTTCCTCGTGCGGTATTAGTGATTAGGCGACTTTATTCCTCGGATCGGTGCGATTACAGCGATACCAGATTTACATCCTTTTTTCATGTTTAGCTTCTGTCACACTCTAAAAGATGCTTTTTTTTGGAATAATTTTTTGGAATAATTTTTTGCATCGCCGTATTTTGAGAGCTATAATTTTTCCATATTTCGGCCGACAGTGTTATCTGTGGGCTTATTTTTTGCGGGACGAGCTGACGTATTTATTGGTACCATATTCGGGCACATAACGTTTTTTGATCGCTTCCTATTCCGATTTTTGTGGAAGCAGAATGAACAAAAACCAGCAATTCAGGAATTGTTTTTGTTTTTTTTTTTTTTTTTTTCCTCCGTTCCGCGTGTGGTAAAATTGATAAAGCAGCTTCATTCTTCGGGTCACTATGATTACAGCGATACCTCATTTATATATATTTTTTTATGTTTTGGCGTTTTTTACACAATAAAAAATTTTATAGAAAAAATAATTATTTTTGCATCAGTTTATTCCGCGAGCTATAACTTTTTTATTTTTTCGCTGATGATGCTGTATAGCGGCTTGTTTTTTGCGGGACAAGATGACGTTTTCAGCGGTACTATGATTATTTATATCTGACTTTTTGATCGCGTGTTATTGCACTTTTTCCAAGCGGTATGATGAAACCGCTTGGAAAAAGTATAATTTACTATTTTTTGTGGTTTTTTTTTTACGGCTTTCACTGAAGGGGTTAACTAGGGTTACGCTTTTATAGATGGGATTTTTACGGACGTGGCGATACCTAACATGTGTATTTTTTTGTTTTTTATTTTTTTTATTACATAAAAATGTGTATTTTTTAGGGGATTTTTTTTTTAATTATTTTTTAATATTTTTTTTACAATTTTTTTAAAAAAATTATTTTTTTTAACTTGTCCCTTTATGGGACTTTCACTTTTTTTACTTTTTATTGCAGTTACAATGCATTGCAATGCTCCAGCATTGCAATGCATTGTACCTATGATGAAAGCTGCTGTGACATGATCACAGCAGCTTCCCGTAGGTAGATGACCCGGAGGTTGTCATGACAACCCCCGGGTCATCAAGGCAGAGATCGGGCCCTGCAAATACATTGCAGGGCGCCGATCTGAGGCAGAGGGAGCTCCCGACCCTCTGCCTCCCCCCTGAGCTCTGCGATCGCGCTGGATCGCAGCAGTCAGGGGGTTAACAGCCAGGGGCTGTCAGTGCAGGAAGCCTGGCCACTGCAGCGCCGGCTCCTGCACTGATCGCGCTGGGGAAGCTGAAATTTCAGCTTCTCCTGCACGATCGCTGCTGTGTTTGGTCAGTCAGATTGACTGACCAATCACAGCGCTGTGGGTGCGGGGACCGACGGCAAAGGTCCCCGCACCGCTTGCCGTGCCTGTCAGCTGTCTATGACAGCTGTCGGCACTGATCTACCACTGCGTGTTTACACGCAGTGGTAGATCAAAGGCATGACGTGCACAGTCCGTCCTGGTGCCGGAACTGGCACCTTGCCATGACGGACTGTGCACGTCAGTGGACATTAAGGGGTTAAACAAATCAGGAATCAATGGCAGTGGGTAAGGATTGCGTACAGTAATCTTATTAATCTCACGAAAGTCTAGACAAGGCCGTAAACCGCCGTCCTTTTTTTAACAAAAAAAAAATCCAACTGCCACAGGAGATTTGGAAGGCCTAATGTGACCGGCGGCCAAGCTTGTCTGTATGTATTCCTCCAAAGCCTTTCTCTCAGGAATAGTCAAATTAAATAAACGACTTTTAGGAAGAGTCGCTCCAGGGGCAAATTCAATTGCACAATCATAATCTCTATGAGGAGGCAATACCTGCGATTCCTTATCAGAAAAAACTTTCCAAAAATCCTGAATAGGTACAGGAAACTCCCCCTTAACTACAGCAGCAATACGCCCATTACAACACTTGTCATAACAATTAGGACTCCAGGACTTAATTTCATTGGTAGACCAATCCAGTACCGGATTGTGCAATTTTAACCAGGGTAACCCCAAAATCACCGGTGAGGGCAAATTATTCAAAACTACCAAATCCAAATTCTCTTGATGAACACCATTAATAGTAAGAGGAAATTCACAGATATGGTGAGTAACATTTTTCAAATGAGAACCATCCACAGACACCACATTAATAGGGGAAGACAGAAGTTTGGGTTTTAATTTTAGTTTTTCCAAAAATTTCCCATCAATCACATTGAGAGTTGACCCACAATCCACAAATACCCGAAACTCCATTAATTCCTCCTC
The DNA here is from genome assembly GCA_033576555.1 of Oophaga sylvatica. Lineage (NCBI taxonomy): Eukaryota > Metazoa > Chordata > Amphibia > Anura > Dendrobatidae > Oophaga > Oophaga sylvatica. The sequence goes on from JARQOD010000005.1 coordinate 412,030,019, forward strand.
ACCAGCAGTGGTAGCAGAAAGAAAGGCACCTTTATTGTTTAAACAAGCTATGCGGGCGAAACTGACCTCATTTTTTTTTTTCTCTTTATTCATTCGAGGCGCACAGTTCTTAATAAAATGCCCAGATTTGCCACAATAGAAACACAAGCCCTCCGCAAATCTACGGTCTTTTTCCCGAGAGTGAGGTGTCATTGCTCCAATTTCCATCGGCTCTGCAATGTCAGTACAGTCCCTTTCCAAACTTGGAGATGACAAGGCAGATTTACTCTCATTAACCCTTGCACGCAGTCTCCTATCCACCCGTATGGCTAATTGCATAGCCTCTTGCAAGTTACCAGGTATAGGATAAGCAATCAGCAAATCTTTAACCCTTTCACTTAACCCTGCAAGAAATAAACTTTTCAAAGCTGAATCGTTCCACCCCACCTGAGTGGACCACCTTCGGAAGTGAGTACAATATTTTTCCACATTACCTGATCCCTGTCTCAAACATCTCAATTCTGTCTCAGCTGATGAAACACGATCCGGATCGTCATACAAAAACCCCAAAGCAGAAAAAAAACTATCCACTGATCTAAAGCATGGATCACTAGGCTGCAGAGAAAAGGCCCAGTCCTGAGGTTCTTTGCGCAAAAGTGACATTATGAACCCTATGCGCTGTGATTCATCACCAGAGGATCTGGGTCTCAAACGGAAATACAACAAGCAAGCATTTTTAAAAGAAAAAAAATCTTGTTGTTCATCAAAAAATAAATCAGGCAAACGTACCTTTGGCTCCACGAAATGTGCTCCAGAACAACTACTCACGTGTTGCTGGATTTCAGCCACCTCCAGAGAAAGTCCCTGCAGGCGTTGAGCCAAATCCTGAACCGACACCATGATGGAAACAGAAATCTTTCCTTAGAGATTTTTTTTTTTTTTAGGCTGGACTTACTGTTATGATCTGCTACAAGCACTAAGGAAAGATGGGAATTCTGTCCCTACAATAGAACTAAGCTGGATCCCTACGATGTAACGGGGAACCTGATCCTGCGACCAGACCCGCTAAAGTCCTCAGCTAGTCTGAACGAAGACCTATAGTTGCGAGGGAGGAATCCCTACAAGAACTAGGGACTGGGAGTAAAGGTGGACACCTCCTAACAGAAATTGTAGCAGGGAAAAATAAAACAGAAAACAAATTACTTAGAGATCCTAAGATCAAGCAAAACTGACTGAGTAAGGCACCTAAGCACCCGGCTAGCTTAAGAGTAGATAATACAATGAAGTCCAGCAAAGCCAGAAGGGCGGAGCCAGACTAAATAGGGAAAAAAGGTCATGTGACCAGCAAACTGAAACAAAACCTAACAAGAGGGTTCTAACAGAACCGACACCATGATGGAAACAGAAAATCTTTCCTTAGAGATTTTTATTTTTTTTTTTTTTGGGCTGGACTTACTGTTATGATCTGCTACAAGCACTAAGGAAAGATGGGAATTCTGTCCCTACAATAGAACTAAGCTGAATCCCTACGATGTAACGGGGAACCTGATCCTGCGACCAGACCCGCTAAAGTCCTCAGCTAGTCTGAACGAAGACCTATAGTTGCGAGGGAGGAATCCCTACAAGATCTAGGGACTGGGAGAAAAGGTGGACACCTCCTAACAGAAGTTAAAAAATTATACAAATTAGAACAGAATGCATAATGCATACATACTATGTACACCTCCCCTGAAATTTCAATAGTCAAAAGGTGTATAACCGTCTCGTGGTACACTAACTAGGATACTTAAGACATAAACAACAAAGTGTAAAAACACCAACTATATAGTAAAATATCAATTTTATTAGTATCAAAAAGAATTATTTATAGATACAAAAAATATACAAAACGCCTATAAGGCACGAATAAGGGAAGAGACAAACAACCATATGTATTGTTGCGGTCCTAAATAAGATACCACAATACTACGAGGTGGGGGGTAATGCTCACAGAGTATGCATAACAATATATAACCTGCTTCAATTAATACAATCTAAGATACATAAATAAATGTATACAAAGCCGTGCTTCCACAGTTACAGGTATAGCCAAATCACAATGGTATATAATAAGCGGTGACGTCACCCGGCTAACCCGACTGTAAATATATGTACCAAAACAGGGATCATAGTGCACAGAGATGTATATATAAGCATCCACTCTCACCCATAGTGCCTCGCTTCAACTGACACGTAGCCCCAACACGCGTTTCGCGTGGGCTTCTTCGGGGGGCCGTCTAACAGAAGTTGTAGCAGGGGTAAATAAACAGAAAACAAATTACTTAGTGATCCTAAGATCAAGCAAAATTGACTGAGAAAGGCACCTAAGCACCAGGCTAGCTTAAGATTAGATAATACAATGAAGTCCAGCAAAGCCAGAAGGGCGGAGCCAGACTAAATAGGGAAAAAAGGTCATGTGACCAGCAAACTGAAAAAAAACCTAACAAGAGGGTTCTAAAAGCTGCGGCTTAGTTTTGTTACACCAGAGAACTGATTTAGGTGGTAGAGGTCGTGTGATCTCAGGTGTTTTTGCAATCAGTAGTGTTGGGTTTTTTAGGGTGTTTTTTGGATTGCAGTGAGTATCCTTTCCTGTACTTTTCTGTCTAGACAGATTGGGCCCCAGCATTTGCTCATTCTATTTTCTGTCTGTGTCCATGCTTCCTCTTGTCTATCCGCCATTACATGTTTGGGGGCTAACTATTTTCTTTGGGGATCTGCTCCGGGGCAGATAGCTTTCATCTTTCTGCCTTTAGGTGTAGTTATCTCTCAGGCTGTGACGAGACGTCTAGGATCAACGTAGGAACGCTCCACGGCTACCTCTAGTTGTGTGGTTAGTTCAGGTTACTGCAATCCAATAGGTTCCAGCCTCTCTGGTGTATTGCCGTTTTTGCTTACTCTCCTCAGCTACCAAAACATAACATATTGTTTTCGCCGAATGGACACTTTTTTGTCACTAAGATTTCTTATAGCTCTACGCAATTTCTGTAATATTTTTCTTTGGCGTTCTATGAGAGGAAGCCACCCTTTCAGAATATTGAGAGCTTTTTCCGCAATGGCGGCGATTAAATCTCTGCTGGTGGTCTTCAGAATAAATTTTCTCTCCGACGCTTTTGCTTTCACCAGTATTTTAAAAAGACCCCAGTTACTCCTCACTCTATCAGACATGTTGACAGAATGAAGGTTACTGTGGTGAATAATCACCGCAGAGTAAAAATTCACTTTTTAGAACAAGTTTTATCTTTTTGAACGTATACTGCCGGTAAATCTGGTGGAAACAAACCCGTTCTTAAACGATATTCCTCTGGCGTATCACCTCTCAAATCTACGAGCAAGAAACCGTAAGGCTCTCACGTAGCATCTTTGAAAGCTTCTAAGAAGAAACGCGAGTTCCTCGGATACATGTGTCTGGCTAGCGTGACAATTTGTATTTTATCGCGGGGGTTTTAAATAGAACCATGTACTTGGTATTCAAGGTGATGATTCTACTCTTTTTCCCCTGACAAAAAACATTTTGAACTAAATAGAATAGGCTCAAGCTTCTATGATGAACATACTTAGTAAATGCTTTTTACAGTTCTGAATTACAGCTAGCAGCCTCCATGAGATCGTCCACCACCGCAAAATTGATCTTGTCAGGCGGGAATAGTTCATCATCTACAAACGTCTGCGGCAAACCTTCGATAAAACGAATACTGAGGAAGGAATGACTCAGTTCATCGTACATTTTTTGCCAACAAGAATAAAACCAAACAATATTATCGGGTTTGTGAGATAAATGTGTTGCCTCGTGAGCCAAAAGCTGTTTGACAAAATAGGATTTTCCAGACTTAGAAGGGCCCGCTAGAATGCACGAGAAGGGGTGTTGTAAGCATGGGTCCATGATGTTGTATGTTTAAGAACTGTAGTGTATTGGTGTAAATTCACCGAGCAAGTTTCTCTTTATACTTCACGGCGCTGTCGTTTGATGGTGCGGTAGTTTGTATCGTATTCTGCACCTGTAACTGAGATAAATGAACGTCAGCTGTTTGAAGAAAAGTTAACTCAGCGCTAATACCCGTAGGGTAAAGAAGTGAAGTCATCAAACAACTGCCTCTTGGTATAGACACAGCGTTGAGTTTTTCGTAGGGGTCGAGTTACAATGTCCCAATACTTTTTGATCCACACAATACCATTCTTGTCTACTGCGAGCGTCTTTTCATTTTCATGATCTGTAGAGGCCTTGTGAGCTAACACTAAATCTTTTAGACTCGCGAAATTGATAACGCCGGCGTTAGCGATATTAAGTGTGATGCCTTTCACTTTCAAGACCGTGTCACCCGTGTTTAATTTGTAACCGTAAGTTTTCGGACCGGCGGATACAAATTCTGTGATGTGACTCCCCTGGGGTATTTCGCTGGTGAGTTCACCCAGGAAGTCTTCTAAGAGAGGCTGCCACTCACCGTCACGACTTACAAAAATGACTGAATCTGTGTCGTGGTAAAGACACCACTCCTGCAATTTGTCTAGAAGGGTGTACAATTCTAAGCGCACATAAGCTGTTGTGAAGCATGCGATGAAAATGTTTGTGTTTTTGTTGACGGTGCGGTGTTCTTCTGTGTATTTCCAATTGACAGTCGCCGTATCGCCGCTGATAAAGTTTAACTCTGAAACCTCATAGTACGGGAGAAAGGCGTACTCAAAGAGTTCATTGGCGTTGTTCACGACGCTGGTGGTAGGTAAATTAGAGCGCTGCGCAAACTTTCCCCATAAAGAGTTTAAGAATAGTTTAGTGATTTGTCATTTAGCTGAATTTGGCTGTATATGATCGGGGTCTAACTTTATGCCTTCTTTTTCAAGATAGGCGTCTACATAGGCTTTTTTCTTGGTATCGTCCGTGCACCATGCGGGATATCCCGTGGCTTCCTGTTTGTGTCTAAGATGTAAATCGATGTATTGCACAAATAGATCGGTCGTCGTCTCCTCAAAATGCCACACCTCGTAAATGTGTGCGATCCTGTAACCCTTCTCCACCGCCATTTCTAACTCTATTGTGCACCACGTACCCGTCAGTGCCCTCTCTTCCTCCGAATGAGTGCAGGGACCAGCTTCTGAATGCAAAGCGCATGTGTGACAGAGGGGGAAGATCAATTTTTTGTTCATTTTAACAGGGAGCACAAGGAAAACAAATCTCTGGGCGGGTAGACTTTCACTCTGGCGATGCCAAAGTACTGCTTGATATAGCCAAATTGGTCATAGGTTATTTTAGGATGTCCTACAGGGTACACTTTTGTTTTATTGACGTATGGATATAAACTGGTGAAATCGTAGTACTCTATAGTTTCAACCGGGATTCTGTTTGTGATAGAGTTTGATGGCGTTAGTACGACCCCCATACAGAGTGTCAATGGCTCTGGGAACTGCATGTGGCGCAGAAACGCTTGTAGGTCAGAGGTTTTTTTCAACCATCTCTCTCCATTCGTGCTCCCACAATACGCGGATGTCGAACCTCTGTTGAAGTAAGAAATGTTTCTTCACCTCAAACATGCGATACAATTGTCCGTAAGTGGTCTTTGTGAGTTTGTTTGTGTCATTCTCGTTATAGCAAACGGGGCAACCATGGTAAAAAACAGCCCTGAAATTCAAAGGCCGTGGGGCGTCCGCCGACGCTCGCATAGCCATCTAGAAAAAAGTTTCCTACTCTTTTCTCACCGCCTTTCAAACTGTGTTGCAGATCTAGCTTGTCTGTATATGCTGCGTACATTAACCATTGAATAGCGGGGGATGAGTAACGTTTGTGCTTTTTGTGATAATTATCCCCCGGCAGAATGGCTATTTTGTTTTCGGGGAGAAATTTAAAGCGGTACATGGCTAAACAAACAGATACTAGTGTTGTGAGCTGAAATGGAACTATACTGACAAGTTTTTCAGTAAATTTATTTTTGCGCTTACAGAATTGTATTTGTTGGCAGTCATTTCTATGACGCGCTCACAATACACAACGCAGGCTCGTCTCAAGACCTCTATGTCCTGCTGACAGTAAGCTTTGAGCTCCGCTTGCAAATCAAACGTATTGTTTTTCACCAATTCGTACCACGCTGTGAATACCTTTTTCTCACTATGCGTCATGTACCCTACGCCATAATAGCTAGCAGCTGACATTGGACCTAAATAGGTCTGATTTTCTTCTGTGTTAAAAAAAAAATGTGGAAAGTGCCCCTTAGCGCCTGAAAATCCCATAGCTTGCGGCAGCTTACTGAGCTTCATGGGAATGAAATTGAAATTTAAAGAGTCGATGAATCTTATGTCTAAGTCAGGTCATGATACGCACAAAAGACGACCGCCTTGTGCTATCATGTTGACATGCAGCTTCTCACGGATCAGTTCTTTAACGATAAAGTAGGAATCGTATCGAGCCATGTTGTGAGCTATAAAAGTGTAACCAACGTACCCTCCCTTTGTAAAAAAAAATGTACAAAGTCGGTAGTACACGTTTTACCCTCAAACTCCCATCTAGACAGTCCATGCAAATCTGTGGCAAAAATGTAATTGGGCTGGTGCGTTCCCATCTCTTGCGTACATTCAAAATCGTAAAAGATGTATCGTTCCGTAGATTTCTTTGGTATATAGTGTTGCATTCAAGTTTACAAAATGCCCAGTCAGCCTCATATTTAGACTTGAGAGTCCTCAGTGGTTGATACCTTTTAATGGCTAACTGAAAAGATGGTAACAAATTGCAAGCTTTCGAGACTACTCCGGTCTCTTCATCAGGCAAAGACTAAAACAAAAACTGAAGAATCACATTATATATATATATATATATACACAAGAGGACACAGGAATAGTGCAATAGGTAAGACAAGTGACGTGAAGCAGAACTGTCATTATGGCAGAGGAATGAACATAAATATTGGAACAGATCATAGATAAGGAGAGAGTTTTATTACCCTCTGATTGGGGTCTGGTGTTGTGTTTTGATGCCCCTAGAAGGTCAGAGACGCAGATTCCTTAATTGATATAGAATGACATGAATCCATGTGACACGTTCATTCCAGCACTAAGAGTGTCAAAGGTCATCATAAGTTTGTATTCCCAAACCTTTCTATCTTTCTCAGATTTGAAGTTAGATTTTAATACCAGTAATTCCATATCCATTATGCTATGACCGGGCATACAAAAGTGTTTTGCCACAGGTAAATCCATTCTTTTTTCTCTTATCGTGTGGCGATGAGAATTCATCCTTGTTCTCAGTTTTTGCCCGGTCTCCCCCACATACAGACCCCCAGTTGGACATTTAGTACATATAATTAGGTACACCACATTAGATGTGATGCAGCTGAAAGTACCTGGGATCTTGTAGTCCTGATGGGAGTTGGGTATCTTTATCTTGTCCGTGGTCATTATAGATGCACATGTTTTACACTTCTTCTGTTTGCAAGGAAAGGTTCCTGCAGCTGTTGGGAGGACAGGGAGCTTCTGACAATGATGCTTCTTAGATTTGGGGGCTGCCTAAAACATAGTAGTGGGGGGTCTGGAAATATGGATTGTAATCGGGCATCTTTTTGTAGTAAAGGTTGTAGTTTCCGTGCAGCTCCCTTAGCATCTCCAGATTTGGATTGTAGGTGACCACTAGAGGCACCCGGTTATTTTCTTCTTTAGTTTTGTAATGTAGCAGGTGATTCCTTGATATTCTGGTGGCTCTTGTAATTTGGTTTTCAATTGTTCTTGGATGGTAGCCCTGGTTCAAAAAAGTCTTTCTGAGGCGACCAAGGTGTTCATCTCTATCCATGGGGTTGGAACATATACGGTTGTATCTGATGGCTTGGCTGTAGACTATAGAGTTTTTTATGTGTTTTGGATGGAAACTGTCCCATTTAAGGTATGTTGGACGGTCGATTGGCTTCTGATACAGGGATGTCTCTATTTCATTGTTCTTTAGCTTAATGGTGGTGTCTAAAAAGTTAATTTCAGTGCTGGAGTAGTTGAGTGTTAAGTTGATGGTTGGATGAAATTGATTGAACTGTTTATGGAACGTCTTTAACTGTTGTTCAGACTCCGTCCAGATGATTAAAATGTCATCAATGTAGCGGTAGTAGGCCCGAGGCCTGATGGGACATGAGGACAAAAAGTCGCTTTCAAGCTTGGCCATGAAAAGATTTGCATACTGTGGAGCCATTTTACTTCCCATAGCTGTGCCAGTCTCCTGAAGATAGATCTTGTTGTCAAATTCAAAGTAATTGTGGGTGAGGATAAATTTTGTGAGTTTCACCACAGAATCAGCATCATTCCCGGTGTTTCCCATGAAGACTTTGCAGGCATTTAATCCATCCTGGTGTGGGATATTAGAGTACAAAGATTCCACGTCCATGGTGGCCAGGATGGTTCCTTCTGGTAGGGGACCTATTGCTGCTAGTTTATTCAGTAGGTCAGTTGTGTCCTGAATGTAGCTGGGTGTATCCTTTACCAGGGGTTTAAGAATGCCCTCTACCCATCCAGATACCTGCTCAGTAAGGGTGTCCACACATGAAATAATCGGCCTCCCTGGATTCCCAGCTTTGTGGATTTTGGGAAGCATGTAAAATGTCCCTGTTCTTGGACTTTCTGGTATCAGGTCATCAGCTCTTATGGATTTGTCAGACAGACAAGATACCAACTTGCTTAGTTCCTTGTAATAGTCCTGTGTAGGGTCCGACTCCAGTTTTCTGTAGTAGCGTGTGTCCGTAAGTTGTCTGTTTGCTTCCTTAATATAGTCTGATGTGTTCATCATGACTATTGCACCTCCCTTGTCAGCAGGTTTAATGATGATTTCTTTGTTGGTTTTCAGAGACTGTATGGCCTTTCTCTCCTGGGCACTGATGTTGGATGCTTGTCTCTTGTTGGTGGCTATGATGGTGGATTTTATCAAATGTCTGAATGAGTCTATATAGTTATCCAAATGGGGGTTACGTCCAGGTGGAGGTGTCCAGTCTGACCTCTTCTTGGTTGTTGGGATCCCTTTTCCTTCAGTCCGAGTGTTTTCTGGATCTTCTGTATCATTGAAGTATTCCCTCAGGCGCAGTCTCCTGAAAAAATGTTCCATATCACTGCAGAGTTCGGTTTTATCCAGGGCCTTAGTAGGACAAAATGAGAGTCCTCTAGAAAGCACGGCAAGCTCCACTTTGTTGGGTTTGTAATCTGAGAGATTGATGACACAGTTAGATGCTTTTGTGTCTGGAATGGAGTGGTTGTCAGAGTTGTCAGGTTTTGTTTTGTATCTGTTTGTATAGAGTCCGGAATGGAGGCGCAATCTGTGTAGTTTCTTTTCCTTGTTATGAATCAGAAAGGTCCGTAGTTTGTTATAGTATTGTTGTCAGCCTCAGCGAGACTTCTGTGGTGTTCTAAGCAACTCGCTGAATGACAAAATACCAGACAGCGGGGACACTGCTGCTGCTCTGCAACTGTCTCAGCGCAATCCGAGCTCTGACACGCGGCGCAAAAGTATTTACAAGAGTGATTATTTTTGTGATGAAATACAGAACTGCACTTTTCACAAAAGAATTTCGCTCCTATGAATCCTTTTATATTTTTATTCCGTAATAATGATTATCATGATGGAGAATATATAATATTTTGTCTGTGGGTTCTTTATCCATGTGAAAACAGCGCCAGTCTCCCTGACTAAAGTATAGAACTTTAATGGTAACGTTCAAATACGTCTCAAACACGCTAATGTCGCTAAAGCTCACTAGTTGATCGTCGGGTAGTTTCAAATTTATGTGCAACTCTGCCGCACGTTTCATTCAAACAGCGTCAGGCGGGTCGTCTTCAGCCAGTAAGGCACAGAGAGACGCGGCCAAACACTGATTAGAACCATAATTGTTAAAATTAAACAACATTTGACGTTTCTGATGAATAATTCACATGTAAACTATAGATCTCAGTCGCCTGCATTTCATACCTCCCCGTCTATTCCTAACGACGCTTACTATCAATTTCAAACAGTCACTGGCGATGCACTCTGCTTTGCTTTGTAACGCATTGCCCACGGCATTTAGGAAAGCAGTCGCGTCAAAATGTTCTCTACATTGTTTAAAACCGTAGACTGGGTTTAGTCTGCCCACACCTTCTAATCTTAATTGTATAAAGTCGCCCGGGTCGATATCCCTCATGATCCTATCCAGTAACGTTTGAATAGAACAGTGTATGGTCTCCAAACTTTCTTTAAAGGATCGTATACGGTCCAAATTCACAAATGTAAAATGGTCGATATACTGATAGGCATTGAGGTTATTCATCTCCCTACGAACTTGAAATAAGTGTTCCAAAAACGGGGAATGCTCACCAATGTCCGGTGTATGAGAAGCTGAAAACTGTGACGCCGCTCCTTGTGGGTCTTCGCTCGAGATTTCAACGCCGGAGACTGTAGGTGTGTCCGGCGCGGAATTCTGCGGCGCATCTAGGAATTGCGAATCTATCGAGGCGTCTCGATCTGTCGTCTCAGCGGCGTCGGTTGGTGAAACCTGAAGAGTTGTAGTGTTCTGTGGTGTGCGCGCTTGGGTAATGTGTGTTGAGTGATTAGCAGAGCGTTTTACCCTATTCTTTAGTTTTTTTTTCTCCTCTTTAACGTACGTTTATCGTTTCTTGTATTTTAATACAGGGTTTTATGACGCGTGGCTTATTGAAAAAGCCTTTACGCGTGGGTCTGCGTTTTATACCGCGACCCGTCATGCCTAGTCATAATGTACGAGCCCTCGGCAGATTTTTGACGGCTTCAACAGCTTCAGTGTACAAAGGCTCTAAAGCCATTATTTCTGAAATGGCGACTCTATCCGGACGCTGTGCGGACAGTTCTGTACAGTGATCCAGCAGGTAAGCTAAGTGTTTGTGCGCGTTGATAAGCGTCATGGTATGATTGCATAGGTTGTCAAATACTCTTTTTACGTCTAGAGGCCAATGTTTGTATACTGATATACTGTCTCGAGTTTTCTGCTTTTTATGTTTTATTGCCGTGTTGTGGAGTCACGCAGTCGTTTCTGAACTTTAAGCTTCTGTGTTGTAGCTAAAGTGTCACAAACCCTTAATACATTTGGTTCATTACTCGCTGGCCTACCTGAGGTTCCTGAAGTGCGTGTTTCAGATTCGCGAGATGTCTAGGTTCCTGCAGCGCATGTTTCATAATCGTGAGATGTCGAGGTTCCTGCAGCGCGTGTTTCAGAATTGTGAGATGTCGAGGTTCCTGCAATGCGTGTTTCAGAGATGTGGGATGTCGAGGTTTCTGCATTTAGATTTCCGCTTTTTATTTTTCTCAAAAATTGTTCTGAAGGGCTGTCTGCGTGCTGTCTTTCTCAGGGCGACTGCGTAAGAAAATGGAGAGCTCGTAATTAAGTCTATGGCGCCGCATAACAAAATAGGAAAAATGAGCGTAAACATTGTTGTCGCCAATTAGTACGGTTTAAAAACTTACACGGCAAGTCGGTATGTCTCCAGAGCGAATGGGTGGGTGATGAATAAGGTGTATAATTTTCTTCGGCTCTTGCGGCGTTGTCGCCTGGTAAAGCATTTTCTTTATCATCTGTTTCATCATCTGATCCGGTCAAATCGATGATGGTCTCTGAAATAAATAACCGATGATTTACCACACATCTGCATGCTCTATCGCAGAGCGCAGCGACATTTGGCGTTGACATTACCTTACGTAGATGTTGTCGGGTATGTAAGGCTCCAGCTATCCCGGTCTGTTGAGGAGTATAGCGGTTGTACCGTACAATCTTCATCGTCGCTGGTGGTGGCAGATGGCCGGTCATCACCAGAGCCTGTAAGGTCTACGTAACTCTCTGAAGTAAATAGACGGCGAATTACAGCAAATCTGCACAGGCGAATTACAGCAAATCTGCACAGGCGAATTACAACAAATCTGCACAAAGTAATGTCGAGTACAAGAGTTTTGTTACCGGACTTACCATACATAGTGGGGTTGTGTATATCAAGGGCAAGGGGGGCGAGACCCGAGAGGACTTCCGGAGGATCTTCAGCTAGCGCGGAATTGTCCTGGTACCACTCGGCCATCACTTCAGCGTCCAATCGCTTTGATTCGGTCAGTAGTTCCTGTGAGTCGGGGTATTGGAGAGCTTCATCTAACTCAGAATTAACACAACGGCCCCCAGAGATCGTTTAACAATGCATTTCAGACATCAGACGCTGTGCCGCCGCGTGGCATTCCGCTTCCATATAGGCGTCTAGGAAGCTAGCTTTTAAAATAAAATAAAAGCGTGTTAGGTATCCCCCATCCTATAACTTCATTTTCACGCAATGCCTCTAAAAATATGCTTACTTAGCTGGCTGTCCGTGAGTTGTTCTTCGCCACCGCCGTTATCGATAAAACTAGGGTTCATCTGTAACAAACGCATAATGTCATACAGTATATAGTGACAAAATATCTGCATGAACTATAAAAAATACTTACAATTACAATTAAAAATAATATACAAGCCGTAATAATGGTGACAATCAGCCATTCAGTATTAAATAAACATACAGCCCATGATATGCTAAAAGATAATTACCGTATATACTCGAGTATAAGCCGACCTGAGTATAAGACAACCCCCTAATTTTGCCACAAAAAACTGGGAAAACTTATCGACTCGAGAATAAGCCTAGGGTGGAAAATGAGATTATGCCCCATGTGTTATGCCCACAAGATGCTCCATGTATTGTGCCCCACAAGATGCTCCATAGATTGTGCCCCATATGCTGCCCATAGATTGTGCCCCATATGCTGCCCATGTATTGTGCCCCATATGCTGCCCATGTATTGTGCCCCATAGATTGTGCCCCATAGATGCTCCATAGATTGTGCCCCCATAGATGCCCCATGTATTATGCCCCATAGATGCTCCATGTATTATGCCCCATAGATTATGCCCCTATAGATGCTCCATAGATTGTGCCCCCATAGATTATGCCCCTATAGATGCTCCATAGATTGTGCCCCCATGTATTATGCCCCATAGATTATGCCCTATAGATGCTCCATAGATTGTGCCCCCATAGATTGTGCCCCATAGATGCTCCATAGATTGTGCCCCCATAGATGCCCCATGTATTATGCCCCATAGATGCTCCATAGATTATGCCCCATAGATGCCCCATGTATTATGCCCCCATAGATTATGCCCCTATAGATGCTCCATAGATTGTGCCCCCATAGATTATGCCCCTATAGATGCTCCATAGATTGTGCCCCCATGTATTATGCCCCCATAGATTATGCCCCTATAGATGCTCCATAGATTGTGCCCTATAGATTATGCCCCCATAGATGCTCCATAGATTGTGCCCCATAGATTATTCCTCCATAGATGCTCCATTGAATAGGCCCCTTATGCTGCCGCAGCTGCTGCTGCAGAAAAAGACATACTCGCCTCTCGTTGCTGGGGGCCAGGTGCCGGTGTCCTGAGCAGGCGGCGACACCGGCGCGCTATGGGGGACAGGTGCCGGTGTCACCGCTCGCTCGGGGCCCCGGCACCTGCGATATTTACCTGTTACCGGGTCCACAGCTGAGCGCCGCTGTCTTCCGGGTCCTCCAGCAGTGAATGATCAGGCAGAGGGCGCGGCGCGCAGTAACCACGTCATCGCGCCCTCTGCCTGAACATCGCAGCAAGAGGACCCGAAGACACAGCGGCGAGCAGCGGTGGAACGGGACAGGTAAATATCGCTTATACTCATCCTTCTGCCGGCGCGTCTCTGCCCTGCTCTTCTCCCATATTTGTGCATATTCATGACTTTAATGAGCGGTACCACCTGACCGCTGAACACTGGCACCGGAGACCGTGAGAGAAGAGCAGGGGCTGCAGAGACCGCGCCGGCGGAGGGGTGAGTATATAGCACAGCTGCGCTCCGCCTCCCCCTGTATATGACTCGAGTATAAGCCGAGAGGGGGACTTTCAGCCCTAAAAAATGGGCTGAAAATCTCGACTTATACTCGAGTATATACGGTACTCATAATGGTAAAATAGCCCATAAACTATAAAAATACTTACAATTACAATTAAAAATAATAACGCATAACGTCATAAGTATATAGTGACAAAATATCTGCATAAACTATAAAAAATACAATTACAATTAAAAATAATATACAGGCCGTAATAATAGAGACAATCAGACATACAGTATTAAATAAACATTATACAGCCCATGATATGCTAAAAGATAATTACTCACATTGGCGGTATTCAATATCTTGTCTCCTCTTCAGACTGTATGTTTTGATAATCTGAATGAAGAGCCCACTCGGTTATAAATATGCACGGTTGACTATGTCACGTGAGCAGTTTTTAGTCATACAAAAATTGCCCCTAGGGCTGGAAAAATCAAACCACTACCCGATTTACCAGTTTTACCATGTACAGTCATGGACAAAAGTTTTGAGAATGACACAAATATTAATTTTTACAAAGTCTACTGCTTCACTTTTTCTAATGGCAATTTGCATATACTCCAGAATGTTATAAAGAGTGATCAGCTTAACAGCAATTACTTGCAAAGTCAATATTTGGCTAGAAAATGAACTTTATCCCCCAAAACACATTTCAACATCATTGCAGCCCTGCCTTAAAAGGACCAGCTAACCTCTTTTCAGTGATTGCTCCATTAACACAGGTGGGGTGTTGATGAGGACATGGTTGGAGATCAATCTGTCATGATTAAGTAAGAATGACACCACTGGACACTTTAAAAGGAGGCTGGTGCTTGGCATCATTGTTTCTCTTCTGTTAACCATGGTTATCTCTAAAGAAACACGTGCAGTCATCATTGCAATGCACAAAAATGGCCTAACAGGGAAGAGTATCGCAGCTAGAAAGATTGCACCTCAGTCAACAATCTATCGCATCATCAAGAACTTCAAGGAGAGAGGTTCCATTGTTGCCAAAAAGGCTTCAGGGCGCCCAAGAAAGACCAGCAAGCGCCAGGACCGTCTCTTAAAAGTGTTTCAGCTGCGGGATCGGGCTACCAGCAGCGCAGAGCTTGCTCAGGAATGGCAGCAGGTAGGTGTGAGTGCATCTGCACGCACTGTGAGGCGGAGACTCTTGGAGCAAGGCCTGGTCTCAAAGAGGGCAGCAGAGAAGCCACTTCTCTCCAGAAAAAACATCATGAACAGACTGATATTCTGCAAAAGGTACAGGCGCAGTGCGCAGGCGCTGGGCCTCTCTGACCTTTCCCGGCACCTGCGCACTGCAGTACTCTGCTCTGCCCTCAACAGGGCAGATAAAGTATGCCTTCGCAGGAGCGCGACAGAAGCAAGGAGGGGGAGGTCATCGCTAGAAGATGGGAGGCTCCTGATGCGGACCTGTGACGCCAATCGGGGCGGACCGCATTGGACCACCCCCCCGGGTGAGTATAATATAACTCTTTTTTCTTATTTTTCAGGATACATCGGGGCTTATCTACAGCATTACAGAATGCTGTAGATAAGCCCCTGATGGCAGTGGCTGCAGCTGATAAATGAAAAATGGGGTGACAAATTCCCTTTAAGTGAAAACTGAAAATAAAGATTAAATACCCATAAGACTGATTTCATCACCCCGATATCATTTTAATCATTATAACGGCGCCAACCGGACACGGTCTGTAGGTTACTTAGCACAATCCTGATGACAGGTTCCCATTAAGTACCGTATTTTTCGGACTATAAGATGCACTTTTTTCCTACAAAAATATTCCGGACATACCGGCTGTGTTGGAGGTGGGGGAGTGGCATCGGCGGAGCAGCGGGTCACAGGAGGCTAGAGCCGGCTGCTTCGGCTAACTCCTGTGCCTGCTGCTAAAGAGAAATGAATATTCACTGCATCAGACGCCCATGGGCGTGCAGGGCAATGAATATTAATTTCTGTTTAATAGCGTCTTGGTATGATTGGCCCCCAACCTCGGTCCTATCATGCATGCCTCATCCTTATGATCGGCCCCCACCCGCATCGTGGTATGCATGGCCTCATCAGAAAACATTAAAAAAAACATTACACTTACCTTCACGGCGCTCCCTCGCAGCGTACTACTCCTTTGCCAACACCTGCTTTATGCTTGTAAGCAGCACACGTCATGTGCTGCTCACAAGCAGAGCACAGCTGCCGGAATACTCACTGCTCTACATGCAGGGACTGTGCGCGCAGAGAGCAGTGAGTATTCATTGCTCTTCAGTAGCGCGCACAGTGTCATCCGACGGCTTCCTGCTGCTACCGGCGGCCACATGTGCCGCTACTTAAGAGAAATGAATATTCACCTCTCTCCATGCTATTATGTCTCAGGGAGACGAGTTACCTAGTGTGGACCCTCTGGACCGTGGAACCGACCCTTCCCTGCGCGACCTGAATCCAGTGGGACCAGCCTTTGTACAGGGACCGTCTGGGGCAAGCCCAGGGGACTCTAGTACCATGGTAGCCAGAGGGGCGGCTCGTAGGGAAGCAAGGTATGGTGGGGTAGAAGAAAAGGATCTGAGAGGAGACTGGGAGACTGTGGGCTAGAGGTACTGGTGAGGAAGAGGATGGGAACAAGGAGCCAAGGACATGGACCCAAAAGGATAGGAACCGGGTTCGAGGACAACCGGAGAGTCCCATGGAGGCAGATGGTGGCGACAGGCACTGTGGACTGAACAAGAGAGATGTTGAGTAAGGATAATGCAGGGACAGCGCAGGGATAACAATACAGGGCCTGAGTTACTAGCACGGAACCCATGTAATAATCAGGCATCTCCTCAGAGGAGAGGCAGCCTGATATACCCTATCCCTTACACCAGTTGGTTTAATGGTGCTTCCGGGTCAGAGCACGTCAGCTCCATAATATGCACGCGGCCTCGTCCCATGCCCAGATGCCGGAGTCTCGCTGCCGACCGTGAGACCGGAAGTGTAGGGGAAGCGCGACAAGTGGCACCCTCTGCAGCAGACGGAATAAGGCGAGCAGCGGAGCACCGGGCTGTGGCGGTAACACACGCCCAGAGTTTGAGGGTTCTGCGCAGGATCTTAGTTGTTCCCAGCATTGCACTTTTCTGGACAGAGAGTGCAGATGTTGCTCATGGAACCTGTGGTAGGCTAGGTTCACATTGCGTTAGTGCAGTCCGCTCAACACATGCGTTAAATGGACTGCGTTAACGCAAGTGCCTTTAAAGATCGCGTTATGCGATCGAGCTAGCGCAGATCCTCCATCTGTGCTAGTGGTGATGGACCCCCGAACGCTGCAGACTGCGTTCGAAGGTCCGTCACAGAATGACTGCACATCGCTAACGGATGCCGATTATGACATGCGTTAGTGATGCGCTACATAATGGCAGTCTATGGGTGCGCTAACACATCCGTTACATAGCGTTAGTGCTGCTATCTAATGGATGCCGTCAGTGCATTGCCATTAACGCAATGTGAACCCAGTGGTAGCCATTTTCCCAACTTAGGGGTCACTGCTCCAAGTGCTCCTATCACCACTGGAATTACTGTTGCTTTCACCTTCCACATCTAATTCAGTTCTCCTTTGAGGCCCTGGTATTTCTCCAGCTTCTCATATTCCTTCTTTCTGATGTTGCTGTCTGGTTAGCCAACACCAACTTATCTGTCTGGATCTTGAAGTCCCACAGGATTTTAGCCCTTTAATTCTCCACCACTTTTTCTGGGGTCTCCCACCTGGACTTTGGGGAACTTGGCCTATAGGCTGTGCAGATGTTGTATACAATTCCCACTACTTGTTTGTGGCATTCGGTATACGCTGTTCGTGCTTGCATTTTGCATCCTGCCACTATGTGTTGGACTGTTTGAGGTTTCTTTGCATATTCTGCACCTTGGGCCTTGTCTTGTGTGGTAGATTCCCGCTTCTATGTATCTGGTACTTAGTGCTTGCTCTTGTGCCTCTATGATTAGTGCCTCTGTGCGGTCTCAGAGTCAAGCTTTCTCCAGCCTTGGTAGGATTTCTTCATGTCAGCCACCTCCATTATCTGTCGATGGTACATCCCATGGAGCGGCGTATCTTGCCATGGTGCTTCATATTACTGTTCTTCCAGATCTGTTGTTGTTGCTGCCTTAGGCTTTCTCTCAGCATCTCATCTTTTGGTGCCATTTTTCTGATGTATTGCTGAATACTTCTTGTTTCATCTGTGATGGTGGCTTGGATGTTTATCAAGCCTCAACTGCCCTCCTTTCTGTTGGTATACAATCCTTGGATGTTAGACTTGGGGTGGAGGCCTCCATGCATTGTGAGGAGCTTTTATGTCTTCACATCTGCAGCTTCCATCTCTTGTTTTGGCCAGCACACTATGCCAGTAGGATATCTGATAACTGTCAGGACATATGTATTGATTGCACGGATTTTATTCTTCCCATTGAGCTGGAGCCATGTCATCTGCTGGTATACGTATAGCAAGAAACTAAAAAATGATAGTGTTGGTCCCCTTGAAAATAGTCTGGGTGAAATGATGGATGAGGAAAAAGCCAATATGCTAAATTACTTTTTTTTCAACAGTATTTACACAAGAAAATCCCATGACAGACAACATGATTAGTGATAAAAAAAATTCTCCATTAAATGTCACCTGCTTAACCCAGCAGGAAGTACGGCGGCGTCTAAAATTTACAAATCCCCGGGCTCGGATGGGATACACCCACGAGTACTACAGGAATTAAGTACAGTCATAGATAGACCATTATTTTTAATCTTTAAAGATTCCATAATAACGGGATCTGTACCACAGGACTGGCGTATAGTAAATGTGGTGCCAATATTCAAAAAGGGGACAAAAACTGAACCTGGAAATTATAGGTCAGTGAGCTTAACAAGTACTGTGGGTAAAATCCTGGAGGGTTTTTTAAGGGATACTACAGTCATGGCCAAAAGTTTTGAGAATGACACAAATATTATATTTTCACATGATCTGCTGCCCTCTGGTTTTTATGTGTGTTTGACAGATGTTTTCTATCACAGACAGAAATATAATAATTGCAAACATATGAGTATCAAAAGCTTATATTGACAGTTAGAATGAGTTAATGCAGCAAGTCAATATTTGTAGTGTTGACCCTTCTTCTTCAGGACCTCTGCAATTCTCCCTGGCATGCTCTCAATCAACTTCTGGACCAAATTCTGACTGATAGCAGTCCATTCTTGCACAAACAATGCTTTCATTTTGTCAGAATTTTTAGGATTTTGTTTGTCCACCCGTCTCTTGATGATTGACCACAAGTTCTCAATGGGATTAAGATCTGGGGAGTTTCCAGGCCATGGACCCAAAAATCTCTATGTTTTGTTTCCTAAGCCATTTAGTTATCACCTTTGCTTTATGGCAAGGTGCTCCATCCTGCTGGAAAAGGCATTGTTGATCGCCAAACTGCTCTTGGAGGGTTGGGAGAAGTTGCTCTTGGAGGACATTCTGGTACCATTCTTTATTCATCGCTGTGTTTTTAGGCAAGACTGTGAGAGAGCTGATTCTCTTGGCTGAGAAGCAACCCCACACATGAATGGTTTCAGGATGCTTAACAGTTGGCATGACACAAGACTGGTGGTAGCGCTCACCTTGTCTTCTCCGAATGAGGCTTTTCCTGATGTCCCAAACAATCGAAAAGGGGATTCATCAGAGAAAATAACTTTACCCCAGACCTCAGCAGTCCACTGCCTGTACCTTTTGCAGAATATCAGTCTGTCCATGATGTTTTTTCTGGAGAGAAGTGGATCTTTGCTGCCCTCCTTGAGACCAGGCCTTGCTCCAAGAGTCTCCGCCTCACAGTGCGTGCAGATGCACTCACACCTGCCTGCTGCCATTCCTGTGCAAGCTCTGCACTGCTGGCAGCCCGATCCCGCAGCTGAAACACTTTTAAGAGACGGTCCTGGCGCTTGCTGGTCTTTCTTGGGCGCCCTGAAGCCTTTTTGGCAACAATGGAACCTCTCTCCTTGAAGTTCTTGATGATGTGATAGATTGTTGACTGATGTGCAATCTTTCTAGCTGCGATACTCTTCCCTGTTAGGCCATTTTTGTGCATTGCAATGATGACTGCATGTGTTTCTTTAGAGATAACCATGGTTAACAGAAGAGAAACAATGATGCCAAGCACCAGCCTCCTTTTAAAGTGTCCAGTGGTGTCATTATTCCTTAATCATGACAGATTGATCTCCAGCCATGTCCTCATCAACACCCACACCTGTGTTAATGGAGCAATCACTGAAAAGAGGTTAGCTGGTCCTTTTAAGGCAGGGCTGCAATGATGTTGAAAGGTGTTTTGGGGGATAAAGTTCATTTTCTAGCCAAATATTGACATTGCAAGTAATTGCTGTTAAGCTGATCACTCTTTATAACATTCTGGAGTATATGCAAATTGCCATTAGAAAAAGTGAAGCAGTAGACTTTGTAAAAATTAATATTTGTGTCATTCTCAAAACTTTTGGCCATGACTGTATCTACTAGGAGCTGGTGCTTAGAGCCTCTGGTGTTGGTCTCAATGAATTTCTGAGCTGGATTCATGTACTGGTTCATGTGATTCTGTAGCTTGGTGGCTATGATGCCTGACAGGAGTTTCTATGTTGTTGTAAGGCAGGTTATTGGGCAGTAGTTGGATGGAACTATTACTTTGTGAGGATCCTTCATGATCAACACTGTTCTTCCTTGTGTTAGCCAAGCTGGGTGGTGGCCTGCTTCTAGCAGCTGGTTCATCTGTTTTGCCCTGCGTTCATGAACCGCTATTAATTTCTTTAGCCAGTAGGTGTGGATCATGTCCAGCTCTTCATGTTCTTCAACCGCTGTTGGATATCTGCTTCTGTAATGGTGACGGGTTCTTGCTCTAGGTGGTTGCTGTGTTTCATTCTCAGATATTGCAGCCAAATTGCACTGGTGTGTGTTTTTTCATTCTCCCATATGTTCCTACAGTATTGTTCAGTTTCTGCTATTGGTGGAGTTGCTGCCTTTGTGCTGTTACAGGGCATTTATCTTCTTGGCCTCAGCGTCTCTAGTGTCTGGCAGTGAGTGCTGTGAGCCTTTGCTTAGCAGTCTCTATGGCTTCAGTCATGGTCAGGCCTTTGTACATGTCCAGCTTGTTCTTATTCTTGATCTTTACACCCATCTGTATTTCTGTTAGTTGGCTGATTTCCCTTCATGTCACCTTGATCTTTGTCTCCAGTCTTTTTTTTCAAGGGGAGCACGTACTTCTGTTGTTCTTGCTGGTTGTATAGCCAATCATTTCCATGATTGCTAAAGGTACTGCCACACTAAGCTATCCCGCTAGCGATCTCGTTAGCGTTGCATACTAATGAGATCGCTAGCGGGATTGTTTCTATATCGCTAAATGCGGCCACATTTAGCGATATAGTTAACGACGCTATCGCCGCTAGCGATCTTCTTAACGACTTTAGCGGTACAAAAGTACCGCTAAATCGCTAAGAAAAGGTGCCACACTCAGCGATAATACTTACCCAGCGGGAGCGCCGACGATAAAATAGGGTCCGGAACGATTCCAGCGACGAGCGAGATCACAGCAGGAAGCTCGTCGCTGGAAGCTGCCGCACTGAACAACATCGCTAACGGGATCGCTAAATAGTGACGTTTTTTAGCGATCCCGTTAGCGATATTGTTTAGTGTGGCATACCCTTAAGGCAGTAGTATAGATCAGTTTATTAGTTTTAGTTATAGTGGTGGTAGGTATTGAAGTGCATAATGTCTGGTGGTGTTTCTTTGTCAGTAGATCTCTGGTATTGATTAAGTTTATCTAAGATCTCTGGTATTAAGTTTATCTAAGATCTTCTGTTTCAGATCAGCTGCAGTGCTTGCTAGTTGCAGGATTGGATCAGGATTTTCAGGGGCAGGGGGGTTGCACTTGTTCTTCCAGATCTTCATGTGGGGTGGATCTACAGTGCAGTTGATCCATCTCAAGTTGTGATAATAGCTTTCTCTTCGACATTGAAATGTTGGGTAACTAGCTGTTTTTCAGGCAGTGGACAATGAGGTCTTGTATCCATCCAGAGTTTCCTCATGTATCCTCTCTCATTTGGTCTGCTGTTATTGTAGCATTTTATCAGATGCAGGTTATTGTCTTGTCCATGTATGGTTTGTTCCAGTAGCCCATTTATCATCAGATTGTCCTGGTACCTCAACATCTGACACAGATTTTGTTAATCCAGGCGAGGTTCGAGCCGGCATGACTCTGTTTGTGACATTCATGTTTATTGAGGTAGGCACTATAGTGTTAGTAGTCTTGCCCAAGGATCACTACTGGTATATTTTTTCCAACAGTGCAGAGCATTCTAACCACTACGCTATAACAGCCACCTAAGGTAGGTATTATAGTGTTAGGAGCCTTGGTATATAATTTAATTTGTTTTTCCACAGAACCGAGATTTGAATTCCAATCTCTCATGCCGTAGGTTCTGCACTTAACCATTACACTATACCAGCCACTATATTTATATATATATTATATATATATATATATATATATATATATATATATTGTAAGCTTTTCAGGGGATATAGCTCTGGGATCGCCGTCCGGGTAGACAGAGTGGCACGGAAACAGTTCATTCCCAGACAGCAGTTCTGGTAAAAACTGGCCGCAACCAGTTTTATTAAAGTCTACAGCAAACAGAACATAATCAAAACCAAATCATAAACATAAGACCTGGGCTTGTCCAGCCACTTACTACACTTAGATAGATTTCCCTATCTACCTGGGACCAGACTCTAACAGCCTGGGCCAAAACAACACATATGTTCAGCATTTACCAGCATGGAGTTTCACAGAGTCTCCTCCTTGTGTCTGAAGGCACCTTCAACGTCCAGACTTGAGAGAGCTCCCCTCCTATTCAGCAGCTATCCGCATGGATTCTCACAGAGACTACTCCTGTGTCCGGGGTACATCGAGCACCCAGACTGAGACAGCTCATATTCCTGGAGACTCCTTCTTGTGCCTGGACTCCTTGTCCAGACTAAGCGAGCTCTCTGTCTGTGTTCGCAGACACCTACTTCTGGTCTCCTAATCAACACCTGAGTGGCCTCAGGCCTGAGCTGCAAGTGTGTACTGAATGTAAGGTGCAGTGACCTTTCTCTACCACTAGGTTTACAAAGCCATACATTTCCCTTATGCCCATCAGCAAAGTACCTAGGTGAAATGTACACCCCATTCAACACACATACCCTCACTGTCTCACATATCCCCTCCCTCTTCTCCAGACCGGAGGGCTGGTCATCCAGACCGGAGGGCTGGTCAACAATCCAAAAGAGACAGTGAACTCCGGACCAGTCATGGCCATCATCAACTTCATCTTCACTACCGTCCATTTACCTTCCAAGGCCACTAGCATCCACACAGGATCCAGTCTCTGACCTTTCAGGCAGTCAGGCTTCACTCGGCCTCACATAAACGGTGTCCCCCACACCAGGGGAACAGGAAACAGGCCTGACGCCTATCACTGACACACCTGTCTCCAATTAAGCAGGGTCTATATACCCTTACACACACCCACACACGGGACCTGAGCTGATGTCATAGTCATGTGTTCAGACTTGTGTGTGTGTAAAAGGACCTGTGTGATGTCACAGTCATGTGACTAGTCAGCTGGGGGAAGGAACATGGACAGTCAAAACACACACACTGAGCCATTACAGGAACGCCAGCCCAGGGCTGCATTACCTATTCCCCCCCCTTCCAAACTTGTAGGTTTGAACACAAAAATACATCCAATCACCTCAACCCACAGTTCACACAGAGACCATGTACTTGTCCATTGCTCTGTTCAGCCCCCTGGAATATTAGTCAATGACATTCGTTCCTTCCTTAGGGACCTACTGTCTGTCATTGTCACAGACTTCGTCCAGTCACATTTCCGGGTCGTAACCTTGTCAGGTCTCCCCTCCGTTCCCAGCGGTCAATCGTAACCTTGTCAGGTCTTGCCTGGGTATCTAAGGTCCGGTTAGACTTCGTACTGTCCCGTACTCTATCGAGTCGTCTGTATGGGCCTCTCAAACCTGAGTTAGTGGAGGTCTCACTACCTCTAAATCCACGCCCACTACCCTCAGTAGACTGCTGCCATCTTCTGCTGCTCAGATGATGCTGTCTATCTACTCGCTGTCTAGCGAGATTCAATTGTTCTACCTCTCGCAGGTAGGTCACACGGTACGCCACCAGCATGCGCACATATTCCAGACTTTCTTCCGTTCCTATAGCGTAGAATGACACCATGCCGTCTTCATCTGGTATCCAGTCCCGATGATCACGTGGACTGCTTACTTTCACCACACCAGACCTCTTCACCATCATCTGCATGGCTCGGCCATTTCTCCCAATCAGCTTTCTCACCAGAACATGAGGCACCCGGATGACCTTTTCCCGCAGACTGTGAGCACTTCTCATAAGCTTCAGTTGTCTAACGGCTTGTTCTGTCTTCAACCGGAGAAACCGCTTTGTGCGAATACATCGCCAGTGCATGTCACTTAGGATTGCCACCCTCTTCACTGTAACTTCAGTCGTGGACAAGACCACCAGCTGTTTAGCTCCTGAGGTCGAGTACACCTTACAGGCTCCCACGGCCTTCCTAAACGCTTCATGCACAGACTCACGGGTGCATTCTTCTCTCAAGTCCTCGGGTACATCTACGAGGCACTTGTACCGACACGTTTCGGTCTCACCAGTGGTTTCCAGACGATCAATCAGCTCAGGGTTCAGGGACAACTGACTTTCAGCTTCTTCCCCCTTTACACTTCTTCTGAGCTGACTCACAGCTACAAATTCGTGAATTTCCGTCCTGACCACTTCCATTTCACATTTATCTTCCGTTACCACCCTCTTAGCTCTCCTCAGGTCTATCTTCTCCTGGCAAAAGGGAGCGAGTGCAACGTGTTTGCCCTTTTCTTTCTCCAAGGAGGCCTTGTTCACCGAGTGACACTGTATCAGGCGACTTTTAAGCCCGAGAACTTCTTCCTCTAGTTCCGCCATTCGCCTCTCAGCTGCCCGTCTCTGAAGCTTCTCTTGCGTCCACTGGGCTTGTAACCACTCCTTGAGCTCCCTGATCTCGGCTCCGACATCCACCGAATCATCCGAACTCACAGCACTCGAGGAAGTATCTGCTTTACACCTCTCATCCCCAGTGGCCAACTCCTGGCCCTGGTCTGTAGCTTCTCTGATGGACTCCTCCATCTTTTCCCGCTCAGCTTCCATTTGGCTGAGCTTTTCCTTAAGGCACCTCTCCGCCTTCTGGAGAGTATCACAGGACATCTGTAGCTCCTTCACCTGAGCTTCCAGACCTAGGGTCTTTCTGCGCAGATCACCATTTTCATCACGGGTGTCCTGCAGAATGGTCTCAACCACCTGGCGCATTTGCTCTGTATCCATCTTATCCTCTTCTAGTTTTTCTTTGACCCTGAGGAGATCCACATAATCTCTCTTCATCTGTTGCAGTTCCCTACTGTGTTCACCACATTCCTTCTTGGAGTCACACAGCTCCTGGTTGAGCTGTTCGCGCAGTCGTTCTAGGATTTGTTCACTTCCAGAAACTCCATCCTGCAGCGCCTCCTTCTCACGCTTCAACTGCAAAACCTCTTCCTTGATTTTGCATCGGTCCTCTTTAATGGCGTGGAACATCTCTTTCCACAGGGTAACTTCCTCGTTGCTTCCTTCTAGATCTCGCTGGTCTGAGGACACGTCCTCCAGGTTTTCACATAATTGCAGCATGTCACTCTGATACTGCAGCCGAATAGGTTCCAGCTCTTGGCCATGACTGGCCCCCTCCTCTTCTACCTCTAAAGGAGGATCCACACTTGAAGCATAGGCAGACAGTACTACATTCTCTTCATTTTCATTTTCAGCGAGTACTACCGGAACAACCTTTTTGTGGCCCTTGCGCCATCGACGACGAGAGGGGGACTCTCTTCCCTCGTCTAGTCTCTCCTGACTGAACTCACTTTTTACTTTCATAGTGTCCCAGTCAGCTACGGGGTCTGTGTCACTCCCCATGGTGTTGTGGACTAACAGGTCACCTCCCACTTTGACGTCACCTCCTTCTACTGGAGCTACCCCGTTATCAACGGTCACATTGTCATTTTTAGGAGGTACCAACCCACCACCAGTAACAATTTTCAGTTTTCCACACTCTACACTCTTGTGAAAATCCGCCCCTTTTTTAGACTCCGCCCCCTTTTTAACAACCACACCGGCAGGGTAATTTTTACACAAAAAATCAGCAGTATTCTTAGGACTCAGTTCACAACATCTCTTACCACCTCCCCGGGCACTCTGTGACAACACTGGCACCCCCGGAGAGTCCATAGAATGGTCCACTGCCGCCATTCTTTACGGTGCCCACAGCTCCCGCATCATGTCCAGTTGCATGTCCAGTAGACATTTCTCAAATATGCGGTCCGACTCGTCAGACCCATTCGTTGCTCCGTTCACAGCCATCGCGGAGCACTGTTCACACCAGAACTTCACCGCTTTCCCTTGAAAAAAATCTTCGTGGCCCCGCCGAGCCACAGCAAAACTGGATTTGAGTGCGACGACAATCTTCGCAACCCCGCCGAGTTGCAGCCAAAAACCGGATTTGAGTGCGACGACAATCTTCGTAACCCCCACCGAGTCACAGCAAGATGCCTTCGTGACCCCACTGAGTCACAGCAAAATGCTTGTATCCACACTCGTCGTCCATGCTGTCAGACTTCTCTGTCTCAACAACGGCAGTCTTCACTCAAGACATACACACTCCACAGTCTTTTCCACAGAAAATTCAGCTTTGCTGTGCAGACACTTTTTTTTTTTTTCCTTTGCAAAGTCTATTAGGGCTACTGTCTCTTTAAGACTGCTCCAACAGACGTTTCTCCTTTGACACACTTTTTTTCTTTTTTTTTTCTCTGCTGCTGCTTCAACAGACTTTACCTTTATTGCTGTCTCTCGCCACTGTGCTGCACGCACATTCTAGCACCAATTGTAAGCTTTTCAGGGGATATAGCTCTGGGATCGCCGTCCGGGTAGACGGAGTGGCACGGAAACAGTTCATTTCCAGACAGCAGTTCTGGTAAAAACTGGCTGCAACCAGTTTTATTAAAGTCTACAGCAAACAGAACATAATCAAAACCAAATCATAAACATAAGACCTGGGCTTGTCCAGCCACTTACTACACTTAGATAGATTTCCCTATCTACCTGGGACCAGACTCTAACAGCCTGGGCCAAAACAACACATATGTTCAGCATTTACCAGCATGGAGTTTCACAGAGTCTCCTCCTTGTGTCTGAAGGCACCTTCAACGTCCAGACTTGAGAGCTCCCCTCCTATTCAGCAGCTATCCGCATGGATTCTCACAGAGACTACTCCTGTGTCCGGGGTACATCGAGCACCCAGACTGAGACAGCTCATATTCCTGGAGACTCCTTCTTGTGCCTGGACTCCTTGTCCAGACTAAGCGAGCTCTCTGTCTGTGTTCGCAGACACCTACTTCTGGTCTCCTAATCAACACCTGAGTGGCCTCAGGCCTGAGCTGCAAGTGTGCACTGAATGTAAGGTGTAGTGACCTTTCTCTACCACTAGGTTTACAAAGCCATACATTTCCCTTATACCCGTCAGCAAAGTACCTAGGTGAAATGTACACCCCATTCAACACACATACCCTCACTGTCTCACAATATATATTTATGTATATATATATATATATATATATATATATATTGTACCCATAAATAAACATATACAGTACAGACCAAAAGTTTGGACACACCTTCTCAAGGTTTTTCTGTATTTTCATGACTATAAAAATTGTACATTTACAAGGCATCAAAACTATGAATTAACACGTGGAATTATATACTTAACAAAAAGTGTAAAACAACTGAAAATATGTCTTGTATTCTTCTAGGTTCTTCAAAGTAGCCACCTTTTGCTTTGATTACTGCTTTGCATACTCTTGGCATTCTCTTGATGAGCTTCAAGAGGTAGTCACCGGAAATGGTCTTCCAACAGTCTTGAAGGAGTTCCCAGAGATATTTAGCACGTGTTGGCCCTTTTGCCTTCACTCTGCGGTCCAGCTCACCCCAAACCATCTCGATTGGGTTCAGGTCTGGTGACTGTGGAGGCCAGGTCATCTGGCGTGGCACCCCATCACTCTCCTTCTTGGTCAAATAACCCTTACACAGCCTGGAGGTGTGTTTGGGGTCATTGTCCTGTTGAAAAATAAATGATGGTCCAACTAAACGCAATCCAGATGGAATAGCATGCCTCTGCAAGATGCTGTGGTAGCAATGCTGGTTCAGTATGCCTTAAATTTTGAATAAATCCCCAACAGTGTCACCAGCAAAGCACCCCCACACCATCACACCTCCTCCTCCATCCTTCATGGTGGGAACCAGGCATGTAGAGTCCATCCGTTCACCTTTTCTGCGTCGCACAAAGACACAGTGGTTGGAACCAAAGATCTCAAATTTGGACTCATCAGACCAAAGCACAGATTTCCACTGGTCTAATGTCCATTCCTTGTGTTCTTTAGCCCAAACAAGTCTCTTCTGCTTGTTACCTGTCCTTATCAGTGGTTTCCTAGCAGCTATTTTACCTTGAACGCCTGCTGCACAAAGTCTCCTCTTAACAGTTGTTGTAGAGATGTGTCTGCTGTTAGAACTCTGTGTGGCATTGACCTGGTCTCTAATCTGAGCTGCTGTTAACCTTCGATTTTTGAGGCTGGTGACTCGGATAAACTTATCCTCAGAAGCAGAGGTGACTCTTGGTCTTCCTTTCCTGGGGCGGTCTTCATGTGAGCCAGTTTCTTTGTAGCGCTTGATGGTTTTTGCAACTGCACTTGGGGACACTTTCAAAGTTTTCCCAATTTTTCAGACTGACTGACCTTAATTTCTTAAAGTAATGATGGTCACTCGTTTTTCTTTACTTAGCTGCTTTTTTCTTGCCATAATACACATTCTAACAGTCTATTCAGTAGGACTATCAGCTGTTTATCCACCAGACTTCTGCACAGCACAACTGATGGTCCCAACCCCATTTATAAGGCAAGAACTCACACTTATTAAACCTGACAGGGCACACCTGTGAAGTGAACACTATTTCCTGTGACTACCTCTTGAAGCTCATCAAGAGTATGCAAGGAGTGTGCAAAGCAGTAATCAAAGCAAAAGGTGGCTACTTTGAAGAACCTTGAATTTAAGACATATTTTCAGTTGTTTCACACTTTTTTGTTAAGTCTATAATTCCACATGTGTTAATTCATAGTTTTGATGCCTTCAGTGTGAATGTACAATTTTCATAGTCATGAAAATACAGAAAAATCTTTGAATGAGAAGGTGTGTCCAAACTTTTGGTCTGTACTGTATATATTTTTATTTTTTTAGTTTGTACTGTATATACTTTTATTTTTTTTTATAAAAAGTACACATATTTGGCAATGCCAAATCCGGAACGACCTGACCTATAAAACTGTCCCACCGGTTAAACCCTTCAGTGAACACCATAAAAAATAGGTGGCAAAAAATTATGCTTTATCATACCACCAAACAAGAAGTAAAATAAAACGTGTTAAAAAAGAAAAACAATTGCAAATAAAAATGGTATTGCTGAAAACATAATCTTGTCCAGCAAAAATCAATCCGCCGTACAGCTCAATGAGCAGAGAAATGTTATACCACTCAGAATAAAGTTATGTAAAAATAATATTTTTCTACAAAATTGTTTGTGTAAAAGTGACAAAACATAAAAAAATATAAATGTGTTAAAGCTGAAATCGTACTGACCCGAAAAATAAAGCTGCCTTATCAATTTTAACACATGCAGAACGGCATTAAAAACAAAAAAAATTCCTTGGGTTTGTTCATTCTTCCTCACAAAAATTGGTATAGAAAGATGTCATGTGCCCAAAACCTATATAAATCTGGTATAGCTGTAATCGCACCGACCTGAAGAATATACAGTAGTTGTCTAATCGCTTATACCGCACAAGGAACGACGTAAAAAAAATAAAACCAATTCTTCACCTGCTGTTGATTTGTTCATTCTGCCTCCCACAAATCGCAGTAAGGCTCGGCTCACATTTATCCTGCGCTCTACACTGAGTGCATACAACAGGTTTTCAATGTATATCTCTGAAATATATGATTCAGACCGAACACCCGGTGGAATATTCACTATAATGAGACAGGTGGAGACACTGTGGACACTGTCTGGCATATGATCTGGCTTGGTCCGTCTATTTAGGCATGCATAAAAGTGCCGTCGGCCACAGTTTTGTGCACTTCTAAAAATGACAACACTGAGCAGAGTCCAGAGTAACTCTGCTGCCTCATTATGATAAATGGATCCTTAGGGGGTTTCATCTGAATCACGTCACTCAGAGATTTAAATGCTTTAAATGGAAACCCCAAAGTAAGTGCTCAGCATATAAATGTAATCCCAAACATGTAAAATGTTTCCAATAATAGCCTTAAATCAATCCACTCAAAATAGCAAGTCTCCACTCAAGGACGTCACCTGCCAATGAAAATATAGGGGGCTTCCATGTTACTGGTAGTACAAATTCTCTGGAAAAGGAAAATAGGTGGCACTAGAGATCTAGTCCTCTTCCTCTCTGAAGAGACAATTTGTATATTTCCCAGAGGAGCATTGCTGCTTTAAGTCTCCTCATCTCGGCATGCTGAGCATGTCAATCTCCGCAAGGAGAGACAGTACTTCTTGGATATTCTTGCACCCCAAAACAAATCCTGTGAATTCTGTGCTCCCAAATCAAAATACCCCTCTTCTTTCTGAGCCCCACAGTGTGCCTAAAGCCCCCGTCTCACACTAGTTTTGTGACGCAGCAGCGATCTCCCCAGCGATATCGCTGTGTGTGACATTCAGCGACGATCAGCCCTCCTGCTGGGTGTCGCTGATCGTCGCTGAATGTCCTGGACATTTTTTTGATCACTGGTCTCCCGCTGACAGGCATGCATCGCTGCGTGTGACAGGCGGGAGACCAGCGATCCGCTGGTAACCAAGGTACACAGCGGGTTTCCAGGCGCAGGGCTGTGCCTAGAAACCCGCTGTGTACCTTGGATACCAGCGCCCTGATGCAGGGAGCTGGTAACCAAGGTACACAGCGGGTTTCCAGGCACCGCGCAGCGCCTGGAAACCCGATGTGTACCTTGGTTACCAGTTCCCTGCATCAGGGCGCTGGTATCCAAGGTACACTGCGGGTAACTAAGCGATGTTACCCGCAGTGTCTCTCTGCTGATCGCTGCCCTGAGCTGCCTGTTTGGCAGCTCAGCAGCGATCATGTAGCGATACACCAGCGATCCTGACAAGTGCATATCGTTGTCGGGATCGCTGGTGTATCGCTATGTGAGACCCAGGCTTAAGCCACATTTAGCATCTACATGTTTGGTATTTCTTTAGCAATGAGAGCCCGCCTAATTTATGGGTGTGTGTCTATATAAACATGAGTTGGTCACTACAGCATACTGGTCACTACAATGAAATCAAAACAAAAGTCTTTGCAATTGACAAAAGCCCATAATCTAGGGCAGCACTTCCAAAACGACTATACCACCTTACTTTTTGTATGTCCTATCAATCAATGACTTAGGATGCAAAAATAAATTGAAGTGACCAAAAATTTAATATAAAACATAGAAATTTTTATTAATTCTTTTAAAATACAGGATCAAAGGTAACTGGAAAAATGGAGTACGATCAATAAAGGGCTCTATCACATCAGTTATATATATGGCTAAGAAACATTAAATATTGTCCCCATTAATAACATCACATTCGAATAAAACTTCCAAAAATAATATGAACTGTAACAAGATAAAGTGCGTAGTGCTATATATCATATTAGGCCTCTTTCACACATCAGTTTTTCGGCGTCAGGCGCGATGCGGCGTCTCGCCTGATTGCCGCATCCAGTTTTTGATATGTAAAACCGGATAAAACGGATCCGGTTTTTTGCCGGATTATTCTAACGGATCGGGCGGAAAACCGGATCCGTCTCATCCGGTGTATCCATTTTTTTGACGGATTACACCGGAACCGGTATTTAAAAACGCCCTTTTTGGGGTTAAAAACATGATTGGCTACTGAAAACCTGTATATACACTGTTCCTATAGCTCATCTTGTTGTATAGGAGCAAGTGTCGGTTGGAGAGAAGAGCAATTTTCTGCTGAAGATGGACGTTGTGATAGGAAACATTCTGAAGAATTTGGTGGATTTCACGGCGGAGGCGAATCGTCTGAAAGCGATTGTTCTGGAGAACATAGTAACATAGTAACATAGTTATTAAGGTTGAAGGAAGACTTTAAGTCCATCTAGTTCAACCC
Organism: Oophaga sylvatica; assembly: GCA_033576555.1. Lineage (NCBI taxonomy): Eukaryota > Metazoa > Chordata > Amphibia > Anura > Dendrobatidae > Oophaga > Oophaga sylvatica. Next base: position 412,062,284 of record JARQOD010000005.1, read on the forward strand.
ATATCCTATCCTAACCTGCCCTAACATGTTGATCCAGAGGAGGGCAAAAAAAAAACCAAGTGGCAAACAGTAAGCTTCACATTGGGGAAAAAAATTCCTTCCCGACTCCACAAACGGCAATCAGACTAGCTCCCTGGATCAACGCAGTATCTAGGAAACTAGTGAATATAGCCTGTAATATTATACTTTTCAAGAAAGGCATCCAGTCCCTTCTTAAACTTTAGTAAGGAATCACTTATTACAACATTAGACGGCAGAGAGTTTCATAGTCTCACTGCTCTTACAGTAAAGAATCTGCGTCTGTGATTATGGCTAAACCTTTTTTCCTCCAGACGTAGAGGATGCCCCCTTGTCCCCGCCACAGGTCAAAGAGTAAAAAGATCATTAGAAAGGTCTTTGTACTGTCCCCTCATATATTTATACATTGTAATAAGATCACCCCTAAGCCTTCGTTTTTCCAAACTAAATAACCCCAAGTGTAATAACCTGTCTTGGTATTGCAGACCCCCCAGTTCTCTAATAACCTTGGTCGCTCTTCTCTGCACCCTCTTCAGTTCAGCTATGTCTTTCTTATACACCGGAGACCAGAACTGCACACAGTATTCTAAGTGTGGTCGCACCAGTGACTTGTATAGAGGTAAAATTATGTTCTCCTCATGAGCATCTATGCCTCTTTTAATGCATCCCATTATTTTATTTGCCTTGGCAGCAGCTGCCTGACATTGGCCACTAAATGTGAGTTTGTCCTCCACCCATACACCCAGGTCTTTTTCAGTGACAGTTTTGCCCAGTGTTTTACAATTAAGCACATAATTATACATCTTATTTGTTCTACCCAAGTGCATGACCTTACATTTATCCCCATTAAAGCTCATTTGCCATTTATCAGCCCAAGCTTCTAGTTTACATAAATCCTCCTGTAATATAAAATTATCCTCCTCTGTATTTATTACCCTGCAGAGTTTAGTGTCATCTGCAAATATTGAAATACTACTCTGTATGCCCCCTACAAGGTCATTAATAAATATGTTAAAGAGAAGCGGCCCCAATACTGACCCCTGTGGTACCCCACTGCTAACCGTGACCCAGTCCGAGTGTGCTCCATTAATAACCACCCTTTGTTTTCTATCCATGAGCCAGTTCTTAACCCACTTACACATATTTTCCCCTATCCCCATTTTCTCATTTTATGTATCAACCTTTTGTGTGGCATTGTATCAAAAGCTTTTGAGAAGTCCATGAACACCACGTCCACTGCATTCCCTTGGTCCAGTCCTGAACTTACCCCTTCATAAAAGCTTATCAGATTAGTCTGACAAGAACGGTCCCTCGTAAACCCATGCTGATACTGTGTCATGAGGTTATTCAGCCTCAGATACTCCAATATAGTATCCCTTAAAAAACCCTCCAGGATTTTACCCACAGTAGATGTTAAGCTCACTGGCCTATAATTTCCAGGTTCAGTTTTTGCCCCCTTTTTGAATATTGGCACCACATTTGCTATACGCCAGTCCTGTGGTACAGACCCCGTTATTATGGAATCTTTAAAGATTAAAAATAATGGTCTATCTATAACTGTACTTAATTCCTGCAGTACTCGGGGGTGTATCCCATCCGGGCCCGGGGATTTGTCAACTTTAGTGATTTTTAGACGCCGCCGTACTTCCTGCTGGGTTAAGCAGGTGACATTTAATGGAGAAATTTTTTTTTATCACTGATCATGTTATCTGTCATGGGATTTTCTTGTGTAAATACAGTTGAAAAAAAGTCATTTAGCATATTGGCTTTTTCCTCATCCTCATCCACCATTTCACCCTGACTATTTTTAAGGGGACCAACACTATCATTTTTTAATTTCTTGCTATTTATGTAGTTAAAGAATATTTTGGGATTATTTTTATTTTCTCTGGCAATGAGTCTCTCTGCCTCAATCTTTGCTGTCTTGATTTGCTTTTTACAGAATTTATTCAGTCTTCTGTATTTATTTAATGCCTCATCACTACCTACTTGCTTTAATTCCCTAAACGCTTTCTTTTTGTCCCTTATTGCGCCCCTTACAGCTCTATTTAGCCAAAGTGGTTTCCTCCTAATTCTAGCATGTTTATTCCCATAGGGTATATACTGTGCACAGGTCCTATTCAGGATACTAATAAACGTCTCCCATTTTTTTTGTGTATTTTTATGTCTCAGGATATCGTCCCAGTTTATTGCATCAAGATCATCTCTCATCCGTTGGAAATTTGCCTTCCTGAAGTTTAGTGTCCTTGTAACCCCTCGACTACACATCTTATTAAAGGATTCATGAAAGCTTATTATTTTGTGATCACTATTACCCAAGTGACCCCCAACCCTTATATTTGATATGCGGTCTGGCCTGTTGGATAATATTAGGTCTAGCAGTGCCCCCCTCTTGTTGGGTCCTGAACTAGTTGTGAAAGGTAATTGTCTCTCAAAGTTGCCAAAAACTTATTACCTTTGCTGGAACTACAGGTTTCTGTTCCCCAATGTATTTCAGGGTAGTTGAAGTTCCCCATAATAATGACTTCTCCTTGAGTTGCTGCTTCATCTATTTGCTTTACGAGGATATTCTCTGTTGCTTCCATTATTTTAGGAGACTTATAACAAACCCCTATCAGTAATTTATTATTTTTCCCCCCTCCCCTAATCTCCACCCACAGAGACTCTACATCTTCATTAGATTCACAGATATCATGCAGGATGGGTTTTAAGGATGATTTTACATATAAACACACACCCCCACCTCGCTTATTTTTACTGTCATTCCTAAACAGACTATAGCCCTGTAAATTAACCGCCCAGTCGTGGGTCTCATCCAGCCAAGTCTCAGATATCCCCACCATGTCATAATTATGTTCCAACAAAATTAATTCTAATTCCGCCATTTTGTTGGTGAGGCTTCTGGCATTAGTATACATGCAATTTATGTATCTCTCTGAACCTCTATTCTTTCTTAAATTATTAACTGTTCTAACCCCACCCCCCATGCCACCCCCACCCCCAATTTCATTATTTGTGCCCAGGTCTCTATCTGCACTGCCTTCCCCTCCTATAAAATGAATACCCTCCCCCCTAGTCCCTAGTTTAAAGACTCCTCCAACCTTCTAGCCATTTTCTCCCCCAGCACAGCTGCACCCTCCCCATTGAGGTGCAGCCCGTCCCTAGCATAGAACCTGTAGCCAACTGAGAAGTTGGCCCAGTTCTCCAGGAACCCAAACCCCTCCTTCCTACACCCATTCTTGAGCCACTTATTAACCTCCCTAATCTCCCGTTGCCTCTCTGGTGTGGCACGTGGTACAGGCAGTATTTCAGAAAATACCACGTTGGAGGTCCTTGCTTTAAGCTTGCAGCCTAATTCCCTGAAATCGTCTTTAAGGACCTTCCACCTACCTCTAACTTTGTCATTTGTGCCAATGTGCACCATGACCGCTGGGTCCTCACCAGCCCCTCCCAGTAATCTGTCAACCCGATCAGCGATGTGTCGAACTCGAGCGCCAGGTAGGCAGCACACTGTTCGACGATCCCTGTCTTTGTGACAGATTGCCCTATCTGTTCCCCTAATAATTGAGTCCCCCACTACCAGCACCTGTCTGGCCTGCCCTGCTCTCCTAATTCCCTCCTTACTGGAGCAGACACTCCCCCGGCTTTCAGAGGACATGCCTGGCTGCAGCAGTGCTACCCCTGTACTGACAACCCTTCATCTGCCAACTTTGCAAACTTATTGGGGTGTGCCAGATCAGGACTAGCCTCCCTGGCGCTCTTCCCTCTACCCCGCTTTCTAACTGTCACCCAGCTTCCTACTTCAGTGTCCTGCAGCTCCACCCTAGCATCCCCCCCCTCATCTGTCCCAATCTCTATGGATTGTCTATGGATCTTATCGGGTCCTAAAGAAGAATTGGGGAATTTTAAGAAGTGACCCCAAACTAAGGCTGTATTTGGAGGAACAACCTCGGGTTATAGCAAGGAGGGCACGTAATTTAAAAGATCATCTGAGCAACAGTCATTTCAGAAGTCCAACAAATAAATTGAGAGTGGGGAACCCGAATAAGGGGTCTTTTCCTTGTGGGGGGTGTTCTATTTGCCCATTGATGATCGCCAATATGAGCATCAAGTTACAACATCTTCCCACTCCTGTTTACTCAAGGGCATTTTTTAATTGTCGCTCACGCAACTTAGTTTATGCCCTTATTTGTGGATGTGATAAACTGTATATAGGGCAAACTACCCAGGAACTACGCCGCAGGGTGCAACAACATCTTTCGAATATTGCCACTGCTAGAAGAGATAGACTAGTGGACAAATCGATCTCTTCTGTGGCAGCACATTTTCTTGATGTTCATAGGGGCTCCCATGCCTCAATGCGGGTCATGGGATTGGAGGGAGTACACACAACAATTAGGGGAGGGAATGTTACGAACACCCTTCTTAGGAAAGAGGCAAGATGGATTTTTGATCTTGACAGTCTCTCGCCTAGGGGTCTCAACGAGGAACTTTTATATACTGGTTTCTACAGGAAAGCTTGAGTCTTTATTAACTCACATCTTCAGTAGATCCTGTACATATTGATGTTGTGGACTCCTATTTTTACCTCTCTCCTTTCATCTCTTAGGTCAACGTGATTCCTTACCATTGGTCGGAAGTTTGTAGTCAGCTCCATCCCGGATTCACTCCTGACTTGGACACTTGTTGGACATATAAATTTGTGGGTTTTTTTTGTTTTTTTTTCTACTAATGAAGGGATGTTGTCATGTTGTCATCACCATATACGGACATATAAAATTGAATAATATTACTTACCAATATATATAGACTGCAGGTACCTAATATGTATATGGATATGTGTCTTTGTTAGACTACCTTTTATATGATTGAGAAATATTATCATTATCTCTCATATTTGTATTGTTCCTCATAATAATAGTTTTGAAAAATCTTCTTCTTACATGTATTATATGGGATTATGTATTGAGAAACCTTACATGTGTCGTATTAATTACCTAATTAAGACATCATGTGTATCTCAGCGTCTGTTATTGTACATGCGCTGTGTGCTCTGAGATAGATTATACATATCATATCCTATCTGTTATGCGTCGTATTCAGTATTCATTTTGTATTTTATTGTGACATGCGCCGCATTTTCTCCTTGAACGTTCTATTTTTCCAATTATGCGACATCACCATTTTCTCTTTGGGGAAGTTCTATGGAGAGGATCTTACACTGATAGGGTGCCTACTATTGTGTGCATTCTTTCGATAAAATGTCCTCCACTCTGACATGCGCGGCATTTACTCCTTGAACGCTCTATTTTTGTGATCTATTAAAATCTTAGCACTGTCATTGCGCTGTGTTTAGATATCATTCAGACATTTGTAGTCCCAATTACGTGACTTCACTATTTCCCTTTGGGGAGGTTCTACTGAGATGTTCTTATATTGATTCATCTACTTCTAAAAATATATATTTTTGGTTTATTTAGTGGAGATAACATATCCCTTTCAACGTTTGTTATTGTGTGTGTTCTTTGGATAAGATGCACCTTTATCCTGATATACGCTGCATTTACTCCTTTAAACACAGTTCTATTCGGGTGCTTCATTAAAACACCTGTGTTTCCTTAAACATCTTCACTGCACATGTATTGTGCCCTTGATTCTTAGGGTGAGTTTCCACGGTCAGGAAACGCTGCGTGTTTGGCGCTGTGCGCTGGCGCAGCGCCAAACACGCAGCGTCCAGATGTTACAGCATAGTGGAGGGGATTTCAAGAAATCCCGTCTCCACTATGCGTAACAATACGCAGGTGGCAGACCTGCGTAAACGGACATGCGGCGCGTCTTTTTAGACCGCAGCATGTCCTCGCGTATTGCGGCGACGGTGCGTCGCCGCAACATAATTAACACAGGGCTATGTAGCCCTGCGCTCTTTCCGGAGGTGTTCCGGAGGTGTCCTGAACACCTCCGGAAAGATCGCGCGTCATAAAGGGGGTGGGGCTTAGACGGAGCGGAATTTCCGCTCCGTCCAAAGCGCTATGGTTCCGGACCGTGGAACCATAGCCTGAGATGCAAAGCCTGCCTTAGGCTTGCTCTGCAATCATGACATGCGCAGTCCAGTTTCTGTGAAGTCTTTACTTTCGTTTTGAAACTTCCTGTTGTTGAGCTCACACTCCTGCTGCCACAGCTGGTAAGCTTCTCCTGCGATCAGCTTTTGCTACTATAAATAGACGATGTGCCATGGGTGATTTACACCTACCTTGATAAAGACACAGTTTGTGTCGGAACACGTGGGTCCATTCCGCCCACATGTCTGTCTTCTGTTCTGGGGGATGAGCACATAGGATATGGCTAAGTGTGGTTTATTTACCATGTGAGGCTTTCTTTTGGTTGGGCTGCATTATAGGTGATTTGCCTTGTTTATTGCATTCAGGAACCTTGGTGTATTTTCTATAGAAGTCATCCATCTCAGGCCATTAATGCTATTATATTATCCTATGTGATTATTTGATTGTTTGTTTCTTTTGTAATTCTCTCCCCAGTCATATATATACTTGGTTGCATATGTTATGGTGATGACAACATGAAAAAAAGTTTGTTTTTTTTTGTGTTTTTTATCTCTATACACAGTGCAACATCTATTATCTGACTTATTATAGACATGTGGGTGTTTCTTTTGAGTATTATATTCTTTATTAAGGACTTTTTTGTATACGCAATTAGTGTTTTTTAGATGTTTTTAAATTGTGTGTTCACTATGGTTTGTCTTTTTCAATAAATTTGATATGTTTTGATTATATTTGTTTCGGTGATCCCTGGTTATGCATGTGTCTCTTTCTTTGCTATGGTCTATTGTCTATGGATCTCAGTGTTGCCAGCTGCACATTTAGATCCAGGATTTGGGCTTCCAAATGCACAACGTGCTCACATCTCGCACAGCAGTATGCACCCTCGACCGGCTGTTCAAGGACTGTATACATGCGGCAAGATGTACACTGGATGGCATTGGCAATAGTGGAGCACATATCTAATGGGGATTTCACCAGACAGCAAGGATAAGTAAAAATAAAAAAAGTATTAATAAAATATAATAGCAATTCAGTAATTCCTCCCTTGAAAACTCCCTGAATCCAAAGTCACTGAATCTCAAGTCACACTTACCACCATTCGCACTTGCGCACCGGTCACACTCAGCTCGCTCACACTCGCTGAAGCAGAAGATTTAAAGAGATTTTTTTTTTTCTTTTTCTCCTTCAACAGCAAATCACCCTGCTGCTCAAATGCACTTCCAAAAAGACTTGAGCCCCAACCAGCTTAATTATGAATACCCACCCTTAATTAACCCCTTGTGAATGTAGCTACACCAAGATTTAAATGCAATATAGTTAACCTTTAAACACACAGAAAGTAAAATAAGAGATTAATCCTTTAGAGAGAAAAAATAGGTTAAAAAAGCCCCCAAAAGATAGAACAGGTAGAAAGTCACTCAGCAATCCACAATTCAGCCACTCACACCAATTCACACAGGTATTTGATTAAAGGTTTTTCAAATACTTCTTCACTGAATCTCAAGTCACACTTACCACCGTTCGCACTTGCGCACCGGTCACACTCAGCTCGCTCACACTCGCTGAAGCAGAAGATTTAAAGAGTTTTGTTTTTTTTTTCTCTCCTTCAGCAGCAAATCACCCTGCAGCTCAAATGCACTTCCAAAAAGACTTGAGCCCCAACCAGCTGGCCCTTATAAACCCTTAATTATGAACCCCCACCCTTAATTAACCCCTTGTGAATATAGCTACACCAAGATTTAAATGCAATATAGTTAACCTTTAAACACACAGATAGTAAAATAAGAGATTAAACCTTTAGAGAGAAAAAATAGGTTAAAAAAGCCCCAAAAGATAGAACAGGTAGAAAGGCACTCAGCAATCCACAATTCAGCCACTCACACCAATTCACACAGGTATTTGATTAAAGGTTTTTCAAATACTTCTTCACTGAATCTCAAGTCACACTTACCACCGTTCGCACTTGCGCACCGGTCACACTCAGCTCGCTCACACTCGCTGAAGCAGAAGATTTGAAGAGGTTTTTTTTTTTTTTTCTCCCTTCAGCAGCAAATCACCCTGCAGCTCAAATGCACTTTCAAAAAGGAGAGGAAAGGAGAAGGAGAGAAAGAGACTGCAGCAACAACGTCGATGCCGCCGTTTCTGGATTCACCCCATCACAGCCCAGAGAATGACACGTGGGGTGTTTTCTACACTGTACATAGAGCTATGAGGAAACCCTCAGAAATTTTTGCATATCTTCTCATGAAAATGGAGAACTTTGATTTGTGGTGGAGCGTGTTGGGAGACCTCATAAGAAGATCGGACACCTATTGCCGCTTCTCCATTTCACTGGCGGAGTGTCTGATGGTGACTCTTCGGTAAGCCATATTTATTGCATCTGCTTGCTTCAGAGCACACTTGTCCTGGAATGTTGTTGCTGGTAGTTTGTATACGGCCATCTGACTCAGCTTGAACAATTGGAGATACTATAAAATAAATGTGTTTTTATAGTATTTCCAATTGTTAAAGCTGATGTGTTGTATGTATAATACTGTGATTTTAAACTTTTTTTTGTTTATACACAGATTCCTGGCAACTGGAGAATCTCTTTTCTCACTGCATTTTCAATACAGACTTGGGATTTCCACCATCTCTGGAATTGTGAAGCACACATGCCATGCATTGTGGGACTCTCTAGTTGCGGAATTTCTACCATAGCCCACAACAAACAGTTGGATTCAAATTGCAGAAAAGTTTCTTCAAATATGTCAGTTTCCTAATTGCCAGGGCGCTGTGGACGGGAAACATATCAGGATTGTCAAGCCAGCAGGATCTGGATCCAAATATTTTAATTACAAGAAATATTTCTCCATTGTCCTCATGGCCATCGCTGATGCAGAATACAAATTTATTGCCGTAGATATTGGTGCCTATGGCCGCTCCAATGACTCTCAAGTTTTCAAACTGTCAGCAATGGGCCGTCAGCTGTATGGAAACAACTTCCATTTCCCACCCCCTAGACCGCTGCCTCAAACTTGTGGCCCACCAATGCCTTTTTTTTGTGTAGGGGATGAAGCCTTCCAGCTGTCAGAACACCTGCTAAAACCATACTCCAGCAGAGGATTGACACACACCAAAAGAATTTTTAATTACCGCCTCAAAAGAGCCAGAAGAATGGTGGAGTGCGCTTTTGGGATTCTGACAGGAAAATGGAGTGTTCTATTGACCGCTATCAACCTAAAAACTGAAACTGTGGACGAGATAATCAAAGCTTGTGTGGTTCTACACAATTTTGTCATCAGCAAGGAACAGATTTCCATTGAGGAACACTGTGAAGAAACCACCTTGCATGATTACTAGAACGTTACCAATAGAACTTCTGTGACTGTTTCCCGAATGAGGGACAAATTTGCCGAATACTTTGTCCCCTGAAGGAAGAGTAGACTGGCAGGATGACAGAGTTTAATAAACTGCTCTGTGCCCTTTGTACCTTCTGTACCCACATTTTACCTTTGACAACCAAAGTTGTCTACCTTGTAGTGTATTATGTACAGTATGTTACCTTTTGTCCAAAGTTGTGTCCCTGGTTGTGTATTAGCAAAGTATTTCACCTTTTAAACAGAGTTCTGTACTTAGGTAATCCCCAACAAGGTACAGAACTCTGTTTGAAAGGTGAAATACTTTACACAACCAGGGACACGACTTTGGACAAAAGGTAAAATATTTTACCTTTTACCCAAAGTTATGTGCCTGCTTTTGTATAACCAATAAATTTTACCTTTATTTTACCTTAGAAATAAATGACCGAAAACCATTTTAATCAACCAAATAAACTTTTATTTTTTGAAAATGTTTAACAATGTCAAAAATGTTTAACTTCTTTGTTTTCAATGAGAAAAAGCTTTATTTTTTTCAATGTGAAAATAATTTTTTTTTTAATAAATTTTTTTATTAAACACAAAATCACAGGTTTGTGTAATGTGGGGTGGAGATACTACTGGAGGGGCTGTGGGACCCTTCGACAGTGGGAGTGTGGAGAGCAGACTGGGATGGTGTTGGTGAAGGATCAGGTAAAAGAGGTGAAGGGGTTGAAAAAGAAATGGAATGGGTGGAGAGTTGGGAGCCAGAACAGGTAGGTGGTGGAGAGGAGGATGGGCAGGTAGTACAGGAGCAGATGTGGTTGGGAACTGGTATTGGGCAGGTTGTTGGTATTGGGCAGGTTGCTGGAAGTGGGAAGGTTGCTGGAAGTGGGAAGGTTGTTGGTACTGGGGAGGTTGGTGGTATTGGGGAGGTTGTTGGTATTGAATGGGAGGGGAGGAGGGACGGTGGCTGGAGGGGAGGCAGGTGTGGAAGGAACGACTGGGGTGGGTGTAGGTTGGGAGATAACCTGCGCTACAGCACCGTGGCATGTATGCATTACATGCATCTGCTGGCTAGGAGATAGCGTATCCATGCGCTCGGCTACAGGCAAACTTCTTGATTCTGAATGCATCGTTTGCAGAAGTGTCTTAAGCTCCAGAATGCTGGAGCTGAGCTGATTAAAGCCTGCAGCCATTTGCTCTGACAAGACTTTAAGACAGTTCTGAAATGATGCATTAAGATGCAAGAATTCGGGCACATAGTTCTTTTCCTGACCCCTCTGCCGCAGCCGCCCAGTAGCCACAGGTGTACAAGAGGTGGCGGCAGAAGGGTGGGGGAAAGGGAAATCTATCTCCTGACCAGCAGCCTCATGCAATGCACTCGGCCATGATGCTGCAGCGCTGGTGGAAGGGACAGAGGGCTCAAGTGTCTGGGAAGGTGCGGATCGGCCGGGGCTGTCAAAGGGTCCCTCGGTACCGGTCTCCTGAGGGATCGCCCCAGAAGGGTACAACTCTGCGGGCGCCCGAGTGCTGGTCACCGTTCTGTGGAATAAAGAGAAAAAATACAATTAATATACTGTTATTAAATGGCCCTGGCTGGAAAAAAAAATTATATGAATAAACAAGGGGTGCTCACTGTAGCTTGTGAGTGGGTGCTCAGAAGAAAAGGTAAGGGTGAGTTTCCACGGTCAGGAAACGCTGCGTGTTTGGCGCTGTGCGCTGGCGCAGCGCCAAACACGCAGCGTCCAGATGTTACAGCATAGTGGAGGGGATTTCAAGGAATCCCGTCTCCACCATGCGTAACAATACGCAGGTGGCAAACCTGCGTAAACGGACATGCGGCGCGTCTTTTTAGACCGCAGCATGTCCTCGCGTATTGCGGCGACGGTGCGTCGCCGCAACAGAATTAACACAGGGCTATGTAGCCCTGCGCTCTTTCCGGAGGTGTTCCGGAGGTGTCCTGAACACCTCCGGAAAGATCGCGCGTCATAAAGGGGGCGGGGCTTAGACGGAGCGGAATTTCCGCTCCGTCCAAAGCGCTATGGTTCCGGACCGTGGAACCATAGCCTCAGTCAATATAGTATACAACTTCGGCACTCCTCTTGAAAAATGAAGTAGAAACAAAAGTATCCTTAGAGACAATTTTTTAATGCTCTCACAACACCCTCCGGTGTGTGGTGTAAAGTAGTGGTTGAATATACAGATTTAATACATTTCATTTAAAAGCGCCGGAAGAACTATTTCTGCTCCATTGTGCCCTATTAAAACAAGGATTAAGGCCATAGTTAATAACGGTCCACAAAAGGAGAAAAACATGACAGAATGAAAGCTTAATAAAACATACCCCAAATGATAAATTATAACCATATCCCTATCCCATGTGAATAATAGAAATGAAGATATATGCATATATATACATACACATGAACATATGTATACACATATATATGTATATACATGCAATAAAAGTGAAAATATATATGTGAGTATACAGATGTAAGTTAGTACAACGTATTTCAAGGGGCGTCCTAATGGTAATTGAGTATAGGTTAATGGATATTAATCATAATTTCTAACCTGAAACAGTAGACTAAGACAAATCGTATTCTTTGTTAAGACCTAGAGGTGCAAGAGTCTGCAAAGTGTGTATCCAGAACGATTCACGTTCTTTTAGGATTTTGACTCTGTCGCCACCCCTCCTTAATGTTGGAACATGGTCAATTATCTGAAATTTTAGTTGGGCCACATTATGTTTATATTGAAGAAAATGGGATGGAATAGGGAGACACGTACGTCCACATCGTATTGTGGACTTATGTTGGGAGATCCTATCACGTATGTGTTGTGTCGTCTCACCTACGTATCCGAGGCCACAAGGACATTTTATAAGGTATATAACATATGAGGAATCACATGTATAATGACCATTTATAGGGAAACGGCGACCCGATCGAGGGTGAGTAAAGGAGTCCCCTTTGCTGACGTTTGAGCACTGAAGGCATCTTAGGCATGGGAAGGTTCCTTTTCTAGGTGTAGAAAGAAAACTTTGTGAAATACTTCTTTTAAGTGACCCTATGTCTGCTCTGACCAGGTGATTTTTTACGTTCTGACATCTCTTATTGCAAACCATCATATCATTGACGAACTCGGGAACATTAGGGTACGCACTACGAAGGATTCCCCAATGCCTAAAGAGGCACTTGTTAATGCGATAATTGAAAGGGTGAAACGTTCTGACAAACGGTATCCGGTCTCTGGATATGGGGCTGACTAGTCTACTGTTATTTCGTTCCTGTGGATGAACTATAGAAGAGGGATAACCTCTGTCCCTGAATTTCTTATCCATCTCTTGATGTCTAAGAGTTCGATGATTAAAGTCAGACACAATTCTATCAATTCTGCAATGTTGGGATTTGGGGAGTGCTTTCTTTATGTGAAGAGGGTGACAACTAGAATATGAAAGGAGACTATTTCTGTCGGTTGGCTTAGTGTACAAATCGGTTTGGATCACACCTTCAGTATTAACTATAATTGTAGTGTCAAGAAAATTAATCTTGTGTCTATCATATTGAATAGAAAATGTTAAGCCTGATCTGTACGAATTCAAATCATTGAAGAAGAGGAGGAGACCTTCTTCATCGCCTGTCCAAATAAAGAAAATGTCGTCGATGAACCGTTTCCAGTATATGACGTGTGATTTAAACAGCGGGTGTGAATAGACATATAAGTCTTCAAAATCTCCCATGTAAATATTGGCATATGGGGGTGCCATATTGGACCCCATGGCTGTCCCCCTTCTTTGTAAGTAAAATTGATCGCCAAAGAGAAAGAAATTTTTGGTTAGAATTAGTGTCATAATATCTTTGCAAAAATTGATTTGCTGATCAGAAAAATCGGTGTGTTGGGAGAGAAATTTAACTGCTGAATTCATCCCATCCTGATGCTCTATACTAGTGTATAGACTATTAACGTCCATAGTGACCAATAATGCACATGAGGGTAAATTACCTAAGGTTTTCAAAGAGGATAGGAAATGTGTGGTATCCTTCAAAAAAGATTTTATTCCTGGAATTAGAGGAGATAAAATACTTATCCAATGTAATAGCCAATGGTGACAATATTGAATTAGTTGAGGCTACAATCGGTCTGCCAGGTGGTCTAAGTAAGTTCTTGTGAATCTTTGGAAGAGTGTAAAACACCGGTATAACAGGGTGAGAGTTATGGAGAAAATCTCCAAGTTTATCATCGATGACATCTGCATTTTTATAACGATTGATCATTTCATCGATTGCTCTAGCTATATCAAAAGTGGGATTGCTAGAGATGGGTGTGTAGGTGGTAGCATCACTTAGTTGGGACATAATCTCTTCCATGTAATAAGACCGATCCATGATTACGATTGAGCCTCCTTTATCGGCTGGTTTAATAATCAAATTCAAATTGGTTTTCAGAGAATTTAAAGATTTATATTCTTCAGTGGACAAATTGTTCTTAATACACATTTCCCCTCTTTCAATACCTTCAAGAACCAGTTTTATATCTCTACGAACCAAATCAATATAGGTTTCAATGGGATGGTAAAACCGAGGTGGCTGAAAGTTACTAGAAATTCTCAGTCCTAAAGTTCTGAGTGAAAATTGGGATTTTACTGGTGTAAGACTACTGCTCTCCATGAGGGGACTTCTGGCGAAATGAGCTTTTAATCGCAGAGTCCTGAAAAAACGTGACAACTCTTGATCTAGGAGGAACGTATTAAAGTGTGGTACTGGACAAAAAGTTAATCCCTTTTGTAATAGTCATTTCAGAGGGGGAGAGACACTGGGATGAGATGTTGTAAACAATGTTGGATGTTTCTGTACCTGAGAGCGGGTAGTCATCTTGTACGAGTCCGTGTTGGAGCTGAAGCCGCTTGCGCCTCCCCCGCCTCGTCTTCCTCTGTACGGTCGGGATTGTCGTTGTTCTAACAAAGAAGAGCGGGTAGGACCGAAGTCGCTGTCCGAACTGGTAGACATAGGGCTGTATCCTCGTCTCTGAAAGCGGCTACCTCTGAAGTTGCCAGTATTTTGCCATCGATAGACTTGATTATTCTTATAATCTTCTGTATCACGTAAGAATTTATTCCTCTTCTTGATTTCCAAGCTGCCCCGGAGATCCGAGATGGATTTGTCCAATTTTTCTTTCAATTTCTTAAAGTCCTCTGCGGAGTATGTGCTGACCAGCTGTTGTTCTGTTGTAACGATGGTTTTCTTCAGATCAGTAATCTCTTTCTGCAAAAACTCAACAGTCAAGATGATAAGGTCCATAGAGCACTTATTGAGGATAGCCTCAAATTTAGAGCAAAATTCAGAGTTATTGTTAAATAACGTTGGTCTCAACGGAACTCTGAGGCCCCTAGGAATACGTTGCACTCGGTGATACTCTGCGAGAGTAATACAGTGTAACTCCAGTGCTGTTACCTTACGTAGATCCTTTTCAAGATCCCTTGTTCTGAGTTCTTCAGCTGGGGTATGCAAGAAGGTACCTGGTGAGGTTACTAGAGACATAATGTTAGAAACTTCATCCTGATTGAATGATAAAGTATTGAACGACATGAGAACTGGTAGGAGCAACAACCCAAAAAAAAAGTCAATATATGAATAAACAAGGGGTGCTCACTGTAGCTTGTGAGTGGGTGCTCAGAAGAAAAGGTAAGTCAATATAGTATACAACTTCGGCACTCCTCTTGAAAAATGAAGTAGAAACAAAAGTATCCTTAGAGACAATTTTTTAATGCTCTCACAACACCCTCCGGTGTGTGGTGTAAAGTAGTGGTTGAATATACAGATTTAATACATTTCATTTAAAAGCGCCGGAAGAACTATTTCTGCTCCATTGTGCCCTATTAAAACAAGGATTAAGGCCATAGTTAATAACGGTCCACAAAAGGAGAAAAACATGACAGAATGAAAGCTTAATAAAACATAATAAAACATACCCCAAATGATAAATTATAACCATATCCCTATCCCATGTGAATAATAGAAATGAAGATATATGCATATCCAGTACCACACTTTAATACGTTCCTCCTAGATCAAGAGTTGTCACGTTTTTTCAGGACTCTGCGATTAAAAGCTCATTTCGCCAGAAGTCCCCTCATGGAGAGCAGTAGTCTTACACCAGTAAAATCCCAATTTTCACTCAGAACTTTAGGACTGAGAATTTCTAGTAACTTTCAGCCACCTCGGTTTTACCATCCCATTGAAACCTATATTGATTTGGTTCGTAGAGATATAAAACTGGTTCTTGAAGGTATTGAAAGAGGGGAAATGTGTATTAAGAACAATTTGTCCACTGAAGAATATAAATCTTTAAATTCTCTGAAAACCAATTTGAATTTGATTATTAAACCAGCCGATAAAGGAGGCTCAATCGTAATCATGGATCGGTCTTATTACATGGAAGAGATTATGTCCCAACTAAGTGATGCTACCACCTACACACCCATCTCTAGCAATCCCACTTTTGATATAGCTAGAGCAATCGATGAAATGATCAATCGTTATAAAAATGCAGATGTCATCGATGAGAAACTTGGAGATTTTCTCCATAACTCTCACCCTGTTATACCGGTGTTTTACACTCTTCCAAAGATTCACAAGAACTTACTTAGACCACCTGGCAGACCGATTGTAGCCTCAACTAATTCAATATTGTCACCATTGGCTATTACATTGGATAAGATTTTATCTCCTCTAATTCCAGGAATAAAATCTTTTTTGAAGGATACCACACATTTCCTATCCTCTTTGAAAACCTTAGGTAATTTACCCTCATGTGCATTATTGGTCACTATGGACGTTAATAGTCTATACACTAGTATAGAGCATCAGGATGGGATGAATTCAGCAGTTAAATTTCTCTCCCAACACACCGATTTTTCTGATCAGCAAATCAATTTTTGCAAAGATATTATGACACTAATTCTAACCAAAAATTTCTTTCTCTTTGGCGATCAATTTTACTTACAAAGAAGGGGGACAGCCATGGGGTCCAATATGGCACCCCCATATGCCAATATTTACATGGGAGATTTTGAAGACTTATATGTCTATTCACACCCGCTGTTTAAATCACACGTCATATACTGGAAACGGTTCATCGACGACATTTTCTTTATTTGGACAGGCGATGAAGAAGGTCTCCTCTTCTTCAATGATTTGAATTCGTACAGATCAGGCTTAACATTTTCTATTCAATATGATAGACACAAGATTAATTTTCTTGACACTACAGTTATAGTTAATACTGAAGGTGTGATCCAAACCGATTTGTACACTAAGCCAACCGACAGAAATAGTCTCCTTTCATATTCTAGTTGTCACCCTCTTCACATAAAGAAAGCACTCCCCAAATCCCAACATTGCAGAATTGATAGAATTGTGTCTGACTTTAATCATCGAACTCTTAGACATCAAGAGATGGATAAGAAATTCAGGGACAGAGGTTATCCCTCTTCTATAGTTCATCCACAGGAACGAAATAACAGTAGACTAGTCAGCTCCATATCCAGAGACCGGATACCGTTTGTCAGAACGTTTCACCCTTTCAATTATCGCATTAACAAGTGCCTCTTTAGGCATTGGGGAATCCTTCGTAGTGCGTACCCTAATGTTCCCGAGTTCGTCAATGATATGATGGTTTGCAATAAGAGATGTCATAACGTAAAAAATCACCTGGTCAGAGCAGACATAGGGTCACTTAAAAGAAGTATTTCACAAAGTTTTCTTTCTACACCTAGAAAAGGAACCTTCCATGCCTAAGATGCCTTCAGTGCTCAAACGTCAGCAAAGGGGACTCCTTTACTCACCCTCGATCGGGTCGCCGTTTCCCTATAAATGGTCATTATACATGTGATTCCTCATATGTTATATACCTTATAAAATGTCCTTGTGGCCTCGGATACGTAGGTGAGACGACACAACACATACGTGATAGGATCTCCCAACATAAGTCCACAATATGATGTGGACGTACGTGTCTCCCTATTCCATCCCATTTTCTTCAATATAAACATAATGTGGCCCAACTAAAATTTCAGATAATTGACCATGTTCCAACATTAAGGAGGGGTGGCGACAGAGTCAAAATCCTAAAAGAACGTGAATCGTTCTGGATACACACTTTGCAGACTCTTGCACCTCTAGGTCTTAACAAAGAATACGATTTGTCTTAGTCTACTGTTTCAGGTTAGAAATTATGATTAATATCCATTAACCTATACTCAATTACCATTAGGACGCCCCCTGAAATACGTTGTACTAACTTACATCTGTATACTCACATATATATTTTCACTTTTATTGCATGTATATACATATATATGTGTATACATATGTGCATGTGTATGTATATATATGCATATATCTTCATTTCTATTATTCACATGGGATAGGGATATGGTTATAATTTATCATTTGGGGTATGTTTTATTATGTTTTATTAAGCTTTCATTCTGTCATGTTTTTCTCCTTTTGTGGACCGTTATTAACTATGGCCTTAATCCTTGTTTTAATAGGGCACAATGGAGCAGAAATAGTTCTTCCGGCGCTTTTAAATGAAATGTATTAAATCTGTATATTCAACCACTACTTTACACCACACACCGGAGGGTGTTGTGAGAGCATTAAAAAATTGTCTCTAAGGATACTTTTGTTTCTACTTCATTTTTCAAGAGGAGTGCCGAAGTTGTATACTATATGGAAAAAAAAATTAGTTAGACATGTTATCATTTTGTAAAACTTGGGGTGGGTAATATTTACCTTCTGGTGACCATTGTTACCCGGAGGAACGACAGGGCTTCAGCGTACTTGTATGTGCTCCTTCGTCCTCCAGATCCACTCGGGCCCGCATCTCTTTGTTGAACTCCTTCTTGAAGCGATCCCTCACAGACCGCCACCGCTTCACAATTCTGTCCCCTGAAACGAGATAGCAAACATTGGTTAATATACAACATCAGTGTTTCCCAAACTCCAGTCCTCACAGACCACACCGGTTATGTTCTCAGGATTTCCAGTGTTGCACAAAAGTAAATCATGAAAACATGACCCGTGGGGGCCACGAGGACTGGAGTTTGGGAAACACAGCTTTGAGTCCAGCAACCTGAACTGTATATACCTACTGTGTTCAAGCTTGGCCCGAGCATCGAGGTTCTCCCAGCGGTCCACGAGTTGTGAAAAGATCTCCTCCCAGAGCCGCCGGGTTACTATCACATCAGCATGGCTGCGGTCCCCCATGTTCCACAGTGGCTCCCTTTCTCGGACCAGATCAATGAGGAGGTCCACGTTGAGAACCCCCTCCTCACCGTCCGAGGCGGGAGCACGCTGTGAAGCCTGTTAAAGAAAAAGAGAAAAAATATACATTAGTCTCCAAACTACCAAGGAAAAAAAAAACATGTCAATAAAAAAGTGAAACAAAAAAGTTTACCAAAACAAATTTGCAAAAAAAAAAAAAATTACTTACATGATGGTGACTGCCGCGTTGCTCACGCCGACGACCCTGGGAGGCACTGCGAAGACCTCTTTGCCGAGCACCATTTCCGGAACACTATAAAAAAAAAAATATGTGCTTGGATGTAGGCATATGTGTTTGGGTGCAGTGTGATGTCTGTACTAAATTGTTCTCTATGTGTTGTGTGTAGTGTGATGTTATGTTTGAGTGATGCATGCAGGAAACTTACGAATTGCGAGCCCACTCCGGGTATCTCTCCACCCCTTCGTTCTTCTCCTGGGAGCTCCTCTTCAGGTTCCATTTCCTGTTATAAATAAAAAGTAATGCCATTAATATATAAATAACAGAGATGTGATTGTGCATGGCCCTGGCAGGAAGGGGTAGTGTGTGATATTTACCGTCTGCTGTCTGCTGCTGTGGTCTCCTTACTGCCTGAATTGTCGTGTGCTGGCGTTGAGGGCCGTCTTCTGCTGTGGAGTAAAGACAAACAAAGGCCATGCAATATCAAGTGATATTGCATGGCCCTGGCTGGAAGGGGTAGTGTGTGATATTTACCTTCTGCTGCTGTGGTCCTCCTCACTGCCTGAACTGTCCTGTGCTGGCGTTGAGGGCCATCTTCCGCTGTGGAATAAAGACAGAGGCCATGCAGTATCGAGTGATATTGCATGGCCCTGGCTGGAAGGGGTAGTTTGTGATCTTTACCGTCTGCTGTCTGCTGACTTGCTCTCCTGCTCTTCTTGGGTTGGTGGTGGTGGTACTGCTGGCGTCGGCGTTGTTGGTCGGCTTGTTCTGTGGAATAAGAAAAAAAGGCCATGCAATATCAATTGATATTGCATGGTCCTGGCTGGAAGGGGTAGTGTGTTATAATTACCGTCTGGCCTCTGCTCCCATGATCTCCATCAGCAGCCGCTTCTGTTGGAGTCCTGGGGGTATAGGTGCTCCTGGTGACCGGCTTGTGCTGTTGAATAAAGAGGAAAAAAAAGGGCCATGAATATATTGATATTGCATAGCCCTCGCTGAAAGTGCTTGTCTGTGATATTTACCGTCTTGCATCTGGTCCCGGCTGTATCATGGCCACAGATTCTTGGGGTCGTGCTGTTGGTGGTGGTGCTGGTCTGGCCTCCTGTCCTCCTCTCCTGCGGCTGGCTCCTCGGCGGCTGGCTCCATATCGTCCTCCTGCTTTCTTCGCTGGCTGCATGATTATGGCTGAGGGTGGTCCCACAAACATTGTTTATATAGATTGGCTGTGGGCTGGGCTACAAAACCCAAACCATACAAAAAAAAACGGATCCGGCGCATTGCAGCGCTCATAGACTTTCATTGTAAAAAAAAAAAAAGCCGGAAGCGCATCCGGCCTTTTCGCCGGAGACAAAAAATGTTACATGAGACGTTTTTCCCAGACGCCGGATTGAGACCGCGCACTAATGTTAATCTATGGTAAAAAACGGATCCGGTTTTATTTTTTACCGGATCCGGTTTTCAGAAAACTTGCCGGAACTCGCCTGATTGAAAAAACCTGATGTGTGAAACAGGCCTTACATGTGTGCAACACAAAAAAACCTCAAAGGTTGATGCCACTGTAAGTCAACACAAAGGCCGCTAGGTGGTACTATTACTTAATTTGAAGTTAATACAGGAAAATCATGACTGCTTCTCTTTGAAAGTGCCAAAAGAAACAAAGCGAGCACTACTACATATGATTAGACAAGACAAATGCTCTTTCTATCAACCAGAATTCAAGACAAATAGGAAGCTGTATTAAATTTTAAGGCATAAATATACCAATAAAGGTATGAGAGTGCCAAGCAGGCTAAATTAACAAATGGAATTTCTGGATAGATAGATAGAGATCACAAAAATAGGCAGCACTCCATAGAAAATGTAGATAGTGGATATTTTATTTCACCCACATATGGCAACGTTTCGGCTCCATGAGCCTTTTTCAAGCACTGACTAATAGGGTTGAGCATTCCGATACTGAAACCCGGTTCCGATACCTGAAATCCAATGTAAGTCTATGGGAACAAAATATCGGAATTAAAAATATTCCGATATTTTGTTCCCATAGACTTACATTGGATTTCAGGTATCGGAATGCTCAACCCTACTGACTAACACTCCTATGCAGGTATTTAAAGGATCAGTGTTATAATAACTCATTAACTCCAATTATATAAAAGTGTAAAAAAATTATTACATACAATATATAACTCACTTGTTAAATTGCATCAAACCATGCATTGGTCCCATAGTTTAATCTTAAACCACATTTCATAGTTATAATACTTCATATACTGTGCCAAATATCACATCCAATCTTGATTTGTAATTTTCCATAAATAATAACAGCTGAAACCAAATAATCACTTTTGTAAAGACACTCACTCAGTAGGTATGACTGCACCACATGTGGAGGACGCCATGAACGCTGAAAACAATAGGCGTTTGTGGCCACTGCGCATGTCTCCCTGCGTCATAGTGACCTCAAAACGTTCCCAGCCTATTAGCTTGTATGTGTGTCAATTCTATAGTTGCGCATGCGCTCCAGCGCTCCGTCCTAAGCGAAACGCCATCTTGTATGTGGCAAAATCTTCAAGCTTTACTGGTACAAGTAATATACCTCAAAATTAGATCACCTATTAGCGATCATGTATGATGGTGAGTATATCATTCACCTCTCTTCTCATACATCTGAAATTCTTCATGATGTGTTTGCATGTCATATCAGAATAGTATGCACACCTCATTACTATGAGGTTTCTCTTAGTAATCACATCAATCGGGTTTTTCGTGCCTTCGGATTTTGGACACCCAATTTGCCCCGATTAGTGGGACCGTCCCCCGCTAAGGGTAACTCCCCACCACCGGTGACTCACAGGGGAGGTATCCTGAACCTAATGGTCCAGTTCCCTCAACCCCGCTGTCACTAGGGCTATTAGGGCCCGTCTCCTAGCTTTCTTTTACCCATATAAGAATACACAGAAAGGTTTCTCAATTAGTGAGCTTGATTTATTTCAAGAAAAAAATTTTAAGAAAAATTCTTTTGAGCATTAACAAAAATCGAAACAAAAACTTATATCATAAATGGCGTCCTCCATTTTGTACTATATCCTCCCAGTGAGTGTCTCCACATTTTTTTCTGTGAAAATAAAAATAAAAAAGAAGAAAACCACAATGAGTGCATGGTTCTGAATTAAATGTTAAATAAATTTCTACCATCAACAGCTATATCTTGGAATATCAAGGAAATAATTCCTGCAGAGATATCAGACAACAATACTAAATTCAAGTAACAGAATTGAGTTTGAAATCAACATTGAGGCCCATAGGTCTCAACGTATCTAAATCATAAATCCATTTTAGCTCTTTCTTTTTTAGGAGATTTATCCTATCCCCGCCTCTTCTCTGTATTGGAACAGTATCAATAAGTCTAAATCTTAATTGTTTTTCAGTATGTTTCATTTCCGTATAGTGTTTGGAAACTGGGAAATCCATTCTCTTTTTCCTAATGGTATATTTGTGATGACTTATACGTGTTTTGAAATCACACGTAGTCTCCCCTATATACCATAGCTTACAGGGACATTCAAGTAAATATATAACATGATCAGACTCACATGTTAGAAAATGGTTTATTTTATATAACCTATTGGTTCTTGGATGCACAAACTGTGAACCCTTGATCATCAGGTTGCAATTTATACAGCCAAGGCATGGATAACAGCCTTTCCTGGATAGTCCTGTTAATGACATTTGAATTGTCCTTCTTTGTGGGCCAATATCTGACCTAATTAAATGATCTCTAATGCTTTTACCCCTTTTGTATGAGAGGAGGGGAGGCAATTTAAACTCGTTAATATTGGGAAGACATTTTGTTAACATTCCCCAGTGTTTCTTAATAATTCCAGAAATATACCCACTCTCTTCAGTATATGTAGATACAAATGGGATTCTCACCATTTCCTTCTTACATGGTTTGATGCAATTTAACAAGTGAGTTATATATTGTATGTAATAATTTTTTTACACTTTTATATAATTGGAGTTAATTAGGGTTGAGCGATACTTTCCGATATCCAAAAGTATCGGAATCGGAATGGGCGATACCCGATACCGATACCGGAAATCCAATGTAAGTCTATGGGAACAAAATATCGGAATTAAAAAAAACCCATTCTTGCCTTGTTGGTTAATTGTACATGAAGGAAAACAACAAAGAGTAATGTACAATGTATTGTGGAAGGTTGAGGAGACATTAAAGGCATAGATGTTTAACCCAATCAAATGGAATAGCATAAAATTTTTTTTTTTAAAGATGTTCGGATTGACGAAGAAATTGACAATGTTGTTAACGTTTTTTCTATTTTGGCAAATATGTATATTTCACAACTTCCATGCTCTTCACCTTTTTAACTTTTCACACACTTTCTCCTTCATAATCTTCAGCAGCATCATCTTTTTCATCAAATTATTCTTCATCTTCACCTTCTTTATCTTCTTCTTAAACTTCTTGCTATTCATCTTTTTGTTAACATTACTCAGATTCTTCTTATTAAACTATTATTCTTCTTCATATTCTACTTCTTCATCTTCTTCATCATATTCTTATTTGTGACAGAGAATCCTGTACTTGTAATCTGTCAAAGTATGAATTTTTCATCCTTCCGTTCTTGCTGTCACAAAAGATTTAAATTACAACAGTATTTGTCCGTGTTCAGTTTAGCCTGCAGCAGCAGGCATTTTCCAGGGGCACCACGAGGAGGAACGGACTCACCCCCATACACTGCTTAGTCTTCTTCTGCTTATAATTTAGAGCATATATTTTGCTCTTCATTTTGGTCTTATACTTCATGTTCTTCTGCTTTTTGATCTTCTGCTTATTGTTCTTAAGTCTCTTGTTCTGTATCTTGTAGTTTGTCTTAACCTTCTTAGTCCTGTTTGGTAATCTTTTATTTCTTCTTTGTGATGGTGTTTAGGCTGGTTGGCTTGATGCTCGTCGTCCTTGTGGTCGTCATCTTCTTCGGGGTGGTCATCAGGGTCGTCGTCTTCATTGTTGGAGATCCAGAGTGATTACCCAAAAAAGCATTGAAAAAATCTTCAATTTGTAAATGTTGCAGAAGGTACAAGAGTCAATGCAAGTAATGAGGACCAGCTGACTGTGCTGAACCGAGGGCAGCAGAAGGAAAGAGCCAATGGCACAACCGAGGACCAGTGACGTTACTGGCACGTTACAACAGGAGGTACCTGTGCTCTAAAGCACTACCCAAGGACCAGCAGACATTGCTGAACGATACCGAGATGGAGGCACTAGGCCAAAGCACTGCGGAGAACCATGACGTACTGGACCGGATGGACAAGTACAAGACACAATAACGGACAGCTGACTGTGCTGGAACCGGGGCAGCAGAAGAAAGAGCATGGCACAACCGAGGACAGCTGACGTTACTGGGACACGGTTACTAAGCAGGAGGTACCTGTGCTCTAAAGCACTACCAAGGACCAGCAGACATTGCTGGAACTCGGATACCGAGATGGAGGCACCTAGGCCAAAGGCACTGCGGAGAACCAGCTGACGGTACTGGAGCCCGATGGGTAGCAGAAGGTACAAGAGTCAATCCAAATAACGAGGACCAGCTGACTGTGCTGGAACCCGGAGGGGCAGCAGAAGGAAAGAGCCAATGGCACAACCGAGACCAGCTGACGTTACTGGACACGGTTACTAAGCAGGAGGTACCTGTGCTCCAAGCACTACCAAGGACCAGCAGACATTGCTGGAACTCGATACCGAGATGGAGCACCTAGGCCAAAGGCACTGCGGAGAACCAGCTGACGGTACTGGAACCCAGACGGGTAGCAGAAGGTACCCATGGAAATTTAAGATGACAGGCCGCGAGCCGGCCGCAGTTTACCGAATCCCACAGTACACAGTGGGTGATTGTCCTATTGTCACAACGGAAACAGCCTTTATTTGCATATCCCGCAGCACACATAGGAAGCACCTAAACTCCAAGCACCATAGAGTCGGCTAACCCGACCGCAACACGACAGGACAACTTATTGGAGGCTAAGTGACGTTTACACTGACAGGAAACAGATGGCGTGCTGTAACCAGTCTGGGCAGGAGTGAGTACCGTGCCAATGACACTAACGAGCAACAACTGGCAGTGTTGAAGCCCAGGGATGAGAAGACAACAGGGTGGAGGCAGCAGGACTTTTTGCCGTACACACAGCAGGGGAACAGCTGACATTACTGAACCCCAGTAACACAGGAGCAAGTGTTCACTGTGCTAACAGCACTTCCGAGCAACAACTGGCGGTGTTGTAGCCCAGGGATGAGAAGAGAACAGGGTGGAGGCAGCAGGACTTTTTGCGGTTCACACAGCAGGGGAACAGCTGACATTATTGAACCCCAGTAACACAGGAGCAAGTGTTCACTGTGCTAACAGCACTTCCGAGCAACAACTGGCGGTGTTGTAGCCCAGGGATGAGAGGAGAACAGGGTGGAGGCAGCAGGACTTTTTGCCGTACACACAGCAGGGGAACAGCTGACATTACTGAACCCCAGTAACACAGGATCAAGTGTTCACTGTGGTAACAGCACTTCCGAGCAACAACTGGCGGTGTTGTAGCCCAGGGATGAGAAGAGAACAGGGTGGAGGCAGCAGGACTTTTTGCGGTTCACACAGCAGGGGAACAGCTGACATTACTGAACCCCAGTAACACAGGAGCAAGTGTAGACTGTGCTAACAGCACTTCCGAGCAACAACTGGCGGTGTTGTAGCCCAGGGATGAGAGGAGAACAGGGTGGAGGCAGCAGGACTTTTTGCCGTACACACAGCAGGGGAACAGCTGACATTACCGAACCCCAGTAACACAGGAGCAAGTGTTCACTGTGCTAACAGCACTTCCGAGCAACAACTGGCGGTGTTGTAGCCCAGGGATGAGAAGAGAACATGGTGGAGGCAGCAGGACTTTTTGCCGTTCACACAGCAGGGGAACAGCTGACATTACTGAACCCCAGTAACACTGGAGCAAGTGTAGACTGTGCTAACAGCACTTCCGAGCAACAACTGGCGGTGTTGTAGCCCAGGGATGAGAAGAGAACATGGTGGAGGCAGCAGGACTTTTTGCCGTTCACACAGCAGGGGAACAGCTGACATTACTGAACCCCAGTAACACAGGAGCAAGTGTTCACTGTGCTAACAGCACTTCTGAGCAACAACTGGCGGTGTTGTAGCCCAGGGATGAGAAGAGAACATGGTGGAGGCAGCAGGACTTTTTGCCGTTCACACAGCAGGGGAACAGCTGACATTACTGAACCCCAGTAACACTGGAGCAAGTGTAGACTGTGCTAACAGCACTTCCGAGCAACAACTGGCGGTGTTGTAGCCCAGGGATGAGAAGAGAACAGGGTGGAGGCAGCAGGACTTTTTGCCGTTCACACAGCAGGGGAACAGCTGACATTACTGAACCCCAGTAACACAGGAGCAAGTGTTCACTGTGCTAACAGCACTTCCGAGCAACAACTGGCGGTGTTGTAGCCCAGGGATGAGAAGAGAACATGGTGGAGGCAGCAGGACTTTTTGCCGTTCACACAGCAGGGGAACAGCTGACATTACTGAACCCCAGTAACACTGGAGCAAGTGTAGACTGTGCTAACAGCACTTCCGAGCAACAACTGGCGGTGTTGTAGCCCAGGGATGAGAAGAGAACATGGTGGAGGCAGCAGGACTTTTTGCCGTTCACACAGCAGGGGAACAGCTGACATTACTGAACCCCAGTAACACAGGAGCAAGTGTTCACTGTGCTAACAGCACTTCCGAGCAACAACTGGCGGTGTTGTAGCCCAGGGATGAGAGGAGAACAGGGTGGAGACAGCAGGACTTTTTGCCGTACACACAGCAGGGGAACAGCTGACATTACTGAACCCCAGTAACACAGGAGCAAGTGTTCACTGTGCTAACAGCACTTCCGAGCAACAACTGGCGGTGTTGTAGCCCAGGGATGAGAAGAGAACAGGGTGGAGGCAGCAGGACTTTTTGCCGTTCACACAGCAGGGGAACAGCTGACATTACTGAACCCCAGTAACACAGGAGCAAGTGTTCACTGTGCTAACAGCACTTCCGAGCAACAACTGGCAGTGTTGTAGCCCAGGGATGAGAAGAGAACATGGTGGAGGCAGCAGGACTTTTTGCCGTTCACACAGCAGGGGAACAGCTGACATTACTGAACCCCAGTAACACTGGAGCAAGTGTAGACTGTGCTAACAGCACTTCCGAGCAACAACTGGCGGTGTTGTAGCCCAGGGATGAGAAGAGAACAGGGTGGAGGCAGCAGGACTTTTTGCCGTTCACACAGCAGGGGAACAGCTGACATTACTGAACCCCAGTAACAGGAGCAAGTGTTCACTGTGCTAACAGCACTTCCGAGCAACAACTGGCGGTGTTGTAGCCCAGGGATGAGAAGAGAACAGGGTGGAGGCAGCAGGACTTTTTGCCGTTCACACAGCAGGGGAACAGCTGACATTACTGAACCCCAGTAACACAGGAGCAAGTGTAGACTGTGCTAACAGCACTTCCGAGCAACAACTGGCGGTGTTGTAGCCCAGGGATGAGAAGAGAACAGGGTGGAGGCAGCAGGACTTTTTGCCGTTCACACAGCAGGGGAACAGCTGACATTACTGAACCCCAGTAACACAGGAGCAAGTGTTCACTGTGCTAACAGCACTTCCGAGCAACAA
The DNA here is from genome assembly GCA_033576555.1 of Oophaga sylvatica. Taxonomy (NCBI): domain Eukaryota; kingdom Metazoa; phylum Chordata; class Amphibia; order Anura; family Dendrobatidae; genus Oophaga; species Oophaga sylvatica. The sequence continues at coordinate 412,089,931 of JARQOD010000005.1, forward strand.
CTGGCGGTGTTGTAGCCCAGGGATGAGAAGAGAACATGGTGGAGGCAGCAGGACTTTTTGCCGTTCACACAGCAGGGGAACAGCTGACATTACTGAACCCCAGTAACACAGGAGCAAGTGTTCACTGTGCTAACAGCACTTCCGAGCAACAACTGGCGGTGTTGTAGCCCAGGGATGAGAAGAGAACAGGGTGGAGGCAGCAGGACTTTTTGCCGTTCACACAGCAGGGGAACAGCTGACATTACTGAACCCCAGTAACACTGGAGCAAGTGTAGACTGTGCTAACAGCACTTCCGAGCAACAACTGGCGGTGTTGTAGCCCAGGGATGAGAAGAGAACAGGGTGGAGGCAGCAGGACTTTTTGCCGTTCACACAGCAGGGGAACAGCTGACATTACTGAACCCCAGTAACACAGGAGCAAGTGTTCACTGTGCTAACAGCACTTCCGAGCAACAACTGGCGGTGTTGTAGCCCAGGGATGAGAGGAGAACAGGGTGGAGGCAGCAGGACTTTTTGCCGTACACACAGCAGGGGAACAGCTGACATTACTGAACCCCAGTAACACAGGAGCAAGTGTTCACTGTGCTAACAGCACTTCCGAGCAACAACTGGCGGTGTTGTAGCCCAGGGATGAGAAGAGAACAGGGTGGAGGCAGCAGGACTTTTTGCCGTTCACACAGCAGGGGAACAGCTGACATTACTGAACCCCAGTAACACAGGAGCAAGTGTTCACTGTGCTAACAGCACTTCCGAGCAACAACTGGCGGTGTTGTAGCCCAGGGATGAGAAGAGAACATGGTGGAGGCAGCAGGACTTTTTGCCGTTCACACAGCAGGGGAACAGCTGACATTACTGAACCCCAGTAACACTGGAGCAAGTGTAGACTATGCTAACAGCACTTCCGAGCAACAACTGGCGGTGTTGTAGCCCAGGGATGAGAAGAGAACAGGGTGGAGGCAGCAGGACTTTTTGCCGTTCACACAGCAGGGGAACAGCTGATATTACTGAACCCCAGTAACACAGGAGCAAGTGTTCACTGTGCTAACAGCACTTCCGAGCAACAACTGGCGGTGTTGTAGCCCAGGGATGAGAAGAGAACAGGGTGGAGGCAGCAGGACTTTTTGCCGTTCACACAGCAGGGGAACAGCTGACATTACTGAACCCCAGTAACACAGGAGCAAGTGTTCACTGTGCTAACAGCACTTCCGAGCAACAACTGGCGGTGTTGTAGCCCAGGGATGAGAAGAGAACAGGGTGGAGGCAGCAGGACTTTTTGCCGTTCACACAGCAGGGGAACAGCTGACATTACTGAACCCCAGTAACACAGGAGCAAGTGTTCACTGTGCTAACAGCACTTCCGAGCAACAACTGGCAGTGTTGTAGCCCAGGGATGAGAAGAGAACAGGGTGGAGGCAGCAGGACTTTTTGCCGTTCACACAGCAGGGGAACAGCTGACATTACTGAACCCCAGTAACACAGGAGCAAGTGTAGACTGTGCTAACAGCACTTCCGAGCAACAACTGGTGGTGTTGTAGCCCAGGGATGAGAAGAGAACAGGGTGGAGGCAGCAGGACTTTTTGCCGTACACACAGCAGGGGAACAGCTGACATTACTGAACCCCAGTAACACAGGAGCAAGTGTTCACTGTGCTAACAGCACTTCCGAGCAACAACTGGTGGTGTTGTAGCCCAGGGATGAGAAGAGAACAGGGTGGAGGCAGCAGGACTTTTTGCCGTACACACAGCAGGGGAACAGCTGACATTACTGAACCCCAGTAACACAGGAGCAAGTGTTCACTGTGCTAACAGCACTTCTGAGCAACAACTGGCGGTGTTGTAGCCCAGGGTCAAGGAGGATGTTTAAATACTATATCAAGTATTTTCCTTGTTACGTGTCAATTAAAAATGTCTATACTCCAAACAAGAGAAATATAAACTTTAGTACCATAAGATGATGATTTAACTTAAAAAAATATATGTAAATTAATAATTTACAAACATAAACGCATACATTAACATGTTGAAAAGCAATGCAAACCACAATTAAAATAGGTTAAATAATCTGCTATACGGTTTAAAATAAAAGCATACAAGTACACATCAGAATCCATTAATGATGGGTAAGTAACAGTATGTACACCATTTTTATTGTGTAGACAATGAATGGCTGACTTAAAAACATAATCAGCATTACAAGTTTTATTTGACATTCATAAAACTTTACATTTGGTGAATAATATCACTAAATTTTTAAAAAAATATCTAACATTTCCATCATGTAATACTGATAATATGTGCCAATCATTTATATTAACAAAACAAAAATTTAAAAAGTGCATAGTGCAGAGTGAAAACAGATATTTATGCCTGACTGTGGACTTGCAAGCATGACAACGGATAGATAAGGTATATATAGATGAGACTGCATAGCCACAGATGGTGAATGGCGATGTAATACTGTACCTCAATAAAGTGTGCGTTACTACTACATCCTTTTTTTTATCTAGCTTTATAAAAGGTTACGTGCATGTATGGTTGCGCCTTTGTTTGGACGCACAGACTGGCTTCCTGCTGTGACGCGTTGGGTATTGGAGCGTCTGTACGTTGTGAGACAGTGAAGGAATATGTGTTGAATGGGGTGTACATTTCACCTAGGTACTGTGTTGTATGGTATAAGGGAAATGTGTGGCTTTGTAAACCTAGTGGTAGAGAAAGGTCACTACACCTCACATTCAACACACACTTGCAGCTCAGGCCTGAAATCACTCAGGTCTTAATTAGGAGACCAGAAGTAGGTGTCTGCAAACACAATCAGCGAGCTGGCTTAGTCTGGACACAGGAAGGTGTCCCGGCACAAGAAGCAGTCTCCAAGAGTGGAGCTGGCTTAGCCTGGACACAGGAAGGTGTCCCGGCACAAGAAGCAGTCTCCAGGAGTGGGAGCACGCTCAGTCTGGACACAGGAAGGTGTCCCGGCACAAGAAGCGTCTCCAGGAGTGTGAGCTATCTCAGTCTGGGTGCAGGAGGTACCCCGGACACAGTAGTCGTCTCAGTGAGAATCCGTGCGAATAGCGGCTGAATAGGAGTGGATCTCTCTCAAGTCTGGACGCTGAAGGGGCCTTCAGACACAAGGAGGAGTATCTGTGAAGCTCCATACTGGTAACATATATCATGTGTGTTGTTTTGGGCACAGACTGGTAGAGTCTGGACCCGGAGAGACAGGGAAATCGATCTATGTGTAATTAGTGGCTAGACAAGCCCAGGTTTTCTGTTTATGATTTATTTTTATCTGTTTGCTGTGGACTTTAATAAAGCTGGTTGTGGCCAGTTTTCACCAGAACTGCTGTCTGAATGAACTGTTTTCGTGCCATTCTGTCTACCCAGACAGCGATCCTAGAGCTATACCCCCTGGAAATGTTACAATTGGCGGAGAATGCTGGGGCAGCGCAGTGGCTGATACAGTTAGTGCTGGAGTGTGCATGCAGCACAGTAGCTTGGAGACTGCAATAAAGGTGAAGTCTGTTGAAATAGCAGCAGAGAAAAAAAAAAGTGTGTCAACAGAAACGTCTGTTTGGAGCAGTCTTAAAGAGACAGGAGCCCTAATAGACTTTGCAAAGAAAAAAAAAAAATGTCTGCACAGCAGAGCTGAATTTTTCTATGGAAAAGACTGTAGAGTGTGTATGTCTTGAGTGAAGACTGCCGTTGTTAAGACAGAGAAGTCTGACAGCATGGATGACAGCATGGAGGCACTGTTTGAACAAATGGCACAAGTTAATGTGCAACATAAGACTGCTGTGGTTGAGACAGATAAGTCCGGCAGTATGAGGGAGCTCGTTGAGTACCTGGTATAGGCCCAGCAGAGCCTGCAGCGGAGCATGGAGCGGCAGTACCTGCAGCACCAGCAGGAGTATGACCAGTTGTTGGAGCAGATTGCAGCTCTTAGCACCTCGTCCCAGAGGAATGTTGTGAAGGCACCTGCGTTGCCTGTAGTAAAGAAGCGGTTGGAGCCTGACGTCGGCCGTCGTGTCGGCATGGTTGAAGAGGTGATAGTGAACCGCTACACCCGAGCATGTCCTCCTGAGGTACAGCCAGAGGTCGGACAAGGAGACCACCAGGACGCCAATCGTCTGGTCAGCCTGATGGAGAAGGCCTTCGCCAGCAAAGACTGTCTCCGTGACCAGCCGTCTGAGAGGTCGTCACTTCAGAGTTCCCGGACGCTGAACTCTCGCGGTAAGAGCGTTCCAGCTGTTGGGGACATGGGGTATGCTGATAAGCGGGTTCAGGCCCGAGGGGACATGTGGGTGGAGAGGTGTGATGGACAGTGTTGGAGATGTCGTGAAATTGCAGCCAACTGTCCAATAGAGGGGGAGCCTATGTATTGTGATGTTGGCAGATCCCTCTCTCCCTGCGCAGAGCCTGTGTGTGTGTCCACCTCAGCCGAAGAGACTGGACCACAGGTGTCCCCGGTGGTTGTAAATGACTGCCCAGCACAGGCCCTCTTGGACTCAGAGAGTCCAGTGACTTCCGTATGTGACAGCCTGATTGATAGGGACTTCATCCCCGATAAGCACCTGAGTGTGGTGTGCATCCATGGAGACACCAAAGTCTACCCAGAGACTGCCGTGGACTTGGTCCCTAAACTCGGGGAGGTTTCATATGAAGTGGGGGTAGTGAAGAGCCTGGTGCACCCCGTCATATTGGGTAATGACTTTCCCCGATCTAAGGATCTCTGGGGAAAAATGTTTCTGATGGACAGTGTGATGAAGCTCCTACTGAGGGTGCGCAGTCCCGAGGGGCGGAACACAATGCTAGTGGGACGTTAAACTTATGTGATAATGATGATGATGATGATGACCATGATAATGCTGATGCTGATATTGATAATAATGATGACCGTGATAGTAATGAAATTCCTTTGCAGGTGATGTTGGGAGACGAGGATGGTGGTTCTCGGGAACCGAGTGTCCCTGACTTGCCTGTGTCCTGTGACAATTTTGAGAGTGAGCAGTGGCGAGACCCCACTCTTAAAACGGCACAGGAAAATATGATTGTTCTAAATGAGGTTTCCCAGGAGCCTGGCTCTGAGGAGAGGTTTCCTCATGCTGCCATGGACAATAGCCTATTGTATAGGGACACTGAGGTCCAGGGAGAGGTCGTGAGTCAGCTCCTAGTACCTGAACTATATAGAAGTATAGTGCTGGGGTTGTCACATAGTCACATACTTGAGGGACCAGATGGTGCAGTTAATGTTGTGGATGACATGTTAACTAAGGTTCCAGATCAGGATGTGAATGAGAATGAATTGTATACCCCTGAAAGTGAGAATGAGAATGAGAAAGTAGATGTGCTAAAGAAAGTTCAAGGGGAATTAGAGAAAGGTGAAAAACCCCCTTTACCTCCTGTGATAGTTGGTGACACATGGTCAGTGCACCAGGGACAGGAGGTACGTGAGTTTATGAAGAAGAGTCAGCAGAAGTGTTCTGATGTGCCGGGTCGTACTTCTCTGGCCAGGCACTATATCGAAACTGAGCCCGGCCCTAAGGTCAAGATGAAACCGTGCAGGATACCCGAGGCCCGCAGAGAGTATAGGCCTGGGAGGGTACAGGGTAGTGCGGATGCTTCAGATGAAGAGAAAGTTGATGTTGGCTATGACTCAGGTGACGATACAAATGACAGTGGTGAAGATGAAGCTGATGAGGGCCATGACTGGTCCAGAGTTCACTGTCTCTGTTGGATTGTTGACCAGCCCTCCGGTCTGGATGACCAGCCCTCCGGTCTGGAGAAGAGGGAGGGGATATGTGAGACAGTGAAGGAATATGTGTTGAATGGGGTGTACATTTCACCTAGGTACTGTGTTGTATGGTATAAGGGAAATGTGTGGCTTTGTAAACCTAGTGGTAGAGAAAGGTCACTACACCTCACATTCAACACACACTTGCAGCTCAGGCCTGAAATCACTCAGGTCTTAATTAGGAGACCAGAAGTAGGTGTCTGCAAACACAATCAGCGAGCTGGCTTAGTCTGGACACAGGAAGGTGTCCCGGCACAAGAAGCAGTCTCCAAGAGTGGAGCTGGCTTAGCCTGGACACAGGAAGGTGTCCCGGCACAAGAAGCAGTCTCCAGGAGTGGGAGCACGCTCAGTCTGGACACAGGAAGGTGTCCCGGCACAAGAAGCGTCTCCAGGAGTGTGAGCTATCTCAGTCTGGGTGCAGGAGGTACCCCGGACACAGAAATAGTCTCAGTGAGAATCCGTGCGAATAGCGGCTGAATAGGAGTGGATCTCTCTCAAGTCTGGACGCTGAAGGGGCCTTCAGACACAAGGAGGAGTATCTGTGAAGCTCCATACTGGTAACATATATCATGTGTGTTGTTTTGGGCACAGACTGGTAGAGTCTGGACCCGGAGAGACAGGGAAATCGATCTATGTGTAATTAGTGGCTAGACAAGCCCAGGTTTTCTGTTTATGATTTATTTTTATCTGTTTGCTGTGGACTTTAATAAAGCTGGTTGCGGCCAGTTTTCACCAGAACTGCTGTCTGAATGAACTGTTTTCGTGCCATTCTGTCTACCCAGACAGCGATCATAGAGCTATACCCCCTGGAAATGTTACAATGTCTTATGACGCAGACTAACATTCACGGTGCGCATCGTTCATCATCACAAGCGTACCGACAACACAAAGGCGTTGTCATGACTGCTTTACTCAGTAAACATGCACCTATGATGAAACATACACGCATGTGCCCTATTACATAACAAGCTACAAGAAAAACGAGTGTGAGGTGTGACACAGCTGTTTTGTTAAGGTACAGTATTATATCGACATTGTACAGATGTCGCTATTCAGTCTGATAAATATATATCATTCACGTATTCTATCAGTTGTCGTTCTTTCAGCACCACTTACAGGTATATATTTTGCTATTGTGACTATGCACTATTGACTTTACCAAGGTAATGCATGATTTTTGGTAGCGATTATCATGTTTACATGAAGGACCTTTATGATATGGGCTGTTAACTTTCTAATCAAATATGTATTTTTTAAAATGACACAAATAAGTAATGTTGAAGAGGACTATTCCTACATGCATTGTTTGCACAATATTACAGGTGTACATCACGTCCCTTAATCAACATTGGATTATTATATTTACTTGTATGCTTTTATTTCAAAGGCAAGAACACTGAAGTATAACCTTCGCACTGCAGCAGTTGTCAAAGTTCAACCCACATTATGCACTTCCAACATTGCAGCATTTGAGTCATCATGATGTGAGTTGGATTTGTCTAAGCTATGGAGTGACAAGGTTGACCATCAGTATCCTATAGCATAAGTAGGCTTTTGTGTTTGCATTTGTTTTCGACATGTGCATATCTGTAATAATATGTCACAATTATTTTGTTACAGATTTGTGACAAAGACTAATCATTTTATGGTTTGAAAGTTGACGTTTCAAATGTTTACAGCTTAGAAATCAGGGTGTAGCCTCATATCTATGTGTAGCACTAGACACTTTGAGATGTCATGTTTTTTTCACCATGATTAGGTAGCTAGCAGTAATTTTTGCCGGACACACAGCAGGGGAACAGCAGGCGTTACTGAACCCCACAAACACATCAGCGATTGTTTTCATCTGTGCATCTAACACTTCTGAGCAGCAACTGGCGCTGTTGAAGCCCAGGGTCAAGGAGGGTGTAGGCAGAGGCCTAGTATGAGACGTTTGAAGTTGAAGTTGTAGTTAGCAGCAGTAATTTTTGCCAGACACACAGCAGGGGAACAGCAGGCGTTACTGAACCCCACAAACACATCAGCGATTGTTTTCATCTGTGCATCTAACACTTCTGAGCAGCAACTGGCGCTGTTGAACCCCAGGGTCAAGGAGGGTGTAGGCAGAGGCCTAGTATGAGACGTTTGAAGTTGAAGTTGTAGTTAGCAGCAGTAATTTTTGCCAGACACACAGAAGGGGAACAGCAGGCGTTACTGAACCCCACAAACACATCAGCGATTGTTTTCATCTGTGCATCTAACACTTCTGAGCAGCAACTGGCGCTGTTGAAGCCCAGGGTCAAGGAGGGTGTAGGCAGAGGCCTAGTATGAGACGTTTGAAGTTGAAGTTGTAGTTAGCAGCAGTAATTTTTGCCAGACACACAGCAGGGGAACAGCAGGCGTTACTGAACCCCACAAACACATCAGCGATTGTTTTCATCTGTGCATCTAACACTTCTGAGCAGCAACTGGCGCTGTTGAAGCCCAGGGTCAAGGAGGGTGTAGGCAGAGGCCTAGTATGAGACGTTTGAAGTTGAAGTTGTAGTTAGCAGCAGTAATTTTTGCCAGACACACAGCAGGGGAACAGCAGGCGTTACTGAACCCCACAAACACATCAGCGATTGTTTTCATCTGTGCATCTAACACTTCTGAGCAGCAACTGGCGCTGTTGAAGCCCAGGGTCAAGGAGGGTGTAGGCACAAAATATTGAGTTATTGCCTTGTTACGTGGCCATTGCAAATGTATGTACTTCAAACAAGAATAAATGAAGTTTTACTAGGACAATAAAATGATGAATTTCAATTCCAAGAATAGAAAAATATTTATACTTGAGAGTCCTCTGTGGTTGATACCGTTTAATGGCTAACTGAAAATATGGTAACAAATTCAAAGCTTTCGAGACTACTCAGGTCTCTTCATCAGTCTAAGACTAAAAAAAAAAATGAAGAATCACATATTTCTACACACAACAGGACACAGGAATAGGTAAGACAAGTGAGGGAGGGACAAGTGAGGGGAGACCGGCCAAAAATGAGAACAAGGATGAATTATCAGCGCCACACGATAAGTCAAAAAATTATGGATTTACCTGTGGCAAAACACTTTTGTATGCCCGGTCATAGCATGATGGATATGGAATTACTGGTATTAAAATATAACTTCAAATATGAGAAAGATACAAAGGTTTCAGAATATAAGCTCATCATGACCTTTGACACTGTTAGTGATGGAATGAATAGATCACACGGATTTATGTCATTCTATATCAATTAAGAAATCTGCGTCTCTGCCCTTCCAGGGGCATGAAAACACAAAACCAGACCCCAATCAGAGGGCAATAAAACTTTCTATCCTTATCTAGGAACTGTTCCAATATTTATGTTCATCCCTCTGTGATAATGACAGTTCTGCTACACGTCACTTACTTGTCTTACCTATTGCACTATTCCTGTGTCCTGTTGTGTATAGAAATATGTGATGCTTCATTTTTTGTTTTAGTCTTTGCCTGATGAAGAGACGTGAGTAGCCTCGAAAGCTTGCAATTTGTTACCATCTTTTCAGTTATCCATTCAAAGGTATCAACCACTGTGGACTCTCAAGTCTAAATATTTTTCTATCTAATGGCTAACACGGTACGAAGATACACATGTTTCCTAACTTCAAGAATAAAAATAAAAACACTGCAAATATAAACGCATATATGCACATGCCAACAAGAAATGGAACAACACACCACCCAAAAAATTGGTTACAAAATATAGTGTTGTAAATTTAACAATAAAAGTCCATTTTTGTATTTATGAATAATGCTTAAGGAACGCTATGTTAAACCATAACATAGTGAAGACAATGGATTTTGTAATCGTCACTCATCATCATCATCATTGCAATTTAGATGTGACAGTCACAGACATTTCAATTATTTAAGTTAATAAAATCGCTACTTTGTACAGCATGTATGACATGTCCAGCATGGACTCATCAATGTGATGACACAATAATGTACGATAAAAAATAACCATTTAAAAAAACATAATGCATTGTCACAATTTAAGTGTGTGCCTGCAAGTGTAGGTGAAAGAAAGGCTACGGATAGCAAAGGTATATTCTATGTCTGTATCAGACAGTGGACAGCCTCTGATGGGTAATGGCGATGTTATACTGTACGTCAATAAAGTCTGCGGCTGCAATCATGCATTTTTTGCTTGGACAGTGTTGAAGAGGGTAAAAGCATGTCTGGTTGCGCAAGGCTTTATCCGTCAACACTACCTTCCTACTGTCACGCGTAGGGTAGGGTAGCGTGTGTCAATTAGATGACTCTATAAAATGTGACGTTACGCAGCGTTATTGCGCCCTAGGGACGCCAAAAATACGACAGCAGTAATCATTTACTGTCTAATACTCCACCTATGACCAACAAAAAAAGACCGTTCCCTCTTTAACAATCTACAAGACTAACAAGCATAATGGTTGACGCAGACTTTATTGAGGTACAGTATTACATCGACATTGTCCATGAGTAACTATGCACTGTGATACCTATATACCATTATTAATTTATATCTGTTGTGGTTGTTTCAACAGCACTTGCAGGTATAACTAGTACTACCTATTGTCAGTATGCATGATGCACTTTCTAGATGTAATAATTTATTATTGCACATTATTACCAGGTTTAGATGCTGGCCATTTCATATATGGTGTGTGAAGTTACAGTTGGCATCAGTATGTGTATTTTATAATGTCTGTCATAAATAAAACTTGTGATGATGATGATGAGGATTTTATGATTCGTACATCCATTGACTGCATTATCTTACAGGTACAGATAAAGTTCCTTAAAAAGCATTAATTAATAAGTATGAAATGTACTTTTATGCATTAATTTCAAAAAGTGAACACTATGTTTTAGTTTTTGTTACCATTTCTAATAGACATGTGCAGATATGCGCTGTGATGACAAATTATTATTTGTCCATATTTGTCATAAAAATTTATCATTCTAGGCCTGGAAAACTTCACAATTTCATGTTTTAAGCATAACAATCAGGGTGACGGCTCTTCCCTATTTGGAGCATGTTCGACATGGGTTTTTCTGTGCATGTGTAGGGAACAGGAGACATGGATAACGTTGCGAACCAGTTATTTAATCTGAAAACGGACAGACAAATTCTGGTGAGATCCATGCCTTGTTCATTTTCAGAAAAGTAAGCCGGTCTACATTATCGGAGGATAGTCGCATGCGACGGTCTGTTAGTACACCACCTGCGGCACTAAAGACGCGCTCCGATAATACACTGGCAGCAGGGCAAGCCAGCACCTCCAATGCATACTGGCTAAGCTCTGGCCATGTATCCAGCTTAGAGACCCAAAACTTGAATGGGGAAGAGCCATCTGGGAGTACACTGAGAGGGAAAGACATGTAGTCTGTCACCATCTTACGGAAACGTTGCCTCCTGCTGACTGGAGCCGTCTCGGATGGTGTAGACATTGGTGGCGCTGCCACAAAACTTCGCCACATTTGGAACATACTGGTCTTGCCCTGTGCAGATGCGCTGCTTGTGCTCCCTCTTGTTGCAGAGCTGTCTCCACTGCCTCGACGCACAGAGCTGCTTTGTAAAGCAGTAGCAGCAGCAGTGCTCTCGGCTGGAATGGAGAACATTATGGATTGCACCAGTGTGTCTTGGTACTCCCGCATTTTACGCTCCCGGTTCAACGGTGTGATGAGGCTTTGTAAGTTGTCCCGGTAGCGAGGGTCTAGGAGGGTGTACACCCAATAATCAGACGTGGTGAGAATGTGGGCGATGCGGCGGTCGTTTCTCAGGCACTGCAGCATGAAATCAACCATGTGCTGCAGACTCCCAACTGGCCAAGAAACGCTGTCCCCTGCAAGAGGCGTCATCTCTGCCTGCTCTGCATCACCCCACCCTCGCTCTACATACTGACTAGAGCGTTGTGTACCTCCCTCTGGAGCGATGTCTTCCTCCTCCATTGACTCCTCCTCATCCTCCTCACAAAGTGAACACTGCCCAGCCCTTTGTGAGGAACCACGTTGCGCTGACTGTCCAGAAGGTGATGGAATTTGTGACTCCTCATCCTCCACCTCTTCCAAAACCTCATCCCTTAGTGCTTGCAGTGTTTTTTTGAAGCAGGCAGATAAGGGGGACAGTCAGGCTGACTAGTGCATCATCTGCACTCGCCATCCGCGTTGACTCATCAAACGCACGCAAAACGTGGCAGATGTCCTTCATAGAGGCCCACTCAGTAGTGGTGAAGTGTGAACGACGCAAATTGCGAGTTGATTGCGTCTGATGCAGCTGATACTCCATTACTGCTGGCTGCTGCTCACACAACCGCTCCAACATATGTAACGTGGAATTCCACCTGGTGGGTACGTCACATATGATGCGATGTTCAGGAAGGCGAAATCTGCGTTGCAGAGCTGCAATGCGCGATCTGGCCATGCTGGAACGTCGCAAGTAAGCGCACTCTAGGCGGACCTTGTGCAGCAGCAGTGCATCAAGATCCGGATAGTCCCTCAAAAAACTCTGCACGACCAAGTTGAGCACATGTGCCAGACATGGTATGTGAGTGAGGTTGCCAAGGCCCAGAGCTGCCACCAGATTTCGGCCATTGTCACACACTACCAAGCCTGGCTGGAGATTCGCTGGCAAAAACCACACGTCGCTCTCCTGCTTGATGGCATTCCAGAGCTCCTGCGCTGTGTGGCTTTGATTCCCCATGTAAATTAATTTCAGGACGGCCTGTTGACGTTTGGCCACGGCTGTGCTCATATCGGTCGCATCAGGTAAGCGTTCACGGGTCCATGTGGAGGTAGACCGTGACGGCTCCTGCAGCGATGATTCTGAGGAACTGGAGTAGGAGGAGGAGTCAATGTGGACAGACTTGATTCCTGCAATCCTTGGAGTTGGCAGAACACGTACAGCGCCACTCGCAAGATCTGTACCCGGCTCCACAACATTGACCCAATGGGCAGTGAGGGAAAGGTATCGTCCCTGGCCATGGGTACTGGTCCACGCATCGGTGGTCAGGTGGACCTTGCTACTGACGGCGTTTAGTAGCGCATGTTTAATTTTTCCCTCGACATGCTTTTGCAGAACAGGGATGGCTTGCCTGCTGAAATAAAATCGGCTGGGCACATTGTATTGTGGGACTGCCAATGCCATTAAGTCACGGAAACTGTCAGTCTCCACCAGCCTGAATGACAGCATTTCAAGGGACAGGAGTTTTGCAATGCCAGCATTCAGAGCCTGTGCTCGTGGATGGTTTGCCGAGTATGGCCGTCTTTTATCCCATGCCTGTGCTACCGATGGCTGTTTTGTGGCCTGGGAGTGTGAGGATGACAGGGAACTTGCAGCTGTGGGTGGAATAACACTGGGTCTCTGGACAACAGTGACAGAGGTTCTTCCATGGCGATCCTGTGAGGAAGCCGAACCAGCTGTGTGTGAGCTGGAGGAAGAGGCTCCAACACGAGCTGAAGATGTAGGTGCTGCTGTAGGTTGGCCTACATCTCCAGTGTGTCTTTGTAACTCAACCACGTGCTTTGTCCGTACATGTTTCCACATATTTGTGGTATTGAGGTTACTGATATTTTTACCTCTTTTAACTTTTTGATTACACAGCTTGCATTTGACATAGCAAATATCATCTGCAAGTGTGTCAAAAAGGACCACGCAGTGCAAGTCCTGGGAGCGCCCGGTTTGGCTGTTGGAAGAGAACTGCTACGAACGGGTGCCAAACTGGAGGCTACAGGCAACCAAGTCTGCAGCCTACCTCTCCCTACTGTTTGGACCGTTGGGGCAATCTCTTCCTCAGAGCTGCTACCACCACCTTCCTGTTCCTCACGCCATGTTGGGTCTTGGACCTCATCATCTCCACTACCCTCTTTTAACACCTGCTGCTGTTGGGTGGTCTGGCCAGCACCTTGCTCAACAGAAAATGGCACCTGAGTCTCATCATCATCAGATGCGTTCTGCGGTGTGCTGACCATCGGCACTGGCTCACCCGCCTCTTCACATTCAGAGAGACACAGCTGTTGCGCATCACTGTATACTGCCTCTTCTTCACATTCCAGAATGCTGCTTGGCTGGGCCCCTGTTTGCAAGCCAACAGATTCTGAGAACAGAAGCAGAGACTCAGCTGGCTCCAGTTCAGAACTCTCTGACTGCCTGGGCAATTTGGCAGGCGGTGAAGAGACAGATGGTTGTTCAACAGTGCTGTGGTCCTGAGAGGAGGTGGAAGGAATTGAAGTCGATGCATTGGCTGCCATCCAACCAACAACGGCTTCAATTTGTTTTTCCCGCAGCAGGGGGGTACGCTGAGCTCCTACAAAAGTGCGCATAAAGGAACGCTCACGGGGAAAACTGGTGGATGCTGTGTCACTGGGTGCGGCAGCAGCCACAGAATCCCCACGTCCTCTCCCTGCTGAAACTCCACGGCCACGACCACGTGCCTTGCTCCCTGCCTTCTTCATCTTGGTAGATTGATAAAGAAAGTCAGAAAAGTTATAAGGCCTAAGTGTGGTTATTCCTCAGAGACTGCAGTGAACACTGCAGACAACTGTTCAGTAGCTGTGAAAGGCCCCTTTGTGTACTTCTATAGTGTTTGCAACCAATGTACTGTATACGGATGGAAGCGCGTCATACTAATAGATTAGATTTTTTTCAAATATAATGGAGCAGCACCAATTAGAGAAAAATGTGAAGGATGAGGCAGTGACACACGCTCAGCAGACTACAACCAGCAGTGGTTGAAGAACTAACTGGAGCGTAATCTGCACTCAAAAAATGAAAAGCTCACAGACTACAGTGAACACTGAAACACAACTGTCCACAATCTGTGAAAGGCTACTCCTTTGTCTACTTCTATAGTGTTTGCAACCAATGTATTGTATACGGATGGAAGCGCGTCACACTAATAGATTAGATTTTTTTTAAATATAATGGAGCTGCACCAATTCCACAAAATCAAATAAAAAAAAAGAGTCAGTGAGTGACACGTGCAGATGCCTACAAACAGCGGTGGATGCAGAGCAAACTGCAGCGTCCCCTTCACTCTCACACACACCTTGCACAGAGCTGTTTAAACAACACTGGCAAAAGGAAGCTTTACACAGTGGTTGGTAAACTAGCCTGTCTAAAGCACAGTAGAGTACACAAAATCGCTATGTCTAACTGTCCCTCAGAGTCAGCACAGCAGCGTTCTGTCCCTAACTGAGTTCACAGCACAGTGAGCTAAAATGGAGGCGGCGCCTTTTATAGTGCATTCTGACATCATTTCAGCAGCCAATCACAGCCATGCCATTAGTTAAGATGACCGCAGCATTACAGGATGTGCCCACACTTCATAAGATTCCTCATTGGCTGACTAAAATCACATTGCCTCTCAAAGAATTATGGGAACTTCCGAGGAGATTTCGCTAATAGGACCTGGATCCCTCCTGATGCGCGATTTTCGCCCTGCTTCTTCGGGGGGCGTGTTTTATATTGAATTTTTGGTCACTTCAATTTATCTTTGTATCCTAAGTCATTGATTGATAGGATATACAAAAAGTAAGGTGGTATGTTCACTACAATGGCAGTTTGCAATTTTGACTACTGCTTGTTTCTGGAAAACATCCATGGAGTCAAAATTGTCACTACACTTGTTGATAAATGGGAGTATAATTTCCAAAATTGGGTCACTTGAGAGGGGATTCTGCTCTTCTAGCACTTAGGGGCTCTGTATATGGAGTGTGCAAACGGTTCTAGCGCTATGTGCCTCCTGAGTCTCGCTGTGTGGCTAAGCAGTACTGTACAGGGTTATTTCCACATTCAGCAGAAATTGTGGAACAAATTTTGGTTCCATTTTACTCATTTCCCAGTGTGAAAATTTAAAATCTGAGACTAAAACAAAATTTTGTTGGTAAAGATGTAACTATTTTTTTCTTCACAGCCCAATGGTATAAAATTCTGTGATCCACCTGTGGTGTCAATATGATCACTGCACTCCAAGATGAGTTAATTGAGGTGCAGTTTGTAAAATGGGGTCTCTTATGGGGGGTTCTGCCAATGTGACATGGCACCCTCAAACCAGTCCAGCAAAATCTGAACTCTAATATGGCGCTTCTTCCCTTCTGAGCTGTGCACTGTGCCTCTAAAATATTTTACGACCACATATAATAGTATCTGCGTACCCTGGAGAAATTGCACACCAAATTTTCTGATCCATTTTCTCCTGATATCCTTGTGAAAATGAAAAAAATTGGTGCTACACTATTTTTAGGTGAAAAAATATTTTTTCTTTTCCACAGATCAACGTTGTAAAACTCTGTGAAGTATCTGTGGGTTCAAGGTGCTCACGACACATCTACATAGATTCCTTGAGGGGTCTAGTTTCCAAAATGGGGTCACTTGTAGGGGTTTTCCACTGTTAGGGCTCTCCAAATGCGACATGACAACGGCAGACTATTCCACCAAAATTTGCATTCCAAAATGTCACTGCTTTTCTGTTACAGGAAAGATGTGTATCTTCGTACCATGTTAGCCAGTAGATAGAAAAATATTTAGACTTGAGAGTCCTCAGTGGTTGATACCTTTTAATGGCTAACTGAAAAGATGGTAACAAATTGCAAGCTTTCGAGACTACTCAGGGCTCTTCATCAGGCAAAGACTAAAACAAAAGCTGAAGAATCACATATTTATACACAACACAGCACAGAAATAATGCAATAAGATAAGACAAGTGACGTGAAGCAGAACTGTCATCATGGCAGAGGGATGAACATAAATATTGGAACAGTTCATAGATAAGGAGTGTGAAAGTTTTATTGCCCTCTGATTGGAGTCTGCTGTTGTGTTTTGATGCCCCTAGAAGGTCAGAGAAGCAGATTCCTTAATTGATGTAGAAGGACATGAATCCTTGGGATATATTCATTCCAGCACTAAGAGTGTCAAAGGTCATCATGAGCTTATATTCCCAAACCTTTCTATCTCTCTCAGATTTAAAGTTAGATTTTAATACAAGTAATTTCATGTCCATCATGCTATGACTGAGCATACAAAAGTGTTTTGCCACAGGTAGATCTGCTTCTCTGACCTTCTAGGGGCATCAAAACACAATAGCAGACTCCAATCAGAGGGCAATAAAACTTTCACACTCCTTAGCTATCAACTGTTCCAATATTTATGTTCATCCCTCTGCCATAATGACAGTTCTGCTTCACGTCACTTGTCTTATCTTATTGCATTATTTCTGTGCTGTGTTGTGTATAAATATGTGATTCTTCAGCTTTTGTTTTAGTCTTTGCCTGATGAAGAGACCTGAGTAGTCTCGAAAGCTTGCAATTTTTTACTGCTTTTCTGAGCATTTTCTAGCACCCAAACAGTAAGAGTGAGGAGAAATTGGAACCCAACGTTTGTTTCACAATTTTTCCTGTTACCTTTTTTTATTTTTTCACAGCTCTACGTTATAAACTTTTTTTTAGCAACTGGGGGTTCAAGGTGCTCAGCAAACATCTAGATAAGTTCCCTGAGGGGTCTAGTTTCCAAAATGGTGTCACATGTGGGGGGTTTCCACTATTTAGGCGCATTAGGAGCTCTCCAAACACGACATGGCAACTGCTAATTATTCCTGCAAATTTTGCATTCAAAAAGTCAAATGGCTTTCCTTCCCTTCTGTGCCCTGGCATGAGCCCAAACAGTAGTTTTCTCCCACATATGGGTTATTGACATGCTCAGGAGAAATTGCACAACAACCCTTGAGGTCCATTTTTTCCTGTTAATGTTGTGAAAATAAAAAAAAAATGGGTCTAAAGTAAAATTTTGGTGGAAAAAAAGATGTTTTTCTTCCTTTTTTAAGGGATGCACCAGGACTAGCTGAGCCCACTCTCCCTTGCCCGTGTTTGTTCGTCCCTTGCGAGCTGGTAGACTTTCTGTGTAATGCTGCTATGCCTGTTAGATGTTATGTGTAGTATAAGCTTGTTATGCTGTGTAATTACTGTATATATATAGATTGTATTGTATATACAGGGAAAGTGTAATAATTGGATTAGCCCACTAGAAGGGGGCATTGTAGGATAGCAATAAGAATAGGATAGGAACTAGTTAAGCTAGGAGGGGCCAACTGGGGTAAGCTAGAAGGATTTCCTGCATTTAGTCAGTAGGGCCTGGGAGCCCGGACAGGGCAGTTGTGCCACGCAACATTTAACAAAAAGGAGCCCAGCTCGTTCAGGGCCTAAGAGCAACGGCCAACGGTACGGCAAAGGTATACAGGGCAGCTTCAACATGGTTACAGTCAGCTGCGTGGGAAGACGCCTGAATTTCTGGGGCGAAATGGACAGGGAATCCCTAAAGGTAGTCAGACTGGTCAGACAGAATGCTGCGGTACAAGAGGCAACGGTACGACCCTTCGGTATTTCTAAAGAAGTGAGGGACAGCACAAGGAAAGATAATGATAAGCTTGGTGAAGAATCTTTTGTGGACTGGATGAGCTGTGTAAAGAACTGAGTAAAGTTGATTGTTTAGAAAAGGATTTGGACTGTCTGTCTTTGCCTGGTATTTGAAAGATGAAATCTCTGGCAGTCCAGAGAGGACTGTGATGGACAGAAGAGTGGACTAAAAGGTACGCTACAGCAGGGACATTGTATTTCTATGGCAGGAGGCCAGGGTACGACAAAGCAGCCACCATTAGCCACGACTACTCCCTTGGCCCCATTACTCTTGGTGTAGTACGGCAGGATCCAGAAACCTTGCAATGTGGAGATGCAGTTAATGTGATAAAGAAGCGTGCCTTGAATGTGACATTTCCTGAGATGTGAAGATGTCTTTGTGACAACTACTTTGGATGTGATAAAACAATGTGCTTTGAATGTGACAAAGATGGCGACTGTGGACATGGTGGAAAATGGCGCGGAGGTCGAGGACAACTTCAACCCCACCCCTTGTGGGCATCCTGACCTGGAAATGGCACAAAATTCTCTTGGCCACAGACAGTGGTCCAAGCCTGCGATGTGTTCCCAGACAAGCGTTGTCCGCCCATGGTGGGAGCGATGGAAGAGAAGAGCATCACCCCTTAAAGTGTATCCCTGCAGAACGGGTGGGGTCTAGAAGAAAACCCTGTGAGCAGCTGCGTGGTGCCATTGTGAGACACGGTACTGATGGACCACTCATGCACCCGTGCTGCAGCAGCGAAGGCCGCATCGAATGGAGATGGCAACAGATGGAGAAGACCCGACCCTGAAAGTTGGGAGGACTCACCGACGACTGCTGGTCCATCAGGGTTCCTGTGCCTGCGGAGGAGCGGAGCTGGCGGCCGGCGGAGCCGGAGTGTCATTGGGAACTGGAGGAGGCCAGTGAGCTGGAAGCCAAACCTGCCCTGGAGGAGCCTGAGCCTGAAGTGGAGGAATCGGAGGGCACAGCAGCTGGGGCGGAAGGATCTGAAGGTTGCGGAGCGATCACGGCTGGGATGCTGGAGCAGAAAGTGGTGAGTTTCAGTCCCAGTCTTCAGAACCTAGACCCATGCCCGTCCACGGACCTGTCCCTCGGCCCATGACGTTATCATCTGGAAGCGGAGGGTACCTTCCTCATCCCCGGCCAGGCCACATGGATCGCGGGGCTAATTGAATGAAAGAAACAGTGGGAGAAAGGTGTGGGCGGAGCTGTGCCAACCAGGCAGGGGTGCTATAACTGAATGGCGTACCTGCGGGCAGCTAGTATATACCAACTCGGATCACGAATATGGCTTCATCCATGAGGCGGGCACCAATGCAAAAGTCTGCGTAAATGCCGCCTCGGTTAAATATGGATGACCACTGAGGGAAAGAGATTGGGTCTCCTTTTTCAAAGAGGGCAGCCCTCGGGGGTATTATACCGTGGCCGTCAGCCTGTGTTCGGAGGAAGACATGGAACTGTGCATGGGCTCGGAACAAGCGCAGTCGGCCCCCTGTTCTCTGGTCCCTGAACGACAAAGGCCCACCTTGTCCCTGTCATCGCGGCAGGAGGATATGACACCCTGCGGCTGCAGGATCGTCTGCTGGAGCACGGGCACGGAGCCCGATGTGGGATAGAGTGGCACTGGACGTGTGCCGCTAAGACAACAAGTGACATTGCTCCATTGAAACAGTTATGCTTGTTGCATCAGAATTAATAAGGAATGGGACTGTTCCGTGTCCCTGTGGGCAAGGGCGCCCAGTAGCACCGGAGTCAGGTGCAGTGTGGCCGGTACGGGCCGCGGTGGAACGTTGTAAAGTGTTATTTTCTTTCCCTCTCCCCAAGTTTTGTTGCGCCTCTCCATGTGTCAGAGTTGATCTTCGTGTGTGAATAAGGGCAGACAAAAGGACTGGGTCCCAACCAGTGGACACCAGTCTTGAGAAGTTTTTAAATACAATTTCCAGCTCAGGAGAGAGAGGCAACACCTCTGCTTGCACAGAATGCAAAAATACATTTGCCCCCAGGAAGAAGCTCTCGCGGAATGCGCGTCGGGGTCAGGAGGTTCAGCGTGTCACTTGGCATTGCTTCGTTATGAGCAGCGCAGACCCAGGTAACAAGTATATGATATGGGATATTGGACCGTTCTTTAAAATGTAGATTGCAGTGACACACTGACGGCATTTTGGCGCACATTGATCCTCACAGGAACATAGCTCTGCCACTGTTTTCCCTCTCAGTGCACAGCATTAGCATTACACCTTTCTTTGCACGTGCACCTTAAATACTGCTGGCTAGTACATGCAGACTGAGTCCATGGTTCAGTTCATGATTTTGTGTCTGGGTAGATGATAATATGGATCAGTCTGTTTATACATATATGGATGTATTTTGTGCAGATATAGGGCGGCAGCTGTGTTGAGGATTATTATAATAGTCGGTGTTTCATTACTGCATGTCTTTAACTGTCCTGAGATTGCTGATTTGTCATGTATTCTACCTTGCATATGTACTCCCCTGTGTATTTTTGCTCACTATTCCAGCTGACCTCTTTATGTTTGGTTTGAGGCACCTTATTTTATTAATCATTTGTGTATGTATCATATGTATTTTAGAGTTGTATAACCCCTTAATGACCAAGCCATTTTGTAGGTTAATGACCAGGCCAAAATTTTTACATTTCTGACCACTGTCACTTTATGTGCTTATAACTCTGGAAAGTTTCAACGGATCTTGGCGATTCTGAGATTGTTGTCTCATGACATATTGTACTTCATGATAGTGGTAAAATTTCTACGATATAACTTGCATTTATTTATGAAAAAAACAGAAATATGGCGAAAATTTTGAAAATTTTGCAATTTTCAAACTTTTAATTTTTATGCCCTTAAATCAGAGATATGTCACAAAAATAGTTAATAAATTACATTTCCTACATGTCTACTTTACATCAGCACAATTTTGGAACCAAAATTTTTTGTTAGGAAGTTATAACTGTTAAAAGTTGACCAGCGATTTCTCATTTTTCCAACAAAATTTACCAAACCATTTTTTTAGGGACCACCTCACATTTGAAGTGACTTTGAGGGGTCAATATGACAGAAAATACCCAAAAGTGACACCATTCTAAAAACTGCACCCCTCAAGGTCTTCAAAGCCACATTCAAGAAGTTTATTAACCCTTTAGGTACTTCACAAGAATTGAAGCAATGTGGAAGGAAAAAAATGAACATTAAACTTTTTTTCCCCAAAATTTTTCTTTCGACACAATTTTTTTTATTTTGTCAAGGGTATCAGAAGAAAATGAACCACAATATTTGTTGTACAATTTCTCCTGAGTACACCGATACCCCATGTGTGGGGGAAAACCAATCTTTAGGCGCACGGCAGTGCTCAGAAGGGAAGGAGCATCATTTGAGGTTTGTCAAATTGGCAGGAATCGAGAGCGGACACCATGTCGCGTTTGGAGAGCCCCTGATGTACCTAAACAGTGGAAACCCCCCATAAGTGACCCCATTTTGGAAACTAGACCCCCCAAGGTACATATCTAAATGTGTGGTGAGCACTTTGAGCCCCCAAGGGCTTCATAGAAGTGTTAACGTAGAGCCGTAAAATTAAAAAATCATAATTTTTCCACAAAAATGATCTTTTCACCCCCAATTTTTATTTTCCAAAGGATAAAAGGACCCCAAAAGTTATTGTGCAATTTGTCCGGAGTACGCTGATATCCCATATGTGGGGGTAAACCACTATTTTGATGCATGGCAGAGCTCGGAAGGGAAGGAGCACTGTTTTCGAATGCAGACTTTGATGGAATGGTCTGCGGGTGTCATGTCGCATTTGGAGAGCCCCTGATGTGCCTAAACAGAAACCCCCCACAAGTGACCCCATTTTGGAAACTAGACCCCCCAAGGAACTTATCTAGATGTGTTGTGAGCACTTTGAACCCCCAAGTGCTTCACAGAAGTTTATAACGTAGAGCCGTGAAAATAAAAAAAAATCATATTTTCTTCCACAAAAATTATCTTTTTGCCCCCAAATTTTTATTTTTATAAGGGTAACAGGAGAAATAGGACCTCAAAAGTTGATGTGCAATTTGTCCTGAGTACGCTGATACCCCATAAAGGTGAAGAATTGGTTTTATTTTTTACGCCGTTCCTCGTGCGGTATTAATGAGTAGGCGACTTTGTTTTTCGGGTCGGTGCGATAACAGCGATACCAGATTTACATCCTTTTTTCATGTTTAGCTTCTGTCACGCACTAAAGGACATTTTTTTTGGAAGAATTTTTTGTAAGATATTTTTGCATCGCCGTATTTTGAGAGCTATAATTTTTCCATATTTCGGCCGACAGAGTTGTCTGCAGGCTTATTTTTTGCGGGACGAGCTGACGTTTTTATTGGTACCATATTCGGGCACATAACGTTTTTTGATCTCTTCCTATTCCGATTTTTGTGGAAGCAGAATGAACAAAAACCAGCAATTCAGGAATTGTTTTTTTTTCTTTTTTCCCCCATTCCGAGTGTGGTAAAATTGATAAATGAGCTTTATTCTTTGGGTCACTACGATTACAGCGATACCTCATTTATATATTTTTTTATGTTTTGGCGTTTTTTACACAATAAAAAATTTTATAGAAAAAATAATTATTTTTGCATCAGTTTATTTCGCGAACTATAATTTTTTTATTTTTTCGCTGATGCTGTATAGCAGCTTGTTTTTTGCGGGACAAGATGATGTTTTCAGCGGTACCATGTGTATTTATATCCGTCTTTTTGATCGCGTGTTATTGCACTTTTTCCAAGCCGTATGATAATACCGCTTGTAAAAAGTATATATTTGTAACCCAAACACAAAGGTCAATTATAGGCCCTTCCTACAATATATATATCCAAAAAGAAAGGATAATGGGCAATTTAAATGC
The DNA here is from genome assembly GCA_033576555.1 of Oophaga sylvatica. Classification (NCBI taxonomy): domain Eukaryota; kingdom Metazoa; phylum Chordata; class Amphibia; order Anura; family Dendrobatidae; genus Oophaga; species Oophaga sylvatica. The sequence continues at coordinate 412,113,045 of JARQOD010000005.1, forward strand.
AAAATATTTATTAAATAACAATACAAAATCACATTAGTAAAAACAAGAAAAGAGACATATAGGTGTATCAGCGCATCTATGCACACTACGCATGGTTCACAGAGAAGGTGTGTATCCAAAGTTATAAAAGTAACAAATACTTGGGCAATACACAGAATATAAATGGACAACACAACCCATATGCATGGCAGTGTGATCTACAAAGGGCCACCAGCATCCATAGGGGCAATCAATGGTTAAACGGCAAAAAATGGGTGAAAATGCCTGTTATTAAATGGCTCCTGATTAGGAGTAAATGACCCACCGCAGAGCACCGTAGTCCATATTGCACACTATCCCAAAACAGTGCAGACAAAGTTGTCCAGTGTTGCACATAGGTTAACAGCCTGCATATATAACGGGTAAAGATATCCCAATCTCCGTGAACAAAAGCATATGAATCAAAGTGCTCAGTGCATATTACCTGGCGCTGTAAGAACCCCGACGCACGTTTCGCATCAGCATCCTCGGGGGGTTGTGTAGAAACTGCGACCTGGTCTCCCTTAAATACCATGTGGGTCCCGGCAATTAAACATACAGACGGTATGGTGGCGCTTCCGGTATCAGCCCCGGGAGCCGGAAGCTACAGAAGCAGCGTCCGACGTCACGAGATCAGCCCACCAGCGACGCGTCAGCTGGAGGGCCGGGCCCATGACGTTGCAAGGACGCGTCTCCATAGCAACCAGCGCCCTGCCCACACCAGGAGCGCACACCGCTGTAAAATGTAATGCTATGTAACCCTGGGATGTAACGCAAGGATGGATATCCCTGCATACTGAAAATGGTAAGAAAATCCAACATTATACCCCCTGAAAACAAATGATTCCAATATACTGGACAGAAATCTGGAGGGCAGGGCCTGTGACGCTGCAAGGAAGTTTCCACAGCAACCAGCATCCCGCCCACACAGGGAGCGCACACCGCTGTAAAATATACGCTGTATAACCCTGGGATATAATATAAAGACGGATATACCTGTGCACACTCAAGGTAGTAAAAAGTCATCAAATGCTGTATCACCTGGAGACAGATAGTTCCAGTATATTGGGCAGATATCTTGCCGTTGTTAACATACATAGAAGGGGTACATAATGGAAAAAATATATAGGACCAATTCAACCTCCTCCTAAACAACCAAAACCCCCATGAATACTGACAAATGTTGAATAAACAATGAAAGGAAAAAACCCAAAAAAAGGGGAGAAAAGGTTATATCCAAAACATAATCAATGAAAACAAAAAGGGGAAAAATTTTTAAATACAATCAGAAAAAATAAAAAATGAGAAAACAGAAGAGGAAAAAGATATGATAAAAGATAATATATCAAATCAAAGTATATTGTTGATTGATAATCCCCTTCCTTATCCATCTTCATTTGTTCATACAGTCCATATAGAGGGATGAATAAATAGTGTCATGTTATATATAGCCGGTTCAAAATTAAGGGAGCCTAAAGTAACAAAAAGAGAGTTAAAATCAACATAAAAAATAAATAAAAAAAAAAAAAACACATCTTGGGACGATAGAAACTACAAAAAGGGAGCAAAACTCAAAACTTCGTTCAAACCCTTGGGTTTGACACAATCTACTCTCATAATCCACTTGGCTTCTAATTGTGATAATTTCTTTTTAAAATTGCCCCCTCTGCCATCTTCAAGGACCCTATCAATTCCACGCACCCTCAGTAGCTTGGCGTCACAGGAATGCGCTACCTTGAAATGTCTGGGAATCGGTTTTAGTGACGAGATATCAGAGATCCCATCCGCCTTGATGATATCACGGACATGTTCACGTACTCTGATCCGCAATTGACGTGATGTGAGTCCGACATAAATTAACCCACATGGACACGATGCATGGTATACCACCCCCACTGTGCTGCATGTGATGTGATGTGTAATCTTGAATTCCTTCTGTCCATCACTAGAATGGAAGGAAAAGCAAGGTTCAAGATTCGCACATGCCGCACAATCTCTGCAAGGGAAAAAAACCCATTTTAAGCCTTTTGATCCAAAGCTCCCCGAGGTGGTAGACTCCCTGTAAAAACTATGCACCAAAAGATCTTTTAAATTTTTTGCCCTTCTATATGTGATAGATGGGTATCCAGTAACATGTTTTGCCAAGGTGGGATCGTTGTTCAAGATAGGCCAAAACTTCAATAATGACTTCTTCATATGGAGGTTCTGTTCATTAAAGATCGAAATAAACCTCACCTGTGTTGTACTGGATTTCCGTTTAGCAGAGTGTAACAGATCTTCACGTCTGGATCTTGATGCCCTTCGCCATCCATATTGGATGGAGCGCTCCGAATATCCACGCTCCCCGAATCTCAGTGCCAACTCTTGTGCTTGCCTTGAAAAGGAAGAGTCACTTGAACATACTCTCCTGGTCCGAAGAAATTGTCCGTTCGGAATACTGTTCTTCAGAGTACGTGGGTGGGCAGATGTTGCATGTAGCAATGAGTTGACAGCCGTTTCCTTCCTATAGATTTCCGTATGTAGTAGGCCCTTTTCATCTTTCCAAATATGTGTTTCCAGGAAGTCCACCGTAGAGCGACTATAATGATATGTAAGCTTAAGATTAATATCATTGTTGTTTAATTCGCCTATAAAGGATAGTAAATCTTCACTCCCCTGCCAAATTGCTAGAACGTCGTCTATATAACGAGCCCAAAATATCATTTTGCTGTTTAATGGTGATGAATTGGAACAGAAAACATCCCTCTCCCACAGCCCCAGGAACAAATTAGCATATGAGGGGGCAAAAGCCGCCCCCATAGCTGTGCCCTGGAGCTGTAGGTAGAGGGTATCCTTAAAAATAAAAAAATTATGAGTCAAAGAAAATTCCAAAAGTGTCATTAGAAAGGATATAAATTCATGTTCCATTGTTGTCATACATAAAAATGTATTGACCGCTCGTAGGCCATCTTGGTGTCTAATAGACGTATACAACGCCTCTATATCCAACGTTACTAACCACATATCTTCCTCTAGAGTGATGTTTTCCAACCTCCGAAGTACATCACCCGTGTCCTTAAGATAGAACGGTAGATTTTCAACACTTGGTCTTAAATAGAAATCCAGGAACTTACCCGTCAACTCATTCAATCCACCATTTCCCGACATGATTGGACGACCCGGAGGGGATGTTTGGTTCTTATGCACCTTCGGGAGCAAATATAGGCACGGGGTGCGTGGATATTCAGGGACCAGTCCATCCTTGGTCTCTTTAGAAATAAGTCCTAATTGGAAGGCCTCATCCAAAATCTCCCTTAATTCTGCCTGAAACACAGAAGTGGGGTTGAATGATAGTCTCCGGTAACATTCGGGATTCCGCAACTGTCTGTGTGCTTCCTTTTCATACATGATGGTGGGCCACACGACCACGTTGCCACCCTTATCCGCAGGTTTAATTACCACCCCCTTCATTGATTTCAATTCTTGCAGTGCTACCCGTTGGGTTTTCGATAGATTGTCATGTCGTATCTTAGTAGGAATTTTTTTGAATTCCTCTGTAACCAATTTTACAAACAATTCAATATTTGCAAACAGGTTAAGGGGGGGAAATTTCTTTACTTTAGGGACCACAAACTTACCCTGTCTTGATGTTTCTTCTCCGTCACCACCTTCCTCAGCCAGATCTTCCAGTAGTCTAATTGTCTCCTGTTCTCTTTGGTGTCCATTCCTCATCACCCGTGTTCCTCTCATGCAGTTTCTTTAAAGTGAGCTTACGTGCAAATAAATGTAAGTCTTTTATGGCTGTAAAAACATCAAAGGATGCGGATGGAGCAAAAGTCAGGCCCAAATTTAACACTTTTATTTGTTCGTCAGACAAATGGATGTCAGAGAGGTTAATCACCTGGGGTGTAGAGCTGGTCAACATCTGTCCAGGTGTACGTTTGTTGATATGATTCTTTTTATTGGATCCCTTATACCTGCCCCTTGTAGAGGGATAAGGTCTTTGTGTGTTATTCTCCATAGAGTCTTCCATCGAGGATAATGATGAAACTGAGGATGCACGAGGAGTCAATGAGGTCCTATGCCATCTGTATACAGTACTGTTTTTATAATGAAGAAGATATCTTGAAAATTTTTTTGCTTTACTCTCCTGTACTTCCTTTTTCCAGACAATGAATTGTTTTTCTAATTCTGTTTTGAATTGTTCCATATTGGTAGTCGGAAGACCTTCCACAAGTTTCTTTTTTGTGTTCTCAATATCGTTTTCAAGGCCTTCTAGGCTTTTCTTATTGATTCCAATCAATAACTCAATAAGAGACCTAGAACATGTATTACATGTTTCCTCCCACCTGGTTCGAAAAAACGGGTCCTCAACAGGAAATGAGGGCAAAATCCTTACCCTTAGGCCTCTCGGAATCATACCTTTAGCCAAATAGTTCTCAAGCGATGCCTTATTCCACCAAATACGTAATCGCTTCCTGAGTAGTAATTTGTATGAGTTTTTGAGCTCCAAAATAGTCCATTTTCTACACCATTACCCGATGTCACTTCTCCTTTAAAAATAGAGTCAATATTTGATAGCCAGGACTGTTCCCGTGCTTTTAAATCCATGACCAAAAAATGCTGCAAATCAACAACACTAAATCAGTAACCCAAACACAAAGGTCAATTATAGGCCCTTCCTACAATATATATATCCAAAAAGAAAGGATAATGGGCAATTTAAATGCAAAATATTTATTAAATAACAATACAAAATCACATTAGTAAAAACAAGAGAAGAGACATATAGGTGTATCAGCGCATCTATGCACACTACGCATGGTTCACAGAGAAGGTGTGTATCCAAAGTTATAAAAGTAACAAATACTTGGGCAATACACAGAATATAAATGGACAACACAACCCATATGCATGGCAGTGTGATCTACAAAGGGCCACCAGCATCCATAGGGGCAATCAATAGTTAAACGGCAAAAAATGGGTGAAAATGCCTGTTATTAAATGGCTTCTGATTAGGAGTAAATGACCCACCGCAGAGCACCGTAGTCCATATTGCACACTATCCCAAAACAGTGCAGACAAAGTTGTCCAGTGTTGCACATAGGTTAACAGCCTGCATATATAACGGGTAAAGATATCCCAATCTCCGTGAACAAAAGCATATGAATCAAAGTGCTCAGTGCATATTACCTGGCGCTGTAAGAACCCTGACGCACGTTTCGCATCAGCTTCCTCGGGGGTTGTGTAGAAACTGCGACCTGGTCTCCCTTAAATACCATGTGGGTCCCGGCAATTAAACATACAGACGGTATGGTGGCGCTTCCGGTATCGGCCCCGAGAGCCGGAAGCTACAGAAGCAGCGTCCGACGTCACGAGATCAGCCCACCAGCGACGCGTCAGCTGGAGGGCCGGGCCCATGACGCTGCAAGGACGCGTCTCCATAGCAACCAGCGCCCTGCCCACACCAGGAGCGCACACCGCTGTAAAATGTAATGCTGTGTAACCCTGGGATGTAACGCAAGGATGGATATCCCTGCATACTGAAAATGGTAAGAAAATCCAACATTATACCCCCTGAAAACAAATGATTCCAATATACTGGACAGAAATCTGGAGGGCAGGGCCTGTGACGCTGCAAGGAAGTTTGTAAAAAGTATAATTCACTGCTTTTTTGTGTTTTTTTTACAGCTTTCACTGAAGCGGTTAACTAGGGTTACGCTTTTATAGATGGGATTTTTACGGACGCGGCGATAACAAACGTACATTTTTTTTTTTTATTACATAAAAATGTGTATTTTTTAGGGGAATTTTTTTGTTTTTTTTAATATTTTTTTTTTAAAAAAAAATTTTAAAAAATGTTTTTTTTTACCTTGTCCTTTTATGGGACTTTCACTTTTTCACTTTTGATTGCAGGTACAATGCATTGCAATGCTCCAGCATTGCAATGCATTGTACCTATGGTGAAAGCTGCTGTGACCATTGCCACAGCGGCTTTCCGTAGCTAGACGACCCGGAGGTTGTCATGACAACCCCCGGGTCATCAAGGCAGAGATCGGGCCCTGCAAATACATTGCGGGGCGCTGATCTGAGGTAGAGGGAGCTTCTGACCCTCTGCCTCTCCCCCTGAGCAGCAGTCAGGGGGTTAACAGCCAGGGGCGGCGCGGACGCTGTTCCTGGCCGCTAGTGCAGGAAGCTCGGCCACTGCAGCGCCGAGCTCCTGCACTGATCGGGCACAAGAGGCTGAAATTTCAGCCTCTTCTGCCCGATCGCTGCTGTGTTTGGTCAGTCACATTGACTGACCAATCACAGCGCTGTAGGTGCTGGGACTGACTGCAAAGGTCCCCGCAGCGCTTGCCGTGCCTGTCAGCTGTCATAGACAGCTGTCGGCACTGAACTACCACTGCGTGTTTACACGCAGTGGTAGTTCAAAGGCAGGACGTGCACAGTCCGTCAAGGTGCCAAAACTGACACCTTGCCATGACGGATTGTGCACGTCCATGGACATTAAGGGATTAAAGGGAATCTGTCACCCCATTTTTTGTATATCCGCTGCAGCCACCACTATCAGGGGCTTATCTACAGCATTTTGGAATGCTAGTCGTGTGATACCGCGTCGCCCGTACCTCTTCACCTCATACACCTCTTTTTGATCTTGCGTTTTAAGATCTGAAGCCACATCTATTTGGCAATCTACCAACCATCATACTGGTTTAGCTATAACATACAGGGGGATCCCCTGATAACTCCTAATACCTTAATTAGTACATTGAAGAAGGTCTAAATGACCGAAACGTCTGTATTGTATGTACTATATTAAAAACTTTTTCACTGTTATCCATCCGGTGTGTGCCAAGTTTTCAAATAGAACTCACATGGCCATATTGATGAAAAAATTAAAATGTTATGGCTCTGGGAAGAAGGGGAGCGAAAAACGAAAACGCAAAAAACGAAAATACCCAGATTTAAGTATTTTTGTTACGTTATTTCTGCATTTTCAATGTATGTGGTTTTCCTATATTATTCCCATTTCTTTGCTTGTCTTACTTAATTGTGAATTTTCTTACAGGGACAAAATCAGTAAAGGTTTTAGTGAGTTTTATAAGTATTGACAGTGCAGTCAACCAATGACTGCTTCTCGAAAAGTCACATGTTATGGGGAGGAGCTAACTGTTATGAGGTGGTAAGATCTGAGTCAGTCAGAAAAGGATGGTGATTAGTGATGAGCGAACGCGCTCGCAACTACTCGTTACTCATCCAAGTACTTTGTGCACTCGGCGAGCACCGAGCATTTCCGGGATTACTCGGCGGGAACTCGGGTCTCCACCCAGCTTTTTTGGCAGACTTTACAGACCCAATTGTGACGACTCCTGGAGTGGACTCTCTGGGTCGTAATACCAACCCACCCTGGGCGAGCTGATCTAGTGAGAACCATCCAATATACAGGAAGCATCGGGGCAGACCGAGGGGGATAAAGTACCACGACTGCTGGAACCAGGTGGCCGGCTCACAGAAGACGGGAGTACGCAGGATTAGAAAGTTTGCAAAGCGTGGACACGGGAATACGCAGGGAACAGAATAGTGCTAGGCATGTACATGAGGGCACGCGGAGTACAGGACAGTGCAAGGGGTGTACACGAAGGCACGCAGAGTACAGGACAGTGCAAAGCGTGTACACGGGGTCACGCAGGGAACAGAAGTGCAATGCTTGCTTCAAGGATAGAAAAGTGTCCTCTGCCTCAGTAGATCAAGCATTGGGGTTAGCTCCTTTGCGAATAAGAGATGCCGAACCAGAGAGGATAAATGAGGGACAAACTGCCGATAATTCGCAAAGCCAAGGAAACGCTGGATTGCTTTCACCCCATGGGCCTGTGGCCAATCGAGAACGGCGTACAGTTTCGCCGGGTCCATGCGTAGACCAGAGTAGAGTACGAGATAATGTACCCCAGGAACGGTAAGGACGTTTGTTCAAAGACACATTTATCAATCTTGGCATATAGGTGCTTTTCTCTTAAACGCAGGAGTAGTTGGCACACGTTCTTTCTGTGGGTAGACAGATCTGGAGAAAACACGAGGATATCATCCAGGTAGACCACTACCAGGAGTACAGGAAAACGTTGTTCACGAACTCCTGGAACACTGCTGGAGCATTGCATAGGCTGAAGGGCATGACAAAATACTCGTATTGGCCGTCTTGGGTGATAAAAGCGGTCTTCCACTCGTCACCAGAACGAATACGGATCAAGATGTAGGCCGCACGAAGATCCAGCTTGGTGAAAATTTGCGCACTTCTTTGGTGGTCAAAAAGTTCCTCCATTGTCGAGGACGGACTGGCAGAACCCATCAGATGGATGGACAGCAGGCACTTCTTCTGACAAGATGGTCCCCAACGGAGTACATCGCCGGATCGCCAGTCAAGAGTTGGCTCATGTTCTCGTAACCCAGGAAGACTAAGAAGAAGCGTGTGGGACAAAGTCGACAGGACGTGGAAGGAGATCTTCTCTCGATGCAGGGCTCCAATCTTCAGCTCCACTTCGGTGACCAGGGTAACGGTCTTCTGCAAGGGCTTACCGTCGACCGAAGCTATCAGCCGAGGAGTCTCTAGGGACCTGACAAGAATCCGGTATTTCTTAACTGCCTCGAACCTGATGAAGTTCCCTGCTGCACCTGAATCCACATAAGCCTCCTCAGAGTAACGTTTGGAACTAAGATTCAGCAAAACAGACACAGACAGGGAAGAGGAATCACATACACCTAGGGAGGCCTCTCCAACCCAACCTAGGCGGAAAAGTTTCCCGGCCTCTCGGGGCAGGAGCGAAGGAGGTGAGAAGCACTCCCACAGTAGAAGCAGAGCCTTTGTGCAAGTCTCTCCCTACGATTCTGTTCAGGCATCTTGAGTCGGTCCACCTGCATAGGCTCAGATACAGGGCCCGCAGAAGATAGCATGGATCGTAAGTGGGAAGGACTGCGAGTAGACGAATAGAGACGAGGAGGCTGTCTCTCCCTGGCTGCCTCATGGGTGCGTTCTTGGAAACGCAGATCAATGCATATCGCAAGAGAGATTAAGTCCTCCCAAGAGGTCGGGGTATCCCGGTCCGCTAGTTCGTCTTTAATCCGACCGGACAGACCACGCCAAAAGACCCCTACGAGGGCCTCATTGTTCCAACCGAGTTTGGAGGATAATGTGCGAAAACGGATGGTGTATTGTCCAACGTATACAGCACCCTGATGGAGGTTGAAGAGGGCCTCGGTGGTGGAAGCCAGACGACCGGCTCGTCGAACACCTTGCGGAAGGTGTCCATAAAGGTGGAGAGCTGAGACGAGTGAATCATCATGCTTCCAGAGACGATTCATCCACACTAACGCCTCCCCCTTTAAGTGTGAAAGAATAAAGGCCACCTTAGCTCGATCGGTGGGATATTACAGCGACAAGCTCAAAATGCAGTCGGCATTGATTCAATAACCCCTGACACAACTTAGGGTCACCACTATACCGCGGTGGTTTGCCTAAATGGTGCTGCGGGTGCGAGACCAAGGCTTGGGCAGACACAGAGGCAACAGATTGTAGGGAAAGGAGTCGGTTATCTACCGATGCTATATCATTGAGGATGTGGGCCAGGGTGTCACGTTGCTGAGTGAGCTCTTGTTGGAGACTGGCCAACTGAGAGGCGTTCCCTGGGTCAAAGGTCTGTAAGGAGGACAGCCGGGTATCCATAGATTTCAAAACTTACATAATCCATATCTGGTTCTCCCGCAAAAAGAGCTACTCTTTTTGAGTTGCGGCCAAGGTACCAGCGGGGTCCATGGCCTGATTATACTGTGACGACTCCTGGAGTGGACCCTCTGGGTCGCGATACCAACCCACCCTGGGCGAGCTTACCTAGTGAGGAGCATCAGGAGCAGACCCAGGGGGATAAAATAACACGACTGCTGGGACCAGGTGGCCGGCTCACAGAAGATGGGAGTACGCTGGATTAGGAAGTTTGCAAAGCGTGGACACGGGAACACGCAGGGAACAGAACAGTACAAGGCGTGTACATGAGGGCACGTGGAGTACAGGACAGTACAAGGGGTGTACACGAAGGCACGCAGAGTACAGGACAGTGCAAAGCGTGTACACGGGGGAATGCATGGGTATAAGGCAAAGCAAAACACACGCTGGGAAGCACGCCTGGGTATAAGGCAAAGCAGAGCGTGCGCTGGGAAGCACGCCAGAACACAAGGCAAGGTACCTGAGTACAGAGAGCAGCCAAGCAGGGACCAAGCAGATCTAGCTAGGAAGCACAACAATAATCAAGCGCCACCTACAGGAAGAGGCAGCCTGATATAGGGCAAGTGTGCTGGAACTTCCGGGTCAGGTCCTCCAGGACCATAGAGACGTCAGAGATGGAGCGGTCGTAGTCAGGCTCAGGAGCGCATGCGTGCTGGACAAGAGTCTGTAATCGAGAGAACAGCCACAGGGTCAAGCGTGGGAGGTGCGCTTGTGCACTCGACGTGATGACGTCGGGCGCTGAGCCCCAGCGCCAGAGGAATGCGGTGAAAGTGGCATGGCACCAATCACAACGTAGGGATTGTCTGCCAGGCAATGAAATGCCGCAGCCATCTTTGTTGTGGTCGAGCAATGACTGGCTGGCTGCACAGCATCATCAGGGGTATAAGAGACCGAACGCCGCCCTGCTCACCGCATTCAGCTCCATATTGAGATAGTGTGGGAGAGCTGCTGCCAAGATAGGGTCATGTTATGATTCGGTAACCGAGGAGGATAATAGGGAAAAAGATTAGGCAACCAGATACCCAGAGAGGTTGGTAACTTAGCGGATTGCAGACCCCTAAACTGACAACACAACTAGAATTAGCCGTGAGACGTACCTATGATGCCCTAGACGCCTCGACACAGCCAAAGAGTTAACTAAACCTAAAGAGAGAAAGGGGGAAAGCTAAACTGCCCCGGAGTAGAGCCCCAAAGGAATAGATAGCCCCCAAACATATATTGCCGGTGAGACAAGATGAGGCACAAAACACAGGCAGAAAATAGTGTGAGCAAATGATGGGGCCCAAACTGTCTGGATAGAACAGGACAGGAAAGGATACTCTCTGCAATCCAGCAAAAACCCTAAGAAAAATTCCAACACGCCTGATATGCAAAAATACTGAAGCCACACAACCTCTCCCCCACTAAATCAGAACTCTGGTGTGAACTGGACACATACAACAGATACTGAAATATCAGGGATCTAGGAATACTAAAAAGACTGACAAAAAGCTGTGGCAAGAGAGAACAGAGTCCAGCACAGATCCCAGCATGGAACCCGGATGAACTCACACCAGCAAGGCAGAAATCAGAGAAAAGCAAAAGGGAACAAAACCACCAGAGGGGGCCCAAACTCAGAATCCAGGTCAAAAGTGTTCACAACAGGGTCAGATTTGGGGATTTCTTAGTCAGCGTGGGTCTACCATGCTAAACTACTCAAATCCAGATAAACCAACAGTCCTTCTAAGGACTAATTCCAGAGTATATAGGTTCCAGTGTTAGGTAGGCATGGTAGTGTACTTCGCTCTATACACATCAGTGCAAGTCCTGCAGGCACTGTATGTGTATATAGATCATTGCATACATCAAGAATGTCCATTCCTTTCCTGTGCTCTGGTGCTGCTGCTACCTGTATGATATATTGGCCGTATACAGCTAGCCCCAGGTGTAATTGGAATACACGCCACACATTTTTCGGTGTAGTTTCTCCGTGCCAACTCATATCTGTGCATGCTCAAAGTTTGCCCATTTTGCGGTTTCCTTTTTTGTCTTGGGTGTCACTGTACTTATATACAGCAGTATTTACCCCCCCCCAAAAAAAAAATTACAGGCCACACATTTGTCGTACTGGTATCTCTGTGGCATCTCATATCTGTGTGTGCTCAAAGTTTGGCCAGTTTATTTTAGCTTTCTTTTTTTTGTCCTGGGTGTCACTGTACTTATATACAGCAATATTTACCCCCACCCTCCAAAAAAAGAAAAAAAAAATACATTCGTTGCAGTGGTATCACCGTGCCAGCTGCTATCTGTGCGTGCTCAAAGTTTGGCCAGTGTAGACCTGTTTTCCTTTTTTTTCCTGGGTGTCACTGTTCTGATATACAGCAATAGTTAGCCCAAAAATAAAAAAAATACAGGCCACACATTAAGGGCCCGTCTCACATAGCGATATCGCTACCGAGATCGCTGCTGAGTCACTAGTTTTGTGACGCAGCAGCGAGCTCACCAGCGATATCGCTGTGTGTGACATTCAGCGACGATCAGCCCCCTGCTGGGTATCGCTGATCGTCGCTGAAATGTCAGGACATTTTTTTGATCGCTGGTCTCCCGCTGACAGGCACGCATCGCTGCGTGTGACAGGCGGGAGACCAGCGATCCGCTGGTAACCAAGGTACACAGCGGGTCTCCAGGCGCGGGACTGTGCCTAGAAACCCGCTGTGTACCTTGGATACCAGCGCCCTGATGCAGGGAGCTGGTATTCAAGGTACACAGTGGGTTTCCAGGCACCGCGCAGCGCTTGGAAACCCGCTGTGTACCTTGGATACCAGCTCCCTGCATCAGGGCGCTGGTATCCAACGTACACTGCGGGTAATTAAGCGATGTTACCCGCAGTGTCGCTGTCCCAGATCGCTGCCTGAGCTGCCTGTTTGGCAGCTCAGCAGCGATCATGTAGCGATACACCAGCGATCCTGACAAGTGCATATCGTTGTCGGGATCGCTGGTGTATCGTTATGTGAGACCCAGCCTTTAGTCGTATTGGTATCTCCATGGCAGCTCATATATGTGTGTACTCAAAGTTTGGCCAATTTACTGCAGTTTTATTTTTTTTGTCCTGGGTGTCACTGTACTTTTATATACAGCAGTATTTACCCCCCTCAAAAAAAAGAAAAAAACACACATTTGTTATAGTGGTATCGCCGTGCCAGCTGATATCTGTGCCTGCTAAAAGTTTGGCCAGTGTAGGCCGGTTTTCCTTTTTTTGTCCTAGGTGTCACAGTACTGATATACAGCACTAGTTAGCACAAAAATAAAAAATACAGGCCACACATTTGTCGTACTGGTATCTCCGTGGCAGCTCATATCTGTGCGTGCTCAAAGTTTGGACAGTTTACGTCTGTTTTCTTTTTGGTCCTGGGTGTCACTGAAACTAGATACAGCACTATGTTGCATTATTTTAAAAAACAGCCCACATTTTACAGTGTGGTATATCTGTGACATGCCTCATACATCCGTGTCTCAAAAATGGAGGCATTTTTTTGCCAGTCTGTCACTCTCGCTATATCCAGCACTCTTTTGCCTCCAATAAAAAAATAAAAGTATATTTTACAGTGTGGTATATCTGTGACACAAGTCATACGTCCGTGTGATTAAAATTTGGGGATTTTAGGCCGGTATTCCAGTGTTTTCCTGTCTGTTACTTCAGTTATATACAGCGCTCTGTTGCTTTTTTTAAAAAAAAACAGGCCACATTTTACAGTGAGGGATGTCGGTAAAAAGAATTCAGTTTAAAGTTATTATGGCAGCTTCATGACTGTGTTAAATGCTGCAATTACTGCCACCGTCATCACCTTCTGCCTAGAGGCAGTCACTATGCAGATAGAAAGTCTAGATAGTAGAGGGTGAACACTTAGATGCTGTTGTACTCTGTCTCTGTATTACGAAGGCTAAATCTTTGTGATGAAATCATGCCTGGAAGAGCCACAGCAAGATTACATGGATGATCACGGGGACAGGACTCGCAACAACTGAAGCCTGGTGTTCCTGGTCAGGATTGTGACAAGCCTTCGCCTACTAATACTTAACTGGATGACCGCTGATGATTAAAATGAGCCCATTCATTGTCTAGAACTGAATATAGAGATTTTGACATTTCGGCTGCATTTCAAGAGATGTCAATTGGAGAGCGTGGTGGTGGGAGATGTGACTTCTATACCACCACACGAGGTGCCGCCTTTCCACCACCAGATTAGTTGCACCCTCCACCTTCTGTCTTTCCCATTCTCCTGCAGAATGAAAGTCCACAAGGACGATGTCCTCTCCCCTCCGTAACAGTCTATCATTGTAATTCTTTTGGTTTAAAGGATATTTATTCCTTTGTATTTAACCCCTTGTCATGTACAGCATGAAATTAATGGCGCTATTTAAATAACTAAATAATAATACTAATAATAATACTATATGGGTGTTTCCTAGAGACAATCCTTCAAGCATGTTATTGAAGAATTTTTTTTTCTAAGACAACTCTGTTCAGCTGGGCACAAACTATGTCAAGTTGGTAGCTATAACCCAGTGGCTGTTGGCACAGTGTCATGTTGACTACAGTCCCCAGATGTTATATAGGTCCCTAATCTTACCTCTACTTCAGCAGCATGATGAATTAATAAGAAAAGCACGTGGTATTGGTGTAGCTGTTGTTTTCTTGACAAAGAAGCTCAATAACTTCAATTAGGTGGTTAGCCGCACATGAAATGGAGAAATGGTAAATATGACAATTGACAAGTAGTTTCACATTTGAGGTAAAACACAATTCAATAATTTCCTTTAACTCTTACAACACATTATATTCAAAAGCCTTGAAGAAAAAGATGAATATATTGTGAAGCTAATAGGTATGAATAATTAATCACACTGTTATGGAAATTTAATTAGGATAAATCTATCCTGCAGTGTTTGCTGCTGCTGTTCCCAGTCTTATATTAAATGTCTTTTCTTTGAGCACTCAGACGAAATGAGGACTGTCCACAACGGAAGTGTCAGTATAACAGTTCGTCAAGACCAACAGTTTATTATTCATTCAAGGTTTTATACGTTTACAAAAAGGGGCTGGTTAGTCAATTAACATACAATTAAAAGCTGCTAGGTTATTGGCTGTTTTAGTGTAAGTATGATAAGTATGATAATTATGATAAAAGGGCTGAAGTTGCAGATTTATTGTTTATTGTTCTTTGCCCCAGCTTTCCTGTGTGACTAGTAAAGAAAACAATAGATATCTATCAAGACTTTCTGTCCTTGTTTCCATTTTCTGTGTCCTTGTGTAAAAAAGTCCCTATGAGCTATAGCCTGACTTATGTAGGCCAGGGTCATCTTAAACGACTGATTATAGCTAGCATCAGCTTTTTCATAGATATGTGTGAGCACAGGATTTTTAGCAAGTGAGATCTATCTAACTGTCAATGCAAATATATGAATATACATTGAATACGTGGGATACATATATATTTCCATGACAGTCCCCCCTTAGATACCACTTGCCCTAAAAACCTGCTCCTGTCCCAAAGCGCTGCAACTCTTTTGTGCTGCCGATGAGCTGGCACATGCCTAACACATGTACCCCTCATCGATGCAGGCTTTTCGCAAATGGGCGGTCAGGAGATCTGTCCCTAGCAGGGGTTCATGTGTTTGCAATCATAGTCTCTTTATTTAACTGCATGTTCAGAAAAACGTGTGTATTCTTCGTCAGGTAGGTCATCTGGTCAGTCAGAGCATCCACGACATCCTTCATGGCTTAGGTGTCTCTTCTGGCACGGGAGCTTCCTTGCAATGCGATACGTGGATCCAAGCAAGCTTTCCCTCTAGTTTCACAGAGGTTGGTGTCATCTGGGGCTCTTGGACAGGACATTCAAATCTGGGATCGAGTGTTCTCATTTCCAACTTTTTTCACCAACACCCAGTCTCCTGGCTTTCAAGGAGTGCGTACCGGACACTGAGTCTGGATCTGGCAGTGAAGAGAAAAACTCGAGAATGGACATTAGTTTTTTGACCAATTCAATTACATAAGCAAACAAGATATCATTTTGCATATTCTGCTGCTGAGGGAA